>CM071599.1:62678802-63928802 GCA_036435485.1 Saposhnikovia divaricata | reverse complement strand
TAGAAAATTCGACATTAATTTTTCTAGATTTGTTAATAAAAATCAAGATATAGATTAGGAGTAAAAACTCGCTAATAGTACAAGAGTATCAAGTAAACAAGTTCTATCGGATCAGATATTAAAAATAAGATGAACTTGATTTTCTATGAATTTTTCTGCTCCTTGTATTGTGTTCTTGATGAGAGAGAAGCGAGTAAACTGCCTTCAATGTAATATTTCTGTCTGAATTGTCTTCTGTCGTCTGTGTCTTCATTTATATCATTTACTGCCTCTTTATCTTCAAATATAACTGTCAAGACAATAGGCAATACAATCTATTCTTCCAAGACAACCAATTTTGTACTGCCAAGACAATAGGCAATACAATCGTCAAGACAATCAGGTTCTTCCAAAACAATCGGCAAGACAATCAAATTCTGAGATCTTTGTCTTGCTTTACCAAAAATTATCATTCTATCTGAAGCTTTTTCTTTTTGATCATTATCAAGACAATCTGATTTGAACTGTCAAGACAATCGTCAAGACAATCAAATCAGATTTTTATTCTTCTTTTTTAAAGCTATTCAGAATTAATCATCACCAAGACAATCGGCAAGACAATCAGAGATTGTCTTGCTTTACAGATTTTCTTCTTCAAGACAATCAGTGATTGTCTTGTTTCTCTAAATTCCTTCTCCAAGACAATCGGCAAGACAATCAGGGATTGTCTTGCTAGTTCATTTTTCAGATTAAATTAAATTGATTAACAAATAATCATTTTAATTTAACCTTACTTAAATAATTAATCAGATTTAATTAATCTAATAATTAATTTAATTAAAAAATTAATTCAGGATGAATTAATTAATTAATTAAATTGACTACTCGATTTAAATTAATTAAAGAAGAATAATTATATATATATCCTTGGATTGTCTTAATTCTTTTCTGAATCACTGAAAGTAATAAAGGAATACCACTGAATATTTTGTCGACGTTCCATGCACGGTCTGGTTCATGAACGACTAACTTCAATGACTGTCCTTTAATTTTCACATTAAAAATGTGATTCATTTTTCCTCTCATTTCTTTCTCCTTCTTGTACTTCACTGTATTCTGTCTGAACCTGTCACTCTAGAAATCTCTATCTTAGAAATAAATCCACTTCTTTGATGCTATACTGAGGCTTGATCAGCAATTTGAGCTTCTTCCAGTGTAAAACATCAAAACTATAGATTGACTTTAGGGTTTTTCTTCTGACAGATAGTACCTCCTGAGATTCCTGTGACAGTTAAAGTTATTTACTTATTACAATCTAAGCTTAAGTTGAGTTGAGTCCTCGAACTACAAATAGGCTGTGTCATATGCCTTTCAATCTCCCCCTATTTGTTTGTTAGAAGATAACAAGCAAATACCTAGAGGATTACTCAACTAACTCAACTTAACTTAGTAAAAGATAAAACTTTAAATACAAAGTAAATAAAAGAAAGGTTCTGGTTTATATTTAACATTGTCCAGATTCAAACATAAAAGATAAATACAAGATAGATGATCCTCTAGACTGATCATATAATACAATTTTCTATCTTGACCTATCTAAGCCCTAAAGATATCACATGTAGAGCTGATCTTCACTTTGAAGTATCTTCATCCCTTATCTCTCCAGGTTCAACTTCATCTTCTTGTTCCAGAAATCTTCTGATATTCTCTGTGTCAAATCGTTCTTGATCATCCAAGGTTTTGATCAAATCCTTGTCAAGTACACGTTCATAATCTGACACAAGACCTTTAGGTTTCTTAGGCAAAATTCCAAGGTTGCCCCATAACCGATTCCGAAGCATGTAATATTTCTTTTCAAAGCCAGTTAAAGCATATGATCGAATAATGTCAGCAACAAAGATACTTTCTTTATCTTCGAATCCTATAGTCCTCAGCATATGTTCTAACCAGACCAGATGAGATGCAGTATATAATTTCATCGACTTAGAATCAAGGAAGCAAGAATGCAGTGTATTACCCTTGAGAAACTTAACATGATGTGGAGTTTGAATAACTTGTGGACTATTCCTTTGAGCAAACTCCAAAAGTCTTTCATGAAGTAAAATATTCAGTTCAGAAAACCTTTTTACCTTTAGGGACATAATCCACAGTTCAATCAAGCTTCTCTGTTGAAAGATTTGAAGTGACACATAGAGAGAACCCATTGTACGAGAGTCAATCTGAATTATCAGTTGATCTGCACATCTGTCAAACCCAGCTACTATCCTCGAGATTTCCAGCATCAATGCATCCATATATTGCAAGTAATTTGGATTGGTCTCTTGAAACTGTTGAAGTAGTTGGAGAAAACGTTCATCATCATTAGCAGTGTTTTGAATAGAATCAAAAATTTCTCTTGCTCTCTCCCACTTTGGACCAATCTTCAACTGAATATCTCTTTTCCTTTCTTGTACACTGATTGCATGTAGCTTTTGTTTCTCTGCATCTTCAGATTGCTTCAGCTTCAATCTTTTATCCACTACATGTCTGGTCTTCTCAAGCTTAGCTTGTCTCATCTGACGATCAGCTTTCTCCTCTTGAAGTTCCTTCTCAAATTCAGGATCATCTTGCCAGTTTGAAAGATCTTCTTCAATATCATTTAATTGCTGTACCTCAAAATTACTATTCTTGAGATCGAAATCAAAATCTGATACATCCTGATCATGAGCAGCTTTTTCTTTTCCCTTTGTAGACTTCTTAGACTTCTCCTTATGCCTCCCTTGACCTCCTGACTTACTTCCTCCTGCTCCTCCAGACTTAGATCCTTCTCCAGGCTTCTCCCCCTTAGTTGAGGAATCCTCTACAGAATTTCTTTGACTATCAAGCCCTCTATCTTCATCATTATCCCCCTCATTATCATCATCATAGTCTTGAAAATATGTTATTTGTTCTGGTGTGATATGATGAGTAGGTTTAACAATGTTGTATAGATGATCAAGTCCTTCAAACATGTAATCATACTTTTCTTCAAGCTTCGCAAAGGTTGTTGAATATGATTGAGCAGTTACATGCATTTCCACTTGAAGTTCATCCACTTGTGCTTTGAAAAATTGTTTTTCATCCTCGGTTTCCATCAATTTCTTTTGCAGATCTTTTATTTGAGCCATAAGAGACAAAGTGTTTGTGTCAGTGTGTGCGCTCACCTGATGTTCACTCAAGGATATGTCACACTCCTTTCGTGCATGTGTTTCACTCATATTTAAGGTGGTCCTCACATCACTCAACACTAGCTCCTTTCCTTGAGCTGTACCTGCAAAAGAAATCACCCTAGCCTCTTCTGGAGAGGTCAGTGGTGGTGCAATGGGAGTTCACAATTCCCAATCCTCAGTCATCTCTATTAATTCATTTGGATTTGATAACTGAATTTCTTCAGTGATAGGATGACCAAGTTGCCCTTCACTTTCTCCAGATAAATCTGCGAGTGAAGAATCCCTTGAGGGAGCCAGGAATGTTCCTCTTGGGAGGGGAGATGATGACTCTATTATAACTGGCAGAGAGTCAAGATTTCCCTCTGAAGCCTGTGAAGGCTCTTCTACCGTAACAATGGTAGGCACTGTCTCTGTAACAATCCTTTCATGCACTCCTTGCTCAGTGTCCTTAACAACATTAGATTCTAAGGTAATGTTTTCCCCCATTGTGAGTAATAGAGGTGTGCTTGACTCTGTACAAGGTGCCACGACCCTTTGGCGAACTTCAATAATTTCATCCTGTTGAGAGGATGAAATTAGTAACAGTTCATCGGCCATTTCAATGTCCAAGTCCTTTTGGGAGGAAATGGATGGGCTAACAGATGCCTCAAGTAGTAGGTTTCTTCTCTTCTTTGGTGGAGGCAGAGCTGTGGGATCACTCACATTATCACTTCTTCTATCAGCTCTTTTTGTCAACAACTTGCTTCTGGCTTTAGGTTTAGAGATTTGATTAGACACAGTGTTTGGCTCTAAGACCTGGGATAGAGGCTGTGGTTCTACAACCTCTTGGTCTGACCTATCAGCCACTTGGGCTCCAGAAACAGTTTGAGAGATAGAAGGCAATACCTGCTCCGTTGATGCAGTAGCTGTACCTGAAGGAATGGATTGATCCATTTGAGGTTGAAGTTCAGGAACAGGTACATTTTCAGGTTCAGGTTCAGGTGCATTTACAAGTCGAGGAATGACAGGTAGATTTATGAAGGTAGACAAATATGGTGTAACATACACTGGCACATTTATCAATTTTCTATGTGTATCAAGGCTAGTGAATATTTTCTTGGTTTGCCTGCCTGATACCATAGGGTTGTCATTCCTAAAGATTGTTTGTTGACCAACAGGAACAAGATGATTAAATATCAAAGTTAAGAATCTAGGATAATAACATAAAATTTTATTACCCTCATCAAAATCCCTTCTAGCCTTAACAATTCTACCAACAATAGTATTCCAAAGTAGATTACCAATATTGATTCTACGGTTGTTAGCAACAGCATAACCAATAGTTTGTAACATAGAGGTGAGTAAATGAAAGTTACCTCTGGCTGTATTAGCAAATACCTTGGAGATCGTGTCAAAAAATGCATCCCATTGTTGAACCAGATTCCTTTTGCTCAGGTTGTTCATATCAATTACTCCACGATAATTAATATCACTCAAGAATTGATAGAGTTGTTCACTGGTTGGAAATGGATCAAAATTATCCACCGGGAGGCCCAATACAGTAGTAAGGGTTGATTCCGTCACGACGTGGTGTGTACCATCAAAATCAAAAGAGAATGAGGTCAAATCTTCAGACACCACAGCTTCTGTGCAAATCAATCTCAGTGGTCCTATTTTAATTGGGGCTTCGATCGAAATAGCAGTTCGGATAATTGAATCGTCATTTAAAAACCGTATCCAAGGCTTAAATCGATCATAGGGACAATCGTTCGGATTAAAATAGCCAACCAAATTATGCTTCATTATCTCAAAATTATCAGCCATTATTAACACAAAACACACTTCAATTTTAGGAAAATTAAAACAATTCGAAAATTTTCAGAATTATTAATTAATTAAAATTAATTAAAAATTCGAATTAATTCAAAGTTGTCAGAAAAATCCCAAAAATTAGTATGATGTTCTCTTGATCACTGGGAGTCTCAATCTATTTTTAGATTTCAAAGAAAAAATCTAAAACTCTCAAAATAGTGAAAACCCGATTGGAAATTTTGAAAAATTGATTTTTCAAAACCTTAATGAAACTCGAAGATATTCGGTTCAATAGAAAGGAAATTGGACGATCTACTTGAATCCGTTCTTAGTTTTCAGTTTCGTTGAAGAAAATCGAGCAGAGGTTCGATTCAAAATTCGTGTGTATTGTATGTATATGTGAGTTCTCTGTGTCAATACACGAGAGAGAGAGAGAGAGAGAGAGAGAGAGAGAGAGAGGAGAGAGAGAGAGAGAGAGAGAGAGAGATAATTGTCTAGCTGCTTTTTTTCTTGTTTTTTTTTTGTTTAAGTATCAAATTTACACTACAAGACAATCGGTTGATTGTCTTGCCGATTGTCTTGGTAGTATAAACAATATCAAGACAATCGTCTATTTAACTGATTAAAAACAAACAGAACACACATTTTTTTTTATTTATTTATTAAAATACTGAATTGACACTCCAAGACAATCAAGTGATTGTCTTGCCGATTGTCTTGGTAGTTCAAAACTATCAAGACAATCGTTTGTCTTGAGTAAAACAAAATAAAACAAAACAAATAATCTGAAAAATATTTTATTATTAACAAAAATAACCTGCCAAGACAATTTGTGGATTGTCTTGGCGATTGTCTTGATATTATAATGACAAACAAGACAATCGATTAATCTGCTAATTTTATACTAATAAAATACAAATTAATGTGCATAATTAATCCAATTAAAATACACTCTTATTTATTATTAAAATTACTATAAATAAATATTTAGTAAACACATGGATTAATCTTTTTACGATAACAAATATAAATAACAAAAGGATAAACACTACAAAACATTTAATAAAATATTAAATATATTTACAAGAACATTTATAATAAATTAATGAATCTAAATATTTTCTAATAAATAACTTTCTAATAGAAAATTATTTAAATAGAGAATATGATTCATTAAAATATCACAAATATTCCAAAACACAAGAAGTAATAAAGAAGATATTATTAACATGTTGACAAAGATTTTTAGCAATTACAAGCAATAAAAAGTTGATAAAATAATTATGCAAGTGATTAAAATTTAAAAATAATAACAAAATCACTTGCAAATTATTAAAGAATAAACCTCAGATATTAACCAGCTTAATTACTAGGACTGTTTAACATACCCAATTCACCAACAATTTTGGTGAATGTGGATTCGTCAAGAGACTTAGTAAAAATATCTGCTGTTTGTTCTTCTGTGGGTACAAATAACAATTCCACAGTACCATTCATGACATGCTCTCTTATAAAATGATACCTGATGTCTATGTGCTTGGTCCTTGAATGCTGCACAGGATTGTTGGAGATTGCTATGGCACTTGTATTATCACACAAAATTGGAATTTTTGTTAATACAAAACCATAGTCTTTCAGCTGATTCCTAATCCACAAGATTTGTGCACAACAGCTTCCAGCAGCTATGTATTCAGCTTCAGCTGTTGAGTTGGAAACTGTTTGTTGTTTCTTGTTGTACCAGGAAACTAGCCTGCCACCTAGGAATTGACAACTCCCAGAGGTGCTTTTTCTATCTACAACACTTCCTGCATAATCTGAATCCGTGTATCCAACAAGATTAAAACCAGATTCTTTAGGGTACCAGATACCTAGATTAGGTGTGCCCTTAAGATATCTTAAGATTCATTTTACAGCAATGAGATGAACATCTCTAGGATCCGCTTGGAACCTTGCACACAAGCATATAGCATACATAATATCTGGTCTACTTGCAGTAAGGTAAAGTAATGAGCCTATCATACCTCTGTAACTTGTGACATCTACCTTGGCAGAATTTTCACAAGCTCCAAACTTGACAGCTGTAGATGATGGTGTCTTAGCTGAAGATGAGTCCTCCATTTGATATTTCTTGAGGAGCTCTTTGATATACTTGGATTGACAGATAAATATTCCATCTGTCCTTTGACTTATTTGCAATCCAAGAAAGAATTTCAGTTCTCCCATCATGCTCATTTCAAATTTACCCTGCATTAACTTAGCAAATTTCTTGCACAAAAGATCATTAGTAGACCCAAATATTATATCGTCCACATAGACTTGGACTAATATTGTATCATTTTTATGTTTCTTAGTGAAGAGAGTTTTGTCTATGACACCTCTAACAAAGCCATTTTCAAGTAAAAATTCAGAAAGGGTGTCATACCATTTTCTTGGTGCTTGCTTGAGGCCATAGATAGCCTTGAAAAGGATGTAGACATAGTCCAACAGATCTGGATCTTCAAAGCCAGGGGGCTGTTCTACATAGACCTCTTCATCCAGCTTACCATTTAGAAAAGCACTCTTTACATCCATTTGATAAACATTAAAGTTTGAGAATGCTGCGAATGCCAAGAATATTCTAATGGCCTCAAGTATTGCCACTGGAGCATAGGTTTCATCATAGTCAATGCCTTCAGCTTGTGAATAACCCTTTGCTACCAGTCTCGCTTTATTTCTTGTGACTGTGCCATCTTCATCAAGTTTGTTTCTGAATACCCATCTAGTGCCAACCACTGTTCTATTTGAAGGTCTGGGTACTAGCTTCCATACTTCTTGTTGTTTGAATTGATTGAGTTCATCTTGCATAGCAATCACCCAATCAGGATCAGAAAGAGCTTCTTCAGTTTTCTTAGGTTCCATTTCAGATAGAAACCCTGAATAATTGCATTGATTCTGATAAGCTCTTCTAGTCTTTACTCTAACATCTGGATCACCAATAATTAACTCAAAAGGATGAGTTCTATTCCAAACAGTTTGTCTGGGTAGATTAATTCTTGATGATTCCCCTTGAATTGAATTGTGTTGTTGAGTATGACTTGTTGATCCTTCACTAACTCCCCTTGAGTTGTTGCTAGGATGATTAGATGAGTGTTCAGAAGTATGAGTGGTGTTTTCAATATTATCATTATTATCACCACCATTATTCTGATTAAACTCATCATTGACATTATTGTCATTAGCATCAGCGAAAACATCAGGTGGACTATCATCATCTGAATCTAGATCTTTCATATCTTTAAAAGATAGCTTTTCAGATGAATCTTCAGTTTGGATACTAGGAAGTTTAGTGTCATCAAATGTTACATTGACACTTTCAATCATCTTCTGATGTTCAATCAAATACACCTTATAAGCTCTTCTTTCATAACCAACAAAAATTGCTTCATGTGCTTTGGCTTCAAATTTTCCACCTTGATCGTCTCCTTCTTTAAGTACAAAGCATTTTTCTCCAAATACATGAAAGTATTTGAGTGTTGGTTTCTTTTCATTCAAGGCTTCATAGGGTGTTTTCATCAAGTCTTTGTTGATAAGAGTTCGATTCTGAGTATAGCAAGCAGTGTTGACAGCTTCAGCCCAAAAATATAATGGAAGCCTTGATTCGCTTAACATAGTACGTGCAGCTTCAATCAAGGTTCTATTCTTTCTTTCAACTACCCCATTTTGCTGAGGAGTTCTTGGAGCTGAGTATTGTCTGGTTATACCTTTTTCAGTACAAAAGTCATTCAGAACTGCATTCTTGAATTCAGTTCCATTGTCTGACCTTATAGCCCTCACTGGATACTTGGAATCCAACTCAATTAACTTGATGTGATCAATCACCAGTTGTGGAGTCTCATCTTTAGAATTCAGGAACAAAACCCATGTGTACTTTGAAAAATCATCAACAATCACAAGAGCATATCTTTTCTTTGACATAGACATCACATTCACTGGACCAAATAGATCCATGTGAAGTAACTGTAAAGGATCAGTTATTGAAGATATATCAGTGCTTTTGTGAGTTGCCCTTTTTAGTTTGCCTTTTTGGCAGGCATCACATAGTCCTTCCTGTGTGAATTCCATAGGGGGTAAACCTCTCACCATTTCCCTCTTAACCAAATAATTCATTGTTTTGAAATTCAGGTGAGAAAGTTTCTTGTGCCATAGCCAACTTTCATCTGTGGATGCTTTAGAATAGAAGCAATTGATTTCTTGAGTGCTTCTAGTGTTCATGTTGGCTACATACAAGTTTCCTTTTCTGACTCCCGTCAGAGATGGTTGTTCACTTCTTTTGTGTGAAATCAGACAATTCTTTTTGTTAAAGTGGACTTCAAATCCCTTGTCACAGAATTGACTGATGCTGAGCAAATTATGCTCAAGTCCTTTTACAAAGGACACTTCTTCAATGATAACATTTCCAGCTTCAAGTCTGCCATATCCATCAGTTCTACCTTTGCTGTTATCTCCAGAGGTAACTACTGGGCCGGCCTTCTCCACCACATTTGTCAGCAGGGTTCTGTCTCCAGTCATATGCCTTGAACATCCACTGTCCAAGATCCAGGTTACTCGTTCAACCTGTTCAATACCCTACAATGACAAATGGATTAAACCTTCTTCGGGACCCAAATTTGATTGGGTCCTGTGGATTTAAAGTACTGACCTTTATCAGGCAAAACAACATTTTTAATTTTAACATCTTTAGTCAATAAACATTTAACTTTGTAAACAGATTCGAAAATCTTTTGTTTTATCTTTGGTATCCATGTTTCTCTAGCAGCAATAAAACTTGTGTCATTGACTGGACATTTGACCTGGTAAACATTCTTGGTAACCTTTTGTTTAGTCTTAGGTGCAAATGTCTCTCTCCTAACTTGAGGAGGAAAAGCAGTCTTTGATCGAACATTATTGTTCCTGTTCATGTGCTGTCGAGGAGCAGTCTGTTTAACACATGCATAACTACCATTAAAATAAGCACGCATACTGTTAAAAGAACAAGACATACAATTGATAACACCACATGCTTTATGATTAGAATCAATGATAGGCATGGTATTCATGTTAGACATGTTATTTTTCTGCTTCAACTTATTACTACCTAATCCAGTCTTAGAAGAACTAGCTGTTTCAACAACCTTGACTGGCACTTTAGGTACATCTTTCTTGGATGAAACAATTTTTGGATTAGTGTCCTCAACAGATTTAGCCTTAACAAAGACTGTGACATCTTTCTTGGATGAAACATTCTTTGGATTAGCGTTCTTAACAAATTTATCCTTAACACATTTATCCTTAACAAAGACTGTGCCATTTGCACTATCCTCATTTCTCATTTCTTCTTGGATAACCATAGAAAGAATATCTGGTGGTCCAGCATCAGATTTTTTAAACAAAGGTTCTTTAACATTTTTGAGCACATGTGGTATTCCCCTTTCTTTAGCACTAACAGGGTTAGGGGAATTTATGCCCAATGAACCAACAGCTTCATTGTAACCATACCCTATACCTGTTGTTCGTTCTACAACTTGATTGTTAAAGAACTCTTTGGAAACTTTAACCGAATTATAACAAGCCTTGACCTGTGTTTCAAGTTCAGTAATTCTAGCCATTTGTTTGCCTACAACTTCTAGAATAGCTTTCTCCTTTTTATAAAGCATTGTTATTTCATCTCTTTGTTGATCTTGATTAATATGCACCTTTTTCAATTCTGACACTTCATTGCCAAGATTAGTGCTTAATAGATCTAGTCTTCTATAATCAGTTTTTGCATTATCTAAAGAATTATAAAGACTACGAATCAACTCAGGGTCAGTAACAATTACCGGTTTGTTGTGATGATCAGATGCTTCATCATTTGCCACCAGCGCAAAATTTCCATATTCTTCATCTTCGCTGTCCGTGTCATCCCAACTCTTACCAGCCGCAACATAGGCTTTTCCAGGTTTCTTCTTCTCAGCAGCAAAATCTCTTCTTTGAGTTTGCTTCGGTTTCTGACATTCAGTGGCAAAGTGCCCTAATTCATTACAGTTGAAGCAACGAATCTTGCTTCTGTCAACAGATCCAGTTTTGTATCCTCCCCTGTTACTAGAGGAAGAAGATCCTCCTCTTTGGAATCTGTTATTTGACTTAAACCTGTACTTTGGATTTCTTCTGAATCTGAAGTTGCCAAATTGTCTTACCATCAATGCCAGGGATCATCTTCCAGTTGATCTAACTCTTCCAATGAGTAGAAGTCTCCACCATCCTGAGTAGGTGGTGTTTGACCAAGTTCAACTTCAGTCTTTTCCTTGTCTGAGCTGTAAGGTAGAACAACCTTAGCTTCCACTTCTTTAGGTGCCTCAACTACAAGAGCTGTAGATGAACTTGGCACCCTTCCTTTACCAGAGACCTCCCTCTGCTGTACTTGTTCCAGTTCATAGGTTTTCAGAACACCAAACAATCTTTCAAGAGCAATCTTATTCAAATCTCTTGATTCTCTAATGGCTGTTATCCTATGTTCAAGATGAGTGGGCATTGTCAACAAAAACTTCATATTAATCTCCTTCTGTGTATATTGCTTGCCATTAACTTGCAAGTTGTTGATAATTTTGTTATACCTTTCAAACACTTCCTGAATGCCTTCATTAGGGCCAGCTCTAAAGTGTTCATACTCAGAGGTTAAAATCTGAAGTCTGTTTTCCCTGACTTCATCAGTTCCTTCATTGATAGTCTCAATAGTTTCCCACATGTGTTTTGCAGTTTTACAATTTATCACATGACTGTACATCACAGCATCCAGGGAATCTATTAAAATAAGTCTCAAATTCTTATCTAGTCCTGCGTCCTCTTTTTCAGCAGGAGTAAAAGAATCAGCATGCTTTGGAACAGATGTTGCAGGTGATACAACAATTCCTCCAACAATAGATTCAGATATATGTTCTTTTGGAATTATAGGTCCATTCTATAGAACACCCAAATATTTAGAATTTGCGACATCAAGAAACAACTCCATTTTATTTTTCCACATTGTATAATTGTCCTTGTTAAACATGGGAATTTTAACAATGCTTTTTGACGACATGATGAATTTTTAAGTGAGTTAAAAATTCGAGATAGATTTTTAGCGGAATAAAATTAGGATCTTGATTTGTATATCAATCAATAGGCACTGATACCAATTGTTAGGTCCAATATGTTTGTAGAAGGGGGGGTTGAATACAAACAGTACTGTTTAATCGAAATTTGTCCGGATAATTTAATTTATATTTTGACAAATTTGAGCGGAATTAACTGAAACAAAATTCAAGTTGAATATAAAATTATATTAACTTGAAGGGTTTGTTACAAATACAGTACAGAATTTATATCTAGTTAATAAAAACAAATTAGAAAATTCGACATGAATTTTTCTAGATTGGTTAATAAAAATCAAGATATAGATTAGGAGTAAAATCTCGCTAATAGTACAAGAGTATCAAGTAAACAAGTTCTATCTGATCAGATATTAAAAATAAGATGAACTTGATTTTCTATGAATTTTTCTGCTCCTTGTATTGTGTTCTTGATGAGAGAGAAGAGAGTAAACTACCTTGAATGTAATATTTCTGTCTGAATTGTCTTTTGTCGTCTGTGTCTTCATTTATATCATTTACTGCCTCTTTATCTTCAAATATAACTGTCAAGACAATATGCAATACAATCTATTCTTCCAAGACAACCAATTTTGTACTACCAAGACAATAGGCAATACAATCGTCAAGACAATCAGGTTCTTCCAAGACAATCGGCAAGACAATCAAATTCTGAGATCTTTGTCTTGCTTTACCAAAAATTATCATTCTGTCTGAAGCTTTTTCTTTTTGATCATTATCAAGACAATCTGATTTGAACTGTCAAGACAATCGTCAAGACAATCAAATCAGATTTTTATTCTTCTTTTTTAAAGCTATTCAGAATTAATCATCACCAAGACAATCGGCAAGACAATCAAAGATTGTCTTGCTTTACTGATTTTCTTCTTCAAGACAATCAGTGATTGTCTTGTTTCTCTAAATTCCTTCTCCAAGACAATCGGCAAGTTCATTTTTCAGATTAAATTAAATTGATTAACAAATAATCATTTTAATTTAACCTTACTTAAATAATTAATCAGATTTAATTAATCTAATAATTAATTTAATTAAAGAATTAATTCAGGATGAATTAATTAATTAATTAAATTGACTACTTGATTTAAATTAATTAAAGAAGAATAATTATATATATATATCCTTGGATTGTCTTAATTCTTTTCTGAATCACTGAAAGTAATAAAGGAATACCACTGAATATTTTGTTGACGTTCCATGCACGGTCTGGTTCATGAACGACTAACTTCAATGACTGTCCTTTAATTTTCACATTAAAAATGTGATTCATTTTTCTTCTCATTTCTTTCTCCTTCTTGTACTTCACTGTATTCTGTCTAAACCTGTCACTCTAGAAATCTCTGTCTTAGAAATAAATCCACTTCTTTGATCCTATACTGAGGCTTGATCAGCAATCTGAGCTTCTTCCAGTGTAAAACATCAAAACTATAGATTGACTTTAGGGTTTTTCTTCTAACAGATAGTACCTCCTGAGATTCCTGTGACAGTTAAAGTTATTTACTTATTACAATCTAAGCTTAAGTTGAGTTGAGTCCTCGAACTACAAATAGGCTGTGTCATATGCCTTTCACTTCTTCAACGAGACACGCTTAGAGGTATCTTCATCACAATCCACCCTCACTCTCTTACCCGCTCGATCACGAATATTGTTGATAGCGAGGTCATCCTCGACAGAGACAACATTGTTACTTGCAGCCCCATCAACAGGGATCGACCCAACAACCTTAGGAACTTCCTTCGCTGATGAATCTTGCTTAGCGGAAGATCGCTTCGCCAAAACTAGCATAGCCTTATGCATATCGTCTTTAATGCCGCTATTCAAAACTTTCTTTAAAGATTTTCCAGCTACTGCAAAGAACCAAAAAAATACTTGAGTATACGATACATCAAAAGGCCAAATAAAATAATAATGAAACCTTACAATTATGATCCTCCAAAAATACAGAATTCTTCAACTGGACGTGGGTGTATAAAGGACCCTCGCCTTGAAACCTATCTAAAAAGACATTATCGTATTTCACCATATTGGTCAAGTAGTCTATCGTCTCGTGCGAGACCTTCTGACAAGGAGGAACAAATTCGAGGTCTGGCCCATAGTAATACATCCACTTCCCATGCCACCCCGAGTTAGAGGATCTAACGTCTACAATCTTGGATCGACCAGTCAACTTATTGAAATAAACTTGCCCACGAGAATATTTTATCTCAAATATCGAAAAGAACAATCGGATAGAGGGTACATAGCCCAATTCAGCGCAACGAGCAATGAACCCACTCACCTGGGCCACGGAATTAGGTGTTAAATGCGAAACTCCACAACCCACGACCTCGAAGATGGCCAGATGAAAAGGATGCAATGGTAAACACAATCCTAGTTCAAAATGAATCATGGGAATCCCCTGCATACCAAATTCAGGCATCTCCTATATCCTATTTTTGGCCAAAGGAACCTTACATCTATGAGCACCTTTTAAATCAACCCAAGATCCAACATCTACGTTGACAGGACGGTCAACATAAATACTGGCATAATTTAGATTAGGTTTATCTTTTACTTCTACCAAGCCACCAATTTTAGCATCATCTACAACCTTTTAGCGATTCGCCACTGTTCGTGGACTAAGAGGAGGCAAAGCCCGAGCCTCCCTCGCAACACTACTCGCCTCATCTAAAAAATCAAAGCTATGATCGGACAACTGTTCAGGGATCTCTAATTCATCCAAATTAACGAAACTTTCAAAACTCTCTTCCTTAATTGGTTGTTTACCTAGATTCATATCATCGAGCGTGCGAGAAGAAGAGGAAGAGAAAGACATTTCTCTCATATTTATAAAGACTACGAAGTACTTTGCAAAACAAAATCAAGAAAAAACAAACTAAAACCAAGATGAGAACGTACCTTGCTAGAATAATGAGGGCAAGAGGCGCGAAGAATGAATATAAGTCCCTTGGAGAGAAACCCCTTCCTGTCTCGAAAATACAAAATGGGAAAAATGAAATGCCGCTGTAGAAAGAAATATATATAAAAAAAGAGAGGAAAACGAAAAACGACTCCCCTTCTCAACTGCTCAAAATTAATTTTATTTTGTTTTATATTATTGTTTTTTTACAGGTACCAAAAAGAAGTGATCTAAAGATACCCTCCTCACTAGGGGGGACAAATGTTGGACTATGAAGCCCAATGGAGAATTTGTATTTAGTTAATGGGCTAGTTTAGAAGATATGAAGGCCCATTAAATATTAGATACTAGAATTGTATTAGGCCCACTAATCCTTGTATTTACTTGAGGGCCCTGAAGCCCACATATGTAAGCCTAAAGTGACCCACAAGGGATCCCCTATAAATACTAATCAAATCCCACTTGTAAAGGGGTTGACAATTGTAAATTAGAGAGTTTGTACCCCCTAAAAGGAGAGAAAACACACTTTTAATGAATATTATCTTTATCTCATTCTAGATCGCTTCTCTAATATTATTATTCATATTATAATTACGATTAACTCTCCATCAGTAAAATATTGAATTGTTCTCAGATTAATATAATCTTGCTTGTTCATCATTGATAATTTCTGTTATCATCTCGGTAGTCATGTTCGGATGTCAGGCGGAATCAGAACTTTGAAAGATTCGCAACTAAAATAATTTATGAAGTACTTCTTTTTACATATTCTATTTTGATTTCGATCTCTAATAATTTGTATTGTCATAGTTTGCTTCCTAAATACGAGGTTAATTATGAGAAAGACAATGAAAAATAAAAAAAAACTCAAAACCAATATACAGACAAATAGTATAATCCAGTAGGAATCTTACAACAGCAAAAGATGCAGACATGATAATGTGAAAACAGAAATGTCATGAAACCACAAGAGGTTTCATAAGCTCTGGAGGCAAAAGAAAATTCATAAAATTAATACAAGCTCATAAATATCAGTGTTTCTATGTAAATTTTTATCTCAAGGGCTAGTAGTGGATGGTGGTGGGGTGAAGAAAGGAATGGATGGGAATGTTGTAGGAATGTTAATCTTTGGAATAGAAGGCATGGTTGGTAATGATGCAGGCAGGGGAGGTAGTACCAGCTTTGGAATTGTAGTAGGCATCGTTGGAAGTGTTGGAATAGTTGGTAGAGTGGGCAGAGGAGTTGTTGGCAATGGCGGCAATGCTACTTTTGGAAGCGTTGGCATTGCAGGCAATGGGGGCATTGAAACCTTAGGCAATGATGGGATAGTTGGTAATGTTGGTGCTGAATTTTGCAGCAAGTGGCGAGCTCCGAAACTCACATCTATGACTGAAAGTGATAGAGCTGCAACCAAGGACAGGATGAAGCAATGCCTAGCAGTAGCCATTTTTTGATGAGCAAAAGTTCAGTGGGGGAGTTAAGTCTGAGGATTTGTTATTTGATATGAAAATACAGTAATTTGCCATGGTTATTTATAGGGAGAGTTTGATATTGTTTGATGTAATGTAGGTAAGAATATTGTGAAGTCTTTGTTAGTTTACCTTCTCAACTCTATATCATCTAAAAGTTGAACAGATCACATATTTTTATAATTCAATAGCTGTCAAAGACAGAGTATCCATAATTTCTCAATTCAACGATAAAAATTTTCCATCTACAAATCAAATTTCTATTTCAAGAAACATTTTTGAACTTACACATTTGCCTGAACAAGGTAAGACAAGACTCTCTGATAAAGTATTCGCAAATACTCGTTTATTCAATCGTGAAGACAATAAAACGATCATACTCGTTTATTCAATCGTGAAGATATAAGCCTTAACTTGTTTACAATATAATGATCACTTATGCCTTAAACTAGTGAACAGAGTGCAGGTATCCACAAACATGTATACTGACCTTCGTTAGAAATATTCCTTAAACTGACTGCCGTTTATGCATCTCTTTAGCTAGGTGTTAGTCTACGGTTGAGAAGGATTTGAGGGCTCCATTGCTATTTTAAGTCTTTATGGAATCTGGATACCCTTGCAAAATTTGCTGCAGCATCACTACACCCACTTAACTCAATCAATTCAAACACGCCTATTGACAAAGGCTTGTGGTATATTCAACATATATGGGAATCGATAGACCTGTCAGTGCTGAAGCACAGGAAGTGCTTAAAAAGTTGTCAAGTCACAATATTCAATCCATCGAGTTATTTTCATATACATTTACAACCCCCACCCCCACACACTTTCAAAATTTAAAATCTGAAATCATCAATTCTTACCACCAGAACCACCGAAGACAAATTGAAACACAACTTAGGATTGCAACTATTTGCACGAACTGCAAGACATCATAAACATATATAGCTCATCCACCACACAAGTTCTGCATTTTTTGAAGCATTTATTTTAGTTATTTCAATTTAAGGCATAAGCCTCAATGAGGCCTTTTCAGAAAAATCTTAATGCGTAGGCCGTAGCTAAATCTTACATTCTGTTATAAGAAAACTGAAATCAGTGACCCCTTGAACCATTCCCCTTGTGTTCTCTTTATTTTTCATTCTGCTAATCCAACCAATATGTGTTTAGAAACAGATTACACAAACAATACAAGAGGTATTTGGGCACATGAAAGAACAAAATAAATGTTATCTGATCAATATTTATCCCAAAATATATGTGTAATCACGAAAAAAGGAATATATGACTGGACTAACCAGTTGGTTAGAATAACTTAGTGCAAATCTGAGTTGGGGAAACTCCCAAGTGGGATAAAAAAGAAGAGAGGTTGTCAACTTAGGTTAGTAAGTTCTTTATCTGAACAGATGCCTCCACTCAAAGTATTGAAAACTCGACCTCTTAGTATTGAAAACTCGACCTCTTGTTCTTACCAAGGGAAGAGGAATTCGAAACTAGGATACAATGACAGTGATGTAAGTCAGAATATTCCTCTTCAGAATCATCAAAGTTAGCATATCAGTAACATTGCTCTTCTTCATGGCCCAAGGGTATAGTCCTTTCCATTATAATTCTTGTGATTTAACCTCTTATTAATTAGTGAAGACATAACTTCTCTAGCAATATTCTTGTCGATATATGACTAGTTCGATAATATAAAACTAGAGCACCAGCGACAAAACCATACGATAACAACTATTCTAAACCTATGTAAACTGCACAAGGACTGATATCTTCAAGTTATCATCTTCAACTAAAAGCATAATGTTGACTACTTTTTATAATAATGGCTGCGAAATCTCTAGGTAATTCTGTGAAGCCTCCAAAATTAAATTATTGACTGCTCGATGAGCACAAAGTAATGGAGTGATACTTAGGCGGAAGAAGAAAAAGCCACGGGAGGGGATGTAGTTGAACCGAGCTATAAATATTGAGCTCGACGCAATTACTTGGTTGGTTATTATAACTCGAACAGGGAAGTAGGCCAGGAATATGACCACACCTGTTGCACTGTCAAGCAAATTCTGCTGACTCCGTCAGATTCCAGAGACCTCCTGCACTTTTCAGGAAAACAGCTCCAAAGATAGGATTGAATGACATTGATGACATTCGAATACTCAATAACCATGCACAATCTTAGGGTTTTAACTGATTTCACATTTATTGGGTTGGTTTAGCTGTCACATTTAAAAGAAAATGTATTAGTATGAACTGATTCTAAATGCAAGGTTGCAGAAGTTTGACTTGTAAATAGCAAGTGATACATTAAGAGACACCTAGTGCTTGGCCCATAATTTTCATATTGCACCTACTCTTGTTTATATCCCAATTATTTCAAATAACATTGAGTACACGTTAATACGAAGACTCCATTTCCTTTACTGTGTACCAAAATGTTCAGGTTGAAGTTTCTAGCATTGAGCTCAAACTCAATGACATAATTTTATATGCTATAATAAATTTGCATTTACAGTCAATTAGACTTTTCGAATGAAAACTAAACTAAGTCTTTTTTTTTTTTCAGTTGCAAACACCTAAAGATAAGTTGAAGCAACTAAGGGACAGCCTTCTACATCTGTCTGAACTCCCGGTATGTATCAAACTTAAACTACAAATATAAGAACAGTCGGTTGATCCTGTTCCACTCTTGTCAACTATGTCCGGAGGCACGTGTCTCTAACTGTACCAAACTACCATGTACATACATGACCAGCATGTTGATTAATTAGATTAGATTTGGCCAAATAAGTGCAAGTCAACTATCTAAGCCCTCCAAGAATCACATGATCACACTTTCACATACAAAATGACCAAGAAAACCTTTGAAGTTATTATGTAAATTTTCTCATATTCGTCTTGATAGATTTATACTAGACACTTACACACACATAGCTGAGAGTTTTTTGCGATAGTGATGTATAAGATCTTGTCATTCTTTGACTGTTGGAAGATATAATTGCAGTAATGAGCTGCAACAAAGATGAGCTACTATCAATATGACTGCAAAGATGATGTGGATTCGACGGATAAATATTTAAGAGACACAGATATCTGGCCATTTTAGGCACAATAGCTTTTCAATAAACGGAAAATAGGAGGACACTCTAGACATTTCATATTGTTGTAATTTTTCTATTAATAGGCTCTGTATGGACCCAGATTACCAAACCATATTAAAGACTTCACAGCTTGCATTACAGCAAACTTAATTTTAATTTGCTTCATCTGCTTAATTTCAGTTTTTCAGCTACTTTGCATCATATAGCAACTATGGGGAATCAGTATGCCAGGGTCCTATTTATCTTCATCATGATTGTACATGCCCTTACTCAACTCTCTGACTGTCGCGAAATCCACAGAAGTACAACTGAAAGACCAGAGATGGAAGTCAAGCATTCATCATTTTCACAGAATTTTCCTGCAGAAGCTCCAGCAGCAGCCATCGATAGTCATGGCACGGATAATATTTATGGCATGTCAAAGCGTACTGTTCCAGGCGGACCAAACCCGCTCCACAACAAATGAGCTTCTTTGAAATTATATTACAATATTACAAGGTTTTCGCAGTTTACAGCTGCAATTTAGTGCTGTTCTTTCATTTAATTTGTTCCATAAGATGTATATTAAAACACAAGTAAATAGACTATGGCTAGAGTAGTAGTTTTGTAATATGTTATACATTATACTAGCATGAACAAAACAGATATATTTATCTGTAAAATTTTGCAGGTGTATCAGTGTATGAGAAGTGTGGTTGTATCATCAAAATTTTGCCTTTCTCTGTGTCAATCTAGATAATTGGTTCTTGAAAGCAACACTCTATCAATTTCTACAGATAAAAAATTTGTTTACATCTAAGTAAGCATCAACAAGACGAGTATTAAGATGTGGTGAAAATTGTGGATTTACTTCTACATAAACAGTAAAAATGGAATAAACTGAATGGCAAACATTTCAAACTAGCCACCGACTAATTAAATAAAATAGTACACATTTTTGCTGGTTGTAAAAATGTCAAATGATAAATTAAATAATTTTTTAGCTAAATAGGGCGATATGTGGTCCAACAACCAACATAATAACATAAAAGGCGAGAAAACTAATTAGATGTAGTTGAATCTTTGGTTTCGATAAGTAATGTAGTTGATCTTTTACTTGTTACAAATTAGTGCTTTGTGCTTACGAATGTAGATAGAAAATTTTGCAAACGACAAGGTGGGTTAGTCGAGCTGACATGTGCCATGCATAAGCAAACAGATCTGTTCACCAAGTAGTTCCCCAGAGTAGACTAAATAAGCTTGGATGACAAACTGATATTGTCATTTGGGGTTAAAAGAGGGATTTCAAGAATTCACTGATAGCATATATATTTTTGTCATCCATAGGCCTCTAGAATTGCCAGGAACGCTCAGGGCCTTGTAGACTTAAAAATCTAATGCATTGAAAAAGTGTGCAACATACGCAGAGAAAGAGGGGGCAAATAGTTTATCTTTCAATTTCTGTTTCGCGTCTGCTAAGAATTAAATATATAGGATCATGTCAATTTCGAAAAAGATTTCTTATCAAAATCATCCCTACAGATGCATAAATTATGTGCATCGGTCATGGGGTTAATTTACAAGGTCAAGACACTATTCCTGAAAGAACAGGACTGTGCAGGCTAACATTTTGTCATGCCATGTAACAAGATCAAGAACCAAAACTGCAGTGACGGGGAAAGAGGCTTCTTTTCAGTATAATCGCATCAGTTAGAACCAATTCAGTTAGAGATTATTTTGTTTATACCTCAATTGTAACAGAGGAGGGCGATGACAAGCTATGTAATTAATAAGAGATGTCTAAAAACGTAAGACAGATATCACATGCAGGGGCGGTGACTAATTTTACACCATGATCGAACTCCTACCAGCAGAAGTAACTCCTGGAAAAAGTTAGACAAGAACCAAACCCAAAGATTTAATATACAACAGGATGGTAGTAAGAGATCTCCAATGGTAAAACCTCTTAGTTAAATTCATCTATGTGTCACCTACAAGGCATCTATGTGGCACATTTTAGATATTAGGTAAAAATTCAATACTCCAACCATTATCCATTAGCAAAAAAATATAGATAACTAAAATTGGGCTAGCTACATTTGTAAAACCTCTAAATCTATTAGGTATAATTTTAGATAATATAATTATACATAAATACCATTGGAGTAAACCTAGAACCTCTTAGATATAATTTTAGATAATTATCAATATATTATATTATAGCTAACAAATATACATAACACCCTTGGACATGCTCTAAGATGGGTGTTTAATGATTCGACTGAAGCCCAATAGTAGTAAAGATCGGATACATTTTTATCTTTTACTTTGCAAACCCTCTAAAGTGATAGGAGTACTAATTTAGAGGGGTGTCAGGAACCGAGGTTTCTGACTTTGTAACCGAGATTTCTGATTTTGTATTTTATGTGTTTTCTAGTGTTTTTGTGTGTTTTTTTGATTATATAGAACAGTAATCTAATAAAGAAACAGAGAAATGATAACTAGATTTGTAGGAAATTAATCATATGAGATTGAGAGTTTTAGAGAGAGAGAAACTGAGAGAGCAGAAATTAGAGAGAGAAGTGGTGAAAATAACATTTCCATTTTCTGATAATATATTCAACATACAGAATTACAAAATGAGCAGCTATTTTATAGGCTTTTTTAGTACATAGTGAAATGTTCTGAATACCCTTACCAACTAATAAGACTAATAGGACTAGGTTACTCCTCTCCTGACAATCCTTCCCCCTTAAAATCAATCATGTCCTCAGGATCTGCTACAATTTCAACAATATTCTCTGCTGGAACATCACCCTGCTCATGCATTCTAGACAGGGCATGTGCCACTGTATTCTCCTTGCCCTTCCTGTACAAGATGGTGTAATTCTATCCCATAAGTTTGCTGATCCACTTCTGTTGCAACAAATTACTAACCTTCTGTTCAGCTAAAAATTTAAGAGCCCAGTGGTCAGTTTTTACAAAAAAAAATGCTTGTCCATCAAGTAAGGTGTCCATTTCTTAACAGATGTCACCAAAGCCATAAGTTCCTTCTCATAGGTGGACATTGCTTGACCCCTTTTGCCTAAAGCCTTGCTGAAATAAGCCAATGGCCTTCCTTCTTGTGTCAGCACAGCACCAATACCAGTATTAGAAGCATCTAACTCCACTGTGAAAACCTTTGTATAATCTGGTAACCTTAGTACAGAGGTCTGCACAAGAGCCTGTTTCAATTCCTGAAAGGCTCTGTCAACTTCATTATTCCAAAGGAAATTATCCTTTTGCAGCAAGGTTGTTAAAGGCTTGGCTATGATGCCATAATCCTTAACAAATATCATGTCGTAACCACTCAGTCCCAAGAATCCTCTCAAAGCCTTTATAGTTTTAGGTATTGGCCAAGCCATCATATCTTTAATCTTATTCTTGTCTACGGCCACTCCATCTCTAGTGATAACATGACCCAAATAAGCAACTTGTGATTGCAAAAATTCTCAAATTCACACTTAGACATCTTAGCAAATAGTTTATGTTGCCTCATGATCTTGAACACTTGTTCTAATTGTTCCAAATGTTCTTGGAATATATAAGAATGTCATAAAAAAAACCAATGTAAACTTCCTTAGGTATTGAGCAAAAACCTGATTCATCAAGCTTTGAAAAGTTGCAGGGGCATTAGTGAGGCCAAAAGGCATCACTGTGAACTCATAATGCCCTAAGTGAGTCCTAAAAGCTGTTTTCTCAATGTCCTTAGCCTTCATTCTCACTTGATGATACCCAGCTCTCAAATCTAGTTTTGAGAATACTTCTTCCCCATTTAACTCATCCAACAGTTCCTCAATCAAAGGGATAGGAAACTTATTCTTAATTGTCAATGAATTAAGTTTTCTATAATCTATACAAAACCTCCATGTACCATCCTTCTTCTTTACCAATAGGATTGGAGAGGCAAAAGGAGAACTACTAGGCCTAATCACACCAGATTCCAACATTTCTAAAATGAGCTTTTCAATTTCATTCCTCTGGGCATAGGAATTTCTGTAAGGCCTAATGGAAAAAGGTTGTGAACCCTCCTTCAAATCTATGGAATGCTCATTTTCTCTATAAGGAGGCAGTCCTTCTGGTTGCTTGAAGATATCTTCATACTCACTCAAAAGTTGTTGTAACTGTTCTTTCTGTTCAGGAGTTGCTGAAGCTTCAGTTGTCTCTTCCACTTGATCCTCTTCTCGCCTTGCTATAGCATATAGAACATATAAAAACCCATGCTCCTGTCTTTGGAAACTCCTCACAAATTCTGTAGCACTCATCTGTTGTAACATAGGTTTAGTGGACTGAGAATTGCCTTTTAGAGTGACTAGTTGTTTCCTTGGTGAAACTGCAATAACAGATTCTTAAAATCAAATGTTACTGGCCCTAAAGAACCAAGCCAATCCACCCCTAACACCAAGTCATAACTTCCCAAGGGCAATGTTCTTATAGCAATATGAAACTCATGTTCTCCTACCTTCCAAGAAAAATCAGAACATTCTTGCTTACTAGTGAGGTGATTACCATTTGCAACTAACACTTCCATAGGATAGTCTGAACCACCTCACATTTAAGTTTGCTAGCAGCTCTTTCATCTAGAAAGCTGTGGGTACTCCCACCATCTACCAATATTGAGAACTCTTGCTGCCCCTTTTTTCATGTTAAGGTGATAGTTCTGTTGCTATAAACCCCTTCTATAGCATGAACTGATACCTCCATAGAAGATTTTAGCTGTATATCCTCATCCAGTTTATCATCCTCATGTTGCTTCTCTTGATCTTCCTTATTTGATGCTCTTTTAACCTTACCTTCCATCTTATTTATCTGTCCTTCCCTGCTATGCAGTTTAATCTCTGGCTGTGAATCCAGAGCAGGAGCTTTGCTTAGCTCACACATCTCAACCTTAACATTCACTTGTCCTCCAGTAACACTTAGGTTTACTTTTAGTCTTCTTATCCTCCCACCTGCTATTAGTTTCTTGTCACAACCTGGCTCTCTTGAAAGCTTGCTCAACAGTTAATGGATCTAGTAACCTTACCACACACTTGACATCATCATGTAATCCACTAACAAAACACTCTACAAAATGCTCCTCAGTGAGAGAATGCATTTTCTCCTTTATCTGCTGCATATACTTTTCGAACTGTTCAAAATACACTTCTACAGAAGCAGTTTGTTTCAATTGTTTGAAGTTCTCATACAACAATCCTTGCTCAGCATACCCAAACCTAGTTGAAAACTTAACCACAAAGTCTGTCCACTCCAGGTTTGTTCTTCCATTACGATACACTTGAAACCAGCTTTTAGCTACACCCTCCAAATGCATACCAGCTATTCTCACTTTTTTCTCATCTCTAACTCCAAATATTTTAAAGTATTGTTCACAATCTTCCACCCAAGCAGTTAATCCTTTACTTTCTTCATATTTGGGAAAACTTAACCTCTGGTGTGACAGTGACTCTGTCTTCTTTTCTTTTTGTGAGTTTGGTAATCATCTTTACATATGGTTTCATTACCAAAAGGATTCACAAAGTCTCCAGAACAGTCATCAAACTTCATATCTTCTTCTGCCTTCATCTTTTGTACAACCAATTCTACTAACTCCTCTATCATGCCTAATCTGGATAGAGTTTTCTCTCTATGTGATAGAAACTGTTTCTGCACCTGCTGTAACAATTCATTATAGTTCCTCTCACTTTCCTTAACTATATCATACTGTCTCCTTCCTTCTTAAAGTAATCAATCCTTTCAGGCAATTAATCAATCGGTTTGGAAGCAATACTTACTTCTTCCCAAAATTCACCAATTTTATCACCTCGATCACTACAACAACACTACACAGATCTCAATCACCGATTCTACAATTAAACTTCAGAAATTCACCTCAACAGCACAAGCAAAGCAATAGAAATCCAAAAACCACAAACACAATCTCAAATCACCAAAACAGTAAATCTCCTACTATTTTTGTGATTTTCTCCAACAATAACAATTGAAATCAACTAATTCAAAGCAAACGAGCTCAAATCAACTAAAACAACTTCAATTCCAACTAGTTATAACAGAAACTAACTAGATCTAAGAGAAAAACTTAAGAACAGAACACCTGGACTGTTTTGAAGAAAGCTCAGCTATTTCAGTTGCGATTACTGCAAAAGTACGTTCGATCTGCTCGCTCTGAGATGTACAACACAGTAGAAGCAATGGTAGATCAAAATTCTGCAGCTCTGATACCAATTTGTCAGGAACTGAGGTTTCTGACTTTGTATTTTTTGTGTTTTCTAGTGTTTTTGTGTGTTTTTTTATTATATAGAACAGTAATCTAATGAAGAAATAGAGAAATCATAACTAGATTTGCAGGAAATCAGATGAGATTGAGAGTTGTAGAGAGAGAGAAACCCTAGAGAGAGAAAGAAATCAGATATAGAAAGAGAGAGAGAGAGAGAGAGAGAGAGAGAGAGAGAGAGAGAAGTGATGGAAATAACATTTCCATTTTCTGATAATAGATTCAACATAGAATTACAAAATGAGCAACTATTTATAGACTTTTTCAGTACATAGTGAATGTCATGAATACCCTTACTAACTAATAAGACTAATATGACTCAGTTACTCCTCTCCTGACAAGGGGTTATGCAGTAATTAAATTTCTAAAAATTCTAAAACAAAAAAACGGAGTCCATTTTAAGACAGTTGCTAAAGCAAACCTAGATTTTTAGTAACTTCATATTTTCTCTCTGGTAGCAATTTCAGTGGTAACTTTTTTTTTTTTTGTCAAGAATATACATTCTCGTATATGAATTGTATCGAAATACAATACCGGTAAAACCGGAGAAAGGGATTTAGTTTCTTTCATTCAATAAAGTTTATCATCTAACCGAAGTACATAGATGTCCTCAGAAACTTAGATAATATGACTTTAAAGTCCGAAAAGAGACTTCCCAAAGTCTTCTCACCTGAAAAACAACAAGAAAACTGATTAAAAAATAATATTTATAATTAATATTAAAGTAACTAACACAGAAAAAATTATTCCTAAATCCTAGTGATATTAAAAACATTAATCAATGAAAATAAAAGTAAAATCTAATCAACTGTAAAAATAAAATCTAATCAAAGGAAACCCTTTGATTAGACACAATAACATACATTCAAACCTATAAAATTTAAGTGCACACTAATAGTCACAACTCACAATAAGTAGTTTACTATACCGGCCTCCAAGAATGACCCAACTTCGTCAAAAAGACGACATCAAAATTAACCCAAAATTGGTCCAAAAAGCCACAATAAATGGCACACCCTCAGAGGTACAATCATACTATTTAAGATTTTTCAAAAATAAGAAATCAATCCAAAATAAAACACAATCAACTTGTCCATTGAAAATTCAAAACCTCAAAAACAAGAATCAATTAGCATTTAATAAAACTAATTTCAAATACTCTTTAAAATTTAATAAAATTGATTTCAAATCCATCAACAATTTTAAACATTTTACAATTAAGACAAAACAGAAGGCTATAAACACGGCATAATATGTGCAAATATAGAAAGAGAATTAAACCATAAAACCTATTACATCTAATCCATATTAATATTATTAAGCATAAAACTAAAAGCAGTTATGTTAATACAAAGAAAAATTAATATAAAATAGTAACCTAGAACTTAACTAGAATCCCTAAATCTAAGCGACAAGGTCCATTAATATTTATATTAATAAAATACATTAAAGCACTAAACCGAAACATTAAGTACAATCCCTTAATATTAGTTATTCTAAACAAAGGAATTCAACGCTCATAAATATTAAAATTTAATACAATGTAGAGGAGAATGCTAGAATAATATAAGTAGATAAAACGACTTATTGGTTTTCAAAATAAACACCATTAAAGTAGAAAGAAACAAATAACAATTAATAAAAACCAATAGCAAATAATAATTATCTAATATCAATTAACATAGCAGGACAAGAATAATTCTAACTAAACAAATCCACCCAACACACTATTATGTCAATTAATCACAACTAAAACCTCCTTCAATGAAATAATATATAGCATTGGTCGGTTTCAAAAAAAATAACACCCACCTTAAATTGAGCCCGGATCCTCTGTCCCCTTCTTCATGTCCCCTTCTGTGTCCCCTATATAAAATAGGTGTCCCAGGCGGGGCCCATTGTAAGGAAAATGGAAATAAAATATTTTATTTCTGTTTTTCTTACAATGAGCCCCGTCAGGAGCACCTATTTTATATAGGGGACACAAAGGGGACAGAGGATCCTCACCCCCTTAAATTAAACAAAATATAACCCAAAGACACTAAGTAAATCATTACTAAACGGTGATCGACATTAGAGAGTAGACAATTAAAAGATCATAATTAAATTAACAGTTACAAAACTCAAAACAATACTCCTTCAACCATTTTTGATTCTACAGGATCAAAACACATACTAGCTACACACACAAAAGTGAAGAACACAAAGAAATTCAAACAACTCCAAATCCGGAAAACAGAGCAATTACCATAACCCATCCAAACAAATGCAGAACCGGACAATGATCACAAGAAAGCCAGAGGACTATAAAGAATAAGAACATAACCTGATTCAAAGATGAAGAGGAAAGAAGCAGAGAAATAAACAAGGTCAAACCTAATAATTTAACATACAATTGTACTGTAAAACATGACTGATTTTACATAACCAACATATAAATCATGCAGGATCTAACAAAAAGTATATATTAGAAGGAAACGTAGCAGGAATGCATAAAAAATGAATAAATATACCGTCTGAAAGACAAAACAAAGTAAGGGATGAATGTTCTTAGCTACTTGTCCAAAACAGCAGGCAGAAACGGAGGTTTTGATCGGACGTTGTCACCGGAGGTTTAGGCGGCGGCGGTATTTGATCGATGAACTCGAGGTTAGGCGTGTACTCTGAACGCGACCGATATACAACATCTTTCTACATCTCATATTGAAACATGCGTATCTTAAAAACCATCTGAATCTTCCTCATTGATCCACCACAGAAGAAAAAACTCATCATCATCATCTAAGCTTGACCACCACCATTTTCAATCACTCCTAATAAAAAATAAAAAAGTCATGGTTCGCCAAATCACTCGCCATTCTCAAACTCGACGACGACGACGATGATTCGTCCTCTTCCCAACCAAATCGCACCACTGAATGACCAACTCGAACCCCACCGACTCACTCCCCTCCGATTCATCCAATCGCGGCAGTGGTAACTTCTTTTTTGATGTGAATTCGTTTGCATATGAAATTTATGCCACAAAGTGTATACAATCCAACCAATCCAATCAGGACTCTGAAGCTCTACTTCAGAATCCTCTTTAAAAATATACCGATGTGTAGTTACTCTCAGTCCAACCATCCATTCGAGACAATACTTCAAAATCCTTTCCTAGAACCGGATATGGGGTAACTTGCAGGTAATACAATGATGGTTTCATTTATACTCAATCCACAAAGACTCCAAAAGAGGTATTTTAAGCTACAAATCCACCCTGTAAATGGCCATTAAGTTGCAAGACCCCGTTAAATTACAAAACCTATCCATCCGCCTAAATGCATAACCTAAACCTCGTTAAATTGTAAACACATATCCTCAAGACCTCGTTTAAGGGTCTACGCTTCGATGGATGCATGCAAATAATTAAAAAAAATGACTTTACCACAAAGTTTGCTCTTTTTACATGCAAGATGGCATACACTGGATTAAACCTTGACATATTTCATAGCCAGATTTCTTTGATACACGCATACTCATGGATAATAGTTTCACAGATTTTTAATGAATCAAAATAACAAAATATTATACATAAGATCAATAACCATGAACTCACAATTCAATCAGAACAAAGGCCAGACATATTAAAACCCTGTTCAAAGTATTTAAGGGCATACTCAGAATGACAAGTGATTGTCTGTCTTTCAAGATGCACAATGTAGGCCAGTGAAAACTGAACTTTCAAAACTAGTGCAGTATAAATGTCTAGCTGTAGCACAAATATTTGTTTGGTAATCCCAGTCCCCACAGAACCAGATCTAAAAGAAACTTGACAGCCGAAACGACAGCATGAGGACAATTTGATAGACCATTATCAGCTGAGATTCTTGAACAACTCAGGAAGATGAGAGTTGGTCAACTTCGTTCTCTTGCTAATTTCATGTTTCTTCTTCTTTTGCTTGGGTTTGTTGGAGATTCCGTGAACCTGTGCTTGGGCTCTCCTCTTTGCAGTGTTTGTAGCTGGTTTCATCCCATTCTTCTGGAGATCCTTTTCAATGTCGATCATATCCCTTGGTAATTCAATTCCCCTGAATAGTTGTTTCAGATCATCATCAACCTTTATAGGTACCCTAGGATCGTTTGGGTATGCTATGTCTTCCTGTGAATCGAAGTTTGATAGCAGCCAGATTTCGCCAGCAGCTTTCAGAGCCTAAGTACACCAAAGAGAAAGGTACCAAAAACAAAAATTACACTCAGGGCTTTTCTAAAAAACACTAAGAAAAAGGGGGAAAAAATAGTGATATGAAACATATCAAGAGTGATATGCATGCCATAGAGATGTATAACAAGCAGAAAAATTTACAAGTTAAACTAAATGTATGTTTCTAAGAACCAAACCTGGATAAAGAGCATACTAGCATTTACATATCGATATGTCACAAATCAATAATTCAATACCAAAGTAACAGTGTAGCCCAAGAATTTTATTTCCGGTTATTCACCTACTTGACTCCGTAAATCCAAGAAATATGCTTTAAAAATATAAATTGAATTACTTGATTAGAATTTCCATCACTACTTTATCAGAATTTACATCAAATCAAATTGAATTCCAATTTAATAAAGATTTACCTGTAAATCATCCATAACTGATGGGTATGCATCTTTGAGATCGATGACAGCTATACCCTCGGCGAACTTCCGTATCAGCTTAAGAAGTTGACTCTTATCCTTTAGGTCATGCTTGGACTGTAGGCATATACAGATCAAGTAATTAGCACACAGATATATACAAACGAAAAAGAAGCCCCAGAAGCTTTTTCCTAATACATATGCATTTTTTTTTCAAAGCAATATGATGAAGAAAGCGAAATGATGAAGAACTATAAACCCAAAGCTCAACATAAAAACTTGTCAAGATAATATTACCTTGTAAGAGAAGCGCTTTCCATCATAATAAACTTTTAAATTGTTTCTCAAACTGTCAAATACAGCCTTGTTGGCGTTCACATCAACATAACATGCTTCATTTATTTGCTCCGCTGTAAAGGCTTGCCTTGTCTGGAGACATGAAGAAAATTAACTGGAAAATGTAAATAAACAAATTCCTGACTAGAATACAATTGTACATGGTCCAGTTCCCTGCAATTCTTGTAGATCCTTGAAAAAAATACCACAACTGCAGAAATTCTAAATAGGGAACCAAGTCAAGAATAACATTCGAAATTTTGACTCAAAGAGGGGAAGTTGCTCTGAATAACATAAAATTAAGTTGTCCAAAACATTTTTCCATGATCCCGTATATTTGCAAAAGACTTTATCCACGTAATATAAGTAAATGTATATAATATTTAGTTATTACCCTTAATCTCCTCTCAATTCACATTCACATTATCCCTCCATTACGGAAAAAGAGTTCCTACAAACCAGTACACTTGGAGAGGTAACATAACTATCCATTAGTAATAACTACAAGGAACTTCACAAAGGACATTTTTATACTCTATCAGTATACTGTTCCTTATCATAACTCCTTATCATAACACAGGATGTATAATTCAAAGTCCTCGAATCTCTTACAAACCAGAACGAAGACAAACATCATAGTCTCTACCAATCCCAGGAATATGTCAGAGCGGAATACACATATACGATAGATTAAGAAAACTAGGAGTAGAGCTGACTTCTATGTACCTCTAGTAGCAAGTTTATAACACGCTTTATCTGAGCTCCTACAGGGGCTTTCCTTATGCTGTTGATGTGTTGGAGTCTTTCTGTATCACTTGAAAATTTTACTGCAGGGGTAGCAGACTTTGCATTTGCAGGGTTATAAGGTGTGACTCTCGGGGTTGACTTCGAATTTGCTTTTATGCTGCTAAGGGTGGTCTGACACATCTCTTGCTGTTTCTTGAACTTGTCTAAACTCTCCTTTAATGCCATCTGATAAATTTGACAAGAAAGAACAAATTTTGTTAGCACAAGAAAAATAAATATAAAACAGATCACTGTCTATTTTTAGAGCGTAAATCCATTTGTTACTAAATTTAATACTCAAAGTCAGATGCATTACGATAAACAACTTACATTAGAGACCAGTTTTTTTTACAATATATTGGATATCATATACCAAAGTGCTTAAAAGACATAAAAATAAACAACAAATAGATTGCATTTTAATCAAGGAACGGATACTCACAAAGTCAGCATATAAATGAGTGCCAATTTGTGATACATTAATCTACTTATTTACATAGCTGCCAAGGGGACAACAAAGCTGAAAATAATCCGGCTTCGCTTGACGCCAGTGTCATGATTTTAGACCAAATATAAAAACTAAAGCACCTTAGCACTAAGCTTTTGCACAGACTAACACAAAAACATCCAAGTTGTAGAACACGAGGACCAATCTGTGGCAAATTAGACTAGAATGACAAAATGATAAAGTAAAACTGATATTATTATTAGTATACTACATAAAACCAAAAACCCTTGTAGCCACTTTCAGATACAACTAATGTGTCATTAACCACAAAGTCGATTTTAAGCATCATTTCCTACCTATAATAGCCTCATGTTCCAGATTCGAAGACAGTTTCCAAGGGAAATAATATACTGAGTGAAAGATATTGAGATTTCTATATAAGCTACTTACTTCTCAGGGTACTTCAATCAAACACCTAAAACGCTAATCATAATTGTAATATACAATACATGCTTGTCTATTATATTAAAATCCAATAATCAATCAAGTAGGTGTTCGAAAAACCAAATACAAACATATGGGCTATCATCAATTTCAAAACCCATGATAACCAAACCAAAATTAGCATCCAAACAATGAAATCAAGATCGATAATAAGCACATATATGAGCAATTAAAAACAACGACATAGGCAAAAGAATTGACTAGGAAATTATACCCTTAGTCCCCTGAGAAGAGCTGTGCAGGATTTGGATGAAGCGCTGGAGGGGACGATATGGTATCGACGAGAGAGAGAGTTTCTTCGGAGTCTAGCAAAATAGCTAGGGAAATTTTTGGGTGTTCTTACCCCAAATGCCTTTATTTACAAAACTAGTTGATAAAGTCGCGCTTCGCGGCGGCATTACAATTTTTATTTTTAAAAAAATTCAATACATTTACGTTATATTATAATATTAATATTAAATTTTAATAATTAAATAATCTTCTCTAATGAACCAATTTCTTGTTAAATACGATTCTGTCGATTGAGCCGCTCTCTCGTTAAAATCGAAATCCCAACTTTTTAACATATATTATAAAGACTTATATAATATTTTTTTTATCCATAAAATCGAACCGTAAAAATAAAAAAAATTATGACTACAGTATCAAATTCTAATAGCTAATACAATCTTTTCTAGCGAGCTCTCTTCCCGTTAAATACGTTTCGAGCCGCTCTTATTTGAAACCGAAATTCTAACTTCAATATATAAAGAGAGTAAATTCCAATTTTTATATTCTTTAAACTTTCTAATATTTATAGAGTTTTAAAAGATGAAAATACATCTTATATTTTTTGTATATTATAGATAAACTTGTATAAAAAAGTTAAAATAAAGTATTTTTAGGAAAAAAGATGTATACTTTTAAAAAAATCGTATATAACGTCTCCACCGTCCTCGTATTCTACTTCCAATAAAATATTTTATTTTATGTATTATATATTTAAACACTTTTTATACGGTCTTATTTAATGAACCGCTTTCTTGTTAAACACGGTTATTACTATTGATCCGCTCTCTCATTAAGACCAAAAACCTAACTTTTACATATATTACTTGTATGATAATATTTATCCATAAAAATCAAATCCTAAAAATAAAATAAAATTTATAACATCAATATGGTATTTTAATAGCTAGTACAATCTTTTATAGTGAGCCGTCTTCCCGTTAAACATGTTTCGAGCCGCTCTCGTTTGGGATCGAAATTCCAACTTCATTACATATTATTGATGATACTTATCTTACACAACAATTTTTTTCCTTAAAATCAAAACCTAAAAAATAGAGTGAATTCCAATTTATACTTTCTCTAGACTTTCTAAAATTTTTGGACTTTTAGAAAATGAAAACACATCTTATTTTCTCTTTATATTATAGATACTCCTGTATTTATTTAGGATTCTTGCATGAGATTGTTCTTTTATTATGTTAACACATCAATTCTTTTCTTTTTAAATACGGTGAATTATGTTAACACATCAATTCTTTTTTTTTAAAATACGGTGACTTTTTTTATGACAATAGTATTGGATTTATGAATAAATTTTTCTAATATAAGTATAATTAACTTATATAAAAAATATATAATTTAAGAAGATCGTACTTTCTATAAAATATTTAATTATATTTCTGCTCTATAAATTCAAACACCTATTCTACTTCTAGTAGAACGTTTATTTATATATTTTTTCGATAAATTCGAACTCTTATTCTTTATAAATTCGAACTCCTATTCTACTTCCAATAGAACTTTTAATCGTATGCCTTATAAATACTTATTATACTTACAATAGAACTTCTAATCATATGTCTTCCCTATAAATTCGAACTCTTCTCCTTTATAAATTTGAACACCTATTCTACTTCTAATATGTTAATTGATATTTTTGTATTCATTAGTGATTAAAATTCTAAAATTCTAGAAAATTAGAAAAATAGATTGAGACGATCCTAGAGCGCCACCTAAACTCCCGCTATATCCTCCTTTATATATATATATATTGATTTATTTATTTTATGTATTAATTATATATTTAAACATCTTTTATACGGTCTTATCTAATGAACCGCTTTCTTATTAAACACAGTTATTACTAAAAAGAAAGCTAGTACAATCCTAAAAATACAAAATATAATCAAATCCTAAAAATAAAATAAAATTTATAACATCATATGATATTTTAATAGCTAGTACAATCTTTTATAGTGAGCCGTCTTCCCGTTAAACACGTTTCGAGCCGCTCTCGTTTGGGATCGAAATTCTAACTTCATTATATATTATTGATATTATTGATGTTACTTATCTTACACAACAATTTTTTTCCTTAAAATCAAAACCTAAAAAATAGAGTGAATTCCAATTTATACTTTCTCTAGATTTTCTAAAAGTTTTGGCATTTTAGAAAATGAAAACACATCTTATTTTCTCTTTATATTATAGATACTCATGTATTTATTTAGGATTCCTGCACGAGATTGTTCTTTTACTCATTGTTCTTTTATTATGTTAACACATCAATTCTTTTCTTTTTAAATTCGTTGACTTTTTTCATGGCAATAGTATTGGATTTATGAATAAATTTTCCTAATATAAGTATAATTAACTTATATAAAATAATATATAATTTAAGAAGATCGTACTTTCTATAAAGTATTTAATTATATGTCTGCTCTATATATTCAAACACCCATTCTAGTTCTAGTAGAACTTTTATTTATATATTTTTTCTATAAATTCGAACTCTCATTCACTATAAATTCGAACTCCTATTCTACTTTCAATAGAACTTTTAATCGTATGCCTTATAAATGCTAATTATAATTCCAATAGAACTTTTAATCATATGTCTTCTCTATAAATTCGAACTTCTTCTATATAATTGATATTTTATATTTATTAGTGTTTAAAATTCTAGAAAATTAGAAAAATCGATTGAGACGATATTAGAGCGCCACCTAAACTCCCGCTATCCTCCTTTATATATATATATTGATTATTGGTTAAAAAAAATTTGTAGGGATTTTTGTAAGATTTTGATGAATTATTATAATTCACAGAGTGTGATTAAAAGAAATTAAATTATATTCAAATAAGATATTAATACCAAATAAATTATATGTTATATTAATAATTGAGTTAACTTTAAAAATTTAGGGGTGAGATACCAGAATGCCCATATTTTTTTTCCATCTGCCCAAAATACCTATATTCAGAATCGTCCGCCCTTTTTACCCACGAGCCACGCATTCTGAGCTGGCGTATAGGGAATACACATGTTAGAAATGCGTGGAGGGCTTACACGCATGTTTTTACTGCGTGGTCTTTGTTAATTGAGCTGCTACGAACATGTGAACAGTGCTCGCAATACGCATGTTTATTATGCGTGGGGACTGATACGCATTTTGAACATGCGTATTAGACACTGTTCAGTGTCTTTCTCGAGCGACGTCGGAGGCGTTTTCCGGTCAAATATTCGATCGTTTCGTTGAGTGTTTTCTAGACATATTTGAATACCATGGAATATATCAAAATGATCGTCTCTTTGTACTCTGCACGCCTATACCATCAATTTCCCATTTTGATTCGCCGGATCGAAAGCCCCAAATCGAGCTTTTTTTTCCGGTTTGGTTTTCAGATCGTTGGTACACGCCCCTGCGGGGCCAGAACACATCAACTGAACATGGAAATATGTAGAGCCATGCCTGGGCATCATTTTGATGTGCTTAGTTTTTGTGGAGGTGGCCTAAATCTGATGAACGGGGAGAGGCGATTTGGAGGCGACATTTTAGTCGCCTGGGCTCCGGACTTGTTGAAGAAGAAATGACGTGTGCTAACGTCATTACGCATATGGGAAATGCGTAATCCCAGATGCGCATTGTCATAATGCGTATCTCTACGTACGCATGTCAAGCATGCGTACTCCGTGGGCAAAAAGGACGATTTCTCCCACAAATGGGAATTTCGTGCAGCTTCCTTACAAAAATGGTGTAGTTTGGGCATTTTTTCAAAATTTAGTATCAAAGTTATTGTTATTAACTAGTTTATTTAAAATTAATTCAAACTTAATTACACTGTACGTTTCTTAAGAGAAGCATACATATATAATATTTCTCCTTTTGTTTAGATAATTGAGCTTGTTGGTATAATTACAAGTAATTTAATTGAATTTATATAAATAATGTGTATTTTTTTTAATAATTTAGTATTATATAAACTAATATTCTATATATCCTATTTTATATGTTTATTTTTAAAAACTTTTTGTCACATTTTCTACAAAACTAAGGATAATTTTTCAAAAGAACCACAAAATTCTTATTGACACTTAACATGTTTTTATTTTTTAAATAATATTCGTATTAACACACGTTAGATTCATTACATTTATGAAAAAGTAATCAATAAAAATATGATAAATTATTTTTTAAATTTTTTTGAGAAATACTGGGAATTTTGGAAATTAATCTTTCAAAAAAATTTCCTACTTTAATTGAGAATACATACTGAAAAATTCCAATCAAATTTTTTATTTATATCTAATTTCAAAATATTTCAAACATTTTTTTATTTATAACTAATTTTAAAATATACATGTAAAATGATAGTATGTGTGTATCATTTTACATGTATTATAGGAGAAATATGAGGGTGCCAAAATCGTTCCATCACATTGTAGATATCTATATTATCTATATACTATTATTTTATATAAGCGAAATAGGGTATATTTGGTTGGTAGTTTGGTACGTACACTTTTTTCGGTACACTTAATAGAAACCGTTGGATTATGAGATAGATTAATGAGAATCGTTGGATGTAATGCTAAAACAATATTATTTTTATAAGATATGAAATACTCTTATAAGTTTAAAGTTCGAATCCCGTCAACAACATATTATTATTAAACATTTATATCATCTTATAAACTACTCGTATAAGTTCAAGTTTCGATTCATCTCAACAACTTATTTTCGTTAAAAATTTATATTATCTATTTTCACCATATTGTTATTAAACATTTATATTACTCCTTCCGTTCCACTTATTATTAGTCAAAAAACACCATCAATTTGACTTTGAAAAATCAAAATAGGAGAAAAGGAAGTATATTATAAACTACTCCAAAAATTTCAAGATTCAATTTTCGTCAACAACATAAACACTATCATTTGGAATACTATCAAATGCGTATTATTAAATTTATTATTTTCTATAATTTATTTTCTTAATAATTAAAAAGCAAATATAAAAATTATAAATAATAAAATAAAAATATTAAATATTAAGATAAAAATATTTAAAATCTTCCACACGGGTAATAAACTAGTAAAAATTACATGTACCCGCCAGGAGATGACTGATGGGCGAATATTTGCCCAATTGTTATTCTTGGAGCCTATTTATCATCAACCATCTACAATGTGTGAGTACAAATTTTTGTGTAAAATGTCGATTTCATTAAATTAAATACTATTTAATAAATATATTTCAAGTATAACAATCTAATTAACATAAAACTCTATGCAAGACACGAACCTATTAATATATCGAAACAATTTGTCGCATGAATTTGCATATATATTGAAATAAATCATCAATCAATCATCAATCATCAATATATCAATATCAATCATCAATATATATATATATATATAAAGGAAGATAGCGGGAGTTTAGGTGGCGCTCTAATATCGTCTCAATCAATTTTTCTAATTTTCTAGAATTTTAAACACTAATAAATATAAAATATCAATTATAAAGGAGAAGTTCGAATTTATAGGGAATACATATGATTAGAAGTTCTATGGAAAGTATAATTAGTATTTATAAGGCATACGATTAAAAGTTCTATTGGAAGTAGAATAGGAGTTCGAATTTATAGTGAATGAGAGTTTTAACTTATATAAAAAAATATATAATTTAAGAAGATCGTACTTTCTATAAAGTATTTAATTATATGTCTGCTCTATATATTCAAACACCTATTCTAGTTCTAGTAGAACTTTTATTTATATATTTTTTTTATAAATTCGAACTCTCATTCACTATAAATTCGAACTCCTATTCTACTTCCAATAGAACTTTTAATCGTATGCCTTATAAATACTAATTATACTTCCAATAGAACTTAGAAAAATCGATTGAGACGATATTAGAGCACCACCTAAACTCCCGCTATCCTCCTTTATATATATATATATATATATATATATATATATATATATATATATATATATATATATATATATATATATATTGATATTGATTATACTTATATTAGGAAATTTTATTCATAAATCCAATATTATTGTCATGAAAAAAGTCACCAAATTTAAAAAGAAAATAATTGATGTGTTAACATAATAAAAGAACAATCTCATGCAGGGATCCTAAATAAATACAGGAGTATCTATAATATAAAGAGAAAATAAGATGTGTTTTCATTTTCTAAAACGCCAAAACTTTTAGAAAATCTAGAAAAAGTATAAATTGGAATTCACTCTATTTTTTAGGTTTTGATTTTAAGGAAAAAAATTGTTGTGTAAGATAAGTAACATCAATAATATGTAATGAAGTTAGAATTTCGATCCCAAACGAGAGCGGCTCGAAACGTGTTTAACGGGAAGACGGCTCACTATAAAAGATTGTACTAGCTATTAAAATATCATATGATGTTATAAATTTTATTTTATTTTTAGGATTTGATTTTTATGGATAAACATTATCATACAAGTAATATATGTAAAAGTTAGGTTTTTGGTCTTAACGAGAGAGCGAATCAATAGTAATAACTGTGTTTAATAAGAAAGCGGTTCATTAGATAAGACCGTATAAAAGATGTTTAAATATATAATTAATACATAAAATAAATTGTTTTATTGGAAGTAGAATACGAGGGCGGTGGAGACGTCTTATACGATTTTTTAAAACTTACATCTTTTTTCCTAGAAATCATTTATTTTAACTTTTTTATACAAGTTAATTGTACTTGCATTACAAAAATGTATCCATAAATGTAATATTATTCCCGTAACGAAAAGTCTTCGTATTTTTTTTTTGATATGTTAACATAACCGAAAGACATTTCCATGCGAAAACTGTAAATAAATACAAGAATATCTATAATATACAGAAAATATAAGATGTATTTTCATCTTTTAAAACTCCATAAATATTAGAAAGTTTAAAGAATATAAAAATTGGAATTTATTCTCTTTATATAATGAAGTTAGAATTTCGATTTCAAATAAGAGCAACTCGAAATGTATTTAACGGGAAGACGGCTCGCTAGAAAAGATTGTATTAGCTATTAGAATTTGATGTCATAATTTTTTTTATTTTTATGGTTCAATTTTATAGATAAAAAATATTATATAAGTCTTTATAATATATGTTAAAAAGTTGGGATTTCGGTTTTAACGAGAGAGCGGCTCAATCGAGAATCGTATTTAACAAGAAATTGATTCATTAGAGAAGATTATTTAATTATTAAAATTTAATATTAATATTATAATATAACGTAAATGTATTTAATTTTTTTAAAAATATTGTAATGTCGCCGCGAAGCGCGGCTTTATCAACTAGTCAATATATATATATATATATATATATATAAAGGAGGATAGCGGGAGTTTAGGTGTCGCTCTAAAATCGTTTCAATCTATTTTTCTAATTTTCTAGAATTTTAGAATTTTAAACACTAATAAATACAAAAATATCAATTAACATATTAGAAGTAGAACAATAGGTGTTCGAATTTATAAATGAGAAGAGTTCGAATTTATAGGGAAGACATATGATTAGAAGTTCTATTGTAAGTATAATAAGTATTTATAAGGCATACGATTAAAAGTTCTATTGGAAGTAGAATAGGAGTTCGAATTTATAAAGAATAAGAGTTCGAATTTATCGGAAAAATATATAAATAAACGTTCTACTAGAAGTAGAATAGGTGTTTGAATATATAGAGCAGAAATATAATTAAATATTTTATAGAAAGTACGATCTTCTTAAATTATATATTTTTTATATAAGTTAATTATACTTATATTAGGAAAATTTATTCATAAATCCAATACTATTGTCATAAAAAAAGTCACCGTATTTAAAAAAAAAAAAGAATTGATGTGTTAACATAATTCACCGTATTTAAAAAGAAAGAATTGATGTGTTAACATAATAAAAGAACAATCTCATGCAAGAATCCTAAATAAATACAGAAGTATCTATAATATAAAGAGAAAATAAGATGTGTTTTAATTTTTTAAAACTCCAAAATTTTTAGAAAGTCTAGAGAAAGTATAAATTGGAATTCACTCTATTTTTTAGGTTTTGATTTTAAGGAAAAAAATTGTTGTGTAAGATAAGTATCATCAATAATATGTAATGAAGTTGGAATTTCGATCCCAAACGAGAGCGGCTCGAAACATGTTTAACGTGAAGACGACTCACTATAAAAGATTGTACTAGCTATTAAAATACCATATTGATGTTATAAATTTTATTTTATTTTTAGGATTTGATTTTTATGGATAAACATTATCATACAAGTAATATATGTAAAAGTTAGGTTTTTGGTCTTAACGAGAGAGCGGATCAATAGTAATAACCGTGTTTAACAAGAAAGCGATTCATTAAATAAGACCATATAAAAAGTGTTCAAATATATAATACATAAAATAAAATGTTTTATTGGAAGTAGAATACGAGGACGGTGGAGACATTATATACGATTTTTTTAAAACTATACATCTTTTTTCCTAAAAATCATTTATTTTAACTTTTTTTATACAAGTTTATCTATAATATACAGAAAATATAAGATGTATTTTCATCTTTTAAAACTCTATAAATATTAGAAAGTTTAAAGAATATAAAAATTGGAATTTACTCTCTTTATATAGTGAAGTTAGAATTTCGGTTTCAAATAAGAGCGGCTCTAAACGTATTTAACGGGAAGAGGGCTCGCTAGAAAAGATTGTATTAGCTATTAGAATTGAATACTGTAGTCATAATTTTTTTATTTTTACTGTTCGATTTTGTGGATAAAAAAATATTATATAAGTCTTTATAATATATGTTAAAAAGTTGGGATTTCGGTTTTAACGAGAGAGCGGCTCAATCGACAGAATCGTATTTAACAAGAAATTGGTTCATTAGAGAAGATTATTTAATTATTAAAATTTAATATTAATATTATAATATAACGTAAATGTGTTGAATTTTTTTAAAAATAAAAATTGTAATACCGCCGCGAAGCGCGACTTTATCAACTAGTTTATAACTAACATTGGATACAAAAATATTTCAACTTTATCTTATATTCATAGTAATTTTATAATATTGTTTGTCGTTTTCATCAATAATATATATTTAAATTTGAATAGGTTTCATAAAATTATAATAAATATCTTTACAACAAAAATAAAATTATTTTTAATTTGTAAAATTTGATTGTGATTTTAACGTATTAAAAGTATATTTGTAAAATAATAAGACTATTACTTGAGTCAAATCACAAATATCTTAATTTTGTGCATTAAAATTGTTTTGCTCCTTTTTATATATGCATGTATCTTTATATTTGTACACTTTTTTATTGATATATATGTACGCTTTATTCAAATAAAATTAATTAAAAATAGATTCATTAAAGTAATATATATCAAGGAATTTTTGTATTATAAATTTTATACTAATTAGTTAGATAATATTTATAAAAATTAAATAAACGATTATTAATATATATTACTCTCACTTCGTCTTATCAAATAGTTAGCACTTATGTTTGGGTTGGTAAGAAAGTTAAAAAAGGCTAATGGGGTGAAAAAAATGTGTAAATTAGTTACTCACTCAGTCTCAATGTAATTGTTAACATTTTGGATCGATAATAACACTTAAAAATGGATAAATTACTCGTTCTGTTAAATTTCAAGTGAGTAAATTGAATATAATAGATGAAGAAGTAGGTAAATTAGTGAGAGTGTGAGACATACCAAACTTAATAAAAAATGACATGTCATTTCAAATGATAATAACAAATGACGTGTTTTTGGAATCAAAATTGTCAAGAAATAAATACACCGAATATAAGATATTAAAACAATTATTCTATAATTTAATAATAATTTCGATAGCAATATTCTTTTTTTAAAAATAATAATACATACTACATAAATTTATTTACATATTTTTGATCAAATTATATATAATATTTTATGTTTCAAATAAAGTTGACCAATCACATAAAGTTTAGTGAAAATTATAATATATATATATATATAATTTATAAATTATAACATTAAAAATATATTTGATATCTATTTAATCTAAAAAAAGTGCAATAAAAGTTTATAAAAATGATTGATTATATAGTCATATATAAAATTATGAAAATTGAAAAAAAAATATGATGTTATAATAATAAAAGTAAACTAACTTTCACACAAAAGTTAGAAAAAAAAAAGAAAATTAAAAGAATGACTTTTCTGACAAAATGTTTGGAAAGAATTCAAAATTTAATGTAATTGTTATATGAATTGTATGGGAATCGATCAACGATTCGATTTTAATCTTGCGTACTTCAATTTCTACATATATTATAGAAATTTTACATTTTTGAAAGTTTATAACACACAGATAAATGAAATAATTAATATATATTTAATAAAAAATTACGTGTGTAATAAAAATTTATAAATTTGTCTGAATATAGATATATAAAATTACGAAATTTTAAAAAACAAAGTTACATAAATAATAAATAATGGAGTGACGGTCCAAAATATCCCAAAATTAAAATGGATAGTCCTAAATACCCTACCATCACGTCAATGGCAACAACTTATCACGATGAACCATCCACCCAATAGCCTATCACGGAGTTCCGTTTTCCGTATTATATGTAATGTAGAAGACGGTTGCCCGCGACTTGCTCAGACAATGATCGCATACAGTACATCGTGTACCGTATTTTAGAGATACGGAAAACGAAATTGCGAGATGTGGTGAACGAAGTGCCGTGTTTTTTTGAAAAAAAATGGAGTATATACGATGCACGAAGTTCCGCATCCATGGGGTAGGTGATGGCCAAGAATCTGTAAATGAGATATTTTGCTAATTATCTCTAAATAATGTACACTAACTTTTAATTACTCAAAAGTTAAAATTAAAAAACAAAATCAGTTAAGCGTGGTTTATCTAATAAATTTTATAATAGTTAACTTAGAAAACTATGTAGAATAGTAATAATAGGTGATTCGATTCTAGCGAAGGTTCTTCCAATTTTTACATAAATTATAGAGATACAATATTATTGTTATTTTTTAAAATATAAGGGTAAAATAGTAATTTCATAACATTTTTATTAGCAATTTTGCTCTTGTATTGAAGTTTAATATTTAGTAATAGATGGACTTATTCGAGCTTCATAAAAATAGATTATTTGAATTTTTTGTTATCTAATCTATACTATCAATCAATCAATATTTTTTATTAATAAGCGAAATTCCTTTTTCAATGGAGCGCTATAGTACCAAATTTTGTTTATCAATATATTTATTTATTTATAAATACATAATCATAGTAGAACACACCAATTTCTAATATAAGTCTTATTACACCCACCTATTTTTATTACAAGTTTTACATAACTAAATCCCTTTTGTTTAAATTCAATGGTACCAATTTTGGTTACCACTTTATTTATCTATTTTATCATTACACTAGCTTATAACTCGTGCAATGCACGATTCGGTTTTTAATATCAAAAATTATATTAATTTACAGTGTTTTAATGTTTATACATTAATAATTTACGTGTTAAAATTGTTGTAAAAATTTGATATACATTAGATTTTACATATTTGTTTACTATTTGTGCTCTATTTTGAGTTCTAAAAAATTTGATTTGAACGATTTTACAGACCACGTGAAATTCACAAAAAAATCTTTAATTTAGTAATGGTTTAACAATTATTTTTCAATTAAACTTCCAAAAACAAAAGAGAGAAGAAATTGACGAATTTTTAAGTTGAGAATTTTATATGATTTAGGAAATCTACTTATATTTGATTATATTATCAAAATACCCTTTTCAGTATTTGATTATAATTATACTAACAACTAAATATACTTTTACTATTAGATACTGTTGTGGAATAAAAACTAGGTTATCGAATTGCGGCTAGGGTTTGTGTATATTAAACGCAAAGGGTTGGTGAGCTTTGAGCTTTTATGGCTGTTTCTGTGTTCGAGACTGATCGGTCCTCACAGAGTGCCTACGTGTCTTGTTATTGAGAATCAAGTCAAGACGTAGTTCTGAGAATGAGGGGTCAGACCCTTATATAGGCTGTGAGAGCCTTAGAATTATGGTCGGATTTGGAGACTTGGTGGGCAAGCCACCGCCTTGAGGAAGGTTCCAGACTCCTTCCTTGTAGGAGTCTGTTTCCATGTTGAGTTTGTTGCCTTGGTGGCTACTCATAAAGATATTGTTTCCTTGTCTGACTCTTATTGCTTAGCTGTTTATCACCCTCAATATTAATTACGAAATTAATATTTAATTAGGATTTTGGGCCTCGTAAATGGGTCTCACGTTCGGACCATACCGGGTTTAATTAATGCCATATTAAATGTATCTTTAGGGCTTTCTTTTAGCCCATATCAAATACAATGGTTCTAATCTATCTATTTTAAGATCTAACGATCCTTATTATTTTTGTATATAATAGTAATTAAATATAATTTACGTATTAATTAAACTGGTGTATTCCTAAAAAAAAAACTGGTATCCTTACTATATCCTTATATATAACTATGGGAAATTGACAAATAAGCTCATAAATTTAATATTTATGCTCCAATTGAAATGGAAATAACCAATTGCCCATTATAAAATGAAAGTCAATTAATTTCATCATAAACAATTCATGGATAATTGTGTAATTAAAATGTATAAAAACAAAAGTTGGAGCTTAAATAGTAGAATGAGGAGTTTATTTATCAATTCCATAATTGTTTATTTATATATAATTAGTGTAAAAAGGATTTTATCAAAAAATTTGGTAGTCGGCATACCACCACAAAACATAAATAAATAGATGGAAACCGTTGGATCTAAAATGAAAGAATATTCTAGATTTTAATATATAAACAAAACCATGTATTTATATTGAAATAAAAAAAGTGTATGTCAATGATTTACCCCAGGTATAATCGGGATCAATGTAGGTTGTATACACTGAATAAGATTATCATTGTAAAAAATTGTAATTGAATTTTTCTTCATATCTTGAGTGTTCCATTTGGATAATAATTGTTAAATCATCACTGCATTAAAGATAACTTTGTGAGTTTCGTGTGGAGTGTAAAATCGTACGAATCTGAATTTTAGATCCCAAGATAGAGTCTGAATATATATATATATATATATATATATATATATATATATATATATATATATGAACTTTTTCTATATTAATAAAAAAATAAAAAAATCAATTATATTACAAACTCTTTTAACTTATATTCTTTTTTGTATTTTTATTTTGAAATATGAAAAAGTGTATATCAATTATTTAACCAAGTATAATCAGGTTTTCCACATTTTATATGATTACCAATGTAGGTTTTCTACATTAAATGGATTATTAATGTAAATTTTTTAATTGTATTCCTTCTTTATATTTTGAGTATTTCCATTTGGATAAAATTAATAAATTATCATTGAATTAAAGATAATTTTGTGAGTTTCGTGTGGGCCGTATAATCATCCAAATGGTAAATCTGAACTTTTTTTAATATTAATAAAAAATAAATATAATTCAGTTGTATCATTTTTTAATTATATTCTTTTCATATTATAATTTTTTTTTTAATTTAATTGTAATACAAACCTTTTTAATTATATCCTTTTTATATTATAATTTTCTTTTTAATATGTTATAATCTTTATCGTCTATTTTTTAAAATATTAGATTCGGTGGTTGAGATTATTTTGTTAATACAGTGACCAAAGCAAAAGACCAAACCAAAATTGTGGATAAGATTATTTTTAAGTTTATTTTATATAAGGATATAATTCTTACTAATTGAAAAGCAAATATTAAAATTATGAATAATAAGATTAAATTATTAAATATTAAGATAAAAATATTTAAAAAAATTTGTGCCTGGCACGGGGTATAGCTAGTATGTAAATGTTTTTAGCAGGTAGTTTAAATAAAACGTATTGGTATTCATGACAATGATGTTTAATTTAAATTTTAGCTAAAAAACGAATAAACAAATAATGGCAAAACATTTATTTAAAAACACAATACCATTTTTTCATAAATATTTGGTAAAACCTAACAGCATTTATATACGCTAAGAAAACTGAGTATACATAAAAATTACATGAAATATTTATGTTAAAATAATTTTTTACATTTTTACGTTTAATTTTGAAAACTATTTTCAGATATACGTTACTATTTGCAATTATACGTTTTTTCTTATTACAACTGAGTTCTTCTCTCATCTCCTATCTCCCCGACTTCCCTGAATTTCCCCCATCTCTGCCACCCACATCTCCATCTCCGACCACCGCCTCCTTCCACCCTTTCTTCTACCCTCTATTAGTGTTCATGAAAAACAGAGGTTATTGCATAAATTGATAGAGAACAATGCAAAATAGAGGTTATTGCAAAATCTCACCGAAATCAACCAAGATCGGAGAGGGAGGTCGGAGAAAGATGACGGAGATGGAGGTTGGAGACGCCTCCGGCGCCGGAGACCGGAGGCGGTGTTAGTAGTATTTTGGTAGTTCGTTCTCAGGGAAGGACTAATATGTAGAATCAAGTTCAAGTATTTTATCTCTCACAATTTAGAAGTGTAGAAGAATTTTTGGTTTGTTTTTAAACTAATTAAACTAATTATCAATTGAGAATAAAATATATGAGGAAAATAATCCAAGAACTGGGGTTCTTCACTTGGTTTCAATGCACATTCAATATCTCTATGACATCTACGTTCTTACTCTGCTGAAAACAATTCTTCTAAGGTTATAATGTTCCCTTCCAAGATACACTATAATGTCTACAAATACACCTTAATTGTCACTTCCGTGATACAATCAAAGTACAATCATAAACTATTACGCACCAAGAATTATAAGTCTCACAACTCTCCTATTAATCTTCCAATCAAATATTCGAGTTATGTCTGTTAAATTGTGTACTAAAATTGCAACTCCTCTTCCAAGTTATCACAATTCCTAAAATCCAATCAAAGGTTCATGACTCCTCTAATTGTAGTAAGCCCTCAATAACAGATCAGCAAAGAAAGAAAATCACTGATAATTAAACATACATGAATACCAAGGAATACTACCCAATCCTCAGATTAGAGATTTAGTTACACATAATTAAGGAAGAAAACAAAACACACGAATTAATATAAGAACTCATAATTATAAGAATATAGAAAAAACCTTTAATCCTCAATCTTCAAAGAAAATAATAGTTCTCCAGAAAAATCCCTAAAAGCTGCGTGTTACAATGATATGATATGTATATCTATGTGATGATACGATTTTACAATGATATAATGTGTTTTTATAGGCCCTAGAAGTTTTATACAATAAGGAAATACCAAAAATACCAAATAGAGTCAAAACAGGAAAGTTATGGAGGGTTTTTAGTGAAATTTTGGTCATGGACAGCGGCCATGCTAGGCTGCGGCCTAGCTCCAAATCTGTTGGAAATTTTTCAGCATGCTATTTCCTTCGTTTTTTCTTCGTTTTGCCTCCGTTTTCTTTCGTTCTTTTTCTCAAAGCTTCCATACTTCAATTCCTTGCCTTGGAACCTTCATGGTGGCTCACAACAAGACTCCATTGTTCATTCTTAAGCTCGAATTCATCTCCAGAATTGACAGGAATTGCAACCTTATTCAACATTCTTGCAACCCATAATTTATTCATTTCTTCTCGTAAATTCACCAAATCAATTTCTCGAACTCAAAATCACATAAATCACTGAATAATGCTCGATTTCTTTCAACTTGGCAATTATTTATTTCCTGTAATAAGCTCCAATAAAACTAATTAAATCGACACGATTATTTGCAAAAGCACCGTAAATGTGGGAATAAAATCCTACAAAATATATATAAAATATATTCTATCAAATATCCCCACACTTGGCACTTTGCGCGTCCTTGTGCAAACTAAAATAATAATTACACTAACTAATTAGTACCACTTCCGTAGGTGATCACGGTTGCATTTGACATATGCAACAAGTCCTTTAAATCCCTAGGTAGCCCTAGTGGACGAGTAAGGTCTCGTGAGGGTTTATAGCGAATATACCCACAAAATCCATCTAGCTCATGCAAAAGATCACATATCAACACAACACCACACACACAAAGTCCTCTCATGCCATATTAACTTAAGAATCAAAATGAATACGCAATGCCTTGGTGTCTAAAGTGTAAGTATCCAAATAGCATACTCAAATCACATGAATAAAATCATAGAATTCCATGTCAAGTGCAAAAATCGTTGGTAAATATGCTAAGCACACAAAAGCACATCATCAAGACATAACCTGGGATCTCCTATGCAAAAGCAACAACTCACCGTTCACTCACAAAAGATATTCACTCCAAACAAGGGGTAAGTGTAACACTCAACTCCAACAATAACATAAGCATGCTTTACAAGTGGTATCAATCTAACCCTCAACACAACATACACCATCAATGACAATCAAAATGTCTTTTATTAGGGCTGTCATGTGGGCTAGGGACAAGTTATGTCAAGTAAAGCCAAAGAAGGTTAAGTCAAAAGCTAGTACTCAACAATAAAATTAACAACTCCCATACTTTCATCCCCACACTTGAACTTTTATTTATATACAACTTGACTAGACGAATCAAAGTAGGATCACAAAAGATAAGAATGCTCTCATATTTATTATATTTTTTTTCTTTTTCTGAATTTTTTTTTCAGAGAGAGCTAATAGAAAGCAATAACAATGATCCATTGATATTTTACAAATTTCGACTAACAAGCACACAACCCAACTCAATATTCCCCCTAAGGTATGATCATCAATATCCCCCTTCATGCACACCTTATTACTCCCTTAAGAACAATACTAGCCTTTGACAATAGGGTTCAAAATTAATATAAGGCCAATACAATAAAAAGGATAATGGCAAGTAACGTGGTATGTCACCGAAAGAATAGGATTAGGCTCAAAAGGGTGAACTAATGGATCATGTATAAATGGTTTGGTAATATGGGAAATATAAGGTTAACCTATTGCCTTTATCATGTTGTCATCAATTAATGTCATGCGTCTCAAGAAAGACCTCAAACACGTGCTAGCACTGCAAATAACAAGTGGACACTCAAGCAAACGAAAAAATCATGCAAAAGATATGCATATTGGCTCAAAACTCGCTTGGTGTGTAAAAGCACAATCAATCCCAAATATAAGTCTCTCTAACGCACCTACTTGTACTCAAAGCATATAGACCAAATTATCTTGCACATATTCATGTCATTCTAGTCTCTTACCACATTCAATAAGTCTACCAGTTTCAACTTGCTAGTGTAAGTGTGTGCAGAAGAACATCACATATCACTTCTCAATCAAAAGAATCCATAAACACAAGATTTCTAACAGCATGCATGGGTGCATTAAAACACGTAAACTTCACAAAGCTAGAATTATTTTTGGTCTTTTCAATTTTTTTTAATTTGTTTGGATTTTTCATTTTTTAAAGCATATACATATAACTACAACACATGAGACCACATCCCCACACTTAAATGGGTCAATGTCCTCAATGACACACTACTATAGAAAAGCATGAAAGAAATACTCACAATACATGGGTTGCCTCCCACGAAGCGCATTTGTTTAATGTCGTTAGCCCGACATTACTTCCTCAACTCATGGCGGTTTCAAAAGAATAACTGACCCGCCCTCAACAGAAAGACCATTCATACGAACGTTAACATCTTGGTTGCTTGCTTTCCGCAATTCTTTTCCAACAGACTTCAACCTGATTTTACTACCGAACGACCAAATCTTCTTCTTTTTCTTCTTCACACCTCTAAGGTGCTTCTCCGACTCAACCGGTTGAACAAAAATTTCTTCTTCCTTATCATCCAACACCCGTTCTGCTCCCATGAAGTGTTCATTTTCGAGCTGCACAATTTCATCAACTATGTCAACGGTAAAACAAGTTGCTCCAAAAGGAGGCATCTTCATTGCTTTATTCAGATCAATTTCCACTTTGTCCTCGCCAACATTCAATGTCAATTTTCCAGCTTTAATATCGATTGTAGTGCCAGCAGTAGCCAAGAATGGCCTTCCCAAGATAATGGGTATCTCGACATCTTCATCCATCTCTAACACCACAAAATCACAAGGTATGACAAATTTATCCACTTTAACAACCACATCTTCAATAACCCCCAATGGATACTTAGCAGAACGATCCACCAACTGAAGTGAAATCCGTGTCTTTTTAAGTTCTCCAAGACCAAGCCTTTTGCAGATTGAATATGGCATCAAACTCACACTTGCCCCTAAGTCACACAAGGCTTTCATGTTTTCCATCTTCCCAATAGTGCAAGGCAAAGAGAAGCTTCCCGGATCTTTCAATTTCTGAGGAATAGCCTTCTGGATGACTGCACTGCATTCTGCATTAAGAGTAATAGTTTCTGCATCTTCAAGTTTCCTCTTCTTTGTCAACATCTCCTTAAGAAATTTAGCATAAAGTGGCATTTGATTCAAAGCTTCAGCCAAAGGAATATTAACATGCAACTGCCGGAACATAGTCAAAAACTTCTCGTACTGCTTCTCTAACTGCCTGTTGTGAAGTCTCTGTGGAAATGGAATAGGAGGAACATAAGGTGGTGGAGGAACATACGGCTTTTCTGATTCTTCTTCCTTCTTCTTCTCATCTTCTTTTTCTGACGTGTCTGCAGCAATCTCTACTGGCTTATCCTCTTTTTCAACATCACTCTCTTTAGGCTTAAGAACCTCAACCTCGGGCAATTCTTTTCCGCTCCTCAAAGTAATTGCTTTGCATTGCTCTTTACCAGTCTGGTCGGGTTGACTAGGAAGAGACCCTTGCTCACGAACACCCATCTTTGAGGCAATCTGTCCAATCTGTGTTTCTAGCATCTTTTGAGATGATGCCATATGATCTATTCTTGATTCCATATTAACCAATGCCCCTGAAGTCCCTTGCATAATCTTATTTAGTGCAACCTCCCACTCAGCTGGTTTTTTCTTTGGTGGAGGTTGATACTGCTGCTGTGCTTGATATGGCGGTCGTGACTGAAAACCAGGAGGTTGATTCTGCCTTGGAAATGCATAGGAAGGATTAGCTGCATGATTACCACTGTAAGAAAGATTGTTGTTTGGCCTTTGGTTTGGATTGTAGTAGGAGTTATTCTGAACAGGCCACGACTGTCTTCCCTGAATAAAAGATGCTTCTTCTGGAAATTGTTGCACATAAGAGTTTTGACTAGCACCATAATCATTATACCCTTCCATAGGTGAAGAAATAGCATTCACATTTGCCCTTTGTCCTCGCATCTCCTGAGGTAGAGTATCCAATTTGAGAGCCAGCATGTTGATCATCTCAGAATCTTGTGCTGCTTTTGCTGAGCTCGTCCCACTAGGTGCCCATGAATAATTATTAGATGCCAATTCCTCAAGGAGTGCTTTAGCCTGTGTAGTTGGTGCCTTCTTAAAATTTCCACCAGCAGCCACATCCAAACTCAAACGAATATCTGCATTCATGGCCCCATAAAAAGTACTAATGATCTGCCAATCTTGCAAACCGTGATGTGGACACTTCCTTAATAATGCATTAAATCTCTCCCATGCCTGATATAGACCTTCACCCGATTGTGCTTTAAAACTCATAATCATAGTCCTCAATTGTTGCGTCTTGTCATAAGGATAATATTTGGACAAGAATGCAATAGAAAGACTCTCCCATGTAGCAACCGCGGTGTCTGGAAGTTGTTGAAACCATTCCAAAGCTCTTCCCTTAATAGAGTAGGGAAACATATGGAGACGAATCTTATCACTCGTAACACCATTGATTCTGAATGAGCCACACATCTGCACGAAACGCTCTAGATGTCTGTGTGGGTCCTCTAGTTCAATGTCTCCTTCAAAAGCTTGATTGCTGATCATCTGAATTAAGCTTGGATTAATGTTGAACTGGGCTGCACCAATCTCTGGAGTTTTGTACATGCAATTAGCAGGATTCGGTGTCTCATGGTCCCAAATAGAAGTCTCATCAACATTAACAACAACTTGAGGCCGGCTCTCCCATCTTAGCTTTCTGTTTTCTTATTTTTCTCAAAGTACGCTCGATTTTAGGGTCAAATTCCAATTTTCTAGCGTAAGATGAATGTCGCATACACCTGAAAATCACCAACAAAACAACTTGTGGAACCAATTAAAATTTAAACAATAAGAAACAATTAACCTAAACTCAAATATACTGCCTTCCCCGGCAGCGGCGCCAATTTGTTAGTAGTATTTTTGTAGTTCATTCTCAGGGAAGGACTAATATGTAGAATCAAGTTCAAGTATTTTATCTCTCACAATTTAGAAGTGTAGAAGAATGTTTGGTTTGTTTTTAAGCTAATTAAACTAATTATCAATTGAGAATAAAATATATGAGGAAAATAATCCAAGAACTGGGGTTCTTCACTTGGTTTCAATGCACATTCAATATCTCTATGACATCTACGTTCTTACTCTGCTGAAAACAATTCTTCTAAGGTTATAATGTTCCCTTCCAAGATACACTATAATGTCTACAACTACACCTTAATTGTCACTTCCGTGATACAATCAAAGTACAATCATAAACTATTACGCACCAAGAATTATAAGTCTCACAACTCTCCTATTAATCTTCCAATCAAATATTCGAGTTATGTCTGTTAAATTGTGTACTAAAATTGCAACTCCTCTTCCAAGTTATCACAATTCCTAAAATCCAATCAAAGGTTCATGACTCCTCTAATTGTAGTAAGCCCTCAATAACAGATCAGCAAAGAAAGAAAATCACTGATAATTAAACATACATGAATACCAAGGAATACTACCCAATCCTCAGATTAGAGATTTAGTTACACATAATTAAGGAAGAAAACAAAACACACGAATTAATATAAGAACTCATAATTATAAGAATATAGAAAAAACCTTTAATCCTCAATCTTTAAAGAAAATAATAGTTCTCCAGAAAAACCCCTAAAAGCTGCGTGTTACAATGATATGATATGTATATCTATGTGATGATACGATTTTACAATGATATAATGTGTTTTTATAGGCCCTAGAAGTTTTATACAAGAAGGAAATACCAAAAATACCAAATAGAGTCAAAACAGGAAAGTTATGGAGGGGTTTTAGTGAAATTTTCGTCATGGACAGCGGCCATGCTAGGCTGCGGCCTAGCTCCAAATCTGTTGGAAATTTTTCAGCATGCTATTTCCTTCGTTTTTTCTTCGTTTTGCCTCCGTTTCCTTTCGTTCTTTTTCTCAAAGCTTCCATACTTCAATTCCTTGCCTTGGAACCTTCATGGTGGCTCACAACAAGACTCCATTGTTCATTCTTAAGCTCGAATTCATCTCCAGAATTGACAGGAATTGCAACCTTATTCAACATTCTTGCAACCCATAATTTATTCATTTCTTCTCGTAAATTCACCAAATCAATTTCTCGAACTCAAAATCACATAAATCACTGAATAATGCTCGATTTCTTTCAACTTGGCAATTATTTATTTCCTACAATAAACTCCAATAAAACTAATTAAATCGACACGATTATTTGCAAAAGCACCGTAAATGTGGGAATAAAATCCTACAAAATATATATAAAATATATTCTATCAGGCGGAGGTCGCGGTCGAAGAAAGATGACGGAGATGGAGGTTGGAGACGCCTGCGATGCCGGAGTCCGGAGATCGGAAGTGGAGGTCGGGGTCGGAGATGGAGGTCGGCGGCTTAGTGATGGTCGGCGATGAAGACGTCATTGGTGAAGATGAAATTAAAAGACGACTGTATTTTTGTAATAAAAAGGTAGAAATCCCGTATTTATGCATTAAATTTGAGAAGATCGTATTTATGCAAAAAAAAATCTAGTAAACCTAGTATTTTGGGTAAATTCTCTATAATATTTTCCCCTACAAAATAATTACAAATTTAGTTTTTACTTTAAAGACAAACCGATTGATAAAAATTTAGTAATTTTATCAAGATAAAACACGATTCTGTTCATTGTCGACGTATATCTACATATTTACCTTTTTTAAAATGCAATTAATTAACTATATAAAGATAAATCATTCATACAAAGATCATTTATTTTTTCAAGACTCAATATTTACATTATTATTTCTAATAGAACAAATCATATCCATACATTAAATTTTGGATATAGCAAAGAGAAAATCAATCCAATAATTTGTATTATCCACTCGCATATCATTGTATATTAATTAGGGATCATATGTTTTATATAATATTTCATTACTGGCAAAGAATAATAGGATAAATTTACGTGATAGTGACATCTTTTATAAGATTAGATAATCTTCCAAAATAATCGTATATTCTTTTTTTCCGTTAGATTTGATTTTGAAGCTAATATACAACACTAGGCCATTATTCCAGAGAGAATCAAATTAGATAGAGTACAGGAGATAATCCTCTCCATTAATCTCAGCCCTTGGATTAAAAATATATCCGATGATTAGGATATTTTAGCAATTAAAGATATTAATTTTGAAAATATATCTCTTAACAATTGTATGTATAGGACATTATATACACTCGATCTCAATTTTCTCCTGCAATCTCTCTCCGTTGATCTCTCCGATGATCTTTCTCCAATATCTTTCCGGCGGCGATCTCTCTATACTATATCTCTCTCACTCTTTGCGATTTCAACCCAATCTCTTTTCGACGAACTCTCTCTGACGATCTCTCTGTCTTGTTGTTTACAATGGAAATTATGGCTTTTTCTTCAAATCAAGCTCAAAACTATGAATCTACTGTTGATATTGAGTCTTCATCCGGTATCACTCTTCATCTTTCTTTTTTTATCCTAATTAATCCATAAATTTATGTATTGACATTACTATTTTTGAGATTCAGTTTCTTATATATAACTTTTAAGGAGATTTGTTTTTGATTCTGTAGTATAATTAAAACCAGTATGTTTATTAAATAATTAGTTAAAATTATGAAGTATATCCTAGAGTATCTAGTTCTATTTTAGAATCTTAATAAAATGCTCAATCAGTTAGTACCTATTCACATTAGTTTTCTCTGTTTATTTTCGACAAGAGTTCATGTGTACTTATGCTTAATTTGTAGCTGGACTGAATGTAATCGACTTGTATTAACATCGAGTTTTGTTTGTTTTTAGTTTATGCTTCATATTTTGGGTGTTTTATTTGTTTTATGTCTCGTAAGACGCAAACTTTATGCTCAAAATTTTAGTTAGACATTTTTTGATTCTAATATATAACCAGATTAGCAATAAGTTTTTTTTTTAGTTGTAGAAATTTATAGATATAGACTTATAATGGAATCAAAATAGAAGTACTGTAGTTTATTTTGTAGAATTAATTTTTAAATATGTGTTTTTTGGTGTTCTAGAATAGAATGAAAATTTAACTTCAGATATTAGAATACTAAAAAATTTAACTTTTATTCAACTGAGATTCTTTCTATTGTTAGCGATTAGTTACATATACAAACCGATTTCGCGATCTGTCTTGGTAATTTCATCGGAGATTATGGAATCTTCTTCGATTAAAGCTCACCTTTGTAATCCCATTTTTTTGAGTGAATCTTCATCTGGTTTAACTTGTTGAGTTAGTGTTTGGTGAGTAATTTTACTGTAAAATCAAATTAGTAATTGGTTGATTTAGTTAACTCCAGAATTATCGTACTCAATTTGTCTCGATTTCTATGCTTATAAATTGTAGTGAACTTTTGTTATTTTGCTTTTTGTTGTTATGGTTTGCTTCTAGTTCTGCTGTATACTTTTGGTTAAACCCTTTTAATTCTATAGTAGAATAGTAGTTACATTACTAGATCATATTCTTTACAGTTTTGATTCTAGTGTGGAACCTTAAGAAAAATATCCATTTTTTTAACATGAATTTTTAATTCTGCTATAGAATCAAATAATTAATTAAATAAATAAATAGTAGAAATAATTAGTTATCATATTGCTTTTTTTGTTTGTTTTTCGATTTTCAGGGTGGTTATAGTGTAATGTATCATTTAGTCTGTTTATTATGATATATTTTGTAATTTTTAATTAATACTGTTCTAAAGGTAAAGGACGAGAGTTCCATATTGCCTTACTGGTTGTCTAATGCATTGGCGCTTCTATGCCTCCTACAGAGAAATATACGTTCTAATGGGTTCTTGTCTGCAAGTTCTAAGCATTCTGCTGGTTCCACTCGGCTAATTAGGAGGATTGCACAAGTAAGTTTTGCATTTTCTCTGCTTTATTTTTGTAATAGCTTTGTTTACACTAAAAATTATACATGCATTATGAAAGGCGTTGAAGCATAGTTCTCATTTTTCTTGGCAACGTAGTTTGTGGGTGGTGTAGAAAGTTCATGATATAGCTGTGACTCAAGTAAGTCTACCAAGGCACACTCCTAGGGCACAATTTTCTTCTGTAGAACTCGATACCAATTTGACCGAGCCACCAAAGTGTTGTATTATCTTGCTAGGAGTAGCTGATTTATGTTTCAAGAACGATATGACAATGAGAAGTGTCGTTTCCTTTTGGGAATTTTAGTTTTACTCCTTGTGTAGAGGTTAATTTTGAGAGTGTGTCAAAAGTCGTTGGTTAACGTTTTCATTTCGTATACTGATTGAACTATTGGAGTACCCATTACTATGATTGTGATAGAAAAAGTTACAATAATGTGTTTCATTTGGGATTTGGGGACATTTGGTTTGTGGACTGTGGATATATACTCTAAAGTTGAGTGTGAATTTGTAGGTATAATGACTGCTGAGTTACGCAAGTTTTTGTTACTTCATTTCCCGAAAATTAAGCCTGGCAAGAAGAATAACTTCAGTTTAAGAGTAGCAGACCCTGAACTTGGTTACAACATGTATGAAACAGCAAATATCCCCGGCCAGAGTACCACCTTCGTTCGCGAGCTTTTTCTTGGTGCAGGCTTGCATATTGATCGCTTCATTAAGGATTTTGATGCGATAAAAGTTGCTATTAAAAATGTGGATAACGAAGGATCCAGAGTTGATTCTGTTGGCAACAGTGATGACAAGGCTACAAATGGAGACACTACTGCAAAAGAAGATAAAGAGTAGAAGCTCGGACTAAAACTTTTGAATACTTGTTTGTGGAAGCCTTTATTAGCTCCTTTGTTCTTTAACATGGTCTCTTAGCTTAATTAAAGTAATTTTAACTGAAAGAATAGGCATCCATGATCCAACCAACCTGTTCCTTGTAATTCCGACTTGATTCTACTACTAGTTTTTAATGTAATTGCTTTAGAGTTGTGGAGTTTGGATTTATATATGAGATTTTAATTTGGTATGTGTTTTTAATTTGCTTAATTTGACAGGTTTGTTTTCCATAATTGTTTGCTCTTAAAATTATGCTATATCTTTATATGATAGCAACTATTTTTTTTATATGATAGCAACTATTGTAAAATACTTTTGATTTTATTGTAGAACCAGGTGGATATTTGGTCATTTCCCTTAATTTTTTAGAACATGATTTTTTGTTTTACAATGTAACCACACTAAAGTATTCTTGATTCCACCAAATAAAGGGGGACTATAGAATCAAATTAGTCTTTAGTTTTATAATTTTTTATTCTGCATTAAACATTTATTACATATACACTGTATTTTTTGATTCTATTATTGAATATGCCACATAATTATAAACAAAATTGAGATAAAATTTTTAAATTTTATCTGTTCTCTCTTAGAGTTCAAAAGTTAACCTTTGGGGTTCAGTTTCCATTTCGGGTTTTAGAACTATTCAGAATGACGAATAAATCATATACGGACTTAGGGTTTAGGATTGTTTACAACCCTAAATCCTAGATCCAAAACCATAATTTATCCTGGTTTTAAAAAAATCAGGGATGGTCCTCGATTTTTTAAAAACCAGGCCGCCGGACTCAGTAAGCAAACACAATTAAGAGAAAAAAATTAAATTTTATCTTAGGGGTTCAAAACTTAACCTTTGGGGTTTAGTTTCCATTTTGGGTTTTAGAAATATTCAGAATGACGAATAAACCGTAAACGGACTTAGGGTTTAAGAAGAGTTTTGAAACCAAAACTCTACTTCAAGTAACCTTTTGTAAATTAAAAAAAATGCTACATGATGTACTGTTTTTTAGATCTGTATTCCCTTTGGGGTTCAACAACCCCCCTTTAAATTTGATTTTTAAAATATTCTTTTTTTAATATAAAAAATAAATATTTTCTTCAAATTTTAGTTACACAATTTGATTCTAATTCTTGATTCAACTATGGAACCACATTATTAATTTAGTTACAAAACTATTGATTCTACAGACATTTTTTACGCATAGTATACTGTGTTTTTAAAGCTCGAATTCTATTGTATAGCCAAATTAATGGAATGCTAATATTTTGATTTTTAAATCTCGATTATATCGTACAACCGAATTACTAGGTCGCTAATATATTGATTTTTAAAACTCTATTCTATCATAGAACCAAATTAGCATAATGAAATATTTTGATTTTAGTGTTGAATATGGAACATAGTCAACTCTATATTCATTAAAATAAAACATAAATTTTAAAACAAACTTTTGAAAAAGTTGTTAGTCACAGAGGCATGCCTGAATACATCTAATAACAAGCCTAAATATGTGTAATGCTATGCATTACCTACATGACCTCTTAACTGAGGGAACCTCTAGTTGTAGAGTTTCTATTTGTTCTGTACTTGTAGTAGGCATCAAATTCTAGTTGTGTTACTGTACTTATAAAGTCAAGAATAATGCTTGAAAGAAGTTCCAAGGTTCATGCCTCAAGCAAGGAGATAAAGACTGCCAAATAATCACAGTTGGGATTTGAAGAAATGAAGAATTTTCTCTAAGTACCAATTCGAGAAGTACATTTGTCTATTCGAGAAGTCTAGCATTCGAGAAGTCAGAGATTCGATATCTCAGAAGACACTATTCGATATCTCTGAATACACTGTTCGATATCTCATTCGATATCTCAGAGATTCGATATGTCTATTACTCTATTCGAGAACTCATGGAGTCAACAAGTCAAAGCATCATTCGAGTTCTCTAAGAGTCAACAAGTCAATGATCTATTCGATATCTCAAGGACTAAAGAAGCTATTCAACATCTCAGGGATTCGATATGTCAAAATGCTCTATTCGATATCTCAAGGAGTCCCAGAGAAAAGAGCTATTCGAGAAGTAATTCGATATGTCAATATAACACTATTCGAGAACTCAGAGTTATCGATTAAGTCAATTCTAGTTCTCGAATTAATCACTTAGCCACTTCTCGAATACATTCTTGGAGACAAAATACTGAAGAATTGTACAAGTCAGAAACCTGCAACAAGCCAAGACGCTTTATTTGACTATGTACTATAAAGCAGATTGGAAAGCCTACAAAGAAGCTTGGAGAGATAAGACAAAGGGACAAGGAGCTAAAGAAGTGGATCTGAACAGGCTTTGCAAAGTCAAATCTGTAGCCGTTTGGACTCTTACTCAAATGAGATAGTCATACTGAAAAGTAGTTTGTTTTACCTACCTTATTTGTAGTAAGTAGGTGTATCCATGTCTATAAGAATACAACCTCACTTCCTTAGCAGATAAGTTTTTCAAGATACATCACAAGAAATATCTCTTTAAGAAAAACGAAGCTGAGAATACTACCATTTGTATTCACAGATTGTAGCAAAATCTTTATCTAATAAAATATTAGATTAAAGTGATATTGTGTTGCGTTTGTCTTTGTTATCTGTTCTTACATATTTTACACATTCAACACATATCTTGTTGCAAAGATTCAAGAACAACGAAAAGTTCAAGAATCCATTCACCCCCCCTATGTATTCTTTTACTGTATTCAATACTCAACAAGTGGTACCAGAGCAGGCTGTTTAATCTAAATAGAAAACGATCATGAGTTCGAATACACCAAAGACTACAGGTACGGTGAAGGTCCCTAAGTTTGACAAAGAGAATTACAACCTCTGGAAAATAAAAATGCTGTTGTTCATCAAAGCTGCCAATCCTCTCTACCCTCACATCCTCAAGAATGGTCCATTTGTACCACAACAAGAAATTGCTGAATCTACAGTGGGCACAATAGTCATTCCTAGATCATATGTTGCAAAAGAGCCATCCAAATGGACGGACTCAGAGAAGGAAAAGGTTGCCCTAGACAGTCATCTCATGTTGCTGATCATAGACTCCATGGATATGTCGATGTTTGCTAATATAGCATCATGCACATCAGCCAAGGACATGTGGAACCACATCGAGGTGTTATGTGAAGGGACAGAGGAGGTAAGAGAAAATAGGAAACAGATACTGGTCACACAGTATGAAGCTTTCATGGCACAGTCCAAAGAAAGTATTACTGATATGTTTCAGAGATTTCACAAGCTGGTGACTGAGCTTCAAATGAATGGGAAGGTTTACAGCAATAAGGAATTAAACATGAAGTTTCTACTATCTGCACCAAACCATCTAGAGCAAAGGGTCATATCTCTAAGAGAAAGAGATTTGAACAAAGTCACATAGGATGTGCTCTATGGGGTTTTAAAAACTCATGAGCTTGAGTTGCTTCAGAAGAGGGCTATCCAAGCCAACCAAGGCAGAATGATAAACACATCCTGTGCCTTGATTGTCAACAAATCCGTTCAAGACCTGGAGGCATCTACAAGTCAACTGAGAATAGAATAGATAGTAGATGATGAAGAGACTGAAGAAGAAGTGACTGAACCTGTTGATGAAAAGGAAGAAGATGAGTTCTATACTCTTGAAGAGTTGGATACCATGGAAAACACTTCATATGCTTTTATGGCTAGAAAATTCCCAAACGTCAGATTTAAGAGGAATCAGCCCTTCAAGTCTAGATCTCAAAATCATTCATTCAACAAGAGCAAGGCACCTGTGAAAGCAAACAAAAACAAATTCAAAACCAGCTATGTGGATAGGTCATCTGTGAGATGTTATAGATGCAATGACCTAGGGCATTTTTCCAGTGAATGCAAGATGCCTAAGAAGAAGGATAAGGAGTTTCTTGAGCTTGAAGCTAAGTATGAGGCTTTGCTAAAGAAGCATGCACCAGGTAAGGCCTACATAGCTGAAGGGAAGTGTTGGGATGATTCTGATAGTGATGGAGAAGAACAAGAATTCTGCAACTATGCCTTGATGGCCAACTCCAAGGAAGAACCATCTGAATCAGACTCTCAGGTACCATCCCTCACTACTATAGACATGTCTGTTTCTGAATACAAATCTATGGTTGAACAACTATCTGTTGAGATGTTTAATATTCATACTAGTATGACTGCTACTAATGAAGAGATTGCTAAACTGTCTACTAGGAATGAACTGTTAAACAAAAGAAATGAGGAACTAGAACTAACTGCTATGCAAATAGAAAACCTTAAACAAGAAATCGAATATCTAAAGAATAAGGTTCTATGTGCTAGTCAAGTTGAGAAAGCTCTTAGGGATGAACTAGCTGAAAATGAATTTAAATTGAAAACATTCAAGAATTCCTCTAGTCTATTGCAGTCCTACCATGAGAAAAATCTAGCTAGACCTAAGGCTGCTATTGGACTTGATTATGACACTCTCAAGCAGAGGAAAGGCTATGCAGTCATTGAATATGACATTGTTGTTCAAGAGAAAGTGCCTCAGGTTTTGAAAAAGGCTGAGACCCCAATATTTAAAACACCAACACCTGAGATTGATGAGGATGCCTTACTCATTAAGCAAATGTTGGATGATGAAGATAAGGCACAATCAAATGAACAACAAGCATCCTCTAAGAGTGAGAATGTCAAAACCAAAGCCAAGGAGTCAGTAGAAGGTAGACCTAGACTTGAGAAATTTGTGAAGTTTGTTTCAACTGGGAATAATGAGCTTGAGAAGAGAGTGGTTAAAAAGAAACAAAACAGGAATGGCAAATTAGGGATTAACAAGGACAACAATTATGCTTATGTGCCAAATGCCCCTAGGAATTTTTGTCAAAATTGTTTTAGCACTAATCATTTAACTCATGCATGCAAGAAACCATCTGGTAGTGTTGCTAAACCATTCTATGATTGCTCTGTGCCTTTAAGACATAGAGACTCTCCTTTATGTGATAAATTTGATTGTATGCCATGTAACATGAATGTAATGACTAGTTGCTTTAATTTGAGAAGACAATTCATGGAAGGTTGCATCAGTCACAATGTTCACACACACTACACAAGAACAAAGTCTTCAAGTCCTCCCAAAGTTAGGAAGGTGCCTCTGTCACCTAAGTCTAAGAACCTTGATTCTAAGACTTCTAACAGTAACAAGAAGACTAACATCAAGAAAATTGATAAGCATGCTGTTTATGATAAGACTGTTGCTAAGCCACATGGACCCAAACTTGTTTGGGTACCAAAGGAGAAGTAATACCTTTGTGTTTGCAGGGCAAAGAAAGTGAAAGAAAGGTCATGTGGATTTTGGACAGTGGATGCTCAAACCATATGACTGGTGATATGGCCCTGCTATCACAGTATGAGGAGAAGGCTGGCCCAATGGTTGCTTTTGGAGATGACAGCATTGGCAACACACTGGGATATGGCAAGTTGGAAATTGGAAATGTCATCATTGAAAATGTAGCACTGGTCAAGGGACTCAAGCACAATCTACTGAGTGTTGGTCAATTTACTGACAGAGGCTTCAAAGTGAATTTTGACAAAGATGAATGTTTGATCACCCACAAAAAGACTGGTGACTTTGCTCTATCTGGAGTAAGGAAAGGAAGCCTGTTTGTAGCCAATATGAACTCTGCAAACAAGGACAAAATCTGTTGCTTTTACTCAAAAGCATCAAATGAAGATAGTTGGCTGTGGCATAAGAAGCTATCACACTTGAACTTCAAAGGCATTAATTCTCTAGTCAAAAGAGAGTTAGTAAGAGGCATGCCCACACTTGAATTCTGTCAAGAAGGAGTGTGTGAGGCTTGTCAAAAGGGAAAAATGAAAAGATCAAGCCACAAGTCAAAGACAGTGACATCAATAACCAAGCCCCTACAACTAATTCATATGGACTTGTTTGGGCCTGTCAATATTATGTCACTAGGAAGGAAAAAGTATGCTCTGGTGATGGTTGATGATTTCACAAGGTATACATGGGTAGAATTTCTGGCATCAAAAGATGAGGCTCCCCAAGTAATCATTGAGCATATAAAGAAAATTGACAAGGAAGCAAAGGCCAACAATGCAAGTGTGATTGCATTAAGGAGTGATAATGGAACAGAGTTCAGAAATGCCATGCTTGAAGCATTCTGCAAAGAAAATGGTATTTCTCAACAATTCTCAGCTCCAAGGACTCCACAACAAAATGGAGTTGTTGAAAGAAAGAATAGAACTCTGATTGAGGCTGCTAGAACAATGTTACTTGATGCAAAGATGCCTACATGTTTTTGGGCTGAGGCCGTGAGCACTGGATGCTATATCCAAAACAGAACCCTCATCAACAAAAACACTGGAAAGACACCTTACAACTTGATGACTGGAAAGAAGCCCACCCTAAAGTATGTTCATACTTTTGGAAGCAAATGCTTTGTGTTAAAAGACAACTCAGAATATGTTGGAAAGTTTGATGCAAAAGCATTTGAAGGAATTTTTCTTGGCTACTCTATGGAAAGAATTGTATACAAAGTTTATGTCATCACTCAAAAGAAAGTTATGGAAAGCACATATGTGACATTTGATGACAGCAAACTACCTGGATTAGAAGAAGCCAATGATGAAGATAAAGATCCTTTGAAGTTTGACAATCTAGATGATTCTGATGAGGAGATTGAAACTGAATTTGAGCCCACAATCCAACAAACTCAAGTGAATGAAGAACCTGTGTCAACCAACAATGAAGAAACAAGCATCCAAGACACACCTATGATTAGTGGAAACTTCACAGGGGGAGGAAATGTAAATGATCATGATCTGGATGATGAAGCAACATCAAGGTTGAGAAATCAATCTGAACATACAAGGAAATGGGATAGATCACATACTGCAGATCAGATAATTGGAGATCCAAATACAGGAGTGAGGACAAGGAGAGCAACTCTAAATGAATGTCTCTATGGTTGCTTTCTATCCCAAGTTGAGCCTAAGAAACTTGAAGATGCATTGTTGGATCCTGATTGGATAATTGCTATGCAAGAGGAGCTAAACCAATTTGAAAGAAGCAAAGTATGGGAACTTGTGCCTGCACCAAAGGATAGAACCATTGTTGGAACAAAATGGGTTCTAAGGAATAAGATGGATGAAAATGGTGTAGTCATAAGAAACAAAGTAAGGTTGGTTGCAAAAGGATACTCTCAACAGGAGGGCATTGACTATGATGAGACTTTTGCCCCTGTTGCCAGACTAGAGGCCATCAGAATTTTCTTGGCATTTGCTGCACATTCTAATTTCAAGGTCTATCAAATGGATGTCAATAGTGCATTTCTGAATGGGGAGTTGGAAGAAGAAGCATATGTGCAACAGCCACCTGGCTTTGAGGATCCACAATTCCCTCACTTTGTCTACAGATTGCTTAAAGCATTGTATGGACTTAAGCAAGCTCCAGGGGCATGGTATGACACATTTTCACAATTTCTACTTGAGAATCAATTCTCTAGAGGCACACTAGACAAGACACTGTTTTACAAGAAACATGGTGATGATATCATCTTAGTTCAAATCTATGTGGATGATATCATATTTGGCTCTACAAATGAGAAGTTGTGTGAGAAATTCTCTAAGCTCATGCAGAGCAGATATGAGATGAGTATGATGGGAGAATTAACATTCTTTCTTGGGCTGCAAGTGAGTCAAAGGAAGGATGGCATTTTTATAAGTCAAACCAAATACATCAAGGATCTATTGAAGAAATTTGACTTAGAAGAATGCTCACCTGCAAAGACACCCATGGCCACTGACACCAAGTTAGATGAAGATGGTAAGGGCAAGAAGGCAAGAAGGTAGATATCTCAATCTACAGAGGCATGGTTGGTTCTCTACTCTACCTCACTGCTAGTAGGCCAGACATCATGTTTGCAACATGCTTGTGTGCAAGGTTTCAATCAAATCCAAAGGAATCACATATGATAGAAATAAAGAGGATTTTCAGATATCTGAAGGGCACACCAAACTTGGGGTTAGGGTATCCTAAGGACACAGGGTTCAATCTGGTTGGTTATTCTGATGCTGATTATGCTGGATGCAGAGTGGATAGGAAAAGCACCTCAGGTAGCTGCCAGTTTCTTGGACCAAGGTTAGTCTCTTGGTACAGCAAGAAACAAAAATCTGTGTCAACTTCCACAGCTGAAGCTGAGTACATAGTTGCTGGAAGTTGCTGTGCTGAAGTGCTTTGGATCAGAAACCAACTTAGAGATTATGGACTTGTGTTGGAAAGAATTCCAATCATGTGTGACAACACAAGTGCAATCTCTATAGTTTCCAATCCTGTCAATCATTCTAGGACAAAGCACATTGACATCAGATATCACTTCATAAGGGAGCATGCAACTAATGGAACCATTGAGTTACATTATGTTCCCACAGAGAAACAACTAGCTGACATATTCACTAAGCCATTAGATGAAGCCACCTTCACAAGGTTGGTTAGTGAGATTGGAATGCTGAATTCTTCAAATTCTGGCTGAGTGAATATATCAACTAGATTGTTGCAGCAGTAAATACTTACTTTATCAAATGCTCAATATTTTTAAAGTAAGTATTGGCTGGATTATGATTTATAAATATTCCACAATGCTGCATATGTTGAAAATCATACATCTTTAGCTTGAAATTTCTGTGAAATTTTGAGAGAATCACTATTTAATTTAGTAGAATATTCTTCAGTGAATATTTCTGGTAAATTTTAAAAGATAGTGAAAATTGAATTTTATGAGTGAAAAGTATAGTTCGATAAGTCAGACTTCTCGAATGGTTCATTGTTTTGTCATGGCTCGAGTTCTCGAATAGGCCTATCAAGAACCCTCCTGAGTTCTCGAATAGTGTCGTTTGAGAAATTGAATAGCACACTTTGAGTTCTCAAATAGAGTATTTTAGTTCTCTAACGATGGAGTTCTCGAATACTGTATTTGAGTTATCGAATCATTTGAATAAGCCTTTCTTGACTTATCGAATAGTTGTTTCATACTTCTCGAATGACTGACTTGTCGATACAAAACTTATATCTAATCGACAACTCAAGTCACTCACATATATACAATTCCACAACTGTTCAAATCATTTCATTCAATTTCTCAGGCAGCTAAAGTTCCAAAACCCCTGTAAACCCTAACGTCAAAAGCTAAATTTCTTCTTCAACCTTCATTCTCTTCTCATATCTCTGTGTAAAAATGGCAAATACCCAACTCACAATTCCTACCCACACCAATTTCATAGCAATAACCAACGATGTTGAAGCATCCAATGCAAACTTTAAGTGCTTCGTTCGATGGATGGCTGAATCATACATCAAGGATGCACTCTCAGCCAACCCAACTCTGTATCTAGATTTACTATAACAGTTTTGGAGAACTGCTACTGTGGAGGTCGTGGCCCTAGAGAATGCAATAACTTCATATGTAATCTATTTCAAGATTCAGGACAAGGAAATCACCATCACTACTGAAAATATGAATCAAGCACTGGGGTTACAACAAGGAGTGTATGACAGTCAAGCAACTGATCAAGAATTCGAAGATTTCTTTGATTTTATCAACTACTCAGATAGAATCAAGATTGGAAATTTGAATAGGAAGTACTTGAGGAAGGAATGGAGCTATGTCTTTGCCACTCTTCTTCAAGTCTTCACAGCAAGGAAGTCCAGCTTTGATCAAATCAACACACCTATTCAACAAATAGGATATGCTCTAGCATATGGGAGAAAGATTGATGTTGGTTTGATCATAATGCAAGAATTGTATGGGAGACTTGGTAAGAACTCAGCCAAGAGAGGTAATGAAATTTTCTTCCCACGCTTTATTCAATCTGTAATTAATTTCATAGATGTTAAATTGATTGAATTGCCTGGGTTAGACAAAAATAGAATAGGCTATCCGAAATCCATGACCAAACTCATTTTTGGTAGCTTGGAGACTAGGAATGATGTGGATGTAAGGCTCAAAATAACTCCCCTTATGGAGAGTTTATTTAGGACTTACCCCCACAACATGCCAATATGTGCCTCAAAATCTGAGTTAGCTAGGCCCAAGCATGTAGAGCAAAATGCTAACCCAGGGCCTGCTAACCAACCCTCTCAGCCAAACACTTTACCAAACACAGAGACAACTGCATCATCCTCTCAAAAGGGTGATGTTAGTAAAAAGAAGAGAAAACAGGTTGCTTCTGAACCTCTAAAAATCTTAACTGAAGCAGCCTTGGCTGTAGAATTCGGCATAGCTAGTGAGGAACCTGAGTCACCCTTACTAAGGCCAAAGAAGAAGAAGAAGAAGTCTAAAACCACCTCTTCAGTCACCCAAATGGCTGAAGTTGTAAAATCAGGGGCAAACAGCTCACTAGATGTATCCTCTCAACAGGGTGCATCTATAGAATCAAGCATTCTCCCCAATGCACCTACTTGTACAGAGTCAGCACATGGGAGTGATAAGGCTAGTACAACACTGAGTGGAGAGCACATCACAATTGAAACTCCCTCTATCTCTCAGGGGGAGTTGCCAAAATTTAATCTACAACACACTTCTCTTCCAGAATCTACTACTCATATTTCTTTGGAGCCTGCAACTCAAGCAATTGAGGAGCAAAGCATTGATCGTCAAGAATTCTTTTCTCTTGATGAGCCAATGGATATAAGTGACTTGGTGCATGACACCTTGCTCACCACCCAGGTACCACATTTAGATGGTCAGGGAATGCATGCTGGGGCATCTCCTAATGACACCATCACAAACACATAGGATTCACTAGTTTTAACTAGAGACTCTGTGCCTGTGTCAACTACTGTTGTAATCATCCCACTTCTGTGGAGACAAAAGTAGCAGAGTCTTTTCATCCGGTTACAGAAGTTGCATCTGTAACTGAGGAGTCTAGCTTGCCTAGCTCTAGCTCTCACTTTTTGTCCCAATGGCTGAAGCCTGTGCAACATGACAGTGCTTCAGGATAAGGGTCTGTTCCACCACAAATGTCCATTGAAGCTCTCCAAAGCTATGTTGTGGATCAGATTCCTGAGTTTGTCAAAATAGCCCAGAACCTTGTCACCTCCAACATCTCAAATCCAGATTATGAAGCCATCCTACTATGCCATAGGGATGATGTGGAGATGCAGAAGGCCAAGATTAATGATGATGTTGAGAGAGATGGCAATGTAGATGCCTGGATGCAAGGAAAGTATGATGTAACTCTCAGTGAAGCACTTCAATATCTTAGAGAGGAATACATCACTTCACTGGGTTCAAATGCGAAATCCCTGTCCCCTAGTGAAGTGTATGAAGCTGTCAATGCTTTCTACAAGGGTTTTCTCAAGGCTGCCCACTATCTTGGCAAGGGAGTCAAAACTAAAGTCAACAAGGTAAGTGACAAGACAGCCACTTCAGTAGAAGAGATAAAGAGGGCCTTTGATGCCAAATTTCCTCAACTAGACAGTGTGGTCAAAGATATCAGACACTGCAACACCACCTGCACCAAGATGGATAATAGTCTAGCTCTCCTTAAAGATACAATCACAGGTCTAGGAAGCAAATTTCAAATTTTATCTGATCAGACTACAGATGCCAATGCCATGCTTAGGACACTCTTTGCAAATCAATATGGAGACAAGCTGGTAACTGAGGTTCCTGTGCATGAGTTGTCTAGATTTGAAGTGCAGAGACTTAAAGAACAATCCCTGTCTGGCTTCAAATCTAATGCCTTATTCAGTAAGGTAGATGCACTTGAAAAGGAGATAGCTTCTCTCACTCAGTCCAATGCTCATCTTACAGACAAGGTACAAACTCTAACTGAGCAGTTGAACACTCAAGCCACCACCACAGCTGATGTTCTTCTGCATCAACAATCAATGTTGTCTGCAATGATGAAGCACATGGGTCTCCCTCTACCTGAAGAATCTTCAACCCCAAAGGTCAACACTACAGCCTCTGTGCCTGACAACAAGCCTAAGGGGGAGAAGAGGACATCAAGGAACTCAAATACAAAGGGGGAGAAACCACCAGTAAAGGGCATCAAAATCACTGAAGGTGCTCATAAAAGAACTTCAAAATCTCTAATTCATGTGCCTGGAAAAGGAAAAGACAAAGCTGATGAGCCTCCTACTTCTCTTCCAGTTGTCACTCTACCAACTGTGCACATCACTACTTCCAGTGGTCAAAAGCAAACTATCACAACCACAGTGGTTGCAGGGAGTATGCCATCTGATAAACCTTCACTCTCCATATCTAAAATTGCCAAGCGTGTAGAAGTGAAGGTGGTCATTGAGGCCAAGCTACAAGAAATTGCAAACTCAAATGTTTATCATGATGATGCATTCTTAGAGTTTCTGAAAGTCTCAAGAGAACAGGCTGGTGACACTCAATTGTATCTAAGGAGCTTGAAGGATCAGATCGATTACTTCACTATGGTACCTAGAAAAGTTGATAGCTCATGGCTCAAGGAAGAAATGATGGTAGCAAAATCCAGAATCTGGCATCTAACCTACAAAACTCTACATGCCTTGAAACATTCAGAGATAGATGCACTGATAGAGCTCATAGAGAAGAGGAATGTAAATGAAAACAACAAGAGTCTGTATGATGACTTGAGGAATGGCCAACCTTCAAGGCTGCCAGAAGTGATTAAGAAGCCATGGACAATCATCTATCAGTCTGGCACCAGAATTGAAGAGATTAAATAATTGGTCATTCCCAATGATCTCACTTCTCGAAATCACAGACTCATTATTGCCATCATTGATCTACTGCAAAAGAAGAAGGAGACAAGTACTGCTGAAGAGATAGAGGCACTGCACATTCTCAGATCATACATTGCAACTGGTGTAATTCCAGAAATGGCCACGCCAAGGAGGAATAAGGATGATGAAGATGAAGACAAGAGTTATGGGAGGAGAAGTCATCATAGGAGTAATAAGGGGGATGAGGACAAGAAGAAGAAGAAAGACAGCAAGGATAAGAAGGATGATGACCAAGGCAAAGTCTATGAGAGGAAGAATGGAAAACAGCAAGCCTTAGGCATTGCTAGCAGTAATCTCACCACAACACAAGACTCTAAGTCTAGGGTGAATGCTGTTAGTAATGACCTACCAAAATCTAATCCCATGGTTTCTGCAACTGTTTTACCACCTCAAGAAGAGAAGAAGATTCAAGTCAAGAAACCATCTGTACATTTTAAAAAGCATACTGCTAATTCAATACTACAATGGTTCACAAACAAAGGTCACATGCTACTGCCAGGCAACCATGTCAAAAGGATCAAATTCAAACAAGCTGCAAGGAAACCAAAGCTATCAAAGTCAAGGACTCTAACAATCTATCCAGGCTTAAAAATCTAACCACTAGATGAAGATTTTGATGAAGACCAACTGCAATTCTTACAAGCTCAAAGAATCTATCATGTTTCCATTGTTGATAACTTCCTTGAGATCAAATATACTGATGGAAGGGAGGAGAAATTCAAACAAGGAGGATGTCAACACTGGGGCAAACTACATGACATAGAAAGAATCATTGCATTGTTGAGCTCAGAAGATAAAGTGGAAAGAGTATGGAAGCTGAAGCTAATTGATTTTGTGAAGATGAAGAGAGATCATAAGGAGAAAATCAGAAAAGAATGTCTTGAGAAATGGTTAGCAAGGGAGAAAGAAATTGAGAGACTGGAGATTGAAGCAGAAAAGCTAAGGGCAAAGGGATTGTGTAGAGTTCAGTTTAACCCCTATGTGGTGAAGTATAGGAGGAGAAATGGGGATCAGGTCCACATCAGAATGAATCTACTCAACCACTATCCTGAAAACATTCTGAAACCAGTACTTGAAGATTTCAAAGACTCAATTTTGCTTGAAGAATTGGATGCTATGACAGAAATAAAAAAAACTATGGATGAGAATACAAGGAAGGAGAAAGAAAGAAGACAGAAAGCATATGATGATTTGCAAGCCAAAGCTATGGGAAGGGGAACAAATGACAATGGCTAGTACTTCATCATAGGCTGTAAGATTACTCTTCCTGTAGTTCTATCCACATTGTTAATCAAAATTCATACATGTACTGTCAAGTTTTATCTTTATGTATGTTAGGCTTGTTATCAGACATGAAATTGTGACTAAGGGTCTTACTCACAATTTGGGGGAGATTGTTAGTCACAGAGGCATGCCTGAATACATCTAATAACAAGCCTAAGTATGTGTAATGCTATGCATTACCTACATGACCTCTTAACTGAGGGAACCTCTAGTTGTAGAGTTTCTATTTGTTCTGTACTTGTAGTAGGCATCAAATTCTAGTTGTGTTACTGTACTTATAAAGTCAAGAATAATGCTTGAAAGAAGTTCCAAGGTTCATGCCTCAAGCAAGGAGATAAAGACTGCCAAATAATCACAGTTGGGATTTGAAGAAATGAAGAATTTGCCTAAGTACCAATTCGAGAAGTACATTTGTCTATTCGAGAAGTCAGGGGTTCGATATCTCAGAAGACACTATTCGATATCTTTGAATACACTGTTCGATATCTCAGAGATTCGATATGTCTATTACTCTGTTCGAGAACTCAAGGAGTCAACAGGTCAAAGGTGATATTCGAGTTCTCAAAAAAGGGTCAACAAGTCAAATCTACATTCGATATCTCAAAGACTCAAGATGCTATTCGACATCTCAGGGATTCGATATGTCAAAATGCTCTATTCGATATCTCAAGGAGTCCCAGAGAAAAGAGCTATTCGAGAAGTAATTCGATATGTCAATATAACACTATTCGAGAACTCAGAGTTATCGATTAAGTCAATTCTAGTTCTCGAATTAATCACTTAGCCACTTCTCGAATACATTCTTGGAGACAAAATACTGAAGAATTGTACAAGTCAGAAACCTGTAACAAGCCAAGACGCTTTATTTGACTATGTACTATAAAGCAGATTGGAAAGCTTACAAAGAAGCTTGGAGAGATAAGACAAAGGGACAAGGAGCTAAAGAAGTGGATCTGAACAGGCTTTGCAAAGTCAAATCTGTAGCCGTTTGGACTCTTACTCAAATGAGATAGACATACTGAAAAGTAGTTTGTTTTACCTACCTTATTTGTAGTAAGTAGGTGTATCCATGTCTATAAGGATACAGCCTCACTTCCTTAGCAGATAAGTTTTTCAAGATACATCACTAGAAATATCTCTCTAAGAAAAACGAAGCTGAGAATATTACCATTTGTATTCACAGATTGTAGCAAAATCTTTATATAATAAAATATTAGATTAAAGTGATATTGTGTTGCGTTTGTCTTTGTTATCTATTCTTACATATTTTAATTACACATTCAACACATATCTTGTTGCAAAGATTCAAGAACAACGAAAAGTTCAAGAATCCATTCACCCCCCTCTGTATTCTTTTACTGTATTCAATACTCAACAAAAGTTACCGAACTCAATTTAAAAATATTCTCTATTTGGGAAAAATAGTGGTAAACAACGGCATCACTAGTACCCTCTATTGATCATGAAAGTACACACAGGTAATAAAAATCTAGAGGAGCTGCATCAAGCTACTCCCTCAAAGTAGTTCTTTCATCCCACTAAACATTTAAGATATGAGAATCACCAGTTTTACAAAATGATAGATAACTAGAACATAGAAGATAATTAATAGACAAAATAATAGATAAGTGGAACATAAAAGATAATTAATAGGCAAAGTTCCACCATATGGTAGAGTGTTCGTAGCTGTCTGAGCCTGTTTCTCATCTTGGGGGATTGAATTAACTTCGTCTTGATTGCCAACATCAGATCTGTCATTAGGATTTGAAGAGACTTCTTTCTTTGTGAACTCAGTAGAGCCATCACAAGTATTTTTTTTTCTTCTGAAACTTCATTGGCATTCTCTCTTGAAGGCACAAATTGTATTTTCCAGTTTAATCATCTTCCTTGGCACAAATTTTTATGAGCCTTATAAGACCAAGGCACATGAGGTGATCAAGGAATAAAGAATCTACTTAACAAATCTTTATTAAAAGACAATCTAGCTCTAAGGAATGATAACATAAGCTGGCACATTGCATTTTACATGTACAATACACCTTTATTCATCAAAAAGATTGCATACTAGACTTTTCAAAAAACTGGCATATATAATATAGATACAAGAGTACATCAAATTCACTTACAAACTCCTAAAACTACTAAGTTGTACATAGACACTTGTTCATGGTGCCAACAGCTTGCTAGCAGCAACGGTCCCATCTACTCCAGCATTGGTGGTGATGGTGTGTACTGGTGTCTGCAATAATGAGGTTAAACTCTTGTTTAATACTAGAAACAGGGATTGACGAAATGAAATGTTTATCATAACTAATATAAGTATATTTTACAATACGAGCCAACAAGGACATGGTCAAAAGATTGTTAAGGTGATTCTAAATTGGTGTAAATGTAATATAGATAGACCTTTAGGGCGTTCTGAATAATTTGAATGCCAATTTTAACGTCTAATGTTGAGGCAATCCAGTACTGCATGGATCAGTAAGTATATATGGTCGGAAGCTGTTACTAATCTATGTCCAAACTCTCTTTGAGACGGGTATCTACAATCTCATGGAACAAATAATCAAAATAACAACATGCATGGTTACTGTTTTAGATTTTAGATTCTTTTGATAATTAGTTCAAAATGTCTTTTACCTATTCCTAATCATAATCCTTAGATATGGATCCATAAATTCTACAAATTGTGGATACTTGTTGCAATTTGATTGGTTATTGTAACAGCCCGACTTTTCGGACTACAAATTCTAAATCAAAAACTGAACTAAAATACAATTTATTAAAGCAAAAGTCAATTACAAAAGTACTTATTACAAAAGCGCAGCTAAAATCTATCCAAAAGTCAATCTAGCCCAATTCTAAGGTCCTCGAACTCCGACGCTAGCAAACTTGATCGTAGACCGAACCTGAAAATTGTAAAAGAATGAGCTATGAAGCCCAGCAAGCAACTACCGTTATGACGGCTCAAAATAATATTTTTATAATTTTCAAAAACACGATTTCCACATGTAGCACATAACATCTATCACATAGTTTCACACAACATACTCAATAACAATTACGACAAAAATTCACACAATATATTCTATAACAAATATCAAATCAATGTACACAATATTTTTATAACTCACATAATCTAAATTCTGAATCGAACAATCTTAATCTTATATCTTTTACTTTTAATTCCCACAGTCCTAAATCACACTTTACGCCACACTTTGCTAGTGACTGGCATCTTATACCTTATGCCACATTTTCCCAAGTGACCGGGATCTTATTCTTATTCGATGGGGGGTTAGTCTACGTCCCTCGTCAAGTGAAACCGAATCTTGACAAGGTATCGATGTGTTCCGGAACGTGCGTAAACTAGTTCTATATGTCACACTATCCAGTGACCGAATTCTATGATTCGATACGCAACTAAAACTGGGGATTCTTATAAAAATCTTTTCTAAATTCTATTTTCGATATTACAATTTTTAAAAATCAAATACTACAAATACAATGAAATTAACATAATAGAAACAGAATTGATAATACTAATGAGCAACGAAAAGTCACTTACCTCGATGTTGATTTCGTACCTTGAAAATAAGATCACAATAAATCTTAAATGTTATTCTATGTTCTAACTAATAACCAAATCAATCAATGGTCACTATAACGTAACCCATAAAATTATTACATATAACTTACTCAATGAGAATTACAAGATTCATAAATAATATGATATGTAACTAATTTTCAGATTAAAACAGCCCGAAAGAATGCCAATTTACATTATATAAATGACTTAATCTGAAAAAGTGCAAAACACGAAAGTTGTAGACAATTCAAAAATCTTTGTAGAATGACAAGGCTCGTCAAAAACGAATAAGTAACGAATGCAGAAATCAAATAAATGAGGACTGCAGAACATAATCAGACCCTGAAATATTAAATATTTTGCTGTTTAAGACTTCAAAATCACATAATTTGATGGAGGAATGCAAACAGAAAACGTAGAACTCGAAAATATCTTTCCAGAATGATATTGCTCATAATTTTTGAAAAAAAACTCAATTTACTATGAATTTTCAAAGTTGAGCACTCAGTTTCAAAAACAAGCAGGTCAGATCACAAAATCACAGAAAACACGAACTTACATGCAGAATTTCAGAAAAGTTAAAGAAGAAAAATCAAATACCTTTCCAAAGAGTCAAAGATCATAAAATTCCGATGCATAACGAATCAGATATGAATTTTACAAGAATTCAGAATTGATAAAGACTACACATACAAAATCGGAGTAATCATACGAATACAACTCATGAACACACACACACAAATATATATATATATATATATATATATATATATATATATATATATATATATATATATATACTATTATATAAATGCCGAAATATTAAAAGTTTGGTTGGTCGGTATGGTAACTGTTGATTTTACTTATTTACCCGTACTCAATAGTACATGTTATTTTTATTTAATTATCCTTACTTAATTACTTATATATACTATTATATAAAAGCCGAAACATTAAAAGTTTTGGTACCTGTTTTTTAGTACTTCGTGAATTTACTTATTTACCCTTCATTATAAAGAAAAATAAATACACCTAAAATAAATAATAACATAATATAATTAATGGTAATTAGTCGATTGCCTTTTTTACATTTAGTTTTAGTTGAAGATATTACCTTTTATAAACACCTAAAAACATCAATTGTATCATATCTTCCGATAATTAATATTTTCTTTCGTATTAAAAAGGTTACATTTTTAATTTAAAACAAATCTTAAAATCATTAATATATACCCGAAAATATCACACCATAATTTATAGAAATCTATACTAATATATAAAAGTCGAAACATTAAAAGTTTTGGTACCTATTTTTTGGTACTTCATGAATTTACTTATTTACCCTTCATTATAAAGAAAAATAAATACACCTAAAATAAATAATAACATAATATAATTAATGATAATTAGTCGATTGCCTTTTTCACATTTTGTTTTAGTTGAAAATATTACCTTTTATAAACACCTAAAAAAACAATCGTATCATATCTTCCGATCATTAATATTTTTTTCGAATTAAAACACGTTACCTTTTTAATTTAAAACAAATCTTAAAATCATTAATATATACCCGAAAATATCACACCATAATTTTCAAGAAAAACATAACACTCAAAATAAATAAAAACATAATATAATTAATAACATAATATAATTAATGATAATTAGTCGATTATATTTTTCACATTTACTTTTAGTTGAAGATATTACCTTTTATAAACACCTAAAAAAATCAATCGTATCTTATCTTTCGATCATTAATATTTCCTTTCGAATTAAAACACGTTACCTTTTTAATTTAAAACAAATCTTACAATCATTAATATATACCCAAAAATATCACACCATAATTTTCAAGAAAAATATAACACCTAAAATATATAATAACATAATATAATTAATGATAATTAGTCGATTGTCTTTTTCACATTTTATTTTAGTGGAATATATTACCTTTTATAAACAACTAAAAAGATCAATCGTATCATATCTTTCAATCATTAATATTTACTTTCTAATTAAAACACGTTACCTTTTTAATTTAAAACAAATCTTACAATCATTAATATATACCCGAAAATATAATACCATATTTTTTCAATTATTAATAAAATATATTAAAAATTGTATATGTTGTTATAATAAGGAAACATTAGTATAATCCATAAACATGAATATATTAAATTATATAAAATTAATTTTTTTAAAGTAATGATTATATAAAAACACAATTGTAATATTAAATAAAATTTATAACATAATACAAGAAACCTGTGCATCGCACGTGTTATAAGCTAGTATATATCAGATTCTACACCTATACAAATACTCAAGAGAACATACAAGGATTCTGAACATAATCAAAATCAATCAAATATATACTACTACAGATTTCAACTTACATAGCGTTTCTAAAATTTTTTTAGGACTAATTTACTAAATAAATAAATAAAATTTAATTACTTAAAATATGGTTCCTTACATAGCGCTTGTATAAACGCTATAAATATGTAACTTAGATAGCGTTCGCCTAAAAAACGCTATTGTAGTATTTTTTAAAATTTTCATTTATTTTCAGTTCTATTTTTTTAACTTACATAGCGTGTTTTATTAAAGCGTTATGTCAGTAGTATTCTTACATAGCACATAAGAAAAAACGCTATGTAAGCAGCGTTTCCTAAGTTGAAATCTGTGGAAGTGATAATACACATGAATTAACACGAATATCAAGAGAATTAAAGAATCATTACCCCTTCTTTTTATTCTTGTTATGAGTCTTCCTCTCTTCCTCTTCTCCTATTGTGTTCTTCTCTCTCTCTCTCTCTCTCTGCGTTTCTTTTTCTTTTTTCTTTACTTGACTGCTACCTAGAATGCTAGGGTTTTTTTTCTATATTCTTTTGTAACCGATGTCTTTATCCTTACTAATTAGTCTTTAACGATACATCCTTTTTAATAAAAAAAAGTACTAATATTTAGCCCAAAATTAAAAACATAAAAATCAATTATGAGTTACAACCTATTAATCTTCTATTTTTAATGACCTTCTACAATAACTCCTCTAAAATTGAAAAATGCTATAATTTTAAATCCTAAATTATTAATACTAAATTATCAAATTATTTACTAAAATTAATCTAAAAACCTGGGATGTTACAGTTATAAACATTGAATTTCTTCATTTGTGGTAGCAAGAACTAACCCTCGCATTTGGTACAAGTTTTATATGATAGAGGAGTATATAATATTAATGGTTAAAGCCAAGAATTTAAGCAAAAGTAAAAAAGCACAGTTATTTTGTCATTGAAGACAATTGGTTTACCTCGAGGCGAACACAGAAGGATTGAAGTTGTGCTTCACATTGTTTGGCAGATTTAGTGCCTACGAAATCACAAGCAGCAATGGAAGCAACTAATGATGAGTCAAGACCACCAGAAAACAAAAATCTGAAAGGAACATCAATCTTTTGACCACATCCTGCGCATATTTGTATACATTACATGTGTTATCACTATAAGTGTGACGCCCCTAGATCCGGGGTCAAGGATCCAGGTCATCACGGTCCAATTTCCATTCAATATCAATATCTCTTTGGTCTTTTTTTTATAAATATATCATTTAATACTTAAACAGTTGACCCCACACTAATACACACACCAGTCATATGTTCAGAGAACAACATCCATTAATGATAGCAGTTAAAGATAAACTGTTGTTATAATCCCAGAATACCATCTATTATACCCATATATAAGTATATACTACCTTGAGAACAGGTGTCGATACTTTCTCATAAGGTAGACTTCCCCTTTACCCTCTTCCGGGTTGTACTGCACTACTAGAAAAAGTAGATTAGACATCACACCTTTTACATCGGTTTAAAAAACCACCGATGTTAAAAACGTTTTTAACATCAGTTATTTTAAAAGCGATGTTAAACAACTTTTTGGACATCGCTTGCTAAAATAACCGATGTCTTAATGATTGTTTAAAAAATAAAAAAACACGCTGATCATTTTCCCCCCATTTCTCATAAAACATTTCCCCCCTTACAAAAATTTCATTCCCCGCCTACTAACATTTCCCCTTAGAAAAATTTCATTCCCCCGCCTACACTAACATTTCCCCTAATTTTTTTTGCCCCAAATTACTCTCATCTCTCTCTCTGGCCTCATCTCCCTCGACCCTCATCTCTCTCTCTGGCCTCATCTCCCTCGACCCTCATCTCTCTCTCACTCATCTCTCTCACTCTCTCTCTCATATCTCTCTCTCTCACTCATCTCTCTCGCTCACTCTCATCACTACTCGACCCTCTCTCTCTGTCTCTCTCAATCTCTCAATGAAGTTATCCACTCCACTCCGTTGTACTCTATCTCTGTCTTTGAAGGGCTTAATTAACTCATATTTTAAAGGGCTTAATGAATCTATGGTCTGATTTGTTGCTGGGTTTGTAGGGCTCAATTTTTGTTATAATCAATCGGGATTTGCTGCTGGGTTTCTATATGCTACTGTAATATAAACATAAGGGTTTATATATGCTACTAATAATATAAGAAAGTTGTTTGTTGTCATCTACTCGTCTCCTTCGATTTACATGCTATGTATGTTATCTTTTACTATATTTTTTATTGCAGACTAATGGACTGAGAGCAGGCGGAGAAAGTGCTAAAAAGTCATTTGGATTTTTAGAGGTATCTTTTTTTCTCTTTAATTTCTCTAAATTGAAATTAAGATTCTGTGTGTGCCGTGCTAAAGCTCACCACCTATGTACAAATTATGACAATCCATAAGATTGTGTTATATGTTTTTCGATTTTTTGTGTTGTATGTTTTTCTTCTGTGAATGGGTTTATCAGTTATAATACTGCAAGTAAGATTGTGGAAGGTAGATTAAATGTTCATTTGGTTCCTCATTCACATGATGATGTATGCTGGTTGAAGACTATTGATCAGTACTTTGTTGGATCAAATAGCACCATTCAGGTCATTTCATTCTTCGACACACTGTGAATTATCTTATACTACATATAGGTTGATGAATTAATAATCTTGTAGGCACTTACTGATTCTGTCTCACTGCTACCCTTCAAACATTTGATCACAAATGATAAACAAACACATCTCACGAATTCCTTCCCGAAATAAAGAATTTTAATGTATGTTATATGCCTATATGTGTGCTCATGATGAAGTTTAATATGGGTTTATGTGAAGCACTATGTCATTTCTTCAGCAACCTTCTTGTAAACTATAGGCATTTTTTCAACGTTAGTGGAGAATACAAAATCCAACTATACAAGCAGAAGTTCGGAAGCTAGTTGATGGTGGGCAGTTGGAATTTGTGTATGAAGCTCCTTTTGCAACTCTTTTGTTTTTGATGATCAAGTAAAGTGACTTGCATATTTTTTTAACTTCTGTTCTGCTTTAGGAATGGTGGCTGGTGTATGCATGATGAGGCTACTACCCATTATATAGATATGATTGATCAAACAACTTTAGGTCATCATGCTATTAAAAGCCAATTCAATAAAACTCCTCGAGCGGGGTGGCAGATTGATCCTTTCGGGCACTCCGCAGTGCAGGCTTACTTGCTTGGAGCAGAGGTACATGTGTTTTCCAGTTCCGTTTTTCTTAAATGGCACTGTATGTTGGTCTCTGGAGAGTGGAGCTATTTGTACATGATAGTTCTGTATGTTAGTCTCTGGAGGGTGGAGCGATTTGTACATGATACTATCATAAGTAAAACCTGTAAAAACTTACATTAAAATGTAAAATGTTAATATATGAAAAGTCAACTATCCTAATGCGGTGACTGGTGCTTCTTCTGGAATCAAATGAGTTGTTGGTACAAGTCACAAATCATCATACTAGACTGGACATGTATGGAACACATTATTTGTCACCAGTTTGTCACTATTTTATAACTTCAAAAATGCTTTCTTAGTCACTGCACTATCAAATGCTGAAATATCAAAAGAGAACTGAAGCATCATTAGTCACTGCTTTGGTGTAAGCTACCATTGCCACTCTTATGTTTTATCCCCTGGACACAGTGTGACGTCAAATGCAATTGAAGAATGCACCTTACAAGACATTTTTTGATGCGTTTCCAGGTAAATGATGTTTAATCACTACTAGAAAAACTGCAATAGACATCACACACACACACATAGATAGATGCAGTCAAGACTCGTCCAGTTTTGTGTAAAAATTAACATTCGAGCAGGAACAAATATGTTCAATTCATTCTTCTCTGCTTCTCTTTTATTATTAATTTTGTTTTGTATTCTTGATTTATTTTTGAGATTTAGAGTTTGTTTTATGGTGGATTTTTGTGTGGATATGAATTGGGTTGTGTGTGTGTGTTTATAAAATGAAGTTGCTATTGGGTTGGAGCTTTGGTTGCAGTTCGACTTTGAAATTTGAGGTTCAATTTACAGCTTTGTTTGGTAAGGTATTTATAACTTTATCTATATTTCTATGGCTGCATTTATTTCTTTGTGTGTATATTTCTGTGCAGCATGACTAAAAGTGTTTGCTTATTGTCCCCTGAGAACACTTTCTATATATTTTTGTGTGTCTCCAAATCTTTCAAGTTAAACCTGAGTAGTCTTCACGAAAAGATTCTTGATTAAGTGGTTTAACCTTTAAATAGTTGGATGATAGTAGTTGAGTTTTCATATTATTTTAGCTATGCATGTTATCTTTATATTCTGATCATTATTTTGATCTGTGCAGGGACTTGTGGCTACAGGGTCAAAGATAAATCAATTTTTTTGTCGGTGACATAAGTCCAGAGTATAAGAGTGGAAATATAATCATGGGGTATGGTTGTGCGTATCTGAAATTCCTTGTGTTACAGATCTCTACAAAAGTAACCATCAATGATGTATTCTCCGGTATGAATGCAGCATGTAGCTTTGACATTCCTGATCAAAAGTCTGGCTAGGTTAGCGTGCATGTTTAGGACAATATTGTTAATATTTACCAACTCTTTTTTATTTGTTTCATTTCTGGGAATGGAACCTTTCTGGTCCTCCATCACCTACATACCACTTTGTGTTCCTTTTGCTAGTCTTTCTAAACATAATCAATAAGTTAATTTCTTTCAAAAATGGCGGTTATTAAGGCTAGTTAATTTTATTTCCCTATAGAAGATATTATTAACTAATTATACAACTTTATTCCTGATATCCTCGACAACTTTCAATAGTTTAAGTCTCTTTTAAGCTAAAAGCCCAGTCTTGTAATGCTTTGGCTAATGGTGTAAGGAAATACTAAGGTGGCCTTATTGTGCCTCTGCTACTTATTTGTGCGTATTTGTTTTAAGTATGTATATGAGATTCTTATCTACTATATTGTTGGATATCATCTCGAACTTCAGGAACTACTGGTACCTCTGTGTTAATTGAAGTACTGGTCGTAACTGTAGCATCAGTTGGTGATTTCCGGTACATCCTTTAAATGTCCTTGGATATTTTAAATTGCCTGCAAGTTCTTGGCATAACCAAGCTTCATTAATCTGCTTCTTTATATTGTGCAGTATGTTCATTACTTTTAGCGGAATACAATTCCTTATCCTCAAGAGTCACTCTTCAATAAGACAACTAATGTTTATGTCTTAACATTAAATGGTAACTGCTGTGAGTCAATTGATTCATTCTTAATAATGTGAAAATTGCTATTTTATAGGATGAAGATGATGCTTGAGGGATGCAGTGTTGATGGCTTGGTAGTATAGTTCGTAATTTCTCATACAATCTCTATGTTTTACCTTATTTCTTAATTAATAGAATCTTAGTGTGCAAAAGAATGCGATGTAAGGATATATGTATTTTCATATATAAATTGGATAATGTAGTCCGACGATTGAATTTTATGTTTAGCTTTGGTATATATTGGCTTTTTGATTTCGATATTTGGTTTTTGTTTGGTTTTTTGATGTTGGTCATTTGGTTATCTTTGCTTTTGGTTTTTGGGCATGTCATATATATATAGGGCATCCACATATTAAAAAAAACAAAACTTACATCACTTTCGCAAAAAACCGATGTTAAATATCACAAGTAACATCGGTACACCGATTAACAATGATGTATAAAAGAACAAAATAAATCAGAAAAGCAAAGAACCGATGTCTAAAGAATAGAAAGACAACGATTATTACACGATTATTACACAGAACTGATGTCAAATACAAAGAAACACATCAGCCCCTTATTAAGAAACCGATGTTAAAAAGAAACATAGACATCAGTTACTTATTAAAAAACCGATGTTAAAGATAAACATAGACATCAGGCACAAAAAAGAACCGATGTAAAAGATACCTATAGACATCGGCTAAAAACCGATGTCTAATAGCCCTACCTTTCTCTACACATGCGAAGACATCGCTTCTCTTTTAAATAGACATCGGTTTTTAGCCGATGTCTATTGCAGTTTTTCTAGTAGTGCTGCGACGTTTCGGCACCTGATCTAGCTGTTATAAAAATAAATAGCAAGAGTGAGCTATAATAGCTCAGCAAGATAATATTGTAAACCAGAAATCAAAATTTTAAACATATATAAATATATATATATATAACCGAAAACCAATTATAAACTTACGAAAGAATAAAATTCTTATTAATAATACATCATCCACTTAATATTATAAGAAAAGAACTTTAGGATAATATAATATCAGTTTCTCTTCTTCAATAATATAACAATCAATATACCCTTTCAGTGTAATATTTCAAGATAATATGAATACTTGAACAAATCTCTCACTATCATCTTCTCATTTCTTTCTTATGTAACAATTATATAAATTAATATAAAATCAGTTTCTCTTCATCTGTAACAATAATTCCATCATTTCATATCATTATTCAGTTTTCAGTATAGAAATCTGAAAACCATTTTCAATTCTTTCTTTCAAGTTTTGGGGATATCTGCTAGCGCCAGATACGTAGGGCGATGATCAGTCGCCTAACCGTACATGCTCTCTGTTTACTACTAGTAGAAGGAATGAAGGCCACCTGCTAACATCATCCCTGGAGGAAGGCCACCTGCTAACATCCTCCCGGAGGAAGGCCACCTGCTAATATCCTCCCTTGGCATCTTCGTGCCGAATAATATAATGAATGCTGGACTGTGTCGCACACAGCCCTGACACAGCCTCTTACGCAAGTTTGTTGCTATTCCCCTTCTTTATAAAAATCATTATTCCATTTATCATCACCTTTAAAAATATATATGTCATAATACTTTGATTATGACTCATACATCTTCTCTATATTCAATGAACTCAAATACATTCTTTATGAAATATTCCCTCTATTTAAAAGTATTAAATAATAAATAATATTTATTAAATCACAAATATTTAATGATTAAAATCAATAGAATATTATAAACCATATAACCCTAGATAACAACTGATACCATTCTCTTTCATATCCCTTTTCCATAAAGCATATTCGCTCCATTCATAATCATATCCACATTCATATTTCATAATCCATATTCATCTCTCACTACGCCATAGATGGTTTATGGTTTGAGCGGGGTTATCTATTTTCGTTTTGGGGGGAAACAAATGTACTCCACGCTGGCAGTTCTAATATATTATTAGTTTTTAATTTATTTTTTAATCATTTTTCATAATTTTTAAAAAGTCATACAAAATATATGTTATATATTTATATATAAATTTTAGTGATAAAAATATTCTAAATTTTTTACTATATTAATTCTTATATTTTAGTGAGAGAAACCATCTAAAAATATTATATTATTTTCATAACATATTTATTTTATTTAGTACTTATTATTATTATATGAATTTCTAAAATTAATATTTAATCCAAATAAGGAGTTCGTTAATTTAAAATCAAAGAGGGTTTTCATTTTCCGGAAATTGGGTTAAAGAGTAATAGATTTATTAATTAAAAGTTATTAAAAAAATAAATATTAGTATTAAAAATTTGAAAAAAAATAGTAAAATTCAAAAACTAGTATTACCTATTGTAACACCACGGTGTGGTGTTACATTTCACGTAACACAGTAATTTCAGAGTAACACTAGATATATGGATAATGTAACACCAATCGAGCGGTGTTACAATAGGTATGAACTTTACTAGCTATTGTAACACTATTTGTGTAACGCTTACAAAAAAGCATTACAGTAGCCCACTTATGGCGTAGTGTCTCTTATATTCCCAAAATCAGGGAAATAAATTCTTAGTAATATAGCGACCATAAAATAACATATATATATATTCCATGAAATCATTTTACTTTGAAGATAAATAGTTTTCCAAAGTAAAGGTAGAAGAAATCTTTCCTCGATCTCTGTATCCCGAAGATATGGCTCGTGGCTCTCCCTGAGTTTCTATAAACACGAAAAAGGGTCATCGTTAGAATATATTCTACTTAACCACCTACCCTCATATAGTAATACCCTTGTCACATAACCTATGTTTAACATAGCCTTTATGTACTAAAAGTTCCAAGAACTTATCCACTTTTAAACTCCATCAGAGTTTCAGTGTTTTTCACCATTTCCTTAACAATCACTCTCGACTGTAAAAATTCTTATAAATTATAAATTTCGAATTTTAATGCAAGGTCAGTGGGGTTGGACTCTCTTTTCACCCTACTAGGTTGTCCTAAAATTTCATAATTTTTAAAAATGTCTAAGTATGGTAATTATAGCCTCAAAGTTGGCAAAATTGCAATTTCCCGGTTTCCGAACGACTTTCACTAAAACCCACTTTTCTCCTAAACCGTTCATCAGATTTTGACGCACTTTATATCAAAACGATCTATGACTCAAGGTCTATCATCTCATGGTTAGTCGGTGTTCTAGACAGGAACCTACCGTACGCGTCTGAGGTTTCAAAAATAGGGCATTCTTTGGTTAAACGAAAATCGGGCATTATAACGGCTATATTTTCATACTTTCCAAAATATTACTCCTCCAAATCCATCATCCACCTTATACACCATCACCTACACCATGTGGTCATCTTACCAACCATGGTTACAAGCACCATACACTTCTATATATCATCTCATCACTTATAAACACACATCTACTCATGATTTATACTTAAAACAAACTTAACCATTAAACTCATCATAATCCATCATAAACTCAAAGTAATACTAAGGGTTCTTAAATTTTATACCTTCCTTGGAGCTTGAAAAACACTCAATAAGCCTTGGATAGTCCTTAAATAACCTTGAGGTAGCTTGGATCAACTAAATAAATCATAAAAACAAAGTTAGAAATTCGGATTCACTAGACACCAGTTGAAAGAATCGCAAAAACGAAGGCCTTACCTACGTTTTCTGGATGAGGCTTCTAAAGGAAAGTTGTAGAGCATCTAACCAGCTTTCCAAAAATATAAAGAACACACAATTATATTGAGTAATGAAGGAGCTATGGCCATTTGAAAATCATCACAGAAACTGTCAAAGATTCTGGCAGCTCGGTTCTTCAACTTGGGGAGGCGATTTGACTAGGCTATACTCATTAGATTGCCATGAAATTTGGAGCGAATAATGCCCATGGAATGGAGAGGTTGTGGTTCAAATTGGGTGATTTTATCATGGATAGAAATGGAGATATGATTTTTCCTCTCCTCCTTGCTCTTGCTGGGCAGTTTGAGAGGATGAAGTTTCTAGCTTGTTTCTTGATCCAATCTCATCCAATATTCATTGTAAGGATAATATCTAGCTTAGTCTTGATGATTCTAGAGTCTTGGAGATGTTTATGGAAGGTTATGGATTAATCCTCATGCGAAATGTCTAATTTGCCATTGCTTTATAAGTTAGTTGAAGATGATGTCACCTTAATGATCTAATAATCTCTTTTTGCTTTTCTTTTCCAAGTATAATGCTAGCAATCTTGGTAAATGATAATGTGTTATGTATCCTTGTTGTATTACTAATCTTGGTTGTTTTGTTTTCATACTCGTTTAATCACGTTTCGTTTCGAATACACCTCGTTACCGTTCTGAAATCGTTTAAAAATCTAAATTCCCTTGGCATTTCCTTGACTTAATAATCCATTGGTTTACCTTAAATTCACTAATTCCTCAATATATAAATCCTTTAATATTTCCATGATTCTTAATATCCAATACAATAGTGCTCAATTAAAAACAAACATCTTAAAAATCCATACTCAGGAATTTCGGAAATCCGTCATCGCTTCGAGTCACTCATTTTCATAGTACAACACTAATATGGTTTCTGATTGCTCATTTTCTGTATCAATTATAGGGTACCTACATACCATTTCCCTAAATCCTCGAAATTTACTATTCATTTAGGCACCGTAGCATTCTAAAAGTTAGGGTTATTACAGTCTTCCCCCTTTAAAAGGATTCCGTCCTGGAATCACGTGGACAATTACTCTTCTCACAAGGTGTTTTCTAATTCTCGGATCGTTTCCTAATACCACTAAAATTTCAATCTATATTAAAAGATAAAACTACATATCTCTATCTTATTTGCGCAAAAGTACAACAACATAAACTTACTTATCATTCATCAACATGCCATTTAGCTTATCAATAGCAGCACTTTCACTGTCTTTTCCTTGCAAATCTTTTCCTGTATTCAGTCATTCTATATTATCTCATTTCTCCTTCCTCTTTCGACTAAGGGTATCGGCCACCACATTGGCCTCCCCTGAATGGTAGTGTATCTCACTATGGTTCGTCTATATTTTGATTTCTATCATGACATAAAATAATAATACTCAAATCTTAATATATCTTATCTCTGTAAAATCTTCCAGAAATTTGACTATAAGACTATTCCTTGAAACAATTGTAAGAAAATATTATCTATAATATATATATTCCCTGTTCGTACTTAAACAAGAATGTGCTTTTCCTTTATCATTGAAAAATATATTCTCACACTTTCTCTCATACTCTTAATCTCCTTTCTATAGAGTTCACTGACCCTTAACAGATATTGATTTTCCTTATCTACATTGTCAACCTATCTACACCATTTATTGACTTAGTCGATCCCTAACCAAACATTTACACTTAAGAGGTTAAATTAGAGCGTACCTGCAATTTCCTCTGGATACAATATCCCATATGTCTATTGTTCACTATACGCTCTTTACATCTTGCTGATCCACCTTAGTTCCTTCATGATATACTATATATTCCACCTCTGTAATTTCCTTTTATTATTCTCATCAAAATCTTTACCTCAAGTTTTACTCATTCACACCTTTTTGGATTAATCCTTTGAATACTTAACATCTTTAATCTCTCTCTGCTACTTAGGGTATTAGTCACAATATTGGCCTTCCCCCCCACTAATAGTTATTGCACCTCGAATCCTTCATTAATTATCCCCACTTCCTTTGTTTATCCTTATTCTGACTCTATCCTCAAAATACACCTTACTCTCCATAGTAAATCTCAATTATGCCTTAAAATTCCTCATATTCTTTTCTCTTACTAATCATCAAATATACCCATTTCTTCTCATTCCTTCCTCTCTTATATTGAAACGCTTCTAGCTCTAATTATCTCTTATTGAAATTTCCTTTGGAACCTCAAGTTTCCTTGTATAATCACATATACTCTAAACCTTGCTTCCATTATTCCATCCATTAAGAAAATCTTCTATATTCGAAACAAAAGAATATTTGAAAAATCAATATGATGGAAGAACCCGTATGTCACACAAGTGAGGGCGTCCCCTCCGACTTTCTATCACACCGACAGATCGTCCTTGTATATACATATATTGTTGTTCCTCTTAGTTAAAGTAAGAAATATAGAGGAAAATTTAAATCACGATGATAAATACTATCTTCCGAAAATAAATCTTAAAAGAATATTTTGACTAAGATAGATAAAATACAATTTTGAAACACATTTCAAGGGTACTAGAAAGTTTTGAAAAGATGCCGGCCCTTAATGAATAGTTACCCACCAGTGGAGGAAAATTTGAAACTCAATAATATAATTTAGCAGGGCTTTAGGAAATTTGAAAGTAGTTGCCGTTAATAGCCTCTGCCCAATTGAAAAAAAATCCCAATAATGGAAGGTTTTCCTCAAAATACTATCTATATCTTAGACTGCGTACTCTCCAAAATTTCTTAAATTTGGCACTCACCATTTATCCTTAACCTATCGTCTGCTATTCTCAATTATCTTCATTTACCTAGTCGTGACTTGGCTCGATACTCTCCGCCTTTATCCAAAATAGAACACAACCTTCTAATCTATATACTTACGTAATGTTGATCGTCTTATCCCGACAATGCTCCGGTATCAAAGACCCTTCAAACTATACTTTATAATTGTATATCCCAACATACCCTGTATACTCACGAGACTATCTAACGTACACTTCCCGATACATCAAGTATTCCCTTTCTCATATCGATCCTGTGTACTACATAAACTTAACACTTTTGGCGTAATAACCTTTTTATTTAAGTCAATCTCGGAATGTCTCAGTCTGTCTTGGTCCTTAAGGTATATCTTGGCTTTATCGACCAACCTCAGTTTCACCCTTTCATCTCCACAAACAATCAGTGTCTATTCACCAATCCGCTTACAATATTTCTTCAAACTCCCTTAAACACAAGAAGACTTTAAATACCCTTAACCTTGGCTCACTAATCTCCTCTCCCTATACTAAAACATAAACTTTTATTAGTAATAATCTATAAAATTATAATCACTACTTAGAATAAACGCTTCGTTCGATAAACCACCCTTGAACTCGATGTGAGTTCATATTTTATATCATTACATATATATCTATATGTGTATATTATTATCACTTTTGTTCCTGAGCATTATGACTCTTAGCTCTGATACCATCTATGACGCCCCTAGATCCGGGGTCAAGGATCCAGGTCATCACGGTCCAACTTCCATTCAATATCAATATCTCTTTGGTCTTTTTTTATAAATATATCATTTAATACTTAAACAGTTGACCCCACACTAATACACACACACACCAGTCATATGCTCAGAGAACAACATCCATTAATGATAGCAGTTAAAGATAAACTGTTGTTATAATCCCAGAATACCATATATTATACCCATATATAAGTATATACTACCTTGAGAACAGGTGTCGATACTTTCTCATAAGGTAGACTTCCCCTTTACCCTCTTCCGGGTTGTACTGCGACGTTTCGGCACCTGATCTAGCTGTTATAAAAATAAATAGCCAGAGTGAGCTATAATAGCTCAGCAAGATAATATTGTAAACCAGAAATCAAAATTCTAAACATATATAAATATATATATAACCGGAAACCAATTATAAACTTACGAAAGAATAAAATTCTTATTAATAATACATCATCCACTTACTATTATAAGAAAAGAACTCTAGGATAATATAATATCAGTTTCTCTTCTTCAATAATATAACAATCAATATACCCTTTCAGTGTAATATTTCAAGATAATATGAATACTTGAACAAATCTCTCACTATCATCTTCTCATTTCTTTCTTATGTAACAATTATATAAATTAATATAAAATCAGTTTCTCTTCATCTGTAACAATAATTCCATCATTTCATATCATTATACAGTTTTCAGTATAGAAATCTGAAAACCATTTTCAATTCTTTCTTTCAAGTTTTGGGGATATCTGCTAGCGCCAGATACGTAGGACGATGATCAGTCGCCTAACCGTACCTGCTCTCTGTTTACTACTAGTAGAAGGAATGAAGGCCACCTGCTAACATCATCCCTGGAGGAAGGCCACCTGCTAACATCCTCCCGGAGGAAGGCCACCTGCTAACATCCTCCCTTGGCATCTTCGTGCCGAATAATATAATGAATGTTGGACTGTGTCGCACACAGCCCTGACACAGCCTCTTACGCAAGTTTGTTGCTATTCCCCCTCTTTATAAAAATCATTATTCCATTTATCATCACCTTTAAAAATATATATGTCATAATACTTTGATTATGACTCATACATCTTCTCTATATTCAATGAACTCAAATACATTCTTTATGAAATATTCCCTCTATTTAAAAGTATTAAATAATAAATAATATTTATTAAATCACAAATATTTAAAGATTAAAATCAATAGAATATTATAAACCATATAACCCTAGATAACATTTGATACCATTCTCTTTCATATCCCTTTTCCATAAAGCATATTCGCTCCATTCATAATCATATCCACATTCATATTTCATAAGTTAGTGGAAGATGATTTCACCTTAATGATCTAATAATCTATTTTTGCTTTTCTTTTCCAAGTATAATGCTAGCAATCTTGGTAAATGATAATGTGGTATGTATCCTTGTTGTATTACTAATCTTGGTTGTTTTGTTTTCATACTCGTTTAATCACGTTTCGTTTCGAATACACCTCGTTACCTCAGTGGTTCTGAAATCGTTTAAAAATCCAAATTCCCTTGGCATTTCCTTGACTTAATAATCCATTGGTTTACCTTAAATTCAATAATTCCTCAATATATAAATCCTTTAATATTTCCATGCTTCTTAATATCCAATACAATAGTGCTCAATTAAAAACAAACATCTTAAAAATCCATACTCAGGAATTTCGGAAATCCGTCATCGTTTCGAGTCACTCATTTTCATAGTACAACACTAATATGGTTTCTGATTGCTCATTTTCTGTATCAATTGTAGGGTACCAACATACCATTTCCCTAAATCCTCGAAATTTACTATTCATTTAGGCACTGTAGCATTCTAAAAGTTAGGGTTATTACAATAAGCCTCTCCTCATCAATATTATCATGATTGTAATATAAATATACAAAAGAGCCTCACATTTTCGAATGGATTTCTTTAAACAAGTGCATATGTACAGTACTACTTGGAAACTAACAAACATAATGTAACCGGAAGTAAAAAGAAAAAATGTTAAAAATAATAATTTTTGATGAAAATTGATGAAAATAACAATTGTTGAATATAGTCTACAAAAATATGCAAAAATCATGATCTATTATAAAACCAGTTTTAATTAATTTAAATACAAAACTTAAATATCCAAAATAAAATTATGATTCTACAACAGAAGCAGATCTACAAAACTTAAATTTGCAAAAAAACATGATTCTACAACAGAACCAGTTCTATTAAACTTAAATACAATCTTAAATATCCCAAAATCATGATTCTACTACGGAACCAGTTCTATTAAACTTAAATATCCAAAAATCATGATTCTACAACGGAAACCAGATTTACAAAACTTAAATTTGCAAAAAAAAACATGATTCTACTACAGAACCAGTTCTATTTAACTTAATCATAACTCTACTCTAGAACCAGAATTTAACAAAATTGGATCTATTACAGAATCACATTTTATATCATAATTTTATATACCAAAACTAATTTCACAAAACTAATTTCATAAAACTACCTTAATGCTTCAACTTTAGAACCATAATTTTACAAATTAATCAAATTTTTTAGGTTCTATTACAGAACTAAAAATAGAATTTTGAAGCACAACATCAAAATTTAGGTTCTATTACAGAACCAAAATTTTAAAATTTTTTACAAAATCAGAACAGAATTATACATAACTCTACTCCAGAACCAGAATTTCTATTATAGATCCACAATTTATAGAATCATTACCTCTATCCGACTGAGCTTAACTTGAAGAAATTAAAAAGAAAACGCTAGTTATTATGAATTAAAATCGAAAAAAATTATAGAATCATTACCTCGATTTGAAGATTAAATCGCAATTTGAAGATGTATTCGGTTGTGTTTTTTACTTTCTCTCCCGTGAATGTTTGTATCTATAGTGCGTGTATATTTGCAGAGTAACTAAGGTGAGGTGCGTGGATTGAGTGTGGTGTGTGGATCGAGGTGAGATGTGTAACGATATTTGTTATTATTAACTAATTTACAAATTTGCCCTCTAATCTGGACCGTTAAATAAAATAAATGGTTAAGATTTGGGTTCTCTCTTAGACTCTATTTAAGGGGGTTCTCCCTAGAATGGGACTCTACAACACTATATCTATCTATTCGAAAAAGGAAAAATAAAATAAAGAGTGAGATGTTATTCTGAATCATTGAGATATGATGTAGTTAATATTGTTTTACTATGTTGTTCGTAAGAATCAAACTCGATTATTATCTCTTTTACTCTTATTATATAATAGGATATAATTTATTTATAATTATATAATCATAATGGAACAAATTTACTTCTACTATAAGTCTTATTAGAGAGCATCTCCAATGGAGAAAACCCCTTAGCTAAAATCATACATATAATATCATAAATAAAATTTATAGAGATTATGTAAAAAAAAGTTTACTCCAATGAGAAATTACCTTTAGCAAAAAATTTAGATATTCTTTTTTCGTTGGCTATATTTGGCCAAACTTTAGAGGTCTGCAAGAAAATTTTCATATGATCTATTACATTATAAAAATATATTTTATTTATAACAACTTAAAATAATAATAACATACTATATTTATAATATAATTAAGCATTATAGCTATGCCATGCCCTAAAACTATGCATAATGTTTTCAATCAGAAAGTCGTACCTCTTCGTCTACAGTTACACCATTGGAGAGAGATATGTGCTCAGTATCTAACTTCTACGAACAACCCCAATTCTCTAGCGGGATCTTGATAAAATTAAACACTCCTTTAGCTGCTGGTAATTAATTTACACTTTTTTTCTCTTTCAATTTCTTAATATGTATTATTATGTCTACTTTGTCTTGGAAGTGGGTTGAAACAAATGTAAATTATGTGTGATACAACTTTATCGGATTCAACTGCTAAAATTCCATTTTATAAAAACTCAACTCAACGTACTCAATATATCCCGCATGAGCAGGGTCTGAGGGGGGTAGGTAGTACGTAAAATTCCATTTTATAAATTCTATAAATACTAGCTAATAGCCCGTGCAAAGCACGAGTTACTTTTAAATACTTTTAAAATTATATGATTAAATAAAATAGAGTATAATAATTTATTATGGATATAATTTAACTTTGTAATTAATTAATAAAATTATTAGTAATAATAATAGTTATTTAATAAATGATATGTATTGATTAGAACTAATAATATAAAATCTTAATTTAAATTTGTTGTTGACAGAATTCGAACCTTGGATCTTTAGAAGAGGGATTTAAATATAAAATATTCTTTATTATTAGATCTAATGACTATCATCTATTTACTAAATATCTAAAGGTCATTATTCTTTTAGATGATTGAACCAAGTTGAACCAAACAACCAAATTATACCCCTATTTGTTTATTATATAATAGTATAGATAACAATCGTTGCCATATGATGTTTGATTAATATTTCATAAGCGAATGAAGTCAATAAAAAACCTATTGCATAAAGAGAAGGTTGGCTTGTTATTAATTTTTTGTTCATATATATAATAAATGAATGCATGATGAACTTGATTGGGCATCTATTTCTAGAAATAGAGCTTCATCTGTTTCTCTAGGTAGAACTTGATTTGCGACCATTTCAACGGTCGGTTTTAACCCACAAACGGTCGGTTTTAATGTTCACGGTCGGTTTTAATTGGTCAATTTTAGCCTAGTCGGTTTTGTGGCAAAACGGTCGGTTTTAACCGTTGACTGCCGTTGCCCACTGTGCCACGTATCGTGGGACCCAGCTGACGTGTCGGTCCCACATCTGTGGCAAAACGGTCGTTTTTATTGGTCGGATTTATTATTGTTAGTTATTTTTTATTTTTATTATTAATTTTTTATTTTTATAATTAACGGTCGGTTTTATGGGTCGGTTTTATAACCGACCGGGTCCCACGGCACGTGGCACAGCTTGAAATTTTATTGTTAATTATTTTTTATTTTTATTATTAGTTTTTTATTTTTATTACGAACGGTCGGTTTTATTGGTCGGTTTTACTGGGAGTAAATGGTCAAAAACGGTCGGTTTTGATACTTCGGTCGGTTGATACGGTCGGTTTTAGTCTGCAATTTTTTTTTGGTCTGCAGTTCTGGTTCCCCAGTTCCCACAATAACAATCCAATCCAAAAACAAAATAAAACCAATCCAAGAACAAGATAAAACCAACATCAACACCAATCCAGTACCAACAAAATAAACACATTTAATTAACCAAATAGCATAATCCATGAAAACCAACTACATACATTAAACCGCGAGTTTTCCAAAATATAGCAAACTTAATTTGCATGCAATAATTTAAAAAACTAACAATCGGCTACTCAAACGGTCCATCATCATGGTATGCATCGCCCTCTCCTCCTCCATGGCCATCTCCTCCATTGTCCTCTCCTCCATCGTCCTCCCCCCATCATCGGCACCACCTTGAGCCCTCCTTATCGCCTAAATATAAGAGGAGGACTTAATTCCTTTTCAAAACTACACTAACATTTATAATAATAACTAAAGTAAAAATGACTTGAAAAATTCCTATTTACCTCCGCATTTGCATTTTCATATTTGTTATAAATCGATTGGAGGATTTCTCCAACCAATTGAGTTACCTCACCAACAATAGCATTAGAAAATGCTTGTGAACCCATTTCCGGGTTCCTTTGCATTTCTAAAGCGGCATTGGCGATATTTGAGACTTGTGCGAAGGTTGGTGGAGTATGGTAGGCGCCCGGATTTGCTTGTGCTTCATTCAAGACATTCCTCACTACATTGATGAATAGGGGATCCGGAATAACCGATCCGCTGCCTTGATTAGCTTGGCTTGAAGAACCTGCACCACCAACACGTTGGGCCCGATAATTTGCCGCAAGATCCGGGATGAGAGTGGATGCCGGGATCCGTGGAAAACCAATAAGCTGATTTCTCGGTGGTCTTGCACACCCCGGGGCAGTTGCTTTAAGCCACCATTGTAGAGGATGACTGGCTTCTTCCTCCCCGCCGGGTTGACTCGCAAACCAATCCCGGTTTCGTTCGACTATGTCCGCATATCGAGCCTATACAAAATAAATTAAAAGTATTATAAATAGCATATATATATATATATATATATATATATATATATATATATAGTATATTAGGAAGTAAAAGGTTTAAATTTATACCGCAATCAATCGGCTTTCCTCGGTCATGAAATCCGAATCACATGGAAGCTCATCTATCTCAACACGTTTACCATTTTTCTTCAAATGAGTCTTCTTATACCACCAAGGTTGGGACGGTTTCTTTCCAACCTTGGCAACATATTCCTATAAATCACAACAAAGAAAAATTACAATAAAACATGAAAAAGTTAATAAAGATAACCAAGAAATGACAATACATATATCTTCCATCTCCGTAAATGACTTTGCACCCGCACTATGCAAACTCTTTATCTTTTCTCGGTTCTTGGAACCAACTTCGGAGCAATGACCATGGGCTTCGCCATTCCAATACTCCACAAGCTCCTTCCAAAAGTCATCATCAAATATGCCCGGGTTAACTTCAAAAAGGGTTTTGTTCAACCTCTTCGCATCTGCCATGGCCTTTTTTCGTCTCATTTAAGGTGTGCTTAATTTCACATTGAACATGCTTATAAATACTCTCATAAGCGCCCTGGTCGGTTTGTTCATCCTCCTTGTGTGTGTAATAATTCTGCAAAACAAGCATCGTCATAATCACACACACACACACACAAATATGTATATATATATATATATATATATATTACTATTATCTAAACTTTTTACTAAATCAAAAAGAAAATAAAATAGTATTTGACTTACATTGAATTCGGTTATCACATCCGTAATCCATTTTGGGTTCCCAACCACAATATCCATATAGGTAAACAAACCACGTGGCCACGTTGATCTCATGATTTGTAAGATAGTTTTTTTAGCCACCGGATGCTTAATACTACAAGAAACAATAACAATGACGAATTAAGTGATGAGAATAAGGCAAAAACTATAAAACTAGCAATTTCAAGTTTTTTTTCAAATTCCAAAAATATTTCTAAATATAGTTAATTAGAAAAAACTAACTAGAAAGGCCTTTTCCAAAACTAATTAGAAAAATATAGTTATTATTTTCACATAAATTGTGTTTTTCATGTTCCATGACCTATGTATATTATGTAAAACTTGTATATTTGCAACGAGAAAAGGAATAGAAAGAATAAGAGAGGGAAGAAAATTTTGTGAAAAAAATTACATGTAAAGTTAATTAAGCAGTCTTAAATTACGTGTGATCACTATAAATTAAGACATGTAACACAATATTACTAAAAATTAATCTTCGACCCCTTTTTTATATATATGCTAAGCTTACGTACCCAATTACAAGCTTCTATTTTAATAAATAAAGATAGTTTGATTAATTATTTGTTTAAGCTATTCTACCACGTATTTTATCTTTCGAAGAGATTACGTAGAATATTATAACATTAGCTGGAATTTGTAAAAAGATAGGGATATTAATTACTACATCATATGATCATAGTCACAATTTAGTTTTTAGAACATACGTGTGCATGTGTACGTGTGTTTATTATGCTTTATACGCATGCAGACCATCATTTAGCACACCTAATGCCAACAATCAACATCATTAATGTTGTTAAAATATCGTAATGCTTGGTTTAGAGAGGAAACTTACTGTCCATCCGATATACTTATGGGATGAGGGGTTGGCGGATGATTTCCCCAAATTCCGATTGAATGTGTACGTCGAATTGGGGTAGCTATTATTCGAGCTCGCCGTGCCGCTTCTTGATGCACAACCAACACCCTCCGCTCTTCCTCATCTACATCTTCATTAACATTGGATGGCTGCTCTTCTTTGCCATCCTCCATTTCGGGTTCGTCCCTCAAACGACTGCTAGTTCTTGTTCTTCTATGCCGACTCGTATTTGCAGCACTTGCCTTCTTCTTTCCCTTGCTTTTATCACCTCCTACTCTACCCATTAGTGCCAAGATAGTGATAACAAGCATACACACCAAGAAGAAACACCAAACAACCTATAAAGTAAGAGACAGTAGTAAATTTTAAAACAGATATATAAAGTCCGGGTGTCATATACTAAAGAACCAAAAGAACTTCTTTAAATGTACTATTCTACCTCGTCCTCTTCCACTCTATTTTATCATTATTTAGCAAAAAAAAATTCTCTCTACTAGATAGACACTCAATACCCAGTTTAGCTCAATCAGCTCTTAATTATATACTACCAAAACAGAGTTCTATTTGTTTCAACCTTGTTGTATCAATCTTATCTCCGACTCAAGTATTTACCATCACATTACAAACCAAAAAATAAATGTGTTAGTAGAAAGGCTTAATTAAATCATATATTAACACTTCCTCTCACTTGAAATTCCACATTTTCAGATTAGAGTGGATCGAAGCCCATCATTTTGGGGAAATATACAATTGTAGATAACTAAATTAATGCTTGAACAAATGTGCAACTCAGTACTTCATACAAATTGCGGATAAAAAAAAAAGTTTGGAGCATGGTTGAGCTTCATTGAGCAAAACAATACTAATCACGCTTCATGTTCAAAACTAATCATGCTTCATGTTCAAAATTTCTTCTAGCAAGTTTAATGGTGAAGTAAATTATCAACTATTCAACAAAAATATATATTCGACCAATTACACAATCTTATGCATGCACGTATATATATACACACACTTTTCACATGTATTAATTACCAATTCAATTCATATATAACATTTACCAATTTAATCTAAAAAACAGAATATAATCAAACAAGTTGTAAAATCGAAACAACCATGCTTGAAAACAAGTAGATATATACCTCCATGGAACCCCATTATCGAAACCCACTTGCAAACCCAGTTGGAGCTCGAAGATTCCTCATTTTTCTGGGATTTTCGGTAGTGGGTGAGTAGTTAAGCAGCAACATAAGTGCAATCAGTAGAATCAAAGCATTATTACCCATGTTTTGAGTTTTGACGGAGAGAAAAGAGTGAAAAGGGAGAAAGAGAGATTTTATGTATGAGAATTAGAGAATAAAGAGAAAGGGGGAAACTAGCATTATTTTTACCCTAACCCGGAATAAAACCGACCGTTCACTTTTAACATTTGGTCGGTTTTGGGCGGTCGGTTTACAATTGGCGCGGTATTAAAATTTTACTGGAACTTTTAATATTTTCGTTTCCCTCCAAACTAAAACCGACCATAGTGGTCGGTTATGTTCCCCCAAATTAAATTTTACTGGCACTTTTAATATTTTCGTTTCCCTCCAAACTAAAACCGACCATAGTGGTCGGTTATGTTCAATAATTTGCCTTATTTTTTGATTTTTCTCCCATTTTTAACTAGTTTGTAAAATAAATTAAAAATTTAAATAAAAATAGGAAGAAAACCAAGTTTTGAACATAAATTCATACACACCCAAGTAATCATACTCACTATTTGTGTGATGAATGTTACCCTAAATTCAATAATTTGCCATATTTTTTTGATTTTTCTCCCATTTTTAACTAGTTTGTAAAATAAATTAAAAAATTAAATAAATATAGGAAAAAAACCAAGTTTTGAACATAAATTCATACACACCCAAGTAATCATACTCACTATTTGTCTGATGAATGTTACCCTAAATTCAATAATTTGCCATATTTTTTGATTTTTCTCCCATTTTTAACTAGTTTGTAAAATAAATTAAAAAATTAAATAAATATAGGGAAAAAACCAAGTTTTGAACATAAATTCATACACACCCAAGTAATCATACTCACTATTTGTGTGATGAATGTTACCCTAAATTCAATAATTTGCCATATTTTTAGATTTTTCTCCCATTTTTAACTAGTTTGTAAAATAAATTAAAAAATTAAATAAATATAGGAAAAAACCAAGTTTTGAACATAAATTCATACACACCCAAGTAATCATACTCACTATTTGTGTGATGAATGTTACCCTGATTGATTTAAAAATATGAAAAGACCAAGTTTTCACCAAAGTTTTTTGATATATGCATGGCTACGAATTGTATTACTTTATACTCCTCATATTCCGAATTTTCACGTAACCGTAACTTAAATGTTGTAAGATAATATTTTTAAGACATAAATTGACTTTATATACACTATAATATAAATAGTTCGAGAATTGGTCAAAATTATAGTATTATATTAATTTACAATTTTTTTTAAAAACGACACTTAATTATGCATTAAGAACGCAATATTAGATTTTTTTTAAAAAAATATGAAAACATTTGTTGATGTTTTTTTATGAAGAAAGTCAACACTATGGAATTAGAAAATTCTAATTTTATTTAAGTTGGTAAATTTAATTGTTTGTTATTTTTATTAATTTTTTTGCCTAAAATAATATATAATTATTGAAAATTATGTAACATGATTAAAACAAATAGAATGTTTTTAATTAATTCATAAAACTTAGTACTAACAATATGTAGAAAAATAAATAATAAAAAATTGTGTGCAAATCTTTAAATGAAGCATGGTTGTTTTTGCATTTATGACATCAGCATAAAACCGACCATTGTGGTCGATTATATACCGATCGCTAGGGTTTAAAACCGACCATTAGTTTAATTGTTAATTGTTTTTTATTTTTATTACAAACGGTCGGTTTTATTGGTCGGTTTTATAACCGACCATCACGGTCGGATTTATAACTAACCGACCATTACGGTTGGATTTATTCCAGAAGCTTTGATTGGATTTTTTGCCTTTTTGGAAACCGACCAATATAGTATGAATGTGGTCGGTTTTACTGGGAGTAAATGGTCAAAAACGGTCGGTTTTGATACTTCGGTCGGTTGAAACGGTCGGTTTTAGTCTGCAATTTTTTTTTTGGTCAGCAGTTCTGGTTCCCCTGTTCCCACAATAACAATCCAATCCAAAAACAAAATAAAACCAATCCAAGAACTAGATAAAACCAACATAAAATGAATCACCTATTCATACATAAAATGAATCCCACAAAATATTAAGTTGTAATTGCAAACATCGTCTCGATCATACTTAATTAAAATAATTTACACTTAATCATAATCGGAATCATCATCATGACCATCTTATTCTTCTCCTTCTTCTCCATCTCCTTCTTCTTCTTCTTCTTCTTCTTCTTCTTCTTCTTCTTCTTCTTCTTCTTCTTCTTCTTCTTCTTCTTCTTCTTCTTCTTCTTCTTCTTCTTCTTCTTCTTCTTCTTCTTCTTCTTCATCCTCCTCCTCTTCCTCGTCTTCTTCTTGTTGGTGATTTTGTGTCATTGGCGCATATTGAGCAAAATCAACAAATAAAGAAAATGAAGGTCTCGATTGATTTTCTTGAAAGGCTTTTTCTTCTCTACATGAATTTATCGATTCATCAAAGGGACGACTTTTACTTGTAATAACCGTATATATGTTACCTTGTGTATACAACACACTAGGAGCATAATACACTTGACTAGCTTGACTAGCCAAGATAAATGTCTCATTTGATTGTAATCGTGAATTACATCAACTATAATAACACGATTGCGATCAATCCGCACACCGGATCCGGCACTATCGAACCAATCACATTTGAATGAGTAAACTTGTTTTCCACCTTGATAAATAAGTTTGATGATTTTCTGCAATTGACCATAATAATCATTTAAGACATTATTATGTGAACTACATTTGACCATAACTCCCGAACTACCACTTGAAGAAGATTTAGTATGAAATTTGAAGCCATTAACGGTACAAATTTCATAAAACATTTCCAATTTTGCTGGTCCCAAAAGTAAGGATCTAAAACGCGGACCGTTCACATCATCGTTCTCAACCTTTGTGCGAAACCATGATTTAAATTTGGTTTTTGACAATCTCTCCAATTCTTCCGGTGTTGTGTTTGGTTGTTCTTCTTTCACGTGAGTTTCATACTCTAGTATGTAAGGTTGAACTTCGGGTGAGTTCATGAAAACATATTCGTCCGCAAGTAATCGTTCTTCATCCGTCAAATATGCATTTTTGTGCTTTCCCGTGGTATTAATAGGATATATGAACACTTCGAGTTCATTTTTGTCATTTGTGCCACACACAACCTCGTTACGCCGTAATTGATTATTAACCGTGACGGATTTAGAATCAAAGTAGAATGAGAAGAAATTCAACATCTCCTCTTCTATATAACGTTCTGCAATTGAACCTTCAACCCTTGCCTTATTACGAACCTTATGCTTCATATATCCCATCAATATTCTCTCAACAAAATACATCCAACGATAATTAACGGGGCCTCCTAACCTACATTCTTCGGCCAAGTGTAGTACCAAGTGCTCCATTGAATCAAAAAAACTTGGTGGAAAAAATGTTTCTAGCACGAGCATCGTTCGGACTATAGACTTTTCCAAAATTTTTAAATCATCTCGGATTAAGGTAGAAGAGCAATTGTCATGAAAGAAATTTGAAAGCGAAGATAGTGCATCAACAATATATTGAGGTAGAAGCTCACGAATCGCATGCGGCAACTTTTGCATGATAATATGACAATCATGTGATTTGAACCCCGAAAACGTACAATTCTCTTTACAACAACGGCCTATATTTGATGCATAACCATCCGGAAGTGACAATGAACGAAACCAATCACACATGAGTTTTCGTTGTTTTTTTGTGAGTGTAAAAGGTGCTTTTGGCTTTTTTCCACCTTTAATCCACAACTCGGGCAAAACATTCATCAACTTGCAATCGATCCTTGCCTTCTTGTGATCCTTCGTCTTGTTTGTATCATTGATGATAGTATAAAAAATATTGTCAAACACATTTTTTTCGGTGTGCATGACATCGATACAATGACGCATCGAAAGTGATTACCAATATGGAAACTCAAAAAACATTGAAAAGTTCGTCCAATTGTGATTAACTCCGAAACCGAGACTTTTCTTATTTTTGTTTTCTCTTCCGGGTGGAGGAAATTCTAAATTTTCACAAAAATTCTTCAAAGACTCACCACTTGAGTGACCAACAAACACCCTTTTTTCTTCACTTGGAACCTTAGTACTTGGAAGACGGAGAGGATCATCTTCGGGTAAGAAACAACGATTTGTACCAAAAAAGCTACATTTTTCACATGTTTTCAATTGAATTCCTTGAATTTTTCCACCACAAACCGGACATGAGAGTTTTCCATGTGTTGACCATCCGCTAACCATACCTAACCCAGGAAAATCGGTTAGTGTCCACATAACCGCCGCCCTCAAGGTAAAATTTTGCTTTAATGATTGATCAAATGTTTCCACCCCTACATCCCACAACTCCTTTAATTCATTTATGAGAGGTCTAAGGTACACATTTAAATTCTTGACCGGACTCTTTTCTCCGGGAATTAAAAGATGCATAAAAGTGTACGGTTTTTTCATTCCCATAGAGGGAGGAAGATTGTTGACCACCACTATAACCGGCCACACCGAGTACACCTTTTTGCCGGAATTGCTAAAAGGGCAAAAGCCATCGGTTGCAAGTCCAAGACGGATATTCCTACTCTCCCTTGCAAATCTTGGATAACGACGATCAAATTCTTTCCACTCGTCTCCATCTACAGGTTGACTAAGTTCCCCCGACTTTGTTTAACTTTTTTTGTACCATGTCATGTGTTTAGCGGTATGCTCCGACATATACAATCTCTGTAGACGAGGGATAAGTGGAAAATATCTCAAGACCTTGTTCGGTATCCCTCTTCTGTTTTTCTTTTTCTTTACCTTTGTAACGACTTTTACCACAAATGTCACAAACAATCTTGTTCTCATCATCACCGTAATACAACATACAATCATTCTCACATACATCATTATTCTCATATCCCAAAGTTAACTTCTTCATCATTGTTTTCATAATGTAATAAGAATTCGGTAAAGTATGGTCCTTAGGAAGAACTTCACCAAGCAATGCAAGTAAAGAATCAAAGACCTTTTCAGAGCATTGTGCCATATTTTTAAAATGTAACAATCGAGTGGTCAATGACATTCTTGTAAAAGTTGTGTTACCCGGATAAATTGGAGCTCCCGAATCTTTAACATCCTTGTAAAATTGAGAAGCATATGCATTTGGTGGTTCTTCAACGTTACTATTACTCGCATCACCATGATTTTCACCACTCATATCTCGTAATAATGCGTTCAAATCAAAATGTTCTTCAACAATCTTTTCCGAGGTACATTACGTTTGGTGTTTTTGATAACTTCTCTTTTTTCACCATGCAAAGTCCATACTTTATAATGTTCCATAATACCATTTTTATATAAGTGAAGTTCAACACTTTCAACTTTCGCCCACAACGCATTTTTACATTTGTTACACGGACATAATATTTTTTCGCCCCTCATCCCATTTTTACACGCGAACTCCAAAAATTCTTTCACACCATCCCAATATTCATTATTCAATGAAAGTAAATTATTTTCCACAAGTCGGTTCATCCAATCCCGATACGACATCTACATATATATATATATATATATGTCAATTTCATAATGCATTTTTCACATAACTACAAATCAACAAAAATATATATTCACATTTCACACAATTAAGATAAATTAAATAAAAATGCAAGCTCATGTTACTACAAAAATCAATTTCTCTTCACAAACAAAGAATAAAGAACATATTGTATGTATATATTCACAAATATAGTATGTATAAACATGTATATTATATTCACAAATTGAACAAATATTAAAACAAAAACAAATATAAACATGAATTAATGACATACCATTAATGATCTTTCAATCTTCTTCAAGATCTTCACCTTACAAAAATTTTCTCCCCAACTATACAATAAATGAAGAGAAATTGATATACAATAAATGAAGAGGAAGAAGTAAAGAAAAAGAGATTTGTAGATAGAATCAGGCCAGTCATATATCCGACCATTACGGCCGGTTTTATTAAAATAATAATAAACCAATTCAAGCAACGGTGCAGAGGTTGGTGGTAGCATTTAATGCAGGTTTAATCCGACCAAAACCAAATGGTCGGTTTAGGATGACGTGGTAAGGCCAGAAACATATGGTCGGATTTAATGGTCGGTTTAGTGATTTAGAATGAATGTGGGCTCCATCAATTAAAATGGTCGGTTTTATTTGTCGATTTAGGATGACGTGACCCATCAGTTATTTATTTAATATCCGTGGGGCCCACACTGGTCGGGTTTATAATAAACCCGACCATTTTTTCAAAACGGTCGGTTTTATCTCTTGTAAATGACAACGATTGGTTTAATGGTCGGTTTTAAAATGGTCGGAAATAGAACGGTCGAAAATAGCTCTATTTCTTGTAGTGAAGGTAACAGGACATGTTCTACTTGTCAATCTAGATCAAAACTTTAGCAAAAAAGAAGCATTATAAAGGTCTTCGAAAAATATAATCCGCTATTCATATTTGCTGCTTCCCTGCTAAGCAAAAAGGATCATATTCAAGGGATAACTCTTGAGGTGAGTAGTGGAATTGTTTACATGATTTCATATAGTCTGGTAGGTTTCAGCTAAGTTGGATAACATTTTGTGCTTATTATTTATCTTGTATTTTTCTCCACATAGGTACTTGAATATCAATCCTTAAGCTATTGTAGCTATTGTATGTTTACTTATACGTCATATTATGCCTCGCTCTATCCTAAAAGGTGGATTTATTAAAAGAAATAGTTGTTGATAGGAACTGTGCTCTTGCCTTACCAATCCTTTTTCCTGTTAGGTTGCAATTTGCATGAATTACAAAAGTTTGAGGATCTAACCTAACCTAGAGGTAGACATTGGAATTTGTCCAACCAATGGGACAACAATTTACCTAGAATTTATAAAGCGAATATGAGGACAGTGATTTACCCAGATTTTACAGAGCAGATAAGAGGACACTATGATTGATTGCCTTTGATCATCGTACCAGTTTTGCAATGTTATCTGATAGGAGTTCTCTTTTACTATGTTCTTCAATTGAAATTGGTATTATATCAAAATGTTTAAATAAGTTATGCGATAGTTGTTTGAAAGCATAGGGAATTGGTCAAATATAATACGTTCCATCTTTGAACTCCTTAAAAGTGTAATCTTTTAGTAACTCAATTACCCAACATTCTCAGGTTCACACCTCTTTGTATTTCCTTCCCAATTGACCTTGGAGTGTATAAAGTCCTAAATACAAATGATATTTTCTTTGCATAAAAGAAACTAAGAAAGGGAAAAACATGAAAAGAACCCCTAACAAAAAACTCTCCGAAAGATTCATAAAAAAAGTTTGAGTCAGAATCAAAACTGAAGCAAGCTTGCGAATATAGCTAGAAAAAGTTTAAAAGTAAATTTTTGTTCTTCTCTTTATACTTCCATCTATCTAATTTTTGTAAACCCTAAGCATTCCTTTGTTCTCTATTTTTTTCCCTAAGCATTCCTTTGTTTTTTTCCCATTCTAGGAGTCTGGAGTTACTCTGGAAAGAAGTTCACAAAACATTTGCAACCAAAGATGAAGCAGATGTCTAGGTACCGACTTTTTAAATTCACACATATCACTGTAGACAATGTTTTAGGTAAAACCATTCCAAGTCTTATCATCGTTAACTATTATCAAGCCGTTCAGGGAAGTGGTTCTGGAAATGACATCATAAATCTACATGTGACTAAAAACCGGTTCAAGTAGATCTAATTCTACATTTTTAACCCTATGTCGGCTTCTTTTATTATTAGGTGTAAAAATAAGCATTAGAACATGCTAAACAAATAATGGTGTAGTCGCCAAGTAATTTTTTCTAAATCGAACTTACATCAAACAAAAGCTTAACTGAACAAAAATAAACTTTTAATTGATTTATTAAAAAAATTAATCAATCAATCAATGAATTAGATACAGATGAAGACTAATATATCATATCAGCCACCCAAAAAATATCATTAATTTCCAGAAACATTCTTCAAATTGGTTTTCAAACACCACATATTAAATGTAATTTGTTGGGCCTCTGTAACTTCATGGAAGATACAAGTTTTTACCATGAAAATGCTTGATTTGGTTTCTATGGAACACAATTCTGGTCACGATTATGTACAACAGTCCACTGGCTGGCCTTTGCATATTACCATGCACAGGCCCATAGTTGCGTTAACTGCTGGTATCTCCTTGGAATAAAGGAAGACAACTAAATGTCTCTGTGTTGTCATATTATAGATAGAAAGAGAAGAGAAGAGATACATCAATCAAAAGTTGATAATTGTCATATTAAAAAATTTGGGGAAAAAAATTAAGTGTCACAACCAATGTTTGATGCATGTTTTAGTTAGCGCGTATAACTGAAAGTGAGTCATGCATTATTCTTTGTTTTTTATTGTCAAGTACTCTACTTTTATCCTTCTATATAATTCCAACATCTCAAGTACCTATAATATAATATAATGACATCTAGTCCAGGGTTGTTACGTCGACGACTAGTCGGAGACTAGTTGGTTAGTCGACAAAGAAGAAAAAGTCGAGCCCCGACTAATGTTTTTGGTGTCCATGGATATTTACCCGGGATCCGACCCGGATCCGACCCGACACCCGGCCCATACCCGACCCAAATGTTAAAATTAGGTTTTTAGTTGTAAAAACTTACGGTTTTTCAAAAATTAGATCCAATAACAATACTTGAAGGAAGCAGCGGTGATTAAAACTCCATTGATTCCGATGACAATGCAGCCAGCGAAGCTCCAACAAACTCCGGCGAAGCTCTTCACTTCCGGTAAGCTCCTTCCTCCTTTCTCTTTCATCTCTCTCCTTCCTCTTATGTTCTTCTTCTTCTTCCTTTCTGTTTTTCTTCAACTTCTTCCTTTCTTCTTTTCTTCGTCTTCGATGTGTATATATATTATATACGTGTGTGTATACGCATTTTTGTCACTTTTTTTTCAAAAATTAAGTTTTATTTTGTATTTTCATTAATTATTTTCAAAATTGAGTTTTTTTTGTTTTTCATTAATTATTGTTTGTAAAAATGAATTACTTTGCATTTTTATTAAGTTTGTTTAGTTGATTTCACTCTTTAATTATGTTTTTATTTGCTTAGAGATGTTTGACTTGGGTACTTGAACTTATTATCTATTAGTTTTTATTTGAATTATGAAATTAAAGTATGTTTACCTATATTATGTATTATAATTACTCTAAATAGGGAATGTCGACTTTTTACGACTAGTCGGGCGACTTGTCGACTAATCAATTTTGCGGTACTCCGGCTCGACTTGTCGACTTGTCGAGTTAACAACCATGATCAGGTCATAACTATAAGATTAAGATAAATAACAATAGGACATTCAGGAAACGTCTATAATCAAGATATTTTTATTTTTGCAACATTTTAAATTATATAACAGCTGGGAAATAGGAAAGAAACTTTAAGCTAGGAAATATGAAAGAAACTTTAAGAATTAAGCAAAAATTTGAAAAAGAACTTTCTCAAATGTAATCTTGGATGACATCTTTGCACAAGTATGAACAGGGTTTGATTGCTATTTGGTAGCTAGATAACATGATTACCACAAATGTGTACAGTATTTATTTTTTCAAGACATTGCTCCATGCTCCTTCTGGTTTGACCTCATTACATTTTATTATGTTTGCTAGTCAAAACTATCGGGAGCATCCAGTAAGATGTCCTTTCAGCCCGGTTAAAAGTTGATAATGTTAGCCTCATCTAAATTATGTTCTTGGGCCATTCTTACTTTAAGGGTTTGAGTTGATTGGCGACTAATCTTTGCAATAAGTTACAACACTACAAGAATTTCCAGCTTTAATAATAGAAAATTCCATTGGCAAAGTAAACAAATCCGTTAGGAAAACAGTTTGCCAACAGAATGCCCACGGAAGAGAAGGGTTGGTACAAACCTCGTTGGGAAGGGCCACTAGTACATACTGGACCTATTGCGTCGCCACCTATAGCGTCGGTTATTGACCTATAGCGTCGCCACTTTACCTATTGCGTCAGTTGTTTGCATTAACCGGTGCATATTGACTTCTAACAGAAGCTATGGCGTCGGTTGTTTGCATCAACCGACGCTATAAGTATAACCTATAGCGTCGCCTATTAAAAGGCGACGCTATAGGTATAGCTTATAGCGTCGCCCATTTGAGGGCGACGTTATAGAACATAACAGAAGTGACCTATAGCGTCTCACCTATAGCGTCGGTTGTTTGCACTAGCCGATGCTATAGGCCTCGATTAAACCTATTGCGTCGGTTGTTTGAAAAAACCGATGCCTATTTGCTTCTGCAAGAACTTCTAACATCGATTTTTTACTTCAACCGACGCTATAGGTGCAGCTTATAGCGTCGCTACTTAAAATGCCGACGCTAAAAATTGTTTTTGCGTTGGTTAGAAAAGAATCGACGCTATAGAGGCAGCTTATGGTGTCGGTCTTTCCCGAATTGATGCTATAGGTTTTGTTTATAGCGTCGTTGGGGAAACGCTGACGCTATAGGTATGCAGGAGGTTTGGCTTACAGTGTCGACCCTAAAAATGCCGACGCTATAAGCACGCTTTAGGTGTGACTTTGAGCGTCGCCCCTAAGAACGGCGACGCTATAGGTATGTGATAATTTTCAAGGAGTATTTGATCAATATTATAATATTTTATATTAAATAAATTATAAAAATAAAATTTTCTTTTAAAGAAAAGAAAATGAATAATATTATAAAAGTGAGTTTTGTAAAAAAATCTTGACCCAATTTTAGCAAAATCTAATCGATTATTATTACCATATAGTAGTTAATCTTAATTATTTATTTTTAGAATATAATAAATAAATAATGCTATTCTTTGTATCATATAATTATACTGTATTTTTATAATTAATGGAATTTATTTTGAAAAGATTAATGGAATTAATCTACTAAATATGAATAAATCAAATAAATTAAATAATGATTTTTTTATAAAAAATAATTCACTTTTAATTTTTTTAATTTAATAATACTTGCAGATTACATATAGTCCCGCTTTCACCCCTTTCTTTTGAGCCCTAACTCTAAGTCTCAGCTTCAAACTCACAGTCTCCAAAATCTCCATCTTAATCCTTAATTGACAATCCATCTCAGCTGCTGCAACTTTCGAGTTTAGGGAAAAAATCTCTTCTTAATCCTCAATTCATCTGATTTCCATTAAGAGATTTCTCAGCTGCTGCAAAGACTTGTAGAAACGCATCTCCATAAATCAAAAATTTAATTATTTGTGACCGGAAGCCTCTTCAATTAACAATCTCCTTCGGTTATGTAAACTTCTCTTTCTCCGCGGTTGGTCTTGTAAACTACTTCCTTGATTTTTCCTCAATTGACAATTTTCTTCAATTGATATGCTATTAATTTTGTAAAACATGTAACTTAATCATTATAGAAACAGTTTTCATGTCTAAATTTGAACTTCTCATGTCTTCGAGGAAGGATTCTTCTACTTAAATTTGCTTAACTACTTTTGTAGAACAGTAATTCCAGATAAAGACTTAAACTTCTCACTCAAGATAAGACTAGAGGGATCTGGAAGGTGGGGTGGTTTTGTTGTGCGATTGACAGGATTAATTTTTGGTTGATTTGGTTGTAATGGGTTTCGATTATGATGTATATTATATGTATATTTGTCTCCAATAATTTAATGCACTAAGTTCGTTAAAAGTATTTGTGATAGCTATTGAAGCGTATTCGTCAACTCCTTTTATTACTCGGCATAACCATTTTCAGATGTCTATGTACTATTATCACTTTAGCAGCCATAGAATTCATTCTATTTTGTATTATTTTATTATATGCATCTATATATATTTATACGTTCTCATATTCTTCTGCTAGTTAGATATCTGTAGTTGCAGAAGTTAAAATACTTGCACTTGCTCGAGAATTGAATTCTTGACCTCTTATTGAAATTTTGCTTGTCAGCCAACACATTGTTGAACTTGTCTTATGACGATAGGGAAATCAAAGGGTGAGACTCTTTACAAGGTAAGAGACCCAAATCTATACTTTGTTGCCGCTTACGTATATTGGTAGATTTAAAGGGAATTTCACTTTGTTTTTGGAGTAGGGCAGATAATTTAAGGGACTTGAAAGGAAACAATTGGAATTAAAGATTCATCTGCATTCACTAGTAGGAAGTACATCTCCATCTCCAGTACGAAGGGAATTCATCTCAATACGAAGGGAATTGAAAAGGGAAGACGAGTACATTAGTTGAAAATTGTTATCAGAGGAAGACGAGTACATCTCCATCCCCATCTCTGCTGGTATGCTCTCTCTCTCTCTCTCTCTTTCTCTACTTTGTTCTTTGTTCTCTTAGAAGTACAATGTACTGTACTTAAATTTGTTGGTGTAACCAGGCCAGATTTATCGCATTTGAATGTACTTAAATTTTTGATTTTTTTTAATATTTAATTACTTTATTTATTCGTATCTTGGTGGTAGCTAAGTGTTAACTGTTAAGCACATGAATGTTCAAATGTTTTTGTCAAGTTTGCACCTGAATAGCAAGTTGAAATCCCTCACTGAGTATATTAGAAAGACTCTGTGTAGAATGTTTAAATGAGTATAAAATGTTTATATCGTAATTCGGTTGAACCTTTCAGTAGTTTCTGTAAAAGATAATGCCTAGTCACCTAGTGATGTTAATGTTCTTGCAGAGCATAATGGCATGTGCATCTTTAGCTATTTTAATGTTTTTAACTGTGCAAATTATGTTTTCAGCCCCGAGGCACTATTGTATCCAAATGTTAGTGTTTTTTGTTATATATAGCTATTTTTATGTCACTTGGCATATAATGAACGTTTAGCTTTAAATTCTTATAAGAGTTATGGAAGGATATTCCAAGGAAATAGGTTTAGTACAAGGTTATGGACATCAGTGAAAATGAAAAGAAAATAATTAGAAGATATCTGAAGAATTATTGACCTTTTTTTATGCTCTGGCTCTATACGCTGAGGCTTTATAGTTTGACTGTTAGCAATATCGCTTGTTAGGAACCAAGATAACTGAGATGTAAATTTATAGTTTATAATTGATTCACTTCTTGTAATTCTTTAAGATTATAAACCTGCAAATGGAAAAACAAATAAAAGAAAGGATGGATCTGTTAAATGTTTATGTTAGTTGGTTTGTGTAATTTTGTTGATTCAGTTATGATGAAATGGAAGTTTGTAAATAAGCAAACATGGATGCTACTGACCTGAATTATAAATAAGCAAACATTACGTATTAACATGTATATTTTTAAAATTCTGCCTAGTCTCTAATAACATAATAGCTACTGACTTCCCTTCTTCAATATATTCTATAGATATATAACATGGACCGCCTTACATGGATGTATAAAATATCACGGACATCCAATGAGTATATCAGCCATGTTAATGACTTTATTAAATTTGTGGAGAAAAATCTAAAGAGGACCGAACATGGAAAAGAAAGGATGACATGTCCATGTCGCGATTGTTATAATTTAGAAAAGTATTCTGATGTCGATACAGTGCGTGGACATTTATTTCGACGTGGTTTCATGGATAATTATACCAAGCGGATCTGGCATGGTGAGGGAATACACTATCGAAAGGTAGAATCATTCAGTGGGAATTATGAAAGCTGTGGAGATGGTAATCCTACCAATAAAGAAGAAGAAGAAGATGACGAGGAAAATGATAGACTTGATGAGATGATCCAAATGTTGAAGAAATTTTGATGCACCAACCGAAAATTCTTGAGAACTTGATCCACGATTCTAAAAAACTTCTATATCCTGGTTGCAACGATCAGTTTACTAGGTTATCAACAACCTTGAAGTTGTGTAAGATCAAAGTAAAGAGCGGGTGGAGTGACAAGAGTTTCACAGAATTGTTGAAACTTGTATCAGACATACTTCCTTTGAATAATGAGCTTCCGACTTCCACCTACGAGGCAAAGAAGATATTGTATCCCATGGGTATGAATGTAAAGAAGATACATGCTTGTCCATACGATTGTGTGTTGTTTCACAATGAGTATGAACATCTACACACATGTCCAAAATGCGGAGCCTCTAGGTATAAGCGGGTGGAAAATAACTCTTCAAGTGGTGACAAGAAAAGGCCTCCTGCCAAGGTGTTGCGGTATTTACCCATAATGGAACGATTCAAACATCTCTTTGCAAATATCAATGATGCAAATCTTATTAGGTGGCATGTGGAAGGGAGAAAAGGAGATGGGATGCTCAGACACCCTGATGACTCTCCACAGTTGAGAACCATTGACAGAAAGTTCCCGGATTTTGGTGGAGAAGTAAGAAACCTACGGCTTGGCCGTTACGCGGATGGCATGAATCCGTATCGTACTCTCTGCTCTTCACATAGCACTTGGTCGGTTCTTCTGACAATTTATAACTTGCCTCCTTGGTTATGCATGAAGCGCAAGTATATCATGTTGACATTGTTAATTCCCGAAGCATAACATCTACTACCGGTTGCCATTCGAGGCATATTGCCGAAGCATGTGAGATTGGTTATCACCAAACTGTGTTTCTTCTTTAATGCTATATGTAGTAAGGTGATTGATCCCATGACACTGGACAAATTACAAGCTGATATTATTGTGACACTTTGTGAATTTGAAATGTATTTTATTCAGTCATTCTTTAACATTATGGTGCATTTAGTGGTTCACCTAGTTAGAGAGATTCAAATTTGTGGTCCTTTATATGTTCGACAAATTTATCCTTTTGAGAGATTTCTGTGCATCTTAAAATCATATGTGAGAAATCGACGTCTACCTGAAGCCAGTATAGTTGAAGGGTATTCGGTTGAAGAGACTACTGAATTTTGCACAGACTATTTAGCATCTGTTGATCCAGTTGGAATTCCAAGATCTCGTCACGAAGGAAGACTTAAAGGTCAAGGTACATTGGGACATAAAATGATCTCTCCTAGTGTTGGAATATGTGAAAGAGCCCATCTATTTGTATTGCAACACATGACGGAAGTTAATCCTTACTTGGAAGAACACATAGGCCAGATTCGACAAATGCATCCCTCTAAGAGTGGCAAGTGGGTTACAAATGAACATAATCGCTCGTTTGTTAATTGGTTTAAAGATCGAGTAATGTCTCAATATTCAGAAAGTCCTACCACCATTTCTAATACACTAAAATGGTTGGCATATGGCCCCGACATGCCGGTGACATCTTACAAAGGATATGATGTTAGTGGGTATACTTTCTATACACAATGTCAAGATGACAAGAGCACTGTGCAAAATAGTGGGGTATGTGTAGAAGCTTCTTCAACAGAATTTGATAGAGGCAATTCCATCACATCACGGGATATTAAAAAGTCATATTATGGACTGATTGAAGAAATTTGGGAGCTCGACTACAAAGATTTTAAAATTGCTCTCTTCAAATGTAAATGGTTTGATGTCAGGCGTGGTGTTCGAGTGGATGAGTCAGGCTTCACTTTGGTTGACTTTACACAATTTGGTCATGAAGATGATCCATTCATTTTTGCTACACAAGTTAAGCAGGTTTTCTATATTCGAGACCCTGCTGATTCTAGGTGGTCCATTGTTCTTGAAAGCAAGCGACAGATTCTTGGAATTGATTTGAAGACGAGGAAGAGTATAATCAATTTGATGAGAATCCTCCTTTCTCAATTGGTCTACCTGCAATGAGGGATGACAACATAGATATAAATTATGCACGTAGTGACCATCAAGAAGGGCTATGGATTGATCGTCAAGTCTGATTTGTAGGCTTCCTACCAATAAAAGGTAATTATCATATCTAAATCTAAACTATGTGGAAGATACAATAACTTATCATATTAATAAAATGATAATTTTAAGTTATTAATTGTAGCCAACAATTAATATGATAATGAAATGATAATAAAATGATAACTTAATTCTACTGGATGATCCACAGACTCGATACTGTCTGTGAAGGCAACAAAGGGTCATGTATAGTGTACAAGTATTTTGCATGGTAAAATTGAAAATAGGATTATTGTATCAATGCAAGTGTGCATGGCAAAAATAATAAAAACAAAAATGAAAAACCACTAGGCCCATAATTAAGCCCATCGTGAAAGTTGGGTCAGGCTTGTGCTCCTCGTGATTATGTTTTCATCTTTCCCAAGAAAAAATTGTCACCTATCTTCTTTGCCATAATCGTAATTTATACACAATTATACACACACTGTTATACTCAATAATATTAAAATTGTTCAAGGATTTGTTGTGGAAATAAATTACCCATTATTAATTTCTAGGTAAATCACTTGTTCTTTCACAAGGTCTTTGTTCTTTTTTTATTGAATGTATGAAAATTGATTTTTTTGGATTAAGTGTGTATGATTGTTTATGGGTTTTGGTTAATTTTGATTTCAATGTTTCTTATATGGTGATCTGTGAGGTTTTGCCAATATTTGAAAGTTGTTTTATTATTGATTTTTGCGTTTAGGTTGCTAGTAGGTTTTGGTTAATTTTGTTTGATTTCAGTGTTTGTTATTATTGGTTTGGTAATTCGTGAGGTTCTCGTAAAATTTAAAAGTTGCTTTCTTGGACAGTTTGTGCCATTTCATGGAATTGATTAGATTTAGACCTGTGTTGTCATGGGTGGACTTGTTTTTGGCATGCTTTGACATGCCGTCGTTACCCTTTAGGTCACCCCTGCTAATGACAAAAAGCAAGGGAGTACAATTTCCATATGCTATAGTAAGAAAAAAAATATGGTGTTTCAAATCGACTATAAACTGAAATACAATCCGGGAGTACTCTTTGAAAACAAGCCACGCTAGTTTGGAGGTAAACTTTGAAAATAAACTCTGAATTGCATCTAATAGCATACATTAATCATTCATGTGAAGCTCAATTATTACACTCTAGATTCAAATCATCTCACGGTCTTTGTATCACTGATTGGGAAATGGAAAGTGTTGAAAAAAATATGTATAGTTTTATGATAATGTTTCTGGTTATCACATTTTAGTTTGATATATATGAGATGTGAATTCTGCAAGTATGAGATGTGCATTTTAGTTTGATATACAAGGAACTACGTATAAACAATAATGGAACTGCTGTATACATCAGGGCCTTGTTGGAAACCTGGTCAATTTTTTTCCTTAAAATGTGATTATATTAATCAATGTCCTGATCCGTTTTTATATTGTAGGAACCTTTTTCCATGGATGAAGACAATGATAACTCTGAGCCAGGTCCTAGTGGTGAATCATCCAGAAAAAGGAGTAGAGGTCCAACCTTGTGCAAGAAATTTAAAAAAAGGATTGCAAAACAGGATTTGGAGTGTAGCATTTCTTTGAACTAGTTTGTTCGCCCAACTGGAGAAATGCTTAAAGATTTCAGGAATTATTTGGGATCATTCATTATGTTTATAAATATGTATATATAAACATAACTCAGTGCCTCAAATAACTATCAAGTATCAACAAGACTAGCAAAATACATTTATAAACATAATGAAATCAAGGCTTTCATTTGCTGATACATTACATTATTTTCAGAATCGTTGGAAACTACCTGATTCACAAAAAAAACACGTGTTAGAAAAGGCAGGAAAGTAGTGGAGGGATTTTAAGGGTAAGTTGACAAGGTACTTTCTTCGTAAAGGAAAGGATCCTTCTGAACGTTATCCTTACCTCAGCCAGGAGCAGTGGGAAATATTCAGAAAGAAACGTGAAACTGATGAGTTTCAGGTACATATAAAAAACTCTTCTTCATGGCATCAATATACACGATAATTAACTTTTTGTGTGCTAAATTCACACACTAGTCTAGAACATGTAGTACATAGATGGTGTTTGTGGATAACGTGATATCTATGATATTGTTCACCTACACATGCTGGAGGTGAATTTACAAGGTAACTGTATAAGATAGAGTTATAACCTCAACACGCAATAATTTAGATGGTGAAGGACAGCAACACATTCAAAATACTGAAGAAAGAAAAAAGACATTTAAAAAGATCAGTTGAGAAACATTGATTTAGCTGGATCTACACAACATAGTATCAATGATAAGGCATAGAGATTTGGGCTTCCACTTCACTAAAAAATTAAACAGATTCTGTAGGTGCTTTAGAGTACAGTTTTGTTTTATTTTTCATCATCAACTGGGAGTCTGATACTCGTAACTACTGAAGTACTGATAAGGCAACTGCAGAATGTCAAAGTCACCTAGTTCTGGACTTCTTCTGGTTTCTTCTTAGATTCAACATACCATCCTAAGGCAACAAAGCCAGCAGCAACTCCAGCTAGAAGTACATAGTTTCGGTTTTTGTCAAGGTTTCCATTATAATTACACAAAAAGATAAAGATACATTTTAGATCAATATCAAGTGACACTAATCCAACCAAAAAGTCGTAAATCGAGTAGAACCTACCTATGCCATTTGAATTTGTCATCTAGACCAGCCCTTTTCTGACAAATTGTTGTCTTTGTTCTACTTGATTTCCATTTTCCTTAATTCATCATGACTGTCTTGGATATTTTTTTGGTTATACAGTAGTACTTTCTCTTTTATTAGGAAAAAAATAAATTCATTTTAGTTAGTTATTCTTCGATATAATGATTAACACCGTTAGCTAGCTCTAAGGATATAATATCCACAAGAATCAACTTGAGTAAAGTTTAACATTAATCCAATTTCGTAAAAGGAGATACTGAATTTTTATGCATAATTAATTGATTAATAATTAATTATGTTTCCTTCTTTTCAACAGGCGATAAGTCTCAAAGCGCAAGAAAGTCAGAATCATAATGACCAAGTACATTTTCTAGGGCCTAGTAGATATGACGGAAAAAAAGCCATTTGGACTGTTGATGACCCCCTTACTGCATTGGAATCTTGTGAATCGGTTGATCCGTCACTTTTATCGAGTGATCGTACCGGACGTAGTTTTGATTATATTAGAGCACGAGAAAAAAAAAGGAGGGCGGAGGTTATTATTCCACAAATGAACAGACTAAAAAAGTGATTGTGAAAATGGTAAAATCCATGACTTTTACCATAATATCGATAAAAATGTACTTCTATATATGTGAAAATTTTTTACTTGGCCAGATGCTGCTTGTTCATCCTTGTGTTTAACATGTTTTCTGATATTTGGTTATTTTGTAAGGCTATTTATATTTGGTTTTTTTATCGCTATCTAATTAATGAACATTCTGAACAAGGAGAGTTGCAGTCGCAAGTTGTAGATGGTTTGTGGACTCCAGAAGGTCAGGATGACATACTGTCCTGTGCACTGGGTCGTAAGGAGCATGGAGGGCGTGTTAGAGGGGTTTGTGGGGGAGTTAAAGTTAAAGAAGCATTTGGATCAGTTAGCAAACATAGTGGGGTGATAGCGGCAGACAAGTTGGCTACAATCACGCAAGAAATTACCAAAAAAGTTCAGAAAGAGTGTGAGGACATGATGAATTTGAAACTAGAAGGCATCTTCAGTCACTTGAAGCAGATAGGTGTGTCATTTCCAGATGGTATTTTTGGGAAAGATATTGGTGCCCAGCAAACTGTTCGAAGCAGTTGCCAGTCTGTGGATCGACAAGATCCTTTGTCGAATCTCAAGGTACTGTTTTACATGTCCTGCAAACATTATCACAGTTGCTCTTGCTCACGCATGTTCCCTTGAACTTGTGGCTCTGCCATGCCCTCAGCTATCGCCATTCCTGCATATATATATATATATATGCAGAGAACACAAATCGTAAAAATGTTCACATGTTTACATAAAATTTACTCACCATTGGCCATGAGAAGCATCACCACCATAAAAAGAGTAGAAAATAAACGCAGGGAAAGGGCCATCTTGATAAAAAATCTATATATTGAAAAGAAAGGATGTAACTGTAGGGTTAATTACTTACTATGTGCCACTGGCTGTTTTCTTTTATAGTGGGTTTTGTACCGACATGTAGCATGCGTGGTATGCTTTTTCTAGACAATACCTTTTGAATTTTGATTTTTCTTTTGAATTTTGGAATTTTGGAATTTTCATGATCAAATTATTGGACTTGAATTCTAATGTTAAGTGAAATGAATCTCAGAGAGAAATAAGTAAGAAATATGAATTAGTATCAAAATGAATTTCAGCTGTGCTAATTTTGATTATAACTTGATCCTGATTTTATGTACTGATAAAATTCTAACTTATAATGCAGGATCCGACCCCATGTCATCTTTGGGTGGTAGATGAGGATAAAGGAAGAGTTGTCGTGGCAAGGGGGACTGTTTTCCCGGCAAATAATCAGATTGATAATATGGTTCATAATAATCTGATTCTTTCTCATAATATAACAGTATTAGTTGATGACGTTGGACTTGAATATCAGCTTACTCGACTTCCGGTGCAATGTGACAAACTTGAAACGGTAGGAAGTGCAGCTGGTAGTTTTGTCCAATGGCCAAAGGAGCTTGTGACATTGGAACAGGTATATTTTTTGACATTGAAGTGTTGAAGTTGTTTTTTCTCATATATTTGCAATATATCATGTGGCTAGTCGTGTTTGATCAGGATCCCCCCTTGGAGAGCACTCCAGAAAAGGGTACTAGGATGCCTCAAATAGTTGAAAGCAAAAGTTCGACGGCTCCTGTCAATAAAACACCACCACTGGCAAGGGATGGTGATGATAAATATTTATCTGAGCAATGTCGATCTTTATGTTTCTTGGTTAATAAGAGGACCTCTGGTAAAAAAGATGTGTTATTCAAGTTAGCAGAAAGTGGAGAGCAAACCATACATGTATCCCCTGTTGATATTGAAGAATTTTTAACAATGAGTTGTTTAAACATGCCTGTTGTGGAAATTTTTATCAAGTACGACAAGTTTTTTTTTTGCTCAATTAACTTTAAAATCATTAAAGTACATTACACGTGTTTATTGTGACAAGTTACTTTTGTAGGTATCTTGGGACACTATGCAGTGAGTTGAAAGAAGAAAGATTTGCATTCATGTTGCCATCAAGATTAGCAATACCAAATAAGGGTGACTATGAACGTAGTCAGGAAGCATGTGATTACATTAAAACAACTTTGGTTGCCAATAAAGCGAGGCATTTCATTCTAGCACCATACGTCCAAGAGTAAGAACGAATTAAAATTAAATTGTACATACTATATACATGTGCATATTTTAATGTATGTATGTGTGCATTATTGTAGCAACCACGGGATATTGCTCCTTTTCAGTCTCAAAGAAAGTGTTATTTATATATTTGATTCATTGAAAAGAGAAAGGAATATACGCTTGAAGACACTTGTGCAGATGTAAGTTAAAAAATACTTTACATTTAACGTAGTCCACCTTTGTCAGAGATCTGAATTGTGATGTATACTTATTTCACAGTGCATTTAAAATATACACATCAGAAGGTGGATTTAGGAATAACAGAAAAGAATTTCTCATTATTCACACCGAGGTTCAGGTATAACCTTCTTGAACTATACATGTAAATTGCCATTGATTTATTTCTTGTACTTAATAAAAATTGTTGGCTTCTTCGTAGTGTCCTCAACAACATGGAGGAACGGAGTGTGGTTATTTTGTTATGAAGTACATGCATGACATAATCATGCATTCTCAAAAAAACGGACATGAATTGGAAAGTGGTAAGAGACAAAACTAGTTAGCATTGTTTTACAAATATCGGACTAAATTTTTTCTAAAAATATGTAATCTTCTATATTTTGAAGGTTATTGGTTCATCAAGATGCTATACCAAAAAGGAAATCACTGACATACGAGAGCTCTGGGCAAAATATTTTATCCGAGAATGTCTTTAATCAGGTACTAATAATGTCCCTGCTTATCAATTAGCTAAAATGATTATTTTACAAGCCACAGTAGAGAACCCTGATACCGCACCAGCCCTTGGATATAGCTCAGCATTGTTATTCTAGTGTAACAATGGGTTTCCATAACTTAGTGTACTGTAATGAATTTAACCTAGATTTTCCGTAGTTCCTTTTAGTTTGCTAATCCTTTGGCTTAAATTTCTTAACTGAAGTCTTTGTAGCTTTGACTTATTTTATAGCTTTGTGTAGCGGTATACAGGAACTAGCATATCAGTGACCTAGGTAATGTATCTGGAATCTTATTTAGCTTTGTGGAAATCCTGATTATTATTTTAAAATTATAAGATTATTTTACAGGAGAAATATCTGTATATAGTGCACTATACAGATTATTAATATAACACTCTATAAATTTATAATCTGCAGCAACTATATTTTGTATGTGAATATGATAGGATACATTCTATAATTCACAATCATTTAATGGTTTGAACTGGAGTAAACTAGAACTAACAAAGTGAATATAATGTCGATAAAAAGAGGTCTGGTCTGGTTTTATAGTCTAAACTTATCAATTTCTTATAACTTGGTGTTCTTAAAGTCGGCGATTAATCGGGACACAGATTAATTACTTTTCGGTGGGCCACCATACCGATTTTATAAAAATCGGCTAATTAATCATTTTTTTGATACTCTCTTCATCTTGTTTATATTTATTTTGCAGGGAGGCTGGAAGTGGTTATCTTATGGTAATGGCCTTTGTTGGGGTCTGTTAAATTGGGATTTTAACCCTTGGAAGATAGATCCTATGTGGCTGGTTTCCTCATTGTCCTTGTACTTTTGGATGATCTTACTTGACATAAATCTGACATAAATCCAAGACTTCGGATTTAGCAACACAAAATTCTGTAGTTATAGAAAAATATTTGAACATTAATGTACTTCTTTTTTGTATACTATAGCTTAAATTCTTTAATTTAAATTTATTTTAATCAAAGTGTGTGTTATATATTTTATTGTGGTAGTTCATGTTTGTTGCTGTGGTTGGTATATAAAAAGTGAAGGAGGTTAAAAATTGTGTATCAAAAACAGGTAAAAAAAGAATATTACATAATCAGGTTCCCCCCCCCCAAAACTTTAGGCGTTGGTTGTTAACAACAGCGACGCTATAGATTCATCAAAAGCGTCGGTTGTTATAACTGGCGATGCTATAGATCATCCCATTAAAAAAATATTTATTTTTTACTAGACTTTAGGCGTTGGTTACAATAAAAGGCGACGCTATATGTTACAAACTAGAGCGTCGGTTGTTACTTTTGGCGACGCTATAGATCATTTTTAAAAAGAATATTAAAAAATAAATTATTTTTTCCCCGTGCTTTAGGCGTCGGTTGTAAACAATGCGACGCTATAGAGGTAAATAAAAGCGTCGGCATTTCGTACAACTGACGCTATTGTACGGATAAAAGCATCGCCTCCCCAAAAACCGAAGCTATTGTCTGAACCAAAAGCGTCGGTTTTTAGGCTTTTTGCGATGGCTTTTTAACCGACGCTATAGACTTTTTTGCATCGCCTTTTTGACCGACGCTATAGGTTTATATAATATGCCATTTGGCTGACGCTATAGGTCAATTTGGACGACGCTATAGGTCCAGTTTGTACTAGTGGTCCTTGCCAACGGAATTATTTCCGTTACTAATTTTACCAACGGAATAGCAATAAACTAATAACAGATCTCAAAGTCACCAAAACAAACACCCTGCTAACAGAAATTTCCGTTGTTAAATTTAGTAACACCTTACCAACAGAAGCCTATTATATAAATTTAATAAAAAAAGAAAAATACCTAAAAATTATTTTTAAATATTTTTTTTAGAAATACTATAATACAACAAAGCAACATAATTACAAACTGTTTCCATGATACCATAAGTTTTTCAACATTGAACAAACACATTGTTTTGTACCAACAATATCCTACTTGAAACGACCATCAATCTGGCTATAATTTAAGCCATACATATACTCCCTTTGTCCCCCTTGGTTCTTTACCTTGGGGGACGTAATTCTGGCACAGAATTTAAGGTGCATTTTGCGGATAGTTTTATAGCTTATTTTTAAAATTTTATTTTTTTGTATAAAAATAGAATTGTTCTATTTTTATACAAAAAAAGAATATTTTAAAAATAAGTTATGGAATTATACTTTTTAGAAGCCTTAAAATGCGTGTCAAGCAGTGAAAAAAAATGTCAAGAAATGAGAGGGACAGAGGGAGTATTTCCTAAAAACTAAAAAGAGCAATCCTCATTACACTAGCAGCACCCACCAATAAGCTAGACATACAGCAGCTCAAGCCCGTTCACCACGGATCCTCCTTGCCAATTGGATATCCTTGGGCATAATGGTGACACGCTTGGCATGAATAGCACACAAGTTGGTGTCTTCGAAGAGACCAACCAAGTACGCCTTTGCAGCCTCTTGCAACGTTAAAACAGCATGACTCTGAAACCTTAAATCAGTCTTGAAGTCCGGAGCCATTTCTCGGACCAGCGGGAGCTTCCTAATCAACAGCTCTGTACTCTTCTAATATTTCTGAATTTCACGCAGAGCAACAGTTAAGGGACGATATCGATGAGGCTTCTTCACTCCACCAGTAATCGGAGCGGACTTATGAGCAGCCTTTGTAGCAAGCTGTTTCCTAGGAGCCTTTCCACCCGTAGACTTGCGAGCCGTTTGTTTAGTACGAGTAGGTGCATAAACAGTGTAGATAAACATGATTAGATACTCTGAAAACTTAACAGCTAAACACATACCACAGCAGGTTTATCATCATCATCATCCTCTAAAGATTCCTTAATATATTTTTCATCCGCATCTTCTTCGTCCCATAACTTCTTAATGAACTCCTTTTTAAGAACATGAGGAACAGGTGCATCCTATGAAACAATGATACACTTTCCTCAAACCACTTTCAAAGAAATTTACGTAAAACAATAAATTAAATTGCATACTAATTGGCAGGGTATCTGTTAAAGTGTCAATCTATACTAGAATTCTAATTCCAAAACTTAATTGCAACTTCTAGCATCAAGGCTTTTATTCCAGAATTCTAAAACTTAAATACATGTCACGCTTAAATTATAATTTAGATGTGAGATATCATTCTAGTTAACCTTAGCTTAAGAGACGGTCTTGTAGGCCGATGCAGTAAAATCAATAGAAGACAAACAATATTATCACATAACAACGATGACTTTGTTTCAGCACTAGAACTCAATTCAGTAGCATATAAACATAAACATAGCATGTCCACAACATCACTAGCTACCAAGACTGTCGTATTTTTCCAATTATAAGTTAGAGCTACAATTATAAAATCGGAAATCATGTAATATTCTAATTAGACAGCAATGCAGTACTCCAAATGTAATCAACCAAACAATACACAGCACGCAAACGCCGAATAATATAAAAAGCATTACCCCAATCCTCCTCCATAATGAGTCTGCGATGAATAAATTGAGTATTGTACTGCACAATCACAAATTTAAAAGATCTGATATCAAAATCACAAATCTAAATCATCACATATCAAAATCGGAAATTTAAAACATCATACGTCAAAAATCAAAACTTTATTGTACATGGTGCATAGAGAACTAACAGTAAGTTAAATAAAAATTAAAGAGATAATTAAAAAAGGAATTAAATCAATTTAGCTAATAAACTCGCCTTGATTTATGATCTTGATGGAATCATTGGTGGCAACAATATGTGTGTTACGACTGGATTTCTGACGGCCTTCGTTTGGACCTGTAAGAGAAGAATGCGAGGGTTTGGCCCCCCAATTCACCTCCGATGTGAGAATAAGTTAGTCGGTTTTGGTAAAGGGTAATGTAGAACGTGGAGAGTTTTTGTGTGTGTGTGTAATTGATTGAATGAATGAATAATAGAACCTTTGTTAACTTATGTTACTCTTTCCCTCTTCTCCTCAGTCGTGCTGAGATCGTGGGTGAACTCCCAGAGATGGTGATCGTGCGCCCTAATGGGCTTCAGACGGGTTATTGTTGGAATGGGCCTTCATCCTCATTGGGGCCTGGATCATTCGGGCCATCAGGCTTCACCTTGGGCCCAAATAAATGGGCTAGATAGATGGACCTCCAACATGTCCCTGGGCTTCAATCGTGCTTTGGTCGAATGAAGACCAATAGCCTGTCGATCTTCTGGTCCATCTTCGGGAAGCTTCCTCAAACAGTCGTTGTATTTGGTCTGAAGACTCCAAAGGTCGCGTTCCTTTTCCGCTAACATGCGTCTTTGATGGTGGGATACAGTTGTCCCTATTTAAGACAGGCACATATCTCCAAGCCCATCTCCACCGTAGATTTCAAGCGTCTCTCATCTTGGCCGTTAATAATATGAACCATTTCATTGTCTTTGTCCATTCCACTCATATATATATATATATATATATATAAAGTATATCACTTCTTTCTTCATTTTTCTGTTCTCCGCGGTCTCACTCTCAAATTCTTCAAGCAAACTCGCAAGCAACAATAGGCCTAGTACTTTCTCATCTAGAATCACCAAGCCCTCCCATTCCGCTCAACGTTTATCTTAAGAACAGTAAGTATTTCTTATTTGCTTCTTCGAATATTCGTGAGTATAATAGTTTACATGTCGTATGGTGCTTTTTCCTTGTATGTTTTGCTGTCATTGTCATTTTGGTTACCCTAGGGGGTGTTTGCAAGTAGGAATTTGAGTACTTTAGAGGCTTATACTAAGTAGTGTTTGGTCTTTAGGCCTATATATAGAATGGATTGGGTAAATAAGGCTTAAGTCGTATTTTTCTATGACAAGAGAGTTGAAGGTTGGCCTGGTAGTGGAGAACATTCTTCGGAATGTTTGAAGCCTCCAGAACAATCTTCAGCCTCTTCGATCTGTAGGTTAATGATTATAGTTGCCCGATCGATCCAAGCCCTCTATACTCGGCCCTTAACTAAATAGGTTTTCCCCATTTTATTTCTTCTTTCCCGAGTACATGGCTAACTTCTTATGTTTCCGAATGCAGGACATGGATCGGTCTGACACTCCGAGGGTTCCTACGTATTCGGCCATGGCCCATTTTGGGGACGAGAAAATCTTCCCGGTCATAAATATAAATTTTGTGCTGACCGAAGAAGATGTCTCCCTACTGCCTGCCAAATATGATTTTCCTGAGCATTTTGAAGCTTACGCCGCTGAGGAAGATGATCTTATTTACCATATTCCTATTGTAGAGTGGCCGCATGGGAAGTACGAGATAGGGGTCTCCGAACGATCCTTTTACTGCGGTCTTCGGTTTCCCCTTCTACCGATAATTAGGCTATTTTTGGAAGCTACGAGGATAGCCCTGGGGCAACTAGACCCCAACAGCTTCATTCACTTCAATGCCTTTCAGGATCATTGTGTGAAGGCCAAGGTCAAACATAGGTTGCCCCTTTTCTTTCATCACTACGAATTCAAAAAGAATGGTAAATCCGCAGGATTTTACACCGTGGCCCGAAGGACTGGTCGAGTTGACTGGGCCGTCATAAATTTGAGTAATAGGGGGACTCATGATCATTGGTTCTTCGTCAGTGGTCCCAAGTTATACAAGTATCGTGTGTGGAGAAAGATAGATCCCACCGATATTTTAATCCCAGAATTGGAAGATGAGGATGAGGCAGACTATCGCAAGATTAGCCGACCGATGATTCCGGCAAAACTTCATTTATCTATGAGCCGAGATAAGGATTGTCTGAAGTCCTTATGGGGTAGCGGTAATGCTTTTGTCCTTTCTCCAGTTGGTTGTCATCCACTTTTATCATTTTCTGACTTATTTCTTTTATCTTTGATTGCAGTGTCTACCAAAGATGGTATGGCCAGGAGGGCGGCTGAGAAAGCTGCGAGGAAGAAGGCTGAACAGGAGGCTAGGTTAAAGCAGGCTGAAGACCGTTCACTGGAGCCTTCCCAAAGCCCTCCCCGCCAGATTATCGACACCACCGTTGTCTCGACGGAGACCTCTGCTAGCCAAACAGTGGACAATATTCACAAGTGGCGCAATACTGAAGAGTTTATTCAGACCTACCGTCCAGACTGGTCGGTTTTGGTTACCGATAAGTTTGCTGCGCGCGCTCCGTTTGAGGCGAAGGAGGTGGCTGGTGACCTCCTAGGGGCCATGATTCTTCCTGCCGACCGCCCGACCTATAATGCTGTCGGGGCCATGTCAGCTTGTTCAAAACTTTTGACCATGGTTAGTTTCCTCTTTCCTTGTAGTGTTTTTATGTTTCCTTAGTTTTCCTGTCTAACATTTTTCCTCGTTCGTTCAGGCTACCCCTTGGGTTATGGCCCTCAAATGGAAAGTTATGGATATGGACAAGAATGTTGAGGCCCTTAGGGAGGAGATTCGAGGTCTGAAGCATCAGAGGGATCTCTTTGAGCTTGAACGCAATGTGCTTCAGACTGAATGGGATACCTTGAAGTTGCGGTCGGACAAGGGAGCTGAGCAGGCCAAGAGGGCCCGTAGACTGAAGAAGAAAGCTGACAAGAAACTGACCGTGGCCGAAGAGGATCAAGAGGGTCCACAAGGAAGGTCAGGACTACCAACGGATCTTGGACGGGTTCGAGGATCCAATCACTCGTCTTGATGAGCCTGACCTCCCCTTGGAAGTGAGCTCTGGTCCTGAGTCTGAACTCTCAGATTGAAGAACTTGTTCTCTTTTTTTTTCATTAAGTGATGTAAGCCTTCGGGCGTAACTTTTAATGGCCTCCGGGCATATTTTTTGGAAGCCTTCGGGCTTTGTAACATTTAACTCTGCCTTCGGGCTTTATATTTGTGCCCTCGGGCTCTGTTAATTAGCTTGCCTTGTTTTTGTGCATCGTCAGTATGGATTTACTTAGCACAATTTCCTTTACTCTTATGCATCTTCGGCTTTATTTTCCTTAGCATAATTATTTGAGAAAAATGTTCCTATAGTTAACTATAGGTAATTACCTATAGTTATATGCATTTTGAGTATAAAAGATTGATGGCATTTTTGTAATAATGAAATCCACCCCATGTATTTACAAAAATAGCCTTCCAGTTGTATTATAATATGTGTTAACTATAGGTAATTACCTATAGTTAACTATAGGATCATTAAGTCCTAATTATTTTTGATTTTATGCATCTTCGACATTGTTTGCCTTAGCATAATTCTTGCTTATCTTGCTGTTATTCGGCTTTGTTAGCCTTAGCATAATTTTCTTTTAATTTTGTGCATTTTTGGCCTTAGCCTAGCATTCTTTTGCATCTTCGATCGTAACCTAGTTGTCCCCAGTATTTAAGGGGTTTGTAAATGGTTAATGTCCTTTTCGGTCAGTGAAAAATATTTCCTCCCGGGCTTAATTAATGTCAAAGCAACTTAAATACTAAGACACTTATAAGTATCCATATTCTATTCGGTCGGCCCCAAATATGGGTTCCTTGAGCCTGTGCGATGTACTTAAATCATAAATATGTACTTTGGCTAATTGCTAAGTTCAAATTTTCCGAAGCAAACAATCATCCATTAATAATGCATGGCACGTACAAGTGTTTAACAAATACAGATTGATGTTTTCGATAAAAACAAAGCTGAACTATTGAACGAAGTCAAATTGCATAACAAGATTGAATACTTAGTTAAAGAACAGAATTAAACTAACCATAGATAAACTTCCAGTAAGCTTACTAGTAAAATCGTCGAAGACGAGCGGCGTACCAAGTGTTTTTTATGGGCGTGTCGTTCGAATTTTCCAACTTGTATGTTCCTGGCCAAACCACTTCGATCACTGTGTATCAATTTGGCATAAGCTTCCCCTGCTTGGTCGGCATAGAAGTTGCCAACTCCCGAAGGACTAGATCCCCCACTTGGAAAGACTTTTTCTTCACCCCAAAATCATAATACTGTGCTGCTTGAAGTTGATATCGGATATTCCCCCGATGTGCTGCCTCCCTTTCTTCTTCTATCAAATCCACATTGGCTCGTAGACCGCACTCATTTATTTCCACATTAAAGACTTGGGTTCGGTAAGATTCCAGACCCACTTCGATCGGCATCAAAGCATCAGTACCAAAGGCGAGCCTGAAGGGTGTCTCTTTGGTTGATGACCTTGGAGTTGTTCGGTATCCTCAAAGAACATATGGTAACTCTTCGGCCCAAATTCCCTTGGCTTCTCCCAGTCGCTTCTTAATCCCGTCGAAAATGATTTTGTTTGCCATTTCGATCGTCCCATTACCCTGTGAGTGACCGACTAAACTGAACTTCTGCTGAATTCCGAACTTTGCTAAAAACTTCCTAAATTTGCTCCCAATAAACTGGGTCCCATTGTCTGAAACACATACCTTCGGGTTCCCGAACCTCAGAATTACCTAATCCAACATAAACTTTTTTGCATCTTCTTTGGTAATGGCCGAGAGTGGCCTAGCCTCCACCCAATTTGTCATGTAATCAATGGCGACTATGCAGTACTTGGCTTGCTTCGTGCTGGTTGGCAGAATGCCCACAATATCCACTACCTACATTGCGAAGGGGATTGGGTTGAGTACTGAGGTCATTTCTTCTGGAGGTTGCTTCGGAACATTGCTGAATGGCTGATATTGCTTGCATTTCTTTGCATAGTCGATGACGTCTTCCCTTAAGGTCAGCCAAAAGAATCCCTGCCTCAAGATTTTGAAGGCAAGTGAGTGCCCTACTAAATGTTCTCCGCAAATGCCTTCGTGAACCGTCTCCAGTGTAAGTCTTTGTTCTTCGGGGTCAAGGCACCGGAGTAATGGTTGGGTGGTCGCCCTTATGAACAGTCGGCCCTTTACAAAGATATAGCTGGCTGACCGGTATTTCACTTTCTGGGCTTCTTTCTTATCAAGTGGCAAAGTACCCTTTTCTAAAAATGCTCTGATCGGTGTCATCCAGTTGATGCCTAGGTGTATCTCCATGCACGGCTTTTTCTCAATTGAGGGGGCTTTCACTTCAGTCAAATAAATTGATCCCTGGAGGTTCTGAGTTTCGGCCGAAACTAACCTTAACAGTGCATCTGCCCTACTGTTGTTTTCTCTGGCAACTTAACTTAGCTCGAAGGACTCAAAAGACATAATATTTTCACGTACCTTCGTCGCATAAGCCTTTGTCCGGGGATCTTTCTGTCCGTACTCCCCAGAAAATTGTTTAACTACCAACATTGAATCACTGAACGCCTTTAAGTGTTTTACTTCCAAGCTTTTTGCCAAGTCCAAACCTACCAGTAATGCTTCATATCCGGCTTCATTGTTGGTCAAAGAAAAAGTGAATCTGATGGCTTGGCATATCTCGACCCAGCTACTGATCCATCCACAAAGAGCTTCCATTTCCTGGGTGAACGAAATAACTGATCTTCTGGGGCTAGGTCCTTTGGCCCTGAGAAAGAGCATTCCACTATAAAGTCTGCTAAGGCTTGGGCCTTGATTGTAGTACGAGGAATGTATTCCAAATCATACTCCCCCAATTCGATCGACCAGGCTACCACTCTACCCGAAGCCTCCAGTCTTTGTAAATGTTTCATCAACGGTTGGTCAGTGATAACTTGCACCGTTCATCCTTGAAAGTAGTGGTGCAACTTCATTGACACCATGATCAGTCAATAAGCAAATTTCTCTGCATTGGGATACCTTGTTCCCGCATCTTTCTGTATGTGAGAGACGTAGAACATTGGATGTTGGTTCCCTTCGTGCTCTTTAACTAGAACGGCCCCGAGTGTTCGGTCGTTCACTGCCAAATACAGCTGTACTGTTTCGTTCGGGCTTGGTCTCATCAAGAGTGGGGTTTTCACCAGATATTCCTTTACTTCTTCAAATGCCTTTTGGCAACTTAGTCCCCACTCGAAATTCTTCGACCCCTGAAGCACTTCAAAGAATGGCAAAGCTTTTTCTGTTGATCTAGATATGAATCTCCTTAGGGCTACCAGTCGTCTAGTCAGTTTCTGAATGTCCCTTATTATCTTCGATGCTTCCATGTCAATAACCGCCTTGATTTTTTCTGGGTTCGCCTCAATCTCTAGGGCGCTGACCACGTAACCCAAAAACTTTCCACTGTTTACTCCGAACGTACACTTGTTCGGGTTGATTCTCATGTTGTTCCTCCTGAGTGTTTCAAAGCACTCCCTCAAGTCCTCGGCATGGTCCCTGAAGAGGGACTTAAACAATCATATCATCAACATAGCATTCCATATTTCGGCCTATCTGTACCTTGAAGACCTTGTTAATCATTTTTTGAAACGTTGCCCCCGCATTTTTCAGTTCGAAGGGCATCTTAATGTAGGCATATGTGCCATTCGGGGTGATGAATTCTGTCTTAGGAATGTCCTCGGCATTCATGGCAATCTTATGGTATCCGGAGAAGGCATCCAAGAAGCTGAGTATTTGATGCCCCGAAGTAGCATCTATCAGCTAGTCGATGTTCGGCAACGGATAGTGATCCTTCGAAAAGTTTTTGTTTAAGTCGGTGTAATCCACACACATTCTCCATTTGCCATTTGATTTTTTGACCACCACCACATTCGCCAACCAGTCAGGTAGTCGATCTCCTCAATGAACTTTGCCTCTAGCAACTTTTCCACTTCGGCTTGAATGACCTTTTGCCTTTCCATGGCGAAATTCCTCTTCTTTTACTTCACAGGCTGAGCATCGGGCTTGACGTTAAGACAGTGCTTTGCGACCAATGGGTCCAACCCTGGCATATCTTCGGGACCCCAAGCAAACACATCATGGAATTCCCTAATGACTTCAATAACTTTCTTTTTCAGCTCCGGCTCCATGCTTTTCCCAATCTGTATTATCTTCCCTGCTTGCCCGACAAATAATCAACTTCTCCGGTTTCTGCAGCTGGTTCTACAATTGGCCTAGACAAATCAGCCCCTAACTTCTCCAACTCAATGTTCAATAATTTATTGCTACCTCCTGCCTCGTTCTCATTTCTCTTCCTCTTACCATCTTCGGCCATCTCAACATCTTTATCTTCCTCCAAGTCTTCTAACATTATAATTCGGGCGACCTTCTGGTCTCCTCTCATCTCTCCAACTCCATGCTCAGTTAGGAACTTCAACTTCAAATGAGGTATAGAAGACACAGCCTGAAAGAGAGATAAGGCTGGCCTCCCCAGAATACCATTGTACGGAATGTCAACCCGAACCACATAAAATTTTGCTTCCTCAGCCACCGTGTACGGCGCTTTCCCCAGCACAACTGACAATGTGATCGTTCCCTCTATCGATACAGGCTGATTACCGAAGCCATATAATGGTGCCTCATGGCATGGCTCAAGTTGTTAGCCTCCCAATTTCATCTTGCAATATGTCCAGTGATATAAAATGTTTACCGAACTCCCTTCATCTACCAGCACTTTCCAAATCTTGTTTTCCCCAATCACTGGGTTAATAACAAGTGGGTCTTCGTGCGGCCATATCACATCTTCAAAGTCATCCTCCGTGAACGAGATAGGTAGTGGTTGCTTGGCTGAGCTTGACTGGTACAAACTGTAGACCTTCCTAACTGTTAGGTCTTGATCAATAACGCAGAAGGGGGGTTGAATACGTTATTTAGCAATATTTTGATTTTTGATGTGAATATGAAATCAAAAATACTGAATCGAAATAACACAATTGTTTGGGAAATATCTTTGAATAGATAAAACCCGAAGGTTTGCTACACAATCTAATCTTATGGATCAGCTACAAAATCAAACACTCCTAAGGATAGTTTAGGCACGAGGACCTTCTACCCGACACTTCCTGAAAGTGGGCTAAGCCGACTCTCCTACTAGATGGACTGTCTAGCAGCTTACACAGAGAAGATATATAAGAGAGATAATAGAAAGTTGTGTGTTGAGGTGTGTTTTGAAATGAAATACAACAGGTCTATTTATAGATTATAGAAAGTTACTATGCTGCATAGTAACCCACTAAATTACATCTAGCATTATATTTAAAATGATTTAGCATCTAGCATTGGACTTGCTCTAAGTGTTTCATCTTTAAAATGATTTGACCAAGCACTATTTTTCCAAAATTAATCCTCAAATTATTGGCGACCGCATACCCTATTTTCTGAATAAATTCAGGTATTCGATCTTGATTTGTTCTATCTGAGGAAAAACATGGTTAAGAGTGTGAAAGAATAAATTCCAATACTGGGTTACAAACGTTCTATAAAGATTACCAGTATTGAAATTGCCATCTTGGTACCTTATAAAATGAAAGAACATTTCAATCTGTTCAGGTGTAGGATCAGAAACAAGATTTTCTATAGAAAAATGAAGAATTCGATTATCATCTCGTTCAGTGACCCTAATCGACCTACCAAATAGTCGATATGTGAATGCAAACCCATCCTGTCCAGAATTGTTAACCGCACTACAATATAGTTCATGTAATGCATCATGGTTAAGCTGCATTGGTGTAACTAAGGCATAACGAATTAATGAATGTTCATTCAGAAATTGTGTCCAAGCCCGAAATTGCTCATCCTAAATGGTTTCGATTTGCTGAATGGAAATAGGATTCACTTTTGCAACTGAAAAACTTCCCTGTAATGCCATTTTCAAAACTTTGAGGAGATTCAAAAACAAGGGTTAGTTTTTATAAAGGATGATGTATAAAGCAAGAATATGAAATCCGATCTAAAAAACCAACTAGATTGTGAGATCTTTCCGGTCAAACCTTGAAATTTTCAGCAATTGAGTGTATATGCTCTGTATATCTGAAAAATGACGATGTTAAACATAAACAAAAACTCATCATTTATAAGGTTTCAAGGACAAGTGGGTTAGGTGAGATGTTGACAGGATTTGTTTAAAGTCTAACACGGCTCAATAATTTCTCACCTAACAGCCTAATTAGCCGAAAAACATCTAATCACCGAAACCTGTCAACCAAAAAACATCTTATCACCGAAATCTATCAACCTATATACACACATACACACAAACTCACAAACTCACAATTAAATAGATATAAAATTAAAAAAAATTTCATTAATTGATATATGTCAATAAAATATTTATTTAATTATGCTACAAATAACACAATTTATCTACTAACTAATTACCATAAAATATAGCATTTATAAGCATGATAATTAATATAGAGATAACTATAATATTAGAATTGGATGCAAATAAATTCGCAAGTCCTAAACATATGGACATTTAAAATACATGTGAACTTATAACAAATTGCAGTTATTGATTATCCAAAATTAATTAGACAGATTTAGCATCCCAAGTTCACCAACTAACTTGGAGAAAGTGGATTCATCCAGTGGTTTAGTAAAGATGTCTACAATTTGTTGATCTGTGGGAAAAAAATATAGTACCACAGTTCCATTTATGACATGCTCTCGTAAGAAATGATACCTGATATCAATGTGCTTAGTCCTGGTATGTTGAACTGGATTGTTGGCAATGGCAATAGCACTCGTGTTGTCGCATAGAATTGGAATTTTGTCCAACATGAGTCCATAATCCTGAAGTTGATTCCTCATCCACAGGATCTGAGCAAAACAACTACCTGCCGCAATGTATTCTGCTTCAGCTGTCGAGGTAGATACTGAGTGTTGCTTCTTGCTGTACCAAGATCCAACCTTCTTCCTAGAAACTGACAGCTTCCAGAAGTACTTTTCCGATCAATCTTACAACAAGAATAATCAGAGTCTGTATAGCCAACCAGGTCAAAACCCGTATCCTTAGGATACCAAATTCCAAGATTCAGAGTACCCTTAAGATATCTCAAGATACGCTTCATGGCTATCAGATGTGATTCTTTAGGATCAGCCAGGAATCTATCACATAAACAAGTTGTGAACATAATACGTGGTCTACTAGTAGTTAAGTGTAAGAGAGAGCCTATTATACCTCGATACTTCGTGATGTCAACTGACTTACCAGATTTGTCTTGATCAAGCTTGATAGCAGTTGGCATCGGGGTCTTGGCAGTAGCTGCTTCTTCCATCCCATACTTCTTCAGAAGATCATTTATGTATTTTAACTGGTAGATGAAAATACCATCAATCTGAAAACTTGAAGTCCAAGGAAGAAGGACAACTCACCCATCATGCTCATCTCGTACTTGCTCTGCATTAGCTTAGCAAATCTCTTGCATAACAAATCATTAGTAGAACCAAATATTATATCATCCACATATACTTGCACCAGAATTATATCATTTTATGCTTTTTATGAAAGAGAGTTTTGTCGATGGTACCTCTTTAAAAACCATTTTCAAGTAAGAACTTGGAGAGAGTATCATACCATGTTCGAGGAGCTTTCTGACGACCATAGAGAGCTTTGAATAGAAAGTATACAAAACCTTCAAATTCCTTGTCTTCGAACCCAGGGTGTTGTTCAACATAGACTTCTTCTTCTAGATCTCCGTTCAAAAATGCACTCTTCACATCCATCTGAAAAACCTTAAAGTTGGAGTGTGCAACAAATGCTAAGAACATCCTGATTGCTTTAAGCCTTGCAACTGGAGCATAGGTTTCATCATAACCAATTCCCTCTTCTTGAGAGTAACCCTTTGCTACCAATCTAGCCTTGTTCCTCGTAATAATACCATTTTCATCCAGTTTATTTCTCAACACCCATCTAGTGCAAATTATAGATTTATCTTTTGGTCTTGGCACCAGCTTCCAAACTTTTTGCCTTTCGAACTGATTGAGTTCTTCCTGCATTGCAGTTACCCAATCTGGATCATCAAGAGCTTTATCAACCTTTTTAGGTTCAATTTGAGATAGAAATCTTGCAAAACTACATTCATTCTGTGTTGCTCTTCTAGTCTGTACACCCGTGTCCGGTTCACCAATGATCTGTTCAAAGGGATGCACTCTACTCCATACCCTTTGTCTCGGCAGATTTGATCTTGATGATTCCCCAAGTTCATAATTGTGTTGAGTGTGGTGACTAGTAGATCCAAAATCATTGTTTGCTCCCCCTGAGCTGTTGCTTTCAGAGTTTAAAGAATCATTAGTAGCAGATGTTTCTTCACTTGATTGGGGTTCATCGTTCACTTGCTCCCCCTCAACATGTGCTGCTATCTGATCTACTGGTATAAATTGAACAATAGAGTCTGAAAGAGTATCAGAATTTTGTAGATCAGCATTTATTTCTCATTCTCAAATCTCAGCTGGTCACGTTCATCAAAATCTTCAAGTCCTGTTATCTTCTTATCATCAAAAGACACATGGCTAGATTCCATGACCAATTTTGTTCTTAGATTGTAGACTCTGAATGCTTTTGTAGATAGTGGGTATCCAACAAAGATTCCTTCATCAGCTTTTAAATTAAATTTGGAAAGCTGTTCTGGATGAGTCTTAAGAACAAAACACTTACATCCAAACACAAGAAAGTATTTCAGGTTTGGCTTCTTATTTTTCACCATCTCATATGGTGTTTTACTATGCTTGTTTATGAGTGTAGCATTCTGTGTGAAACAAGCAGCTTGCACAGCTTCAGCCCAGAAGTAAGTTGGCAGCTTTGCTTCATGAAGCATGGTCCTTGCAGTTTCTATGAGAGTCCTGTTTTTTCTCTCTACTACTCCATTTTGTTGTGGAGTTCCAGATGCAGAGAATTCTTGCTTTATTCCATTTTCTTTACAAAACTCTTCCATGACTGCATTCTTGAACTCAGTGCCATTATCACTCCTTATTATTTTCACTGTATGCTTAGATCCTTTGTCCAGTTGTCTGACATGCTCTGTTAAGATTGATGCAGTTTCTTCTTTCTTGTGCATGAAATATACTCATGTATATCTGGTGTATTCATCAACAATAACCAAAGCATATCTTTTCTTTCCAATAGACATTATATTTACTAGACCAAATAAAGCAACATGCAATAAGTGATATGGATCAAGAATTGAGGATTCAGTCTTACTTTTGAATGAAGTTTTCCTTTGTTTTGCCTTTTGACATGAGTCATATAGGCCATCTAGAGTAAAAACTGATTTGGGCATCCTCTCAAAAGATCTTTCTTCACTAGCTCATTAATGCTGTTGAAATTTAGATGAGAAAGTCTCTTGTACCAATCCCAGCTTTCTTCAATTGATGCTCTACTCAGTAGACAGATTGCAGAGCCATCAGAGTTTGTTGAAAGATTGGCTTCATAAATGGTACCATGCCTGTATCCCTTCAGAACAACTTTTCGTGTAGATTTGCTTACAACTTCACCGTGTTCTTCAAAGAAATCCACATGATAACGTCTGTCACGGATCTGACTCACACTTAGAAGATTATGTTTGAGTCCTGAGACTAGAGCTACAGTTTCAATGATGACATTTCCAAGATTGATATTGCCATATCCCAGAGTCCTTCATATGTTGCCATCTCCATAAGAAACACTTGGGCCAGCTTTCTTCATAAATTCTGATAGTAGGGCTTTATTTCCAGTCATGTATCTTGAGCATCCACTGTCCAGAACAAGGATATTTTTCCTATTACCCTGCAATTAAAAATACAACTAATGACAGCATGCTCTCCTATTTTCTATCTCAATTTGAGCCAAAGACAATTGATGAAGCATTGTTGGATTCTGATTGGGTGATAGCTATGAAAGAGGAGCTCAACCAATTTGAAAGAAACAATGTGTGGAAACTAGTACCAAGACCTAAAGGGAAATCAGTTGTTGACACAAAATGGGTCTTCAGAAACAAGTTGGATGAAAGTGGAAATGTGACAAGAAACAAAGCAAGGCTAGTGGCCAAAGGATACTGCCAACAGGATGGAATAGATTATGATGAAACATTTGCCCCTGTTGCCAGACTTGAAGCTATCAGAATATTTCTAGCCTATGCTGCACACTGCAACTTCAAGGTATTCCAAATGGATGTCAAAAGTGCCTTTCTTAATGGAGAGCTAGATGAGGAAGTGTATGTTGAACAGCCACCTGGATTTGAAGATTCTGAGTTGTATGACTTTGTCTACAAGCTGTTCAAAGCACTTTATGGTTTGAAGCAAGCTCCTAGAGCTTGGTATGATACACTCTCTACCTTTCTGTTGGAGAATTAATTTATAATAGGTGTTGTGGATAAAACACTATTCTACAAACATCATGGTAAGGACATCATTCTGGTACAAATCTATGTTGATGACATAATCTTTGGTTCTACAAATGAAAAGTTGTGTGAGAAGTTTTCATCTCTTATGAGGAACAAATATGAGATGAGTATGATGGGAGAACTATCATTCTTTCTTGGTCTGCAGATTTACCAAAAGTGTGATGGCATTTTCATTTGTCAAGAAAAATATGTCAAAGAACTGCTCAAGAAGTTCAACTTGGAAGATGCATCACCTGCCAAGACACCTATCTCTACTGCAACCAAACTGGATCTAGATCCTAAAGGAAAGAAAGTGGACTCTAATATGTGTAGAGGCATGGTTGGATCACTGCTATATCTAACTGCTAGCAGACCAGACATAATGTTTGCTACATGTCTCTAAGCAAGGTTTCAAGCTGATCCAAAAGAGTCACACTTGATTGCTATTAAGAGAATCTTTAAATACTTGAAAGGCACTCCAAATTTAGGCATCTGGTATCCTAAAGACACTGGATTTGATCTAGTTGGATATTCCGATTCAGACTATGATGGATGCAAGATTGACAGAAAAAGTACAACTAGAAGCTAACAATTTCTTGGTGGAAGATTAGTGTCATGGTTTAACAAGAAGCAGCACTCAATATCTACCTCAACTGCAGAAGCTGAATAAATTGCAGCTGGAAGTTGTTGTGTTTAAATTCTTTGAATGAGGAATCAGCTTTTGGATTATGGTTTAGAGTTATCAAACATCCCAATCTACTGTGATAACACTAGTGCCATAGCCATCTCAGATAATCTAGTTCAACATTCCAGGACAAAGCACATTGATATAAGGCATCATTTCATAAGGGAACATGTTGAAAAAGGAACTGTGAAGTTGTTCTACATTCCTACGAAAAAGCAACTTGTAGACATTTTCACCAAGCCATTGGATGAAGCAACCTTCAACAGGTTGGTAAGTGAATTGGGAATGCTAAATCTGGTATGTTAACTTACTAGTTTTTACATTTTCAAGGTGTTAGATTGCAGCTCGTGACAGTAGCCTTCAATGTTGCTGTCATGAGAAGTTATTGTCTTATGTGCTACTTGTTATTGACAGCATGTCTGCTATGACTATGCTAAATTGTAATTACATGAGAGTCACGTGACATTAACTTAAATCACACGCGTGCCAGTGATAATTAATCGTGTTATTTGAAATGACCCGGGGTAATTGTCAGTCTTTTTCTTTAAAGTTAAATACTTTATTAAAAGGAGGAGTGTGGGAAACTATAGCGTCTCCTAGTGTGCTATAAATAAGACCGAGGTTAAACCCCTATTTTCTCATTACACACTAAAGAGGCACTAGAGTTATGAGTAAGAGGAAAGCATCAGCGAGAACTCCGTCGAAGAGGTGCCAAAGAAGGAGGAAGAGATCGTTGCTGCTGAGGATCTAATGTATTTCTGGCTTGATAAGCTTCAAGCTTATCTCGATATGATGGGGGTCTCCGATGAGAAGGAGATTAAGAAGGTCATGAAAGGGCTGCTGTTGGAAGCTTTTCCAAACTTAAAATGATGTTTAGTTCATAAGAACTTTTTATGTATTGTTTTAAGTTTTTTTTAATAAAAAGTTTATCGTTTCGTCTTCCTAGTGTTCTTGCATGTCTTCTTTACTCTTATCTGCTCATCTTGGTTATCTGTTGGGTAAATGCATGTATGCATGTGTGTATATGTGAATGTGTGTATATGTGCCTGAAACGGATATGTGCTCTAATGGATTAAAATGCTAATTGGTAATTTTAATTAAGTAATAGACAAAATTCTTTTAAAACCCATGACGTTTGGAATTTCTGCACAACTTGCTGTCAACAAGGAAAGGTGCTGTCATGAGATTCTATTTTAAATGAAAATTATCTATAAATTACTTAACGGTGACAGCATGTTCTCGTGCCAATGTTACTGTCAAGCGAAACACACTGTCACTACTCCAAAATTACTGACGAGTTGTTCCAGCGCACAGGTTACTGTCAAGAGTTAGTGGACCGTTGAAATTGGAATTGTCACCTTCAAGATTTACAGCCACTAAAAAGTAACCACCCACTACACCACGTGAACATTTAATGGGTTGAGACAAAGTTACTTTTCCCTCTTCAGTAAAATAGTTGATATTTTCATATAAGCAATTGTCAAATACACAAACACTTAAATCTCAACAAAATACCTCTCTCTCAAAAGCTTAAATTTCTTTCTCCCAAATCTCAAAGCAAAAATGGCACCCAAACAATCCTCTTCTCAAACAAACTTTGCTGGTATTCTCACTGCTGGAGATGCTGGTGAAGGATTCAAAGGACTTGTATCCTTCATGAACAAGTCCTATCTAGGCCGTGCTATAACCTCTACCCCATTCTTGGATCTAGACAGACTTGAATAATTTTGGAAAACAGCCTCTATTCAAGGAGATGTTGGTAGTGAGTCCACAAATTTTGAAATCAACAAAACTACCTACATTCTCACAATCAAGGGCATCAATGAAGCTCTAGGAACTGGATTGCAAGCAAAAGAATCATACCAGGAGTTTGCAAGTGATGAAACCCTAAAGAAGTTCTTCTTAAAAATTGGGTATTCTATGTAAGAACCCCAAATTTTGGATATAATTAAAACTTTTTATTATGTACTAAAGTAATGGTGAATAGTGGTTACGGCTACGATGTAATAATTGATCTTCTGAATGAATGAATGGAATTTGATTTAAATATTTGTTTGTCTTGAAGAATACTAACAGTTGACAACTTAGGTAAGAATAATCTATCTCCTAGGGGAATAAGATATGGCAATTCCAAGTAGGAGAATATTCTCATGTCATCCAGATCGATAACGATTAGTCCAGTGGTTCCGTGAAAGGGTTAAGGAACGCCCGAGAAAGAACAAGGACATTGTCATAAATATAGGGAATAAAGGAAGAATAAAAATGAATAGTGTTTTTAGTGGAAATGAGAATATTATGAGACGACACTATATAGAAGTATTCGGAACGGATTTCCGAGTTCGTATTAGTGATCCAGGGCGAAAATAAGTGTATGTAAAAGCTGTCGGATTCTGAAAAATCGCACTTTTATTTTCTCCGAGAGTTCCCTGGACACTGATAGACTTAAGGATTGAACGAAGGGATTTAAGGAATTTAAATTCGAAAGTTAATAAAGAAGATGGAGAATGATAGCATTAATATTAAGAAGATTTCCGGTAAACCCTAATTAGAAATCCGTGAGATATTCCTCCGAACGATCAATGAAATTGAGTAATATCCGGACAAAGAAACAAGGAGAGGACCAAGATGCATGCATGTGCAAGAGGATAAGGTCAAGTAACCAAGCTAGTTACAATGCTAACTAGTGGTATTAGAAGCAAACCAAGTACTTAGCATGTTTTCATCATCCAACCACAAAGTCCTAACACTTGTCCACTTGATTGCATCATCGATGACCTAGGCACTTTAATAAAGCCACTTTATGCTAGATATTATCCATATCCATCACAATAATTCACATTAGCCAAGGATTAGATCAAGAGCAAGCCAAACAACCCCATTTCTCTCATTTCTCTAAACTGCCCAGTATAAACACCATTCAAAGAAAAATTCATATCTCCATTTTTATCCATGATCAAATCACCAAATTTTAACCATAGCTTCTCCAGTCCATGAGAAAGGTTCGATCAAAATTTCATGGCAATCCAAGTAGTCTAGCCTAGTCAAATCTCTTCCCCAAGTTGAAGAAGCCAACCTGCCTGTTCTTGGCAGTTTCTGTCCAGCGGGAAAAGTGGGATCACAACCCTATCTAGGAAGCTTCAAATCTGATGATCTAGGTCTCAAAACAAAGATTATGAAGAGGCCAAGATGTGGTAAAAATTTTAGAGCCAAACTCTTATTTTTCAATTTGTTACGAATTTTACAAGATGATGATGAATAGTGATTTCTAGAAACTAACTTTGATTTCTTTGATTCTTTGGTTGATCTAAAGTGTGTTAATGCTATACAATGACCATACCAAGTTTATAAGGCTATTACACACTCCAAGGAAGGTAGACCTCTTGAAACCCTAGATCTTGTTTTGAGAATTATGCATGTTCTTGATGGATTTAAGCTTGGTGATGATGTTAGTATGTTATAATTAAGCATGATTAGTTAAGTGATTTAGTGATTTTGGTAACAAGATGATTATAATGGTAAATTAGATGTTCTTGGACAGATTTGGGATGAGAAATATGTGTATGAGTTGTATTGATGCCCGGTGTGGCTTGGTTGTGTTGCTATGATTTTTAGAACGTTCGATTTATAGCCGTCGTAATGCCAAATTTTTGTTAACACTTAAAACCAAGCATGGCAGTTGATATAACTTCCTGACCTTGGCAATATTATGACTGGTTGTTATGGATCTCGAGCCATAGATCGTTTTGGCGCAAGAATCGAAACATTCCGACTTACGGTTTAGGAGTTATGGTCAAATTACTAAAATTGGTTCGGAACCGTAAGTAAAAGTTCGTAACTTCAATTGAACCCTCGTAAAGCATGTTAATCAGTGGCGAATCTTGGTTAATAAATACTAGAGGTCATAAGGAAGGTATGAGAGAAAACCACATGTCAAACGGATCATTTTCCGATTTTATAAAAATGTTTGAATCGAAGTTAAACGCAAACGAACCCCTTAAAAGTATAACTTTGGTTATAACTTAGAAAACGAACGATAAAACTCGAGGTATAATCTCGGTTCGTAATCGATCGACTTTATAACTTATACGACTTAAGTATATACCGAGTGTGGGTATGATGACATGTCGTAATAACGAACAATTGTCGGATCGTATCAGTAATAAAAAGAGTTACACTAAAAGGTGTATAACGAGATAATTCGAAAATGTGTTTCGATTTAAGTGAAATTATACTTAGACTTTTAAAACGTGTTAAGTGGTTAATCTCGAATGTTCTGATTGTTTATAGATCATCGAGCAGTCCCAGGACATGTTATCTCCACCCACACCCGATTACCAGGCAAGTGTTCAAAACTTTGAACATGTTGTTGTCATAATATATATATATATATATATATATATATATATATATATATATATATATATATATATATGTGATTGCCGTTTTACATATGCCATAGCATGCATGCCTATTGTCAAATTATATTATGATACCTGTTCCCTGAATTGATATTGGCTTATAGACTAGATACGAATTACTATTATTTATAAGCTGGATTGTTTTGATAAGACCCTTAGCGAAGGGCATATGATATTCATTCTTAAATATAGACCGGGAGTCGGTATTTTGAGATATAGATAGTCCTGGAAACCCGGAGGGATTCCAACGGCAGATTATTATTTATCTTGAGGAATGTTATTATTAAACATTATTTATATTTCCATAAATTATCAATTACTTGGAAATATTTCGAGAAATGTTATTAGAGTATTATCTCAGTCGAGAAATATTAAATGAATGTTAGTTTATAATATTCATTTAGAGTTGATTATTTAATGAATATTATTTTGATATTCATTAGAATGTTATTTATTAAATGAATATTACTTTCGAATATTCATTTAAGGTTTTATGTACTTGATGAATATTATTTTAAAATATTCATTGGAAGTTCTATTTACTTGAGGAATATTATTTCGAATATTCCTTTAAAGTTTTGATTACTAAATGAATATTATTTGGATATTCATTTAGAAGATTATTTATTAAATGATTATTATTTTTAAATATTCTTTTTATGTTTGACTTATTTATTGAAAATTATTTTAAATATTTATTGGAGTTTAATTATTTAATGAATATTATTTCGAATATTCATTTAAGGAAGGATTTATTTAGTAAATAATTCCATATATTCATTCGAGGGTTACTTACGAGCAATATTATGAGTTAATAATATTCCGTAGTTATTATTGAGTTAATAAATATTCTTGGAATATTTATTTAATTCTATTAAATTCTTTTTAAAATGAATTATATTATTCTTGAATATTAATTTAAAGTCTTATTTACTTAACGAATATTTAGGGTTTCCGGTCAAAGTACTAGTTGACCGTTCAATTACCCAATCAAATAATTTTTTTATAAAATTTTTGGAATAACATTAAAAAGGATGGATCTTGATTACCGTACGTTTAGGTCTTCGAGAAATATTTTTTAAAAAATCGAATCCTTAAACCCTGACGAAACCCTATTTAGGGGTTCCGGTCAAAGTAATTGTTGACAGTTCAATTACCCAATCAAATAAATTTTTTTTTTCTAAAAGTTTGGGAATAACATTAAAAAGGATGGATCTTGATTCCCATATGCTTGGGTCCTCTAGAAATATTTTAAAAAAAATCGAATCCTTAAACCCTGACGAGACCCTGTTTAGGGGTTCCGGTCAATGTATTAGTTGACCGTTCAATTACGCAATCAAAAAATTTTTCTTTCTAAAATTTTGGGAATAACATTAAAAAGGATTTATCTTGATTCCCGTACCCTTAGGTCTTCAAGAAATAGTTTTTAAAAAATAGAATCCTTAAACCCTGACGAAACCTTATTTAGGGGTTCCGGTCAAAGTACTAGTTGACCGTTCAATTACCCAATCAAATAAATTTTTATTTTTCTAAAATTTTGGGAATAACATTAAAAAGGATGGATCTTGATTCCCGTATGCTTGGGTCATCTAGAATTATTTTTTTTTAAAATGGAAACCTTAAACCCTGACGAAACCCGGTTTAGGGGTTCTGGTCAAAGTACTAGTTGACCGTTCAATTACCCAATCAAATAAATGGTTTTTTTTCTAAAATTTCGGTAATAACATTAAAAAGGATGGATCTTGATTCCTGTATGCTTGGGTCGTCTAGAAATATTTTTTCAAAAATCGAATCCTTAAACCCTGACGAAACCCTGTTTTGGGGGTTCCGGTCAAAGTACTAGTTGACCGTTGAATTACCCAATCCAATAAATATTTTTTTCTAAAATTTTGGGAATAACATTAAAAAGGTTGGATCTTGATTCCCGTATGCTTGGGTCCTCTAGAAATATTATTTAAAAAATCGAATCCTTAAACCCTGACGAAACCCTGTTTAGGGGTTCCGGTCAAAGTACTAGTTGACCGTTCAATTACCCAATCAAATAAATTTTTTATTTTTCTAAAATTTTGGGAATAACATTAAAAATGATGGATCTTGATTCCCGTATGATTGGGTCATCTAGAAATATTTTTTTAAAAATGGAAACCTTAAACCTTGACGAAACCCTGTTTATGGGTTCCGGTCAAAGTACTAGTTGACCGTTCAATTACCCAATCAAATAAATATTTTTTTTCTAAAATTTTTGGAATAACATTAAAAAGTATGGATCTTGATTCCTGTATGCTTGGGTCATCTAGAAATAATTTTTCAAAAATCGAATCCTTAAACACTGACGAAACCCTGTTTTGGGGTTCCGGTTAAAGTACTAGTTGACCGTTGAATTACCCAATCCAATAAATATTTTTTTCTAAAATATTGGGAATAACATTAAAAAGGTTGGATCTTGATTCCCGTATGCTTAGGTTGTCTAGAAATATTTTTTAAAAAATCGAATCCTTAAACCCTGACGAAACCATGTTTAGGGGTTCCGGTCAAAGTACTAGTTGACTATTCAATTACCCAATCAAATAAATTTTTATTTTTCTAAAATTTTGGGAATAACATTAAAAAGGATGGATCTTGATTCTTGTATGCTTGGGTCGTCTAGAAATATTTTTTTTCAAAAATCGAATCCTTAAACCCTGACGAAACCCTGTTTTGGGAGTTCCGGTCAAAGTACTAGTTGACCGTTGAATTACCCAAACCAATAAAAAAATTTTTCTAAAATTTTGGGAATAACATTAAAAATGTTGGATCTTGATTCCCGTACGCTTGGGTCGTCTAGAAATATTTTTTAAAAAATCGAATCCTTATACCTTGACGATATCCTGTTTAGGGGTTCCGATCAAAGTACTAGTTGATCGTTCAACTACCCAATCAAATTAAATTTTTTTTTCTAAAATTTGGGGAATAACATTAAAAAGGATGGATCTTGATTCCCGTATGCTTGGGTCATCTAGAAATACTTTTTAAAAAATAAAATCCTTAAACCTTGACGAAACGATGTTTAGGGGTTCCGGTCAAAGTACTAGTTGACGTTCAATTACCCAATCAAATAATTTTTTTTCTAAAATTTTGGGAATAACATTAAAAATTATGGATCTTGATTCCCGTATGCTTAGGTCTTCAAGAAATATTTTTTTAAAAATCGAATCTTAAACCCTGACGAAACCCTGTTTAGGGGTTCCAGTCAAAGTACTAGTTGACCGTTCAATTACCCAATCAAATAAATTCTTTTTTTTCTAAAATTTTGGGAATAACATTAATAAGGATGGATCTTGATTCCCGTATGCTTGGGTCGTCTAGAAATATTTTTAAAAAAATGGAATCCATAAAACCTTACGAAACCCTATTTAGGGGTTCCGGTCAAATTACTAGATGACCGTTCAATTACCCAAATAAATTAAATATTTTTATTTTCTAATATTTTGGGAATAACATTAAAAAGGATGGATCTTGATTCCCGTATGCTTGGGTCGTCTAGATATATTTTTTAAAAAATCGAATCCTTAAACCCTAACGAAACCCTGTTTAGGGTTTCCGGTCAAAGTACTAGTTGACCGTTCAATTACCCAATCAAATAATTTTTTTATAAAATTTTGGGAATAACATTAAAAATTATGGATCTTGATTCCCGTATGCTTAGGTCTTCAAGAAATATTTTTTAAAAAATCGAATCTTAAACCCTGACGAAACCCTGTTTAGGGGTTCCGGTCAAAGTACTAGTTGACCGTTCAATTACCCAATCAAATAAATTCTTTTTTTCTAAAATTTTGGGAATAACATTAAAAAGGATGGATCTTGATTCCCGTATGCTTGGGTCGTCTAGAAATATTTTTTAAAAAATGGAATCCATAAAACCTTACGAAACCTTATTTAGGGGTTCCGGTCAAATTACTAGATGACCGTTTAATTACCCAAATAAAATAAATATTTTTATTTTCTAATATTTTGGGAATAACATTAAAAAGGATGGATCTTGATTCCCGTATGCTTGGGTCGTCTAGATATATTTTTTAAAAAATCGAATCCTTAAACCCTAACGAAACCCTGTTTAGGGTTTCCGGTCAAAGTACTAGTTGACCGTTCAATTACCCAATCAAATAATTTTTTTATAAAATTTTGGGAATAACATTAAAAAGGATGGATCTTGATTCCCGTAAGCTTAGGTCTTCGAGAAATATTTTTTAAAAAATCGAATCCTTAAACCCTGACGAAACCCTGTTTAGGGGGTCTGGTCAAAGTAATTGTTGATAGTTCTATTACCCAATCAAATAAAAAAAAATTTCTAAAAGTTAGGGAATAATATTAAAAAGGATGGATCTTGATTCCCATACGCTTGGGTCCTCTAGAAATATTTTTTAAAAAATCGAATCCTTAAACCCTGACGAGACCCTGTTTAGTGGTTCCGGTCAATGTACTTGTTGACCGTTCAATTACGCAATCAAATAATTTTTCTTTCTAAAATTTTGGGAATAACATTAAAAAGGATTTATCTTGATTCCCGTACCCTTAGGTCTTCAAGAAATAGTTTTTAAAAAATCGAATCCTTAAACCCTGACGAAACCCTGTTTAGGGGTTCCGGTCAAAGTACTAGTTGACCGTTCAATTACCCAATCAAATAAATTTTTATTTTTCTAAAATTTTGGGAATAACATTAAAAAGGATGGATCTTGATTCCCGTATGCTTGGTTTATCTAGAATTAATTTTTTGAAAATGGAAACCTTAAACCCTGACGAAACCCAATTTAGGGGTTCTGGTCAAAGTACTAGTTGACCATTCAATTACCCTGCTTGTTTTTCTAAAATTTTTGGAATAACTTTAAAAAGGATGGATCTTAATTCCTGTATTTGTTAGTAGTATTTTTGTTGTTCGTTCGCAGGGAAGGACTGAATGTAATATCAAAGTTCAGGTTTCTTATCTCTTTACGTCTAGAAGTGTGTGAGAAGAATTTTTGGGTTGGTGTATTAACTAAATTAACCAAGAACTAATTATAAGCACTAATAATTGATTTTAAACTGAGATTCAAATATGTTGGAAAACAATCTAAGAACTGGGGTTCTTCACTTGGTTTCAATACACATTCAATATCTATGTGACATCTTCGTTCTTACTCTGCTGAAAACAATTCTTCTAAAGTTATACTGTACCCTCCCAGGCTACAATATAGTGCTTACAGCTACACCCTAATTGTCACTCCCGTGATACAATCAAAGTATATCTATAAACTGTTAAATGCCAAGAATTATATGTCTCACAATTCTCCTATTAATCTCCCGATCTAATATTCAAATTATGTCTGTTAAATCATGTACTAAGATTGCAACGTCTCTCCCAAGCTTATTACAATCCATAGAATACAATCAAAGGTTCATGACTCCCCTAATTGTGTTAAGATCTCATTAACAGATCAGCAAAGCAGAAAATCACATAATCAAGCATGCATGAATACCAAGGAATACTACCCAATCCTCAGATTAGAGAATTAGTTACGCATATTTAATAAAGAAAACATAATAATAATGATAATGAATGAAAACATAATATTGAAGAAAGAATTGAAGATCGAAAGTACCTTGATACGATTAAAAGCTATGAATTGTTATGATTTACCATGGTAGGATGTGTTTAAATAGGCTCTACAAATCTTGCCCAACAATAAATTGCCTTCTATTACAATTTGGATTTAAAGAAGGTACCCAAAACTGCCCAGAATACAATTAGAATTAGAAAAAGGGCAAAATAGTAAATTCCCAGCCTTCTTTTACAAGAACACGTGCGCGATTTAATTCAGCATATTTCTTGCACTTGTTTCCTATTCCAGGTTGTAGAAAATCTCTCAAGCTTCGCGTGGGCAGTAAGATCGCTGAAAACGGACTTCTAGAACTCCAGATATGACCAAAACAGTATAAGCTGCGCAACCTTCCCAGAAAATCCGAATTTTAATCAATTAATTCTCCAAGAACGATAGAAGCATCCACTTTAATCAACATTCTCGTAAATCTGCACAACTAAGCAAAACACATCAAAACTACAACAACTTGAGTCCAAAACAATCAATTTAAGCCGAACGGAGGCATTCCCAGTGGATATAAAATCCACTTATCAAACCCCCAAACTTAAACTGATGCTTGTCCTCAAGCATAAACAATTACAGCTACCTGATTAGTACCACTTCCGTAGGTGATCACGGTTGCATTTGGCATATGCAACAAGCCCTTTAAACCCCTAGGCAGCCCTAGTGGACGAGTAAGGTCTCGTGAGGGCCTATAGCGAATGTACCCACAAAATCCATTTAACCTAATGCAATGCAATGCATGAATGCAACTAATATGAAATATGCAACGATCCCCTTCAAACTAACCAAAACCAACTAACAAGCAAATATCTCAAAGAATGCAACTAAATCCAAATAGAGCTCGACCAAGTTCCCGTATACTAACATTACACGAACAGAAACGTGCGTGTGTGCAATGCTCATCAGAAATACTCCCAAAACTAGGTCAAAAATCAAACATATCCTTCGCCAAGACAATCACAGGTTTATAAATAGAATAGATTGTAGACACTTCATAACCTAGAAACACCTCCATCCTTATCCAAGGTAGACAGAAATTCATGCTTTATTACAAACTACAACGACACATATATACAAGCATGCTTATTTAACCGTGCAATGGATGAGACCCCAAAAGGCTTATACAATAATACCCATGTAGCGAGCGTTAGGTCAGTGGATCCCAGACTATAAAAGCCTGTCACTAGGCACAAAGTCCCCTCGTACTTAATAGCTCGAGTATTAAAGAGCTCACCCTGGTTAATTTTGCATATAACAATTGAAACTTTTTTTTTCCTTCTTTTCTTTTTTTTTTCTGTTTTTTTTTCTTTTTTTTTCTTTTCTATGCAATCTGGAATGAGAATTCCCAATTCCAACCCTAGACTACTCATATAAATATGAGCCGGCTACTAGCCATTTGACACCTAGCCATTATTTAACAATTAATACAACTAGCATGAAATCCCTGGTTTCCCCCAAACTTAGACTTAATTGTTCTAGGCCATCAAGGGAATAACGAAAATTCTAAATATAATCAGGTGATTAAATCTCAAAGCATCCGAACAAGCATGACCTCAACCTAGCCCAAAAGCACCCAATGAGACTGTGTAATTAGTTTTGTTTCCGAAACACATAAGTCAATTTCATAGAAACTATAAATCAGCCCTCTATTCATCATTACCACACTCAATTAGACACCTACCTACCAATCAGAATCAGCTTGTCCTAAGGGATCATGAAAAATGCATGCCATGAAAATGCAACTAGAATGAACTCACATGGTATACGAAACAAAAAAATAGAATATCCTATATGAAACAAACGTAGATAACACGAACATACATGCATGAATTATCACTAATATGCAAAACATGAAATCCTACATGAACACATAATAATACAACAACTACTAATCCCTCAAAACACCCCCAAACTTGAAATATTCAATGTCCTCATTGAATGGAAGTAAATACGAGGGAAAGTAGAAAACATACCTAACCAGCTGAATCATAACCCTCCTCGGATGAATCTGGTGGAGGATAATGCGTACGAGCTCCATAGACTGGCCACTTCAAGAATACTACAAAACCCACAATTACAAGAACACAAATTCATAATAAAAATAAGATTAGAGAAGATAAACCAATTACGAATCAAAGAGGTGAACTTGTAATTAATTCCTCTTTAGAATTGAATTTAAATAAATAGAAGAGGAATTGGATTTGTATGTATGGGTGTGTATATATAATGGAGAAATTGGGTGAATAAAATTAATGTGAAAAGGAAAAAAAATTTTGGGTGGATAGGAAAGTTGACGTAAGATAGAAATAGGAATTGATAAATTAAAGAAAAAGAATTAGAATAGGTTTAGAATTTTGGTGGAGAGATGGGGGTTTTGGAATTGTTATGGAATTAAAATTGGGTGTAGAGATGAGAGAAAAAGAGTAGAAAAGGAATTGGGATTTTTTTTGTTTTTTTATATATACTATAGCTGAAAAAATCTGGCAGACAAGGATGTCACGCAGGTGCAACCTGCGTCACGCAGGCGCAGCCTGCGCGACAAGCAGTAACGCAGGCGCAACCTGCGTCACGCAGGCGCAACCTGCGTCACGCAGGCGCAACCTGCGTCTGCGTGACGCAGGCGCAGCCTGCGCCACTAATGCGTGGGTTGCCTCCCACGAAGCGCTCCTTTAACATCAATAGCTTGACGCCGATTATACCTGGAAACTTCAATGAGGATAAAAAGCAAACAGATGCACATATCTACGAATTTTTAATATAAGCATATTGTGCAAATAAACCTTAGATTCATTGAAAGGTACGAAAACTTTCAAGAACCTATCATGCTCAAGAGACTTGGAAACATCAAAATAGCTAGAAAAGTCGTCAGAATAATCATTATAAGTACGACTCATATACTCCTCCCAAATCGGATCCTTATACTCTACAGCAAGATTTTCAACTTCCTCAATCTTAACTTCCTTCTCTTTTATAATTGGACACTCATCAATTTGAATCTCATCTACCAATGTATTATGCTCAAAATTTTCTAGAACTGGTAGAATTTCAATTGCATCCAAATTATCATTAATGTGCATGGGACAATTATCAACTACACCGGTAGACTCATCAGACACAACATTATCATCAATTGCTAAACAAGAATCATGGCATAGAGGAAAATTGACACAAGGGGGAGTTCGATAACAGCCGTCATGCCACACGTTACGAACTTCCAAAATAAAATTATTTAGTTTAGCATTCTCCTCGTACCAAGCTATTGAATCACATGGAATATCATTATCACTAGCAATTTCTAAAGTTGGTTCATCAAAAACTCCCAAAGAAAGTAAGGGAAGATTAGACTGAGTTCCTTGAATCATTTTATTGAGCGCAATCTCCCAATCAGCAAGTAAAGAAGGATTAGACTGAGTTAAACTCGTATCAACATCATTACACATATATGGATAAACATCATCATGATATTGATTTTCAAACGAATATGAATAATCATTGCTAGAGGCATATGGAGCATAAAATGAGTTCTCAGAATAGAACGAATTCCCCTGATATGCATTACGATCCTCATAGGAATTGAATTGTGGGTAAGGATTGAAGTCTTGACATCGTTCTTGATAGTTGTAGAAATTCTGGGCGTTGTTCCAACCAAAGTTGTACTCCATCTAGTCTCTCTCCTCAAAACCTGTTTAAGTTATCTACCTCAAAGAACCTGTAGACACACCAAGGAAAGAAATACAAAAAGAAAGAAAAGAAAAATATATACAAAGATAAAATCCAAACTACAAGAAACAATTAACTCAAACCCAACATTACTGCCTTCCCCGGCAGCGGCGCCAATTTGTTAGTAGTATTTTTGTTGTTCGTTCGCAGGGAAGGACTGAATGTGATATCAAGTTCAAGTATCTTATCTCTCACAATTTAGAAGTGTAAAAGAATGTTTGGTTTGTTTATAAACTAAATTAAACTAATTATCAATCGAGAATAAAATATATATGAGGAAAACAATCCAAGAACTGGGGTTCTTCACTTGGTTTCAATACACATTCAATATCTATGTGACATCTACGTTCTTACTCTGCTGAAAACAATTTTTCTAAAGTTATACTGTACCCTCCCAGGCTACAATATAGTGCTTACAGCTACAACCTAATTGTCACTCCCGTGATACAATCAAAGTATATCTATAAACTGTTAAATGCCAAGAATTATATGTCTCACAATTCTCCTATTAATCTCCCGATCTAATATTCAAATTATGTCTGTTAAATCATGTACTAAGATTGCAACGTCTCTCCCAAGCTTATTAGAATCCATAGAATACAATCAAAGGTTCATGACTCCCCTAATTGTGTTAAGATCTCATTAACAGATCAGCAAAGCAGAAAATCACATAATCAAGCATGCATGAATACCAAGGAATACTACCCAATCCTCAGATTAGAGAATTAGTTACGCATATTTAATAAAGAAAACATAATAATAATGATAATGAATGAAAACATAATATTGAAGAAAGAATTGAAGATCGAAAGTACCTTGATACGATTAAAAGCTATGAATTGTTATGATTTACAATGGTAGGATGTGTTTAAATAGGCTCTACAAATCTTGCCCAACAAGAAATTGCCTTCTATTACAATTTGGATTTAAAGAAGGTACCCAAAACTGCCCAGCATACAATTAGAATTAGAAAAAGGGCAAAACAGTAAATTCCCAGCCTTCTTTTACAAGAACACGTGCGCGATTTAATTCAGCATATTTCTTGCACTTGTTTCCTATCCCAGGTTGTAGAAAATCTCTCAAGATTCGCGTGGGCAGTAAGATCGCTGAAAACGGACTTCTAGAACTCCAGATATGACCAAAACAATATAAGCTGCGCAGCCTTCCCAGAAAATCCGAATTTTAATCAATTAATTCTCCAAGAACGATAGAAACATCCACTTTAATCAACATTCTCGTAAATCTGCACAACTAAGAAAAACACATCAAAACTACAACAACTTGAGTCCAAAACAATCAATTTAAGCTGAACGGAGGCATTCCCAGTGGATATAAAATCCACTTATCAAACCCCCAAACTTAAACTGATGCTTGTCCTCAAGCATAAACAATTACAACTACCTGATTAGTACCACTTCCGTAGGTGATCACGGTTGCATTTGGCATATGCAACAAGCCCTTTAAACCCCTAGGCAGCCCCAGTGGATGAGTAAGGTCTCGTGAGGGCCTATAGCGAATGTACCCACAAAATCCATTTAACCTAACGCAATGCAATGCATGAATGCAACTAATATGAAATATGCAACGATCCCCTTCAAACAAACCAAAACCAACTAACAAGAAAATATCTCAAAGAATGCAACTAAATCCAAATAGAGCTCGAGCAAGTTCCCGTATACTAACAATACATGAACAGAAACGTGCGTGTGTGCAATTCTCATCAGAAATACTCCCAAAACTAGGTCAAAATCGTACATGCTCTTCGCCAAGACAATCACAGTAGACTGTAGACACTTCATAACCTAAGAACACATCCATCCTTATCCAAGGTAGACAGAAATTCATGCTTTGTTACTACTACTACGACACATATATACAATCATGCTTATTTAACCGTGCAATGAATGAGACCCCAAAATGCTTATACAATAATACCCATGTAGCGAGTGTTAGGTCAGTGGATCCCAGACTATAAAAGCCTTAGGTCACTAGGACTAAGTCCCCTCAGACTTAATTACTCGAGTATTAAAGAGCTCACTCTGGGTAATTTTGCATATAAACACTTGAAACTGTTGACTTTTTTTTTCTTCTGTTTTTTTCTTTTCTATGCAATCTGGAATGAGAATTCTCAATTCCAACCCTAGTCTACTCATATAAATATGAGCCGGCTACTAGCCATTTGACACCTAGCCATTATTGACAATTATTTACAATTTAGCATGGAATCCCTGTTTTCCCCCAAACTTAGACTTAATTGTTCTAGGCCATCAAGGGAATAACGAAAATTCTAAATATAATTAAGTGATTAAATCTCAAAACATCCAAACAAGCATGACCTTAACCTAGCCCAAAAGCACCCAATGAGTCTATGTAATTAGTTTTATTTTCGAAACACATAAGTCAATTTCATAGAAACTATAAATCAACCCTCTATTCATCATTACCACACTCAATTAGACACCTACCTACCAATCAGAATTAGCTCATTCTAAGGGATCATGAAATATGCATGCCATGAAAATGCAACTAGAATGAACTCACATGGTATACAGAAATGAAAACAGAATGTCCTACATGAAACAAACGTAGATACCACGAACATATATGTATGAATTACTACTACTAATATGCAAAGCATGAAATCCTACATGAACACATATATACAACAACAACTACTAATCCCTCAAAACATCCCCAAACTTAAAATATTCAATGTCCGCATTGAATGGAAGTAAATACAAGGAAAAGTAGAAAACATACCTAACCCGCTGAGTCATAACCCTCCTCGAATGAATCTGGTGGAGGACAATGCGTACGAGCTCCATTGACTGGCCACTTCCCAAATAACAAGAACCCACAATTACAAGAACACAAATTCGTAATAAAAATAATATTAGAGAAAAAGATAAACCAATTACGAATCAAAGAGGTGAACTTGTAATTAATTCCTCTTTAGAATTGAATTTAAATAAATAAAAGAGGAATTGGATTTGTATGTATGGGTGTGTATATATAATGGAGGGATTGGGTGAATAAAATTTGAACGTGAAAGGGAAAAAATTTTGGGTGGGTATGAAATTTGATGTAAGATAGAAATAGGATTTAATAATTTAGAGAAAAAGAATTAGAATAGATATAGGATTAAAAATAGAAGATGGGAATTATTATGAAATTAGGAAAATTAAGGGTTTCGTCAGGGTTTAAGGATTCTTTCTTCTTTCTTTCAACCCTAATTCTTTTCTACTCCTATTCTTTCATCCCTAACCTACTCTTAATTATAAAAAAATTAAGAGTCATGAATTATTATAAAAAATAGAAGATGGGAATTATTATGAAGATGGGAATTATCTAGAAATATTTTTTCAAAAATCGAATCCTTAAACCCTGACGAAACCCTATTTTGGGGGTTCCGGTCAAAGTACTAGTTGACCGTTGAATTACCCAATCCAATAAATATTTTTTTCTAAAATTTTGGGAATAACATTAAAAAGGTTGGATCTTGATTCCCGTATGCTTGGGTCCTCTAGAAATATTATTTAAAAAATCGAATCCTTAAACCCTGACGAAACCCTTTTTAGGGGTTCCGGTTAAAGTACTTGTTGACCGTTCAATTACCCAATCAAATAAACTTTTTATTTTTCTAAAATTTTGGGAATAACATTAAAAAGGATGGATCTTGATTCCCGTATGCTTGGGTCATCTAGAAATATTTTTTTAAAAATGGAAACCTTAATCCCTGACGAAACCCTGTTTATGGGTTCCGGTCAAAGTACTAGTTGATCGTTCAATTACCCAATCAAATAAATATTTTTTTTCCTAAAATTTTGGGAATAACATTAAAAAGGATGGATCTTGATTCCTGTATGCTTGGGTCATCTAGAAATATTTTTTCAAAAATCGAATCCTTAAGCCCTGACGAAACCCTGTTTTGGGGGTTCCGGTTAAAGTACTAGTTGACCGTTAAATTACCCAATCCAATAAATATTTTTTTCTAAAATATTGGGAATAACATTAAAAAGGTTGGATCTTGATTCCCGTACGCTTGGGTCGTCTAGAAATATTTTTTAAAAAATCGAATCCTTAAACCCTGACGAAACCGTGTTTAGGGGTTCCGGTTAAAGTAATAGTTGACCGTTGAATTACCCAATCCAATAAATATTTTTTTCTAAAATTTTTGGAATAACATTAAAAAGGTTGGATCTTGATTCCCGTACGTTTGGGTCGTCTAGAAATATTTTTTAAAAAATCGAATCCTTAAACCCTGACGAAACCCTATTTAGGGGTTCCGGTCAAAGTACTAGTTGACCGTTCAATTACCCAATCAAATAAATTTATATTTTTCTAAAATTTTGCGAATAACATTAAAATGGATGGATCTTGATTCCCGTATGCTTGGGTCATCTAGAATTAATTTTTTAAAAATGGAAACCTTAAACCCTGACGAAACCTAGTTTAGGGGTTCTGGTCAAAGTACTAGTTGACCGTTCAATTACCCAATCAAATAAATAGTTTTTTTTCTAAAATTTTTGGAATAACATTAAAAAGGATGGATCTTGATTCCTGTATGCTTGGGTTGTCTAGAAATATTTTTTCAAAAATCGAATCCTTAAACCCTTACGAAACCCTGTTTTGGGGGTTCCGGTCAAAGTACTAGTTGACCGTTGAATTACCCAATCCAATAAATATTTTTTTCTAAAATTTTGGGAATAACATTAAAAATGTTGGATCTTGATTCCCGTACGCTTGGGTCGTCTAAATATTTTTTAAAAAATCGAATCCTTAAACCTTGAGGAAACCCTGTTTAGGGGTTCCGGTCAAAGTACTAGTTGATCGTTCAATTACCCAATCAAATAATTTTTTTTTCTAATATTTTGGGAATAATATTAAAAAGGATGGATCTTGATTCCCGTATGCTTGGGTCATCTAGAAATATATTTTTCAAAATGGAAACCGTAAACCCTAACGAAACCCTGTTTAGGGGTTCCGGTCAAAGTACTAGTTGACCGTTCAATTACCCAATCAAATAAATATTTTTTTTTCTAAAATTTTGGGAATAACATTAAAAAGGATGGATCTTGATTCCTGTATGCTTGGGTCTTCTAGAAATATTTTTTCAAAAATCGAATCCTTCAGCCTTGACGAAACCCTGTTTTGGGGGTTCCGGTCAAAGTAATAGTTGACCGTTGAATTACCCAATCCAATAAATATTTTTTTCTAAAATTTTGGGAATAACATTAAAAAGGTTGGATCTTGATTCCCATACACTTGTGTCATCTAGAAATATTTTTTAAAAAATCGAATCCTTAAACCATGACGAAACAGTGTTTAGGGGTTTCGGTCAAAGTACTAGTTGACCGTTCAATTACCCAATCAAATAAATTTTTATTTTTCTAAAATTTTGGGAATAACATTAAAAAGGATGGATCTTGATTCCCGTATGCTTGGGTCATCTAGAAATATTTTTTAAAAAATCGAATCCTTAAACCCTAACGAAACCCTATATAGGGGTTCCGGTCAAAGTACTAGTTGACCGTTCGATTTCCCAATCAAATATTTTTTTTTTATAAAATTTTGGGAATAACATTAAAAAGGATGGATCTTGATTCCCATACGATTAGGTCTTCCAGAAATATATTTTAAAAAATCGATTCCTTAAACCCTGACGAAACCCTGTTTAGGGGTTCCGGTCAAAGTACTTGTTGACCTTTCAATTACCCAATCAAATAATTTTTTTTTTCTAAAATTTTGGGTATAACATTAAAAAGGATAAATCTTGATTCCCGTACGCTTGGGTCCTCTAGAAATATTTTCTAAAAAATCAAATCCTTAAACCATGACGAAACCCTATTTAGGGGTTCCAGTCAAAGTACTAGTTGACCGTTGAATTAGCCAATCAAATAAAAAAAAATTCCTAAAATTTTGGGAATAACATTAAAAATGATGGATCTTGATTCCCGTATGCTTGGGTCATCTAGAATTATATTTTTTAAAATGGAAACCTTAATTCCTGACGAAACCCGGTTTTGGGGTTCTAGTCAAAGTACTAGTTGACCGTTGAATTACCCAATCCAATAAATATTTTTTTCTAAAATTTTGGGAATAACATTAAAAAGGTTAGATCTTGATTCCCGTATGCTTGGGTCCTCTAGAAATATTATTTAAAAAATCGAATCCTTAAACCCGGACGAAACCCTTTTTAGGGGTTCCGGTCAAAGTACTAGTTGACCGTTCAATTACCCAATTAAATAAATTTTTTATTTTTCTAAAATTTTGGGAATAACATTAAAAAGGATGGATCTTGATTCCCGTATGCTTGGGTCATCTAGAAATATTTTTTTAAAAATGGAAACCTTAATCCTTGACGAAACCCTGTTTATGGGTTCCGGTCAAAGTACTAGTTGACCGTTCAATTACCCGATCAAATAAATATTTTTTTTTCTAAAATTTTGGGAATAACATTAAAAAGGATGGATCTTGATTCCTGTATGCTTGGGTCATCTAGAAATATTTTTTCAAAAATCGAATCCTTAAACCATGACGAAACCCTGTTTTGGGGGTTCCGGTCAAAGTACTAGTTGACCGTTGAATTACCCAATCCAATAAATATTTTTTTCTAAAATTTTGGGAATAACATTAAAAATGTTGGATCTTGATTCCCGTACGCTTGGGTCGTCTAAATATGTTTTAAAAAATCGAATCCTTAAACCTTGAGGAAACCCTGTTTAGGGGTTCCGGTCAAAGTACTAGTTGATCGTTCAATTACCCAATCAAATAATTTTTTTTTCTAATATTTTGGGAATAATATTAAAAAGGATGGATCTTGATTCCCGTATGCTTGGGTCATCTAGAAATATATTTTTCAAAATGGAAACCGTAAACCCTAACGAAACCCTGTTTAGGGGTTCCGGTCAAAGTACTAGTTGACCGTTCAATTACCCAATCAAATAAATATTTTTTTTTCTAAAATTTTAGGAATAACATTAAAAAGGATGGATCTTGATTCCTGTATGCTTGGGTCTTCTAGAAATATTTTTTCAAAAATCGAATCCTTCAGCCTTGACGAAACCCTGTTTTGGGGGTTCCGGTCAAAGTAATAGTTGACCGTTGAATTACCCAATCCAATAAATATTTTTTTCTAAAATTTTGGGAATAACATTAAAAAGGTTGGATCTTGATTCCCATACACTTGTGTCATCTAGAAATATTTTTTAAAAAATCGAATCCTTAAACCATGACGAAACAGTGTTTAGGGGTTTCGGTCAAAGTACTAGTTGACCGTTCAATTACCCAATCAAATAAATTTTTATTTTTCTAAAATTTTGGGAATAACATTAAAAAGGATGGATCTTGATTCCCGTATGCTTGGGTCATCTAGAAATATTTTTTAAAAAATCGAATCCTTAAACCCTAACGAAACCCTATATAGGGGTTCCGGTCAAAGTACTAGTTGACCGTTCGATTTCCCAATCAAATATTTTTTTTTATAAAATTTTGGGAATAACATTAAAAAGGATGGATCTTGATTCCCATATGATTAGGTCTTCCAGAAATATTTTTTAAAAAATCGATTCCTTAAACCCTGACGAAACCCTGTTTAGGGGTTCCGGTCAAAGTACTTGTTGACCTTTCAATTACCCAATCAAATAATTTTTTTTTCTAAAATTTTGGGTATAACATTAAAAAGGATAAATCTTGATTCCCGTACGCTTGGGTCCTCTAGAAATATTTTCTAAAAAATCAAATCCTTAAACCATGACGAAACCCTATTTAGGGGTTCCAGTCAAAGTACTAGTTGACCGTTGAATTAGCCAATCAAATAAAAAAAAATTCCTAAAATTTTGGGAATAACATTAAAAATGATGGATCTTGATTCCCGTATGCTTGGGTCATCTAGAATTATATTTTTTAAAATGGAAACCTTAATTCCTGACGAAACCCGGTTTTGGGGTTCTAGTCAAAGTACTAGTTGACCGTTGAATTACCCAATCCAATAAATATTTTTTTCTAAAATTTTGGGAATAACATTAAAAAGGTTGGATCTTGATTCCCGTATGCTTGGGTCCTCTAGAAATATTATTTAAAAAATCGAATCCTTAAACCCGGACGAAACCCTTTTTAGGGGCTCCGGTCAAAGTACTAGTTGACCGTTCAATTACCCAATTAAATAAATTTTTTATTTTTCTAAAATTTTGGGAATAACATTAAAAAGGATGGATCTTGATTCCCGTATGCTTGGGTCATCTAGAAATATTTTTTTAAAAATGGAAACCTTAATCCTTGACGAAACCCTGTTTATGGGTTCCGGTCAAAGTACTAGTTGACCGTTCAATTACCCGATCAAATAAATATTTTTTTTTCTAAAATTTTGGGAATAACATTAAAAAGGATGGATCTTGATTCCTGTATGCTTGGGTCATCTAGAAATATTTTTTCAAAAATCGAATCCTTAAACCATGACGAAACCCTGTTTTGGGGGTTCCGGTCAAAGTACTAGTTGACCGTTGAATTACCCAATCCAATAAATATTTTTTTCTAAAATTTTGGGAATAACATTAAAAATGTTGGATCTTGATTCCCGTATGCTTGGGTCGTCTAGAAATATTTTTTAAAAAATCGAATCCTTAAACCTTGACGAAACCCTGTTTATGGGTTCCGGTCAAAGTACTAGTTGATCGTTCAATTACCCAATAAAATAATTTTTTTTTCAAATATTTTGGGAATAATATTAAAAAGGATGGATCTTGATTCCCGTATGCTTGGGTCATCTAGAAATATATTTTTAAAAATGGAAACCTTAAACCCTAACGAAACCCTGTTTAGGGGTTCCGGTCAAAGTACTAGTTGACCGTTCAATTACCCAATCAAATAAATATTTTTTTTCTAAAATTTTGGGAATAATATTAAAAAGGATGGATCTTGATTCCTGTATGCTTGGGTCATCTAGAAATATTTTTTTCAAAAATCGAATCCTTAAACCCTGACGAAACCCTGTTTTGGGGATTCCGGTCAAAGTAATAGTTGACCGTTGAATTACCCAATCCAATAAATATTTTTTTCTAAAATTTTGGGAATAACATTAAAAAGGTTGGATCTTGATTCTCGTACGCTTGGGTCGTCTAGAAATATTTTTTAAAAAATCGTATCCTTAAACCAAGACGAAACCGTGTTTAGGGGTTCCGGTCAAAGTATTAGTTTACCGTTCAATTACCCAATCAAATAAATTTTTATTTTTCTAAAATTTTGGGAATAGCATTAAAAAGGATGGATCTTGATTCCCGTATGCTTGGGTCATCTAGAAATATTTTTTAAAAAATCGAATCTTTAAAGCCTAACGAAACCCTATATAGGGGTTCCGGTCAAAGTACTAGTTGACCGTTCAATTTCCCAATCAAATAATTTTTTTTATAAAATTTTGGGAATAACATTAAAAATGATGGATCTTGATTCCGATACGCTTAGGTCTTCCAGAAATATTTTTTAAAAAATAGAATCCTTAAACCTTGACGAAACCCTGTTTAGGGGTTCTGGTCAAAGTACTTGTTGACCGTTCAATTACCCAATCAAATAATTTTTTTCTAAAATTTTGGGAATAACATTAAAAAGGATGAATCTTGATTCCCGTACGCTTGGGTCCTCTAGAAATATTTTATAAAAAATAAATCCTTAAACCCTGACGAAACCCTGTTTAGGGGTTCCAGTCAAAGTACTAGTTGACCGTTGAATTAGCCAATCAAATAAAATTAAATTCCTAAAATTTTGGGAATAACATTAAAAATGATGGATCTTGATTCTCGTATGCTTTGGTCATTTAGAAATATTTTTTAAAAAATTAAATCCTTAAACCCTGACGAAACCCTGTTTAGGGGTTCCGGTCAAAGTACTGGTTGACCGTTGAATTACCCAATCAAATAATTTTTTTTTCTAAAATTTTGTGAATAACATTAAAAATGATGGATCTTGATGCCCGTATGATTGGGTGGTCCAGAAATATTTTTTAAAAAATTGAAACCCCCTAAATGGGTGGCACCTTTCCCCCTAAATTAATTGTATAATCCCAAATTATTTTAAAATATTACAATATATAATGCAAGATATGTATTTAATTTTAAGTTTTAAAAATTATGTTACAAAATTATTTTAGTTTTTAATAAATAATGTAAGATATTAAATAAAAGTTTCTTTTAAACCAAATGAAAATTAGAAGCTCACTTTCCCCATTAAACGAAAATTACAACCCTACAACCCCTCGCGCTAAGTCACTCTCACACTTGACACCGCCGTCTCTTAATCTCACTTTACTCTCACTGTCCACTCTCTCAGTCTCTCAATATCAAATTGAAGAACTCGAATCTGTCTATATTCTTTTTTCTTTATTCTCTTCTTTTCTTTCATAATCTCTTCCCCGTATCTAATTTTTTGTTATTCTGCAGGTGATAATTGGGGCTTCACTCTCCAATTAATTAGTAAAAAAACTCTTGTATCTTCTTCTGCATTTTAATTGTTTAATTGTTTAATTCTTTTTCCGTTTTGTATTTTCTCTTAAAGCTTCAATTGGGGTTTCAGTTCCGGGATTAAGTTAGGTTTTTACATTTGAAAATTTTAATTGGGGTTTTCTCTTAAAGCTTCAACTTGTATCAGTTCAATACTGTTTGATGTCCTTCTTGTTGTTAAAACCCTAAACATTTCAATTTGAGATTCATTCTATTTGCTGTTAATCTCGACTTGTGTTAAAGTGAAGATTGTTGTTCAATCTCGAATTCTATTAATTTGGGTTTATTTCATGTGAAGGTCTTATTTGATATTCCTGGAAGATATTTGTGATTTCTGGAGATTTGTGTGATTTGTATAATTAAAGAAACACTGAACGGAAATTCAACAGTTTTCTTAGAACTCCTATAAATGATTAAATTTCACGCATCATCTTTTTTGTTGGAATGGGAACCCGTGATTATACCCATGTTTCGTCTATATTGAATCGTTAATTAGGCATTGTGGCTATGCTGTGAGGCTGTAAATCCTTTTATGACGATATGGACACATTTTTTGTGTTTTGATTGTTTTGCTAGATTTATTGTGTCAAGAATTAAGTTGTAATGCTGGATCATATCAGAATTATGAGGAGATATATTTCAACACTGGTATAGGTTATTGGCAATTGGTAAAGACTTCATTCACATATATATATATATATATATATATATATATATATATATAGAGAGAGAGTTGCACTCCATGAAGAACACCTTATATAAAGAACAATAAAGAACACCTCATATTTAATTCAATATAAGAGTTCCGTCATGACACCCAATATAAAAAGTTCTTAGTTTTTTATCTTCTATCCATTTAGCAAAAAAAAAATAAAATTTGGAAAAAACACTGTTCGTGATGACATCAGCAGTGACGTCATCATGAATAGTGATTTTTTTCAAAAAAAATTTTTTTTTAAATTTTTTTTTGCTGGATGGATAGAAGATAAAAAAAAATAAGAACTTTTTGTATTGGGTGCCCCTGGCGGGGCCAATGGATCTATTGGAATAAATGATTTTATAGTGTTCTTTATTGTTTGTTATATAAGAGTGTTCTGTATGGAGCAAAGGCCTATATATATATATATATATATATATATATTTTGAGGTTTTCACTTCAGCTCTCTCCCTTTAATTTATATGAATTCAGGCCTCAGTTGCTCACTAGAAATTTAGACAAAAAATTATTAACTTTCTTAAAATCATGCATGTTTTATCTTTTGCTAGTCCTAGCTGGCTGCCCTTGCGATATGTTCAAGTTTTACTTTTCACGACTATAGTGTCACTGATGGATGTAAAAGATTTGTTCCTCTTCTTAATTTTTCTTTTCTACACGGACCATTTACTTGTTACTTGGCATAGGCATTTGATGAATAGACACATTCTTTGTTTAATGCTTCTCACTCACCTATGATTGTTAAAAAAGATAAGGCTGATTATTTTCTTAACCTTAACCTCAGCCTCTCTAAGGCCGGAATAATTATCGTTTTTCAGCTAGCTTCTTTCTTCCAGCATTTCCCTTTCCCCCCTTTTACTGCTTTCTTTCGTTTAGAGTTTTCCAGCAGTGTGTGTTCTCTCCCCCTCTTCTCAGCCTCTCTATCTTAACCTTAACCTCCGTCCTCTTTCAACCCCAGCACCACCTCCTTTCGTTCCGGTCCTCCTTCACCTCTCCTCTCCCCGCTCCCCTTCTCCCCTTCTATTCATCCTCACCACTACTAGCACCACCCCTCCCCTGTTTTTCTATTTTTCTTTTTCCTCTTTCAATCCCTGCATCTCTGTTGCACCATTCTTTTTTTTGGTGTTTTGTACTCCGTTAATCTTTTCCTCCTTGCCTCGATCACAGCCGGCATTACCCTTCCCTTCTTCAATCCCTCTTTCCAGTCAAAACCAAATTTCTAGTTTAACAGCCGTATACTCTTTACCCAACTAGAACTCGGTCCCCCAATATTGTTACCCTGAGCTTGTTGTAACTTCTTCTAATCCCTCATCTATCTCTTTCTAGCCGGCGTCGACTTCCTCTCAACTCTTTATAATCAAAAACCCATCTAAAATCGCTTGTTTTTTCCGAGCATACATCACATACCCTAATCAAAACATCTCAATTCCTACTTAAAACTACACAATTTCAATACATTACATATCTTATAGTACCTAAAATTCTACAAAAAATCATACCCAGCCCTTCAACCCCCGTAGTCAATCTCATCTTCTTAAACCATTCCACTCCAGTCCCCCCTGATCTCGTACTACCTGTTTTTTCGCCACCCTCCCCTCGCGTTTTTCCCCTTTTTATGTGTCACCCCCGTTTACTCCTCCTTGTGTTTTAGGTTTTTATATATTTTTATTTAATCTCTCTTTTGTGTTGATTATGTGCTGTTCTGGACTTGTGGGTTTTTTTTTGTTTGTTCTGGTCGTGTGGGTTTTATTTTGTTTGTGTCCTTTTGTGTTGATTGTGTTCTTTTGTGTTTAGTCTTTTGTGTTTTTTAATGTCTCGTAGTTTGCGTATTGGCAGTTTGAATTTAGGTACCTTGTCAGGTAAACTGTTGGAGCTAGTGGGTGGACGTCCTGAAGAAGCGGAGAGTGGATGTGGCTTGTATCCAAGAGACTAGGTGGAAGGGGGCCAGCTCCAGAGTAGCAAACGGGTATAAATTGTGGTACTCAGGTCTTGCCAACTGGAAGAACGGAGTGGGTATTCTTTTGGCGGAGGATCTTAAAGACAACGTTGTGGAAGTGAAGAGGTGCAACGACAGGATCATGTCCGTCAGGGTTGTGGTTGGGGAGAAGGTGGTGAACGTGGTGTGTGCTTATGCACCTCAAGTTGGTCTGAGCGATTCTGAGAAGGAGGCGTTCTGGGTCTGTTTAGATGAGTTGGTTGGCAGTATTCCTGACGACCAATTCTTAGTGTTGGGTGGCGATTTCAATGGTCACATTGGAGAGAGGGCAGATGGCTACACCAGCGCTCATGGCGGTTTTGGCTTCGGTACCAGGAATGTCGGTGGGTCTGCCTTGTTGGACTTTTCTACTGCCCAGGAATTGCTAATCGTGAATTCTGTTTTTCAGAAGAGGGATGAGCACCTCATCACCTTTAGTAGCGGGGGTAACTTCACTCAGATTGACTACCTTCTTATGCGCAGTCGGGTTGTCAGGACGTGCATGGATTGCAAGGTGTTCCGGAGTGAGGCGTGTGCATCCCAGCACCGGCTGTTGGCCATGGATCTGACCATGGGGGGTCGAGTTATCTGTAGGTCGAGAGAGTTCAGACCGAGAATCTTGTGGAAAGACCTGAAGGGCGAGAAGGCAGTCGAATTCAGGGAGGCTCTGGTCATCGAAGGTAGTTTTGCTCGTCTTGGAGATGTTAACTGTAGGTGGACCAACATGGCGAAGGACATTCGGTGTGTGGCCGAGAAAGTGGTGGGGATTTCCTCGGGTTGGTCCAGAAGCCAGAAGGAGTCATGGTGGTGGAACGTGGAGGTTCAATCGAAAGTTAAGGCTAAAAGTGCGCTCTTTAAAGAGCTTTTGTCGATGACTGCAGGGGTGGAGAAGAGCCGGAAGATGGAAGAGTACAAGGTGGCGAGACGGGAGGCCAAGAAGGCCGTGGCGAAAGCCAAAGGGGAAGCCTATGAGGGGTTGTACAAACGCCTGGATACCAAGGAAGGAACGTATGCTATATTTAAACTAGCTAAAGCTAGGGAGAGAGGGCGGCGCGACCTAGGTGCAGTTAAGTTTGTAAAGGATGATTCAGACCGTGTGTTACTTAATGAAGATGCTATTAAGGAGAGGTGGAGTTCGTACTTCCATAACCTTTTCAATGAGAATAGGAGGAGTTGGGCCGGTGGGGAACTAGAGATCCCCCCTTCGCCTCCCTGTGAGCGTATTAGCGAGGACGAGGTCAAGGGGGCCATTCGCAAGATGGCGAAAGGGAAGGCGGTTGGCCCGGATCAGATCCCAATCGAGGTGTGGATTTGTCTTGGCGAAGTTGGCGTCCAATGGCTAGTCAATCTGTTCAATGATCTCCTCTTGGGTGCTAAGATGCCAGCAGAATGGAGGCGTAGTGTTGTAGTTCCTTTTTTCAAGAACAAAGGCGATGCTCAGAGTTGTAGTAACTATCGGGGTATTAAATTACTCAGCCATACTATGAAACTCTGGGAGAGAGTGGTAGAAGGCCGGATTAGAAGAGAAGTTGAAATCTCAGAGAATCAGTTTGGTTTTATGCCGGGCAGATCGACGACCGAGGCCATCCATCTCATGAGACGCCTTATGGAGAAGTTCTGGGAGCGCCGCAAAGACCTCCATATGGTGTTCATTGATCTCGAGAAGGCTTATGATAGTATCCCACGTGAAGCGATTTGGAAGTCCCTCGTAGAGCAGAGTGTATCGTCGTCGTACATTAGAGTGATTCAAGACATGTACTCCCAAGCCAGTTCTTGCGTCTGGACACCAGTGGGTGACTCTCGTTTCTTCCCTGTTGAGATTGGGCTTCATCAGGGATCAGCCCTTAGTCCTCTCCTTTTCGCGCTTATCCTTGATGTCATATCTCGCGAGATCCTAGACGCCGTCCCGTGGTGCATGCTCTTCGCTGAAGATATCGTGCTAGTGGCGGAGTCAAAGGGGGAGGTCAACGAGAAGTTGGAACTATGGAGATCTACTTTGGAGTCTCAAGGCTTGCGGGTGAGTAGAACTAAAACCGAGTATCTCTGGTGCAACTTCAGTGGTGAGGCCATAGACGAAGGGGTGGAGGTTAAGATCGTAGATCAGATCGTCCCGCGTAAGGATAAGTTCAAGTATCTGGGGTCGATCATCCAGAAGGAAGGTGAGGTGGAAGACGATGTCATGCATCGTATCAATGCTGGGTGGCTAAGGTGGAGGGCAGCGTCAGGGGTGATGTGCGACAAGAAGGTTCCTCTAAAGTTGAAAGGGAGATTCTATAGAGCGGCAATCCGGCCTGCGTTGTTATATGGTTCTGAGTGCTGGGCAGCGAAGAAGACCCACGAAAGCAAGTTGGAAGCAGCAGATATGAGGATGTTGCGGTGGTCGTGTGGTCGCACGATGCTAGATAGAATCCCTAATAAGGTGTTTAGGACCGAGCTCGAAGTGGCGCCACTTTCTGCGAAAGTTAGGGAAGGGAGGTTGAGGTGGTTCGGTCACGTCCGTAGGAGGCGGCCGGAAGCCCCAGTGAGAAGGGTCGAGAGTCTTTCGGTTGTTGGGGTAAGGAGGAGAGGCAGACCAAGGAGGTCATGGGAAGAGCAGCTGAGATTGGATTTGAAGGCTTTGAATCTAAGTGAGACCATGACCGCTGACAGGTGTTCGTGGAGGCGACAGATCAGAGTGGTGGACTCTCTTCTAGGGGACGGCACTGTAGTAGAGAACCTCAGAGTTGGGTTGTCTCGGATGGCCATATCATAGGAGTCCGGCTTGTTCCGTTTTCTTTTTCCATTTTCATTTTTCATTTGTAATATCATATGTTTCCTGGTTGTGCAGGTGTGCGGAGCTTTGCTTGGTGGTATCTAGGGGCATGGTAGGTAAGTCCCGTGTGGAGAAAGCCATGGGCTCAGGTATTGCTGTGAACTTTATCGCATTACTTTTAGATTACTCTGTTTATATCACTCACCGTTTATGCCGTGCACATAGCCGAGGGTCTTCACAGAAACAGCCTCCCCACCTTAAAAAGTGGGGGCATGGTCTGCGTACAACCTACCCTCCCCAGACCCTGCTCTGAGCGGGATATACTGGGTATGTTTGGTTTGGTTTATTTTCTTTCTCATATATTTGCTCCTCCAACAGTCCACTGGTGCATTCATTGCTGTGTCAAGGTATGCAAGTGCTACCCCTATACCACCCTATGTCCTCGGTCGTGGAGTTGGTTGGCAGGTATGACTTGATTACATTACTCTGAATATGTACCAACACATCAATACCTTTTTACATGCCTAAACCAGGAAACTAAAGTCATGTCAAAAGGAAAATAACAATATGACAATCTACCACTACTCTCTGCTTCTTGTGCATGACTTTTTGTTTGGAAATGTGAACATCATTTCACTATCTATGCTTTTCTCTTAAATTCCTGTTTTTCCCTTTCAAAAAAGTTCTATCAATTTATCTAAATGCGCTCATCATAACTTTTCATCAGCAATCTATACTTTTTTTTGTTTGTCTATGTATTAGGGAGTGGGAATATTGTTGTCTGGAATATTTGGAACTGGGAACGGATCGTCAGTATCTGTGTAATATTCATAAAGCTTGTGTTTACTGAAATACCTAATGCTGAACTTCATGACTGATGGGGCACTAGATTTTATTTCATTTTACAGGGAAAATGCTGGTTTGCTAGCATTGACACGTGTAGGCAGCCGAAGGGTTGTGCAAATATCTGCTGGATTCATGATATTTTTTTCTACACTTGGTAATTTCTTCATCATTGGAAGGCATGGATTTAGTTTAAAATGATCAAAAATCTGTGTTTGCTGATAATTATTTTCATATGCTTGTATGTCCAGCAAAATTTGGAGCAGTCTTTGCCTCAATTCCTGCACCAATCATTGCAGCTATGTATTGTCTTTTTTTCGCCTAAGTGGGTAAGTGCTTACACAATTTGTTGTTTCTTTATCATTACCACCACATAACTACATAACTAATCTTTTCAAATATTGTGTATTTCTCAGGTGCTGGAGGCCTTAATTTCCTTAATTATATCCTTTTTATGCCTTGTACTAAAATAATTTAGTTATCTGCATTTCATCTTTCTGCTTTCTTCCCCAGTTATAATTTCACAACTGTTAACGTGAATATAATTTTTTGGCAGTTCAACAATATGATTAATATCCCATTCTCGTCAGAAGCATTTGTTGCTGGCTTGTTGGCTTTGTTTCATAACTAAAAACAAGATATCGTAAATTACCCAGAATACCCACGACATTAATGCACCCGATTATCCATGTAGACTCCATATATCCTCGGAATGGAACATTAATATATACTATCTCCAAGATGTTTTCTTCTGTGGTCAATGTTGTTTCTATGAAAAGTGTTTTTAACCTCTGTTACAATCCAAGGTACATTGTTTGAGGCATTTTAGTGCTAGAAATGACATGCTCTGTACTTCTCATTTTAGTGCTAGCAATGACCTGATATATATAGAATCTAGTAGTTTTTTAGATCATGAACTTTGAAGACCTAATCTATAAAGTTAAATACGAAGCTCTGCTATTTCTAGTCATTGCCACCAACAAAAATATCTGGTCTTTTGTCACAGAATAATCTGAATAAATATAGCAGAACACTTCAGAGGCAAACTGGTCTGGGACTCGATTCAAGTTTTTTCATTGGTCCATGGAATATTTTTTTGGGTTGTAGTTGCAAGTTACTGGTCTCCAATTCTCTGTTTATATTATATATTAGAATTTACAGTTAATTAAATGATTTCCCTTATTACTTTCTCAATTTCTTTGTATCAAGAAGGTAATATCCACAAAGAATATTATGCATTAGTTTCATATTGTTGGTGTGCAAGATATTGATTTTCTATTGTTTGTATTTAATGTTATTTGTAATCTAGACCTTGGGTGATTTTTGTAATGCAAGTGCTATAAATGTGATCAGTATCTTTAATTTTAATTTTTGTTTTCACCTTCTTCATTAATAGATGTTCTAAAAAGGATTGCTTTGAAAGAAACTAATGGACAAGTAAGTGCACTTAAGGTATGACACCGACTTCTCTGTACTCACTGCTGTATCTTTTAACATTACTTTGGTGAAAATTATATATAGACAGCAACTGCATCAACAATATATATTATGTCATCAAACTAAATATTGGGATATTTATCTTCCTTATTATTTTGGGTCTGTCTGTTTGTTGCCAAAATAAAATTTTAAACTCATTGAAACTGGACTACAAAAAAGTTGCTGCTTCCTTATATAAAAGACCATGATTTTTATAGTCCTTTGTACATACATAGAGAGAGTCGGATTCTTTGAACAACTGGACACAAAATGACTTCATTTGCTGCAATTAAAATAGCAAATTGACCTGATATGTATCATATGCAGAATTTATGATAAAAAAGAGTGTTTTAACATATGGCAGACTGTACTTGGGATGAAAGCACTGCAATTATATTGATTTATTGCCTCACATTGCAATGCGTTTGAAGAATGAAGGGCATTACATCATTTGAACTTGGAAAGGTATTGAATGGAAATGTATTGAAGAGACTTTTGCTGATCTTGTCATATTTGACTCTTTTGGTGGAGTGGTAGATGAAGGAGATTTGTGAATCTTTTGTATTTTGTATCGATTAGATTTTGGTTTGTTTGTTTGTAAAGGAATTACTATATGTACAAATCAGATATTGCACAATTTTAATTTTTAGTGTTGCAATTACTCTAGTTACTAATGTTGTAATATTAAATTTTGTGTTACTAATAAGCAAATTTACTGTAACATTAGAATAATATAGTGTTAAATTAGCCTTATTGCAGTGTTGCAATAGATAATTAGTGTTACATTAGATAATTATGTAGTGTTACATTAGGTATTTATGTAGTGTTGCATTAGAAAGTGGCCCCCCCACATGCCACGTGTCAGTGTGGGTCCCACACATGCCACGTGGAAGATGGGCCCCATACCTGCCACATGTCAGTGTGGGTCCCACACCTTCCACGTGTTAGTGTGGGCCCACAAAATTCCACGTGGTAATGGGGATGCCACGTGTCAGGATGCCACGTCAGGTTATCACGTGTCAGGATGCCACGTGTCACGTGGGCCCCCCCACATGCCATGTGTCACCTAATGTTTCTGGCTAAGCTAAGGTAAAAGTTTGCTAGTGTTGCATTTGCTTGATTTTGTGTTACTCTATGGTCCTGATGTAACGCTTTCCCTTGTGTTACCATTGAGAAGCTGAGAGTTACATTTGAGGTCAAAGGTAACATTAGCGGATGAAATGGTAAAAGTGTGTTACCTTAGGCCTAATGTAACAAAAAACGTGTCTAATGCAATAGTAGGAGTGCGTTACATGCGCCCATCTATGGCGTAGTCTCACTCATGAGGAACCCCCACTTGCAGACATACACATGGAGTTAGGACACAGTGAGGGTCATGAAACTTCCACTTTTGATGTTCCACAAGTTCTCCTGTGGAACAATCAAAAAATCTCTTCTATACCATCACCTTCTTTATTCTCTAATCCATCAATTGTTTCTTCTCAACAACCTAGAGAAGAGGACAATACCAACCCTTCAGGCTTTGATCATCCATCTATTATCATGGATGAACCCCCATCAAGTGGTGCATAAGAACCCATTGCTCAAAGTGTATGGACACCACTCTCTCAAACACTGAGTTAGATCATGATAAAACTCTGCCAAATATTGAAATAGCCAGCATCATGATTGATCTCCAGAAAGCAACTTACCCTCAGGAAGTTGCTGTCACAACCTCTGCTGCTGTCAAAGACACAACCAAAGTTGCTGTCACTCCATCTGCTGACAGTAAACTCTTGGATAAAGATGCTGTCACCTCTAAACAGCTTGATCAAGATACAACCATTGTTGAAGATGCTTCTGATGAAGATCATGTGCCACTATCCTCTTTCAGAAAGGTAAAATCTAAACCTTCTCTTTCAATGCATGTTAGTACTGCTCATACCCATACATCTAGGTTTAGTGAGGGTTGGAAAAAGAAAAGAGAGATAAAAGAAAATAGAGGTGAGCATAAAAATGAGAGGTAGCCAAATGAGCTGGCAAAAGGAGAGGGACTTGAGCATGTCCAGAGTGATAAAGAGAGAAACCCCAACAAATAGGCTCTAGGCCTTGAGTGTTCATCTGTGAGGAGTGATGAGATCACTCAGAAAAATATTGAGAGTGTGAGAACCCCATCAGCCTCCTTGCCCCAATCTTTTCCTTTACCTCCAACAAGGTTAAGATCTGGTGGTCCTTCTAAACAAGATGATTCAAGGTTGAAATCCCTTGAGGACAGATGTGCATCCTTGGAAACTAAAATTGACAATTTGTCCAATATGGTAGCTACTGGCTTTGCTGAGCTTCAACATACTCTGCTATCATTTTCTGCTGCTCTTAATGCTGTCAAATTCACTAAGGGGGAGAATGTGGTAGATCAAAATAGAGTGGTAGATTCAAACACCTCAGACAAAGTGGTAGAGAAGGAGAAACAAAGGAAAGCAGCAAGCAAGAGGGAGTCAAGAAGTAAGGGGGAGCAGGTACAAGTTGAAGATGGAGAAGAGAGTGAGGGGGAGCAAGAAGAGAAGGAAGAAAGAAACTTTGGTGAAGAACTGAAAGCTTCTGGAGATGGTGATTTTATTGAACATGAAATGGATGGTGAGCCAGTATTGGTAACTAAAGAAGTAATGGAGCAATTACAGGAAACTCAAAAATCTGAAAGACCAATACTGCCTCCTCTGAAAATTAAGGAGCCAACTTCAGAAATCATGGAAACTCCACTGGAAAAACAATGGAGAGAAAAGGAGGAGCAAAACAGACTAGGTAAAGGCAAAGATAAAATGCCTGAGTACATAAATCTGACAACTAGAATCACCTGGTCTGATGGAAGTGAGTACAACCCAGATGAAGAAGGAACAATGATGGTTAGCTACATGGAGAGTACTTTGAACAACAAGGATGAAGAATTCAGTATGTTGGTGGATGACTCAATCACAGAAGCAGGAGGAGTCTACAACAAACTGTCAACAATACTGAAGGATAAAATAATAAGTATCTCTGTGAAAGTTAACTTGGAGAAAAGATGGGCAATTGATGTATATCTGAAATCTGGCATTTCAATATTCATCACAATGCAACTACTGCAAAGCTCGCAACCAAGAATCTTGAATTCCTTAGCAACAAAAGTGAAGGTTAATTCAGTAACCTTTAATGAAAGTCTGTTGGCACAAATAAAGAGGCTTGTTGAAGACAAACTTCCAGAAGTGATTGACAATCCATATGGTGTTTGCTACATGATGACTATAAGAGCAGGAGTAAAGAAGATTAGTTTTCTACATCTGGATGGAGAAATAAAGTTGAAAACTGACTCAGTTATGACAGTACTGAGACACGTTCTCAAATCTAGAATTACCAAAGAAAAGGTCAAGGCTGTCAAGGACATTCACAAACTTTTGGTGATGAGAGATGAGAATATCAGTTCTCAGGTAAAGAAGTTAATTTCTGAAGCAAATGCCAAAAGAAGTGAAAGAGGTGAAAGCTGCACATTTGATGACACCCTTGATGATGGTGAAGATGAAATTGATAGTAATGGAGGATGTGGAGCACCTGGAAATAGTGCTAAGGCAACTGCTGAGATTGCTGGAAGTCAAACCCAGGAGAAAACAAAAGAAGAAACTCCCAAAACTGACAAGAAAGATACTGACGGCAAAGATGAAGGGGAGATAGACATTCTTGAAGCCTTGGAAGCAAATATCTTAAGGTTTGCTGTTGACTGCCTTAATGCTGAAAAGGATGCTGTTAACAAAGACACTGTCAAGAGCTCAAATGAAGATACTGTCATGAAGGACACAGTTAAAGAAGACACTATCAAGAACTTGAATGAAGATGCTGTCAAGGACAAGGATGCCAAGGCATTCAAATATAAAAGGACAAAAATAAAAGAAAGAGCCTGGCGATTAACTCCTATAAAGGGGAAGACAAAGGCTACAGCTAAGACAAAGAAACATGGAATAATGGTTGATAAAACTATTATTCAGAAAAGAGAAATGAACAGCTTCGAATGTCATAAAGCAAATGTTGAAAGAGACATGAAATCCGTCTCTTTGGACCTGGATAAAAGTAAGCAACATGCAACCAAATACACCATCTGGCATAAAGATGGCAGTAGGATAATGTATGTTGACAAGGATTTCAATATGATCAAAGGGTCAACAGTGGTAGACCGGTACAGCCTCAAAATGTCATCTGAAGAAGTAACACGCAGAATTGACTTCTTCGTGTTGGCAAGGATTATGGAGCTTATGGTGAGTCATGGCAATGTCCCTAAACCAGCCATAGAACACATCCAGAAATACTATGCTAAAAGATATGCTGAATTCTATGAGAAACATGGTGACTGGATGGAAATTGATGATGCAAACTTGTCCATAAGTTCAGATGAATTAGAGGTTGAGTGTAAGTATGACTGGGCAAAAAGAACGTCATCTTATACACCTGCAGAAGTGTATGAAGCAGCAGAAGCATTCAGGACTACTGAAGAAGAATTCAAAGATTCTGATAAACCACCCAAATCTGCCAAACAAATTGCTGAAGATCTAGAAGCTCAACTGAAAGAATGTTGCAAGAAGGTCAACAAAATGAATAGTTAGGAAGCAAATTATCAGCCCTGTGTACTTGAAGATCCTCTCTGAATTAAAGATGGAAAAGAAGAAATCTATGCAGATAGTTTTCATAAACTGAGGACCAGTATATTGAAGAATCTCTACTGGAGAGTTGTTGGATCATCTCACAAGCTTGAAATGGTATGTGCTTGGGAACTTGAAGTTATCTTTGACAAAAGGAGAGATGAAGATCGAAAACTAGATAGAAAAAGGAGAGTATCCCTCAATGCTTTTCCTGGAAGGAGATTCAAGGTCATCGAAGGAATCTTAAAGTTCAGAACATACACCTATGACTTCGAAACTTGGTTTGACCTGAAAGATGCTAAAGTGTTTCCTTCTCGAGTGATTCAAGGGTATATTGAAGACATTAAACATGATGCTAACACTCCTGAAGAAAAGGCTTTAGTAGAAGACCTCAAGAAGGCAAGACAAGAAGCTGTCAAAATAGAGGGAAGAATCTTGACAGCTGAGAACTGCTCAAATCAAGCTAAATAAAATTTCTTATTTGCTCAACATAAAGGAGTAATTGATTTGCAGTTTGAACATCAATGTTGCATTTTGGATTCTTTAACATTCATCAGACATAGTCTCTTAACTATTCTGATCTATGTTAGTTAAGTTGTCAGCATGCTTTAATTGTAAATTTGTTGTTATTGTCCATAAAAACAAATTGGGGGAGATTGTTGGGATTTATGGGTGATAGCTTAGAGACAACTTAACTAGTACTTAGTATTATTTGTATAGACTAACACTACAAGAAAAATGGCCATTTACGACGGAAATTTTACACAGAAATCGTCGCATTTGGTCCAATTACGACGAAAAATTTTCGTCATTTTTGCTTGAGTCTTAAGTTCGGATTTTCGTCACAAGTAAAAATTTCATCACAAGTATAAATTTTCGTCATAAGTTCAAATACGGGACCCACTTTTTACAATAAAATAATAATGAACTTACGACGGAATAAATCGTCATAAATTAATAACTTATGACGGAAATATCGTCGAAATTTAAACAGTGGGACCCACCTCGAATATAATTATAACAGAACTTTCGACGGCACAATCCATCGTATGTTAATAATTTATGACGATTATTTTTGTCGCAAGTTCACCACAATTAAATTTGGGAAAAAAAGAATAAATAAAAGATGAACAATCGTCATAAATTACCCAGAAAATCGTCGAAAATTACCAAGAAAATCGTCTTAAGTTACCTATAAAAGCGTCGTAAGTTAACCTAACCAAGAACAACATTCTACTGCTTTTTCAGGTTCCAGCCATTTTTGCCTTCCAAATTAAATCCCAAAACATCCCAATGTACATAAAATCCAAAACCACAATCAAACATGAAAGCTTGTAACAAATATCCATGCAATTAAACGAATCTAAATATAAAAAATACCAAATTTACATAAATATTATCATAAATCCATATTCGATCACACAAAAGTTTAAACCATCCAACAAAAGTATAGATCACGTACGGTACATCTAAAAACCAACATTAGTTCACAACATAACTTAGATTAACTTACAAACATTCATAGTCTAAATTAAATGCAGACATAATACTCAACCCCTAATTTTAGGACCGCTATGAGACACGTGAGGCATAGCATTCGTATCATGGTCAGATTCAGTATCCTCATCATCGGGCTCGCCATCGTCAACATGGTGATCATCATCGGCCGGGGCCTTCCCCTACAATATACAGAAATAAGGACGTCACATACATTCATACAAAAGCAATTAAATAAAGTTTAATATCTTAAAACTCTATATAAAGTTGTCTCCTATATCTTATTAAGTTATTATTCATAATTAATTCTCATGCAACTTATTAATACTAATAATAAGCTATAAAAAATGCATGACTGATTTATCTTGGCTAATATGGACCTTTCCAGTTCATATTAAATATTTTGTGGAAGATTTAGCTTGTGTGTGTGATCTTTTTTAATCCATTGTGTGTCACAGCCACTTACAGATGCGTGGTACTATTCAGCCTCCACAAGTTGTCCAGGTATGATTATTATATTATTGTACATCATATCTGCAAAACTGAATGGAGACTAAATAAGACATTGTACTTTTGTCGCAGGCTTATCAGTCAGTTCAATTGGAGCAAACTTATCCAGCAGGACAAGATTTGGCACTTCCGCCTGCAACACCTATTTTCGGTTTGTCTGATTCTTTAAACTATAGATTCAGGTTAAAAATTCCAAGTAGAAATTGTTATAGCAAGGTCTACTCTGATGGTCTCAATCAAGATAAATCAATTTTATTTAAAAGTTCTCAAAGAAAGGAAATTCAAGGTATGGAGAAGTAACAGGCACAAATTTGTGATTACAAGATACATCAGATAGATGCGAAGTTAAGAGAAACATGGATTTAAAATAATTAACATTTTTAGACAACACAAGCTAAATTTTTCTCTTTTAAGTAATTTTTACGATTGTTGAATTTTATTGTATTATTAGGGTACTTATTACTACTGTCTTTGTTTTTTATAGTTCAGGACTCATTTTTTTATTTTATTTCATGTTTATTTAAGTGTATGTTCATATAGTAACTTTTGTTACGTAATAATTGCAGCCTATTACGGGACAAATTATCAACCTAACAAAAATATCCTAACAAAAAAAGTAAATGGGACAAATTCTCAACCTAACAAAAAAATAGTAAAAATAAGTAATTTTACCTTTACTGCACCAGGTCCATCCTTCTTATATGCGTTGTTCAGCACCTAAACCACGACCCGAACAATGGCATGTCACGTCTCTCTAGCAATCGGATGGTCTGAAGGTTCCGAAGAGTTTCCTTCCACCACATTGCGTGCTAAGAGACGAACGTCCTCGGCAGTCAATGTGTACTCATCCGGATTGGCTCGGGCCTGGGCCAAGGTCTCATCCACAACCCTTATAAAGATATCATCTTGTAAGCGAGCCAAAATAGATCTACCGGAGCTACCTTCCCCTTTTCGAGGTGGTGGAGGACGTGCATCAGACCCTACGCAAATATACAAATATCATTAATAGGAATAAATGATGAGACAATTTGAGAGTGTTAAACATTTCAAGTATAACAAGAATATACCATAAATATCAGAAGGTCGAAGCTGCGGGTGTCCAATAATCATATTCTTCCGTACACCTCCCACCGCCTCTATCCAACTATGGATTTGGGTCGTCTCGGGATCAACGCCTTTCTTTTCACATATGCTAATGTAATGATCCTGAAAAATAATTTAGAGTGAGGTTCTATAATAAAGCTATTATGCACAGTCGTAGTGTAAGAGTAAGGGCCACAATGCATAAAATATGCATTTATACATATTTGCACCCAAATATGCAACTCCCTACTGTTAGTGTAAAATTTTACACGAGGCTTCTTTAAAATATTCTTTTACCCCTGTTCTGTCTTCGGCATATCACAATAAAGTATGTATATCAAAACAAATAACTGTCTATAACAAACTTGACCCCAAAAGATGAATTTTACAAAAAATGTAGATTCTTGAGAATAGTTTTACATGTTCTGGCTTTTCTAGTTGTGTTTAAATTTAGGTGCACCAAGTATTCAATTTATGTTCAATTTATGTTTAATTAGAAAACATCAAACACTATCTTCATAAAATCTAAGTTTAAAGTTTAAACCTTTAACTTTAAAGTTAAATCAGTCCAACATCTTATCTACAGTGTATTGTAATTTGAAGTATGAATGCTTACAATGATATCCTTGGCAGCCTCAGTAATCCACTGACCCTTCCTATTCGGGTCTTTCAAAGTGTGACAATCCTTATAGACAACTAGGGTATTAAGTTTGCCATGCTTTTCAACATAATCCTATTCAAGAAATTTCAACAGAAGTTTATAAAATACATAAAAAGCAATAAGTACTATGCGTATAGCATAATACTCATAATCTGCATTGTTGCACATAAACAAGGATATTGCTTATATCAATAAGGATATTGTGATGCACCATTGTTGCACATCTATAATGCTTCAGCAATTATATGGCAATATTAAACTCAATAATTTTTGTGATTTTGTGTAGAGTATACTAGCCGTGAACCAGTAGAAGTAACTACTGAACCTCTAGCCCTCTGCATTAATATAATGTTGCATGTGAAACCTAGAAAATCTGACATGTTTGTGTTTGTTGGATCTCATACTAAATATATCGTAGTAGGACTCGAGAACGTTATGCAGCACTTAGATGGATATATATCATCTCTTATATGAACTATATACTTGATTCAAAAGTTATGTTCAATATAATGCTAGAGAAATGTAAGAAGCAAGTTAAATATTATTACACAATAGCATACCCGACGACGTCGATCAAATGAACGTGCACCAGATGTGTGAGGTATTTTTACTGATTTTCGGGCTTTCTTACCAGCATCAGACTTTTTCTTCCACTCATCATTGTCCCAGTACTTAGCTATTCTGGACCAAACACCAGGTTTCATATATAAGGGCCTGTGCTCTATGTAAGTGTCTCCGGGTTTTTTTTGTCCATCAGCCCTTTTCTTATCATCAGCAAGTGCACGGCGCAATTTATCACGTAAGACTGTGAGTATAGAAGCCCTTGCCTCATCTTCAGTGGCAAATTCTGGATCCCACATGTAGTAGCGCTGCAAAATAAAAAGAAGTCGTAACATATAATAACAAGACAATAAATACAAGACAATCACATTTTAAAAGTCAAAGATAATTGACATACCAAGAACTCATCTACACAGACATTCCAAAACTTTGGAGAGTTCCTATTAATCTCTTTCACGCCTACACAACCATCGGGCCAGAACATGCGAATAATTGCCAGTAAATTTTGCAATGCCTTTGGACAATCTATCCTGAAATGCGAATAAACCACATCAATGACACATAAATTGACTTGCAATTAACATCTATGAGAGTGATATAAGCAACAATTGCTTTTTGCTTGTGAATCTGAGCTACTTAAGTATCCCGATCTGTGTTGAACAGCCTCTGACTTCTTTTCCATGTTCTTATTCTAATCTTATTTAGCTATTGTCTGTTGATCACCTTGTTGTATGAGGCACTGAACAATATGGTCTGAGTATAAATGTGAAAGTTATTAACGATATATATAGTTGTCATGATACTATCTAAACTAACTGATATATCATCACAAACTAAACAGAGGAATTATAGAGAGATGAGTTAACATAAGAGAAACAGGTGAGAATCGAGAATCTAGAGCTTAGATAATATAGCTACAATTACAGGTCATGACGTTATTTTCTGTACCCAACTGACTCCAGCAGCTTATAACTACTGTTACTGCCTAAAGTAGATTTAATCGAATTCTGAATTTTGCCAACTGTTTCAATTAAAATTTACATATCTGAACTTCTATGAGCTACTGAGTAATAGCTATAGAATGTGTAGCGTTTATCGTATGGATCCAAAACAACCAACTAAATTTGGTAGCCCAAACCCCAACATGGGAGGTTCTACGACGACAAAAAATGTTGGACCAGTTATTTAGCCGTTCAATTACTGATTTTACTTTGAGGAGTGGAGCACTAGATGATGGTTGTTAATGGTGGAGTATCGGATACTTATTCTTCTACAAATGGTAATGAATTTTCTTTTCTAAACAAAAAATATAAAGATACAAGATTATACGAGACAATATAAGACTAGTAAGAGGAGAACTAGCAAGGCAAAACCGGTCCTTGCACTAACTTCAAGAGTTTCTTGAATGCATCTTAATATTTAGATGGAATATAAATTCCATTTTGCAAAAAACTGAGGCAGATGATATCATCAGAAATTTTTCTTGTTAAATCACAATCAAATGTGAATATTTAGGATTCATTACGTTATTTTAAAAAGTCTGGTCTGTGAATTTCTTTTTATTAAAGTAATTTTCAATTACTATATTATTCTTATGCCTCCAATGCAAATTTGCAAGAACAAAGTGCAGACTGCAGGTGGTCTTTTACTGTCTCATAAATATTTTACGCATAAACTTCTGATACCTAGACAACTCTGACAACTAAAGTGTAGGCGCATTAAAGAAAATGAGCAGACATAGAAGTTTTTGATTCAACATTTTGTTCTCTTTCATCTATTTAGTTCTCAAGAAACTCAATTATTTAGCTCTCTTTCATCTATTGTTTGTTAAATTGTTAACTTACAAGTTTCCAGAGATGGGAACAACTGTCGGGGTCTCAGGGTATGAACCGAATCCACCAGGAGAATAACCATGTGTCCTGTGGCTGCGAGGATCAGCAGCTTCTCCAATTAGAAGAATACGCCTCCCCGCATTGTCCCAAAGAATGCACTCAGAGTTTTCATCTTCGTCCCTAAGCCTACGTCGGCTTCCTCCACTAGCACCTCGACTACTTCCTCCCCTAGCACCAGCACCACTACTCTCTCCGCTACCACTAGCACCGCAACCGTGCCCCCTAACACCACTTCCACGGGTGTCCCCCTGGCCACCATTGTAACCACTACCCTGACCATTGGTTCCCCGACCACCACTGCCATTACTGGCCCCTGGGCCACCATTGTCATTGCCCTTCGTGCCACCATTGCCACTGCCCCAACCACCGCTTCCTTGATTAGCATCTACTCCATATTGTAGAATTTGCCTCCACTCATCATCCGAAAGATTACACTCAGAGTTTTCATCTTCGTCCCTAAGCCTACGTTGACCTCCTCCACTAGCACCTCGACTACTTCCTCCCCTAGCACCAGCAGCACTACTCTCTCCACTACCATTAGCACTGCCACCGTGCCCCCCAACACCACTTTTATGGGTGTCCCCCCGACCCCCGCTGCCAACATTATCCCCTCAGCCACCATTGTTACCACTGCCCCGACCACCACTTCCTCGGCCACTACCAAAACCCCTTCTACTCGCAGCTCTACTCCCTGTCATCATCCCAACAACACTGAAAAGAAAAGACATATACCATGGGAAGAAAATATATATAATAACAAGAAAAATTTAATTCAAGTTGTCTTACTCCCAAAATGGAACCCAGAAAAACTACACACAACTACACTGCATGGGTTACGAGTATAACTATTTCTAAGAAATTATGTGTACATATTATCTTTTTAATTACTTCAAGTTGAAACTAATATATACAAATTATATCCAGAGCAAGACGTGTGTAGAATAACTCACAATTAGCAAATAAATAGCTTACGGCTAAAAGGAGTGCAATAATCACATACGAGGATCAAAATATAGATACCTAGTGAAATATATAGATACCCAGTGAAATATATAGATACCTATTAACATATAAAAGGTTTAAAATCTGATTTTGAACCATAACAAGAGATACCCAGTGTTAATTGTGTTAATAATATGACGAATTATATACATATACATGCATGCTATCAATAGAGTAAAAAAACAACCATATAGCAACAAAAAATGAATCTTTTACCTTGCAATCAGAACGAAAAACGTGAGAATCATTCTAATAGGTTTGAGATCGGTTTAAATTAGTTAAAATCGGCTTGTAATCGGTTTAATCGCAGTAGCCAGCAGAAGAGAGATAGAGAGAGAGAGAGAGAGACCCAAAAAGTGAAAAGGAGATAGACTTTACCAAAAAAGTGAAAAGTATAAGTTGTTTATGCTAGGGTTTAGATAATACAACGTCGTTTTGATCTGTTTTGAGATGATACGACGTCGTTTTGTAGATTGAGCGATTCATTCAATTTTTCCTAAAAATTAACCGCGAATTGAAAAATAAAAAAGACCAGCCAGCACGAATCGAATCATAGTCACACGTGATGGAGGTTGAGTACTAAACCAACTGAGACAACTACATCTTGGATAAATTCTGGGATTAATCTTACATACAACAAACCCATCGTATTTTACAATATATTTATTATGATTATATAAGTTACTAACATTTAAATCAATAATTATTTTTATTCTTATACATGTATTTCCCAAATTTTATACACACCCACAAAGTCATACCACCAAATTTTGAATTCAAATTTTGCCATTTTTTGTATTTTTTAATTAATTTTACAAACTAGTTAAAAATGGGGAAAAAATAAAACAAATGGAAATTTATTGATAGTAGGGTAACATTCATCACACAAGTAGTGGGTAAGAACACTTGGTTGTGTATGAATTTTAGTTCAAAATTTGGTTTTTTCAGATTTTTATTTAATTTTTGATTTATTTTACAAACTAGTTAAAAATGGGGAAAAAATCAAAAAATTATAAAATTAGTTAAAATTATTGTATAAGTAGCCACTTACACTTCTACTGGTCAAAGTATTAGTTGACCGCTAAATTACTAATCAAAGTAGTAGTTGGAAAAAATCGAAGCACGAATCAGGCACAAAACCCTCTTAGGGGTAATAGTCAAATTACTAGTTGACTATTAAATTATCAAATCAAATAAATATATTTTTTTTCCGAAATTTTGACAATAACATTAAAAATGATGGATCTTAACATCCGTACGGTTGGATCATCGAGAATTGTTTTGAAAAAAATTGAAACATGAATCAGGAACAAACCCTATTTAGGGTTACTAGTGAAAATAGTAGTTGACCGTTAAATTATCGAGTCAAAATAATTATATTTTTTTTAAAAGTGTTGGCAATAACATTAAAAGGAACGGCTTAACATCCGTACGATTGGATCGTCGAGGAATGATTTGAAAAAGTTCGAAACACGTATCAGGGACGAAATCCTTTTTAGGGGTGCTAGATTTTTATTCGTTATTTTATATTTTTAATGTTGTTAATCACTTTTAAGTAGTCATATAATATAACTTTTACAAGATTTAATATTAATATAAATTAATCTATGTGGTTGATGCATACATAATAAGAAATTTTTTGAAAAACACTAACAATATTTACGACGAATTAAGAAGATCGTCATAATTCTGAGTAACTTATGACGGATTTTTCGTCATAAGTTACCCAGAATTATGACGATCTTCATAATCTGTCGTAAGTTACCTAGAATTCTTACAACGATATTCTTAATCCGTCGTAAGTTACCCAGAATTTTTTTGGTAACTTACGACGGATTAAGAATATCGTCGTAAGTTACCCAGAATGCAGCGTGCAGCTTTTTCTCCTTTGTTGCCTTTTACTATCAAAATGGATAACACTAAAATGACCATTTCAACGTAAACCAGAAATTATAATTAACAAATAAATGACAAGAACTATAAAATCTAGACAACCAAAAACATTTATAATCCTTATATAAGAAATTTGATGGAATAGCGGAAAATCCATTTTAATTCACTTAAAATTAGAAAGTAGTCTAGAATGATAATACCATCCAATTTTTTTGCACCAATCCATCATATCATATGTTTACAAGATTTCCAAACCTGCAAATTGCTTAAAAAGTTCCGATGGTGAAAAAAGTTAGTTTGAAATAGTGTTAGTGAGCCGAAAATCCATTTTAATTCACTTAAAATTAGAAAGTAGCCTAGAATGTAAATACCATCCAATTTTCTTGCACCAATACATCATATCATATATTTAAAAGATTACCATGCCATCAAATTGCTTAAAAAGTTGCGATGGTGAAAAAAGTTAGTTTGAAATAGTGTTAGTGAGTCGAAAATTCATTTTAAATCACTTAAAATTAGAAAGTAGCCTAGAATGATAATACCATCCAATTTTTTTGCACCAATACATCATATCATATGTTTACAAGATTATTATGCCTTCAAATTTCTTAAAAAGTTGCGATGGTGAAAAAAGTTAGTTTGAAATAGTGTTAGTGAGCCGAAAATCCATTTTAATTCACTTGAAATTAGAAAGTAGCCTTGAATGTTAATAGCATCCAATTTTCTTGCACCAATACATCATATCATATGTTTAAAAGATTACCATGCCATCAAATTGCTTAAAAAGTTGCGATGGTGAAAAAAGTTAGTTTGAAATACTGTTAGTGAGTCGAAAATCCGTTTTAATTCACTTAAAATTAGAAAGTAGCCTGAATGTTAATAGCATCCATTTTTCTTGCACCAATACATCATATCATATGTTTAAAAGATTACCATGCCATCAAATTGCTTAAAAAGTTGCGATGGTGAAAAAAGTTAGTTTGAAATAGTGTTAGTGAGCCGAAAATTCATTTTAATTCACTTAAAATTAGAAAGTAGCCTAGAATGACAATACCATCCAATTTTTTTGCCCCAATACATCATATCATATGTTTAAAAGATTACCATGCCATCAAATTGCTTAAAAAGTTGCGATGGTGAAAAAAGTTATTTTGAAATAGAGTTAGTGAGCCGAAAATCCATTTTAATTCATTTAAAATTAGAAAGTAGCCTAGAATGACAATACCATCCAATTTTTTTGCACCAATACATCATATCACATGTTTAAAAGATTACCATGCCATCAAATTGCTTAAAAAGTTGCGATGATGAAAAAAGTTAGTTTGAAATAGTGTTAGTGAGCCGAAAATCCATTTTAATTCACTTAAAATTAGAAAGTGGCCTAGAATGATAATACCATCCAATTTTATTGCACCAATACATAATATTATTTAAAATTATAAATCCTAGAATGCTATCATAGATTTCTTACTCATCTTCCACTTCAATGCTATCATAACCATCTTCTTCTTCTTCTTCACTTTCGCTTGCATTTTCTTCCTCAACTTCACTTTCTACTTCGTTCTGTTGCTCTTGTTCTTCTTCTAGATCTTCTTCCATATCGTATTGCAAAAAGTCAACAAATAACGATGTCGAGGTAAAGTCTAATGTAATGGTGTTTGAGACTTCTTCTTGAAGAGGTTCTGCGTCAACATCCTTTGTTCCTCCACTCAACAATTGAGGTCTACATGTGATGATCGTGTGAATATTACTATCGGGATTCTTCACACTAGGAGCATAGTACACTTGTGTGGCTTGACTTGCTAGAATGTAAACATCATCTCCTCTTAGTTTTGAACTAAGATCAATTAGGAGCACCCCATTTTTGTCTTTCTTTACTCCCCTAACATGATCATACCAATGACATTTAAATAAAATCACTTGATTTCCACCACCGTATGTTAGTTTGAGAATATCTTGCAGAGTCCCATAGTAATTGCTTTCACTATCACCATAGCAACTGCCCTTCACAAGGACCCCAGAGCTTGATCTTCCTAGGTTAAATAAGTATCCATTGACCTTGCATCTTTTATAAGAACACATAGGAAGCTGGGCCTTGCAATAAATATTGATATCGCTCGTAGTTGTGTTGTACCTGAAATGGAATAATCTCGTCAAACACAAGTATATAAACAAACTTAAAAATTACATAAGTTGTTGTGCATTTAATGAAATACCTTATTTTCCAACCATGTTGCTAAATGAGTTTTTAACATTGTATCCATCTCAGCATCACTCAATATATATGCACTATGATTCTGAACCTCTTCTTCGAACATTCTGAAAAAGTGATCATTTTATGTTAGTGCAGAATATTTAAAAGTGTTAAAAATGAAAAAAAAAATACTTGAATGCTTACGTGATATAAGGTGCCAGTTCAGGCATGTTAGTGAGAACATAATGTGCTGCAACATGTAGGGAATCCACATCGAAATGAAAACCAGTACATGCTCCCAAGAGCTGTACCGGATATGTGAATGCTGCCAGTTTATTTGGATCCCGTGAACGATCATCAACCATATTTAGACCTACCAAGTTGTGTGATGTCTCAACTTCAGATTCGAAGTACATGGAACAGAAATGTGTCAACTCATCATGTACATACTTTTCTGCAATGGAACCTTCAACTCGTGCTTTGTTCCCTACTTTTTGTTTCATTTTGCGTTGTAGCCTTTCAATGTTATACATCCACCGTTGTGGGACAGGGCCACCAAGTCTGCACTCTTCAGGTAAATGAACGGGAAGATGCTCCATTAGATCAAACATGGTTGGGAAGAATTTAGTCTCTAAAGTACAAATGAACCCGGCTATGTTTTTTTTTTCCATTTGCCTCAAATTTGATTTGAGTAGTGTAGTTGAGCACAAGTCTTTGAAAAAATTTGAAAGATCACAAAGCACTTTGTTTATATCATCCGGAAGAAGTTCACAAAATGCAGAAGCTAATAACTTCTGCATAAATACGTGACAGTCATGGGACTTCATGCCTTGGAATTTCAGGTGAGCTATCTTACAACATCTCTTCAAGTTTGATGAACAACCATCGGGGAGTTTTAATTGATGCACCCATTTACATAACAATTTTAGCTGATCTCGGGTGAGTTCGTATCTAGCTCTAGGCCTCTGTTAACCATTCATCCATAGCTCCTGCAAGATGCCCATTGCTTTCAAATCATCTCTTGATCTTGTGGTATCTTTTGTTTTGGCACTACAGATAGTAGTATGAAATATGTTTTCAAATACATTTTTCTCCGTGTGCATGACATCAATGCAGTGACGCAGGCGCAATGAATCCCAATATGGTAGGTCAAAGAAGCTAGTGACATGCGTCCAGTTGTGTAAATCCCCAAATCCTTCTGCCCTTTCTTTGTTTTGTGGCTTCCCGGGTGGTGGAAAAGTGATACTAGCACACATGTTACGAACAATTCGGCCCCTTCTTCGAACTTTTCGACGTTTGAGTAGGAATCCCTTATGTAACCCATAAAAACTGGACTTCCTGCTTCATGGTAGTTGCTTGGCTTTAACATCACCCATACAAACATGACATGCCAACTTCCCATGGCTTGACCATTCACTAACCATACCCAACCCGGGAAAGTCAGTGATAGTCCATAATAAAGCTGTCTGCATCATGAAATTTGTCTTCGTAGAAGTATCAAATGTGTGCACCCCAACTTGCCACAAATTAAATAGTTCATCAATCAAAGGCCTAAGATAGACATTAAGATTCCTCCCAGGATCATTTGGACCAGGTACCAGTAGTGTCATGTACATATATGGTTCCTTCATGGACATGGTATGTGGAAGGTTGTACACAAGTAGGACAACATGCCAAATTGAGTATATAGTAGAAGTGACATTGTTGTACTGGGGGAATCCATCCGTTGCAAGACCAAGTCTAACATTACGAATTTCCGCCGCAAAATCCGGATAGTTCTTGTCAAAGTCCTTCCATTCTTCTCCATCTGCAGGATGACTAAGGACCCCTTCAGTCACTATTCTGCTCTTGTGATACTTCATATGCTCGGCTGTGCGGGTAGACATGTACAAACGCTGTAGACAAGGAGTGATTGGGAAATATCTTAAGACCTTTCTCGGAATGGTATCGTTCCCTCCATTAGTTGCAACTTTGTACCGGCTCAACTCGCAGTCCTTGCAATTTTCCAAATATTTATCATCACTGTAGAACAACATGCAATCATTCTCACATGCATGTATTTTTTCGTATCCCATGTTCAGCTTCTTGACTATCTTCTTCACAGCATAATAATTAAAAGGGAGCTTATGCCCCTCGGGAAACACATCTCCAAGTAAAAGGAGCAGCTGATCAAATGCCTTATCACTACATTTATTGTGATTCTTCCAATGTAGTAATTTAGTAACAAACTTCAGTTGCGTGTACTTGGTATTGCCCGGATATATTGGTTCCCCGACATTATTCACATTGTCTAAGAATTTAGATGCTTGCTCGTTCAGGTCCTCGTCGTTGCTAATTTCCTCTCCAAAATATTCCCCTCTGAAGGCATCCCTCAACATTTCATATTCATCGTACACATCTTGACGATCATTCATTTCTTGAATTTCTTTTTCATGAAAATGCCATATGGTGTAGCTCTCAAGAAAACCGGTAGCATATAAGTGAAACTCAACATCGGGGATGAGTTGAAAGAGTTGATTCCTACATGTATTACACGGACATCTAATCAAAAGTTCCGGATTATCCGGTTCCTTACTATTATTTTTTGCAAATGCCAAGAAATAATTAACCCCTTTAATAAATTCTTTCGAATAACCATAACCACCGGGATTAGTTCGTTTAGAGATCCAACTAGTATCGTAAGACATCTACAAATATAAAAAAATATGCAAATCAATTACATAAGTGCACACATATATATGTTGAACATGTAATGAACTTATAAATAAATCACATATATTTAAATGCAATAAATAAAGTAGAGGAGATTGAATCCTTACATTGATGATTGCTGTAATCGTTGTTGCTATGTCATGTAATGTAGTGAATGATATGAAGATGTGTTTTTATTTAAAAGAAAAAGTAAGAGGAATGTAATGTTAGAGATTAGGCAGTAGTTTGGAATTTTACACAGATGAACTTACGACGGAAATTCCGTCATAAGTTTTTAAAAAATATTATTACGCACAGCTACAGCAAATGCAAGTAGGTGGCATTCACAGTGGTTGGTGAACTGTGAACTTTTCGTCATAAGTTCATTTCTACACGACATCAATTTCTACATTAAAAAAATTAAATCATTTTATAATTAAATTTAATTCCAATATCCAAATTTACGAAGGAAATCCGTCGTAAGGTAACTGCTAAATGGATTTGCGACAAATTTTTGGTCGTAAGTTAATTGCTAAACTACGTCGTTCCCCCTTGAAAAAAGTAATATATTTTTACTAAAGTTTAACGACGGAAATTCCGTCGGAAGTTCACTGTTAACCAATTTACGACGGAATTTCCGTCATAAGTTCATTTCTACACGACATTACCGTCGTAAATTTTTTCTAGCTGGCTTAGTCAGCTAAATTCAATTAAATTTTATTAAAATAACAAAATTTACGACGAAAATTCCGTCATAAGTTAGCTGCTAAAATGAATTTATGACGGAAAATCCGTCGTAAGTTCAATGCAATTATTTTTCGATTAAATTTTAATTAGTTGGAGCTTAATTTTATAAATAAAATATTTATCTTACGACTAATTTCATTTTCGTCGTAAGTTAGGCGCGAAATTTACGACAAATTTGATATTTCGTCGTAAGTTCGGCGCGAATATTGTTTCCGTCATAAGTTAGCCGTCATAATTGGCCAAATTTCTTGTAGTGTAAGTAGAACATACTGTCACAACCATAGTTTGTCTTTGTAATCAAATAAACTAGTGTCATGTAATAATTGTATCTCTTGGAAGAAGTTCATAGATTTGTTCAAGCCTCAAGACATACATATTGAAGAAAGAAGGAATAAATGTTACCGTCACAACATTGACAGTAACATTACAAGAAGACAACATGTTGTAAGGTCACGACAACAAGTTTCATCTGACAGCAACATTGGCGGAAGCATGAAGACAGTAACATTCTCACACTTTGACAACAAGTTTGAAAGTCCAAATAGCATAATTGGCGGGGACTCATACTGTCATCCAAGGAATATTCTCATGACAGCAAGTTTGGCGTCAAAGGTTACTGTCTCTATGGAATATTTGAATTGGGGATTTATCTCAATCAAACCCGTGACAGTTTAGATGTTCAAGAAATAGATTTGCTGCATTTTGTCAAAGATTGTAGCAGGCCTGCAAGACTACAATCGAAGCTTGAGAGATCACAAGACGAAGCTCGACAATTCAAGAGTATGACAAGTTTACATCTACTAGAATTATTTTAGCTAGTTTTAGAAAGAACCTAGATTGTTTTATGCTTAATGATAGTCTGTTTGTATAGCATTTTGGGAAAGTCACATGGGTGTGCAATTTGTAGAAGCTGCCACTTGAAAATGATAGCGGCTCCACAACCCATGTGATAGAGATGTTAGAGAAGATTAGTCTTTATAGATAAACATCTCTCATTCTTTTTGTAATCGATTCAAGAAGTCGAAGCTTGAGAAAATACATTTTCTCGAGGTTGTAGCAACACTTTTCAAAATAAATAAAATATTTATTTTGTGAGAACATCTTGAGTTATCACTTTTGTTTACATTTCTTGTATACATAGTTTACAATATTTATCATTGTTGTTGAGGTAAAAATTTGGAATTATCTATATTGCATTCAACCCCCCTTCTGCAATATACTCCGGGACCAACATGTATTTCCCTTTCCCTTTTTGCCCGTGTCATTTTCCTCAAATGCTTTAAAACACTAAATCCCTAATTGAAAAGCTAGCAGCTGCGTTTTTTTCAGCAAATCTCTTGTAGTCTCTAACCATCTCTCGAGCTTTCATCTCTCTCAATTTCTCTTTGAAATCTTCACATTTCTCCTTCTCTCTCCCTCAAGCTCGCAAGTTCTCCCCTCCCTCTTCTCTTCACTGCGCACTGTAGTGGTGTACATATCTACGCTGCCGTGTGTATGTGGGCTGAAGTTGGTTGGTGCTCCTCTCCTTATTTTGTTCATCTCAAACCCCCTTACGATTCGTGTATATCGCTATGTTGGGTGTGTGAGTAAGCTGTCGTGTGGTGTGTGTGTTGTGTAGTTGGGTCCGCGTGTTTTACGAGTGTGTGGGTGGGTAAGTACCCTATTTTCAATTGAAATGTTATTACAATGTAATTGTTAAGTTAATTTGCTGCTTTGGTGCCTCTATGAGGTTTCCTTGTGTTGTTAGTTGATCTTGTGGTTCGATTAGTGAAGACCCGTTAGTGGGTTATAAAATTTTGAGGGATTCTTGAATTTCTCGAAATATAATTTTAATTGATTTATTTAGATGATAATAAATTGTGGGATATCAATTGTAATTTATATTGGTAGAGTTCGTGATTGGAAACTCGAATTCTCGGGCACCTCCGGACTTTGCCGCCGTCGACGATGAGCTTCGGTGAGCCGACGGGGACAATGATGATTACTTGAGTCCGAAAAATATTTAATAACCAAAATTTGGTTATAATTCGAATCATATGCTGAATTCAGTGAATTTTTGTAAATTGTATGTTATTATTTATGAATTGAATGTTGGGATGTTATTTATGAATTGAATGTTGGGATGTAGTAGTGATTGTAATCGTATATTGAATTGACGATTGTTGCGGAATTGTGTCGGCTATGTCTAACTGGTAGGCTACCCGTACAGAGGGGATACCGTCAAAATTTTCTAAAAATATTATTTATTTTCTCGAGTATAATATATATTGCTAGTGGCTTATTATTCGAATAATGTGAGTTGTTAAGTGTAACTAGTTTACTTTAATAACTGTTAATTGGTTAAAGGATATGTCATACGATTAGTAACTGGTACATTGTGATTATATCAATGATTATAATTGCTATCAAGGGTATTAGTAGGATTTTGAATACTAAATTAAAATATACGTGTGGTGACTTGGTTTGTGGATGATACGAGTATATACGACATGTATTAAGTTTATGGATTGTTAGAGATATACAAATGAGGTGCATTAGAATGGTTTGGTATGATTGTAAATTGTAATGAAGCAAGGAATGTTGGATTTTCGATTTGATGAGTTGTATTCTCACAGGTTAGGTCATATTTTAGAGGAGGTGCTGTCCAATTTTTATTAGAATTATTTTATTATTTTGAGAATATTTTGATAAAGATTTTTGATGTGTAAGGTGTGTTATGTAATATAAGTGTAAAATAATAATACGTGCTACGTGCTTATATGATTATATGTTACTATTTCGTGAATATGATCTGTATGAGCTATATGTGATAAATTGTAAAGTTTATATGAAGCGTTTGGGTAGAACGAGTTAGGTGATTACGATTATACGCATACTGAAGTAGTACTTTACCTGTATATAGGTACCAGTGAGACGCTGGGTAAGAACCCATACGAGTATAAAAGGGGAAATTGGAGAAGAAAGATAAATATCGGGATGAACGAGTATGTTCGTGTGGAAGTAAACAAATTATAGAAGAAAGACAGATGTGTGATCGATTAGAGGTCAATGTACAAAGAAGTAGAGACTGATATAAAGTGAGAAAATAATTTAGATATTGGAATTGGAAACTTCATGTATTGAGGCAAGTTTACTATCCCTCACTTATCGTTCAAGTAATGTGAACCCTTCTATTTTATTTATATGTTCTTTCGAATCTTTTTCTTGCAAACATTTACACCCTTCATATTTATTTTGAATGATATGAATCTGTCCATATTAATTGTGAGGTTTTCTTCCAAATCGTTTTCTTAGGGTCTATATCCCTTACTTTTATTTCAGGTGATAATTTCCCTCAACTAGTATTCAAGTGTTTATTTTCAAAAATATTTTTCAATTGTTGATTTGCTGCACCTATCATTCAGGTGTTAATTCTTTTAAAAATTATTTTATACAAATATTCCTCATTTTTATTAATATTCTAATACATAGTATTTTACGGGATTCCTCAGTTGTGTACTATTTTATATTCTTCAAAAGTAATTTAGTAATATTTTTAAACAGAGTAAATCTAAGATTTAAAAATTTATAAAAATCTTTTAATATGATTCCTGGATATAAATTATAATCTTCCCTCAATAAATATTCTTTCAGGGAATGCTTTCTTTAAATTATTATAATTCGAGGTTTATATTGTCGTTGAAGCATGTGTTGCTCAGTGACGATTAAAACCGAGAATGAATTGAGATCTTCTTACTTACTCAACTCATTATTGTCGGGCCGGGTTGGCAGCTAGAGCCTATGAGTGCTTAGCTGACAAGAGTGAGATATGAGTAATTGAGAATTTCTCGAATATTTATTTTTAAATTATTTGAATCACTTATGTTAGTTTCAAAATATCTAACAAGATTCTACCAATTCTGGAAATAGTTAAAAAAATATTTTATAACCAATGTATTTACTCAAATATTCTGCTGAACTCCAAATTCCTTTATTTCATGAATTTCTTATAAGTTGTTGTTCAATTCTAGAACCTGAATATTTGCTTTGTTTCTAAATTGGTTAATGACTCTTTATTGATTCATAAATCTGTCTTGCTAAACTATACCATGCTAAGTTAAATCTTACTGCTTTGTTGTTTATGATTTCCTTATATCAAATGCTTCCCTGACTCTCAGTCTTTTATCATTGCTAATGGAAATGACTTGATTATTTAAAGGCTCTATAAAAATTCCTTATACTAGGCTGATCTGTTATCAGTGAGTTTAAGGACTGAAAAGTAAAATGTTTTAAATTATTAATAATAAATTTGTTTATAAATTGGAAAATAGTAAGAGGCTAGGTTGGTCCTAGTCCAGCACTTTTATTTAGCGTAAAAGGCTATGGTGGTCCTAGTCCAGCATTAAAGGCCAAGGTGTTGCCTAATTGGGGACCCAATTTCAAAGGAATGGGGACTTTACGTGGCTAAGGAATATCAAGTTAGATTACCAGTGGATTGACAATACACGCACAAGATTTGATAATATGAAGAAGCTGATTATGGTTAAGGAACAGATCATAAGGACGTGAAATGATAATTTTGTTAAAGTCGGAAGTAGAGTGATGATTGATATAATTGGTATGTGATAGTTATGTTAAAGAAAGATTGTTGAAGAACATTTGTTTATTGCATATTTCACTTTGGATATGGAAACATGAATATTATAAAATTTTAAATTATTCGAGACCAATTATAAGGTATGGATTTTAGAACGGGGATGGGAGTTAATGACTTATGCGAATATAGTTGGGAGGATTTGACCAAGATGGAATAAAATGGTAAGGAAGAGGAAGACAGAGGACCAGAAAATTTTCAAGAATTGTGTTAACGTAAGGTGTGAGGTTTGATTTGAAAGGAATGTAGGATTTGGAAGATATTTAAAATCAGGATAACATGATAAGATAGCTATCCACGGGATATAAATTACTGAGACTAGTAGGACCTCCATTGTTAGAAGGTAGGATTTCAAGAGAAAATATATTGATATTGTAAAAGGATAAATATGGAAAGCTGTGAGTGCAAGTGGAAGGAATAATATGGTGAGAAGAGACAGAATTGGAAAGCTAGAAGTTCATTATAATTATGAATGGTGATATTAAGAATACGGATGGGATGACAGTTAAAGGAATTAGGTGTGAGTTAGAATTGTATTGTATAGTCAACTATTAAGTACATGCAAGGTGTGAGGATAAGAAGGTGAAATTATGATTTTCAAGAGATATGTAAGTTGTCTTTCAGGTCAGAAAGTGGATAAAGGAGTTTTAATGGTTATGCAGACTAAGAAGTTATTATAATAAGATTTTAATATTATTGTATACACGTGGGAGATATTAGTAAGGAGATAATTAAAGTGAAACAGATTTCAGTAGTCAAGATTTCTCGGATATGTGACTTGATGAATTACCAGGATTATCACCAGATAGAGATATAAAGTTGATTAATTAATTAATACCAAGAATGTAATCAGTTTCGAGGATTCAAGATCAGAAGATAGTAAGATATTTAAGGATATAGAAAGTGCACGCATGAGATTTCTAAGTATGAGTATTGGAATAGGAAGAATTATAATTTTCAGGATATGACGAAATGATCGAAGTGAATTATGTGAAGACGAAACAGTAATGAATCGGGAAAGGCCTAAGATTCTAGCAGAGATCAAAAGTTTTGAAGGATCAGCTAGGAATTTCCATAGATTTTACCAAGATAGTATAGTAGTGGACAAGACTATAAGTCAAGAAATGAATGGATAAAAGTGAAGAGAGCTTTTAGTAGTCAAAGAAGAGATCGAAAACCGCTCAAGTATCAGTGCAACCGGATGAACCAGGGAAGATTAAATAGGCATACAATGCTCAAGGAAATGTTAAAAGAATTTGGGAAGTTATAGATGGAAGATCCAAAGGTTTAGATTATTCCGAATGAATCGTTAGAGGAAAGTAGGAAGTACCAAGCGGAGTTGATGGAAGCAGAAGGTGAAGTTGATGAATGTCAAAGAATGAAATAGTTCAAGGAAACGAGTTACTGATAAATATGGGAGTTATGTGTAGAGTTTAAATTTGACAATTGGTACACTAGTACAGAAATGACCTATAACGTCGCACTTTTAGCATCGGTTATTGATCTATAGCGTCGAAATTTTACCTATTGCGTCGGGTATTTGCATTAACCGACGTTTATTGACTTTGCCAGAAGCTATGGTGTCAGTTGTTGCATTAACCGACGCTACAGGTATAGCCTAGAGCGTCGCACCTTAAAATGCCGACGCTGAAAAGGATTTTTGCGTCGGTCAGGAAAGAACCGACGCTATAGGTATAGCTTATAGCGTTGCCCCTTAAAATGCCGACGCTATAGGTATAGCTTATAGCGTAGCCCATTAAAATGCCGATACTATAGGTATAGTTTTTCCGATTTTTGACTAATTTTTTCGATTTTATCATTTTTTGAATGATGTATTTGTAAATTTTTAAATCGTGATTTATAAAAAACAAAATTTTACCAAATTAAAAAACAAATATGTGGAATATCGTATTTAAATGTTTATATGATGATTTATATGTGTTAGTGAGTGCATGTGTATTTTAAGTGCATTTTATGTGATTAAATCTATTTAAAACATGTTTTATGCATCTTCTGAGAATTTTATAAAATTATTGGAGTTATTAAATGATAAGTGCATATTTTTGCTTATATTTATTGCCTATATGTTGCTTGAACTCTTATTTTAATAAATTATTTTGTTGCATTTCAGGAAATTCGTGAATAAATAAAGAAATAGCAAAATAAAGTAATAAAGTGCAAAGAAGGGAAAAAGAGGAAGAAAAGGGACTTAAATGAAAAAAAGGAGAAAGAATTAAGAGCTTGGAGGAATAGGAATCTTTGAAGACATGTGGAAGGTGGAGATCATCCCAACACACTAAATAAGTGTATGGCCAAGATCCACTCATCAAAGCTTAAGGGGGAAGGAAACAAATAGATGGCTAATATTTGTCCACCACATTTAGAAGGTGTAGGGCCAAGATTAACCCAGCACACCTCTAAATCCTAATTCTTATCCTATAAATACCCCCTAACCCCCTTGTATTTATCAACTTAGATTTTAGGGTAGCTTTAATTTCTTGTTTTTTTAAGTTTCAAATCTTGTAAACACTTTTTATTTTAATGCAAAAATTCTGTTTCCTTTAATTTATCGTCTTGTTCTTTCGTTTTTGTTGCATAGCTTTCTTTATTTTCGTAAATCAGTTTAGTGGACAAAGTAGCGAAATGCTAACCACTTGGGGTTGAAAGTAACGATTTTTATTTTCTTGTTCTTAGTTATAATTTTAGATTTGAGCCCCTTTAAACCTCCATTTTATTGTGGGCCATTTAATTCCAAATCCTCATTTTAGTGTAATTTAAATTTCGTAGTTAACTTTCATTATTTGCGTGTTTAATTTTTAAATAAAAAAACCAAAAATATCAGTTTTCATACTTACAAGTACTTGTTTACCTAATTTTATTTATTAATTCGAAGCTTAAGTGCAAATGCTCTGCTTTTTTTAAAGAAAAAATCTCCCCTGTTTACTCGAAACAAAACCCAGCTGATTTTCCAATCCCCCAATTCACTCTCTTCCTTTTGTCTTTTCTTTCGCTGCAAATCCCCAAACCCAGCGTGTTTTTATATTCTCTTATTCTTCTTCATTACCCACTAGCCCACTCCTCCTCTTGTTGTTGCTGCTTTATTTGTTTAATCGCTGTTCGGCTCTGTTCATTTTGTTTTGTTTTAATTTCTTCTCGTTTTGTTTTTTCGAGTTTGCTATTTGTTTAGAAATCACTATCGTCAGGTTCTGTGTCGATTTTGTCGAGTTGGTAATTTTCTTTGTGGGTTCCAAATTGCTGTTACTGAATGATACTGAGTTTTGTCCTATTTTTTTCTTGTATTTATGAGATTGCTGCGTTTTGCCGAGTTGAGTCATAGAGTTTTCATTCTGTAATTTAAGTCTTGCTTCGTTGGATTCCTTTTCGTTTGCTACATTTTCTGAGTTTTAATAAGTGCATTTCTGAGCTTTTTGTGTTTGTTAGTGTTCACTGTGTTTGAGTCTGAGTTCGTAGCTTTGCTGTTCTATTTCTAGTCTAACCGAGTCATCAGTTTAGTGTCCGAGTTGTGAGTCTCTGCTTGCTGCTTAGTCGAGTCCGCCATTGTTGAGTTTGTTTTTGTTACTGCTTATCTGTTTTTGTTTTTGGAATTTCCGAGTTGCACAAGATGAGTCCATTGTTGTATTCTGAGTCAACACTGAGTTCTGAGTTCCGGAGTTTTTGTTCTGAGTTGTTCGTTGTGGTTCTGTTTTGTTCACTGTTTTCCTGAGTTTAATGCGATTTAGTGGCTGTGTGTTTAACGAGTCTTGTCCTTTTTGGTTTTTCTGTTTTTTCCGAGTTGTCGTCGTTCTGAATTTTGCAAAGTTGTTGAAATTTCATGTTGCCAAGTTGACTCATCTTGGTGCTGCATAATTGTTTAATTTGTCGAGTTGGGTTTATTTTGTTTTGGGTTATTTTTGTATTGTTTCTGGTTGTTTGATCTTGCACGAATTTTAATTTTGCTGAGTTTTCCTGCTGAGTTTTGTGTTGTGTTTATTCTGAATTGTGTTTTAGTTAGAATTGTCGAATTAGAATTATATTTTCCTTTGGCTAGTTAATATTTCAAAACCCTCATGTCAAATTTTTCTAAAAAATTTCTGTAAATAAAGTCGAATTTAGAATCTTTTAGAATAATTTAGTTTTGTTCTTTTCACTTTTAATTAGTTAGTTTAAAATTAGAATAAATTAAATTTTTCTTTTAAAAATAATTTAGAATTTTCTTTTAGTAATTAAATAGTAAAAATTCAAATTTTCCAAAATCCAAAATTGTCTAGTTCGATTAAATTAAAAGTTAAAGTTCGCGAAAATAACAAGTCAATGTGGATCGATATCTCAAGTATTAAAACGATGAAATTGTGCACTTGCAATTAAAATCTTTATTTCTAGCACATCAAGTTTTTGGCGCCGCTGCCGGGGACTAATTATTTTTCACGACTTGATTTTTAATTTTTCGTATTAGTTTTACTTGTCTTATTTTTGTCTCATTTTTTTAGGAAAGTTTGAATTTCGGGAATCTTCTCACGGAGCTTGGAACAAATTGGAATTTTTGGAAGCGTGCTTCGGTAACCCGTATCTCACTCTTTTCGCCTTTTTATTTTTAGAAAAATCATAAAAAAATTAAAAATCACAAAAAAATTGAAAATTGAAAAAAATCCAAAAAATTAGTTTTAAATATATACATGTTGCATCATACACTTAATCACTTAGGAGCACATCATCTAGATTTTTATTTTCTTGTTTTTAATTTTTCGTACCTTATAATTGTGGTGATCGCTGGAGGACCAAAAGGTACGTTAAATTCTTCTTTTCTTTAGAATTTAGGACACGTAGTGTAGAGCATCCATAAGTGTTTATAGTTTTTATATATCGTTGTTTGTTGCATCATTTGTAAATAAATCTTAAGGGCAAAACCACTAGCAAGATAAGGGAAGGGATTTCATCACTCTTTCCTTAGCCCAAAAACAATAAATCTCTCATTTTGCATACCCTAGCCTTTAATAAAATTAATTAGACGTTTGCCCCTAGGAATTTCGCGCTCAATTAGGAAGGTACCTAAGAAACGAAGTAATCATTAATTATTCCGACCCTTTGGTGTCTAGGCAAGTGAAAGCTTACCTGGCCATTTAAGATTTGGTGTCTAGGCTGGTGTTTAGTGTGACGCCCCCAGATCCGGGGTCGGAGATCTAGGCGCTCACGGTCCATTTTCCATTAATAACATACCTGTTCTTGCACATAATATATATAAAATAGCCATCGACCCCACAACTCACACCGCACACACACACACAGGTTAGAGCCTCAGAAACGTCACAACATTGATTAAGCAGAATTAAAATTATCAGAGTTATTACAGACCGAATTAAATAGCATTTATGCTACCAGCAACACATCGATATGAAGCGAAGTTGGCGGCTTGAAAGTTTGTTACGATACACTGCCTTGCACAGGTCATACTGATAAATAAAACGAACTAACAAAAGCTGCCAACCAATCCGGCTAATGGGGCCTACCGGTGGAATCTCAAGTGGTGGCTCGGGTCTAGTCACCTGCTTTCGAACAGTCTGCCTAGGTCTTGCCATTACGCTTAGCTGTTGTGTTTGTAAAATTTGAAAACAAGCAAGAGTGAGCAACTATAGCTCAGCAAGAAATATATGTATAAGGTAAGAAATATAACATTTCATATGTCTGGCAGTTGATATACTTGTTTGTATCAATCAGTTATAAAATCACTTGTCATAGTTGATAAATCTCGAAGGTGCAACAATATGTGCCCTTGTTTTCAAAATAAACTTGCAGTTCTAGATACTGCATTGAATCAACATCTTTCTCATCAAAATAGAACACTATCAGCAAGTTGGCACAAAAGCCTAAGAACCAGTGTCAAAGCATTTTTCCAAAATGGAGGAATGGGACTTAAAGAAAACACAAAACCTGACAAGGATTGACGATGATCAGTCGCCACATCCAAGTCCAATCATCCGCGGGTCTTCTCTACCGGTAGAAGGATAGAAACTACATCCGTAACTATCCCTCAGGTGAAAACTACATCCGTAATCACCCTCGATGAAAACTACATCCGTAATCATCCTTCGGCAACACCTGGGCCGGAATAATAAGTGATGGACCGCCTGGCTCACGGCCGCTTACACATCCCGGGAATCGTTCGTCAACGGTTCCCACACCTGCCAGAGTCCATTTTTATTTTCTTTTAAAACTTGATTTTGATTGAAAACAGAGTAATTGAGGTTCGACATCAGTCGACCGATGATTCTTGAAATCATACAAGAAGCAGAATCCGACCGGGGGTTTTCGAAAATATTTTGAGTTCGAAAGAGTTCGAGTTCGAAAGAGTTCGAAAGTATCTTGGATTAACTTTGTCTTTAAATAATGAACAATGATTAATAAATAGTATTTTCAGATTTAATATTAATAATTAATAAAATAATTATTCGATAAAATAAACTTTTAATCCAAGATAGGGTTTCGAGTATTTACGAAGACATAACAATAGTTATTTGAGTATACGATACCACCCGAATGACCCTTCGGGTTTTCGCAATCTAGATACGATATAATAATATACCGCTCCCCGGTCAATAGTATATACGGACCGCTACGACCTCTATTGCTAGAGTCGTTGTCCGAAGAAAACGTTTCAATCTAAGTTCAAGGGGTAAAAGCATACATGTACTTGTTCAATCTCAATTGCATCAATACTTCGATAAACATAGCATTTGATATAATTTGAAAACTACAAACACAACAGTAAAAGTCCTTGTATATGGATAAGTTTTGAAAAGTAAACTTGCCTTGGTTTGGTTGGGGTGGTCGAGCGTGCGGATTCGAACGATCTATACATAAGCAATAACCGTTCGTTAGTACCTTAACAATATCTCTTTAATTACGGGGTTTTAAGGGGGTACGAAATTAACTTAACGACTTCGTCTTATGACTCCCTAGCCCCACTATAGGTCCATGTCATCACTCGATTACGCTCGTCACTTACTCGACTTAATTTAGTTACCACGTTCGAATCATAACCACTAACCCTAGAATCATGTTCCACTAATCGACTTTTTCCATTGCGCGAATTTTACTCTAGCATTTTTATAAAATCCAAAAATTCATATTTTAATCCAATTCCTTTTGGGTGGTCTTCACCACTGCATTCCTTACATTCTCAAATTTTTCCATGATCCCACATATATTTTAAGGTGTTTAAACAAGGTTCACAAGGGGGTCACTTAATGCAGTCCATAGTCCAGAAACAAAATTCACTCCTCCGGCCATAACTAAACATCTACACATCACCTAGCCATGAACCTTACATTTCCAGAAACTACATTCAATTATCTTTCCAAAAATATATGGTAGGACATCATGGGACATCATTTGGGGGTTCAAAATCGTGCTACAATACAATCCTTCAACAATTTTTATCTCAAGATTCAATGGATGAAATGCTATGAAATTGATACCATACCTCTATTATAATGCAAGGAAGCCCTAGGACTTTTTGCTTGGGTTTGTAGGTGAGGGAAAGATGGAGAGAAAATCTCTCTCCTCCTCCTCTTGTTGCTTCGGCCGAGAGCTTCTATGGGGGGGGGAGAGTGTTTTGTTTGTGTTTTGGTTTGAAAGGAAATAAAATGATATGTATGATATGTATTATTGTGGGGGTTAGATAAGGTTCACATGTTGCCAAGCTAGGGTCTAGGTTGTCTCCCCATGCCCTATTGTCCACTAGGTTACAACACCCATCACACATGTCACTATTCACTTTTACTTTATGATTTTCTAGTTTCTTTTCCTAACTAGCTAGTTACATGACACTTGCATGTAATTTCTTTCCTAGTATTATTATTCTCCCACCAATGCTTGTTATTTAATCTTTAATTCGTATCGTATCTTAATTATTCTCTCGTAATAATATTTTATCGCGTAGAGATTTCCCCTATAATTCCTTAAGTACTTATTGTGTAAATTCCTCGAATGTCCATAGTTCCTCCTCATAATTCTTAATAAATCTTTTAATCCTCTAACCATTCTCAAATCCCAAGTTTTATAAATATTACTAACAATAAGACTCTTGCCTTCATAATCTTCCTTATTATATTACATAATAAATGCAACCACGCAGTTTCTCAGACAATCAATTCTATTAATCAACCGGGATGACTAGAAAGGTTCCATAATGACAATGTCACAAGATATTAAATAAAAGGAAATATTACCAAAAATTAGGGTTCTTACAGCCTCCCCTCCTTAAAAGGATTCCGTCCCGGAATCAGGTTGAAAACAGTTGGGGGTGCTTTTCACGCATCGCGCTCTCTAGTTCCCATGTTGATTCTTCGACATTCTGATTCCTCCACAAAACTCTCACTAACTTGACAACCTTGTTCCTCAGCACCTGTTCTTTTCTATCCATGATTTCTACGGGTTGCTCGACATATGTTAAGTCTGGTTGCAAATCCACTTGATCATGTTCTATCACATGTCGGAAGTCGGTATGGTATGGTCGTAGCATGGACACATGGAACACATTATGCACTTGCTGTAAGCTCGGGTGTAAGGCCAACTCGTAGGCTAACTTCCCAACTCGTTTCAAGATCCCAAAAGGTCCAATAAATCTCGGGCTTAGTTTTCCCTTCTTACCAAATCTCATCAATCCTTTCCACGGCGATACCTTCAACATCACAAACTCTCCTACCTTATATTCTTTGTCCTTGCGGGTCTAGTCCGCATACTTCTTCTGTCTGTCTTGGGCCGCTACAAACCGCCCTCTTATGAGCTCGATAGTTTCTCTTGTCTGTTGGACCAGTTCAGGCCCTAAAATCTTCCGCTCTCCAACCTATTCCCAACACAAGGGAGACCGACATCTTCATCCGTATAAAGCTTCATATGGGGGCATGCCTATACTCGCATGGTAACTGTTGTTGTAGGAAAATTCGATCAACGGCAAGTGGTCATCCCAACTTCCTTTAAAATCAATGGCACATACCCTCAACATGTCTTCGATGGTCTGGATGGTTCTCTCACTCTGTCCGTCTGTTTGGGGATGGTATGCAGTACTCATGTTTAACTTGGTCCCCACACAATCCTGAAAACTTCTCCAGAACCTGGAGTTGAATCTTGGGTCTCTATCTGATACAATGCTCACAGGAACCCCATGCCTAACCACAATCTCCTTTAAGTAAATATCTGTCAGCTTGTCGACAGTATATCTCTCGTTGATTGGAAGAAAATGTGCTGACTTGGTCAACCTATCGATAATTACCCAAATGGCATCATGATTAGTCTTGGTCCTTGGTAATCCGACCACAAAGTCCATCGCAATTTGCTCCCACTTCCACTCGGGTATCTCTAAGGGTTGCAACAATCCACTGGGCCTCTGGTGTTCGGCCTTCACTCTTTGACATGTCAAGCATTTACTTACCCACTCTGCCACGTCCTTCTTCATATTTGGCCACCAATAGTACTCTCTCAGATCTCTATACATCTTAGTGCCTCCAGGGTGAATTGAGTACCTTGAACTATGAGCCTCTTGCAAAATCTCGTCTTTTAATTCCTGAACGTTCGGGATCCATATCCTAGATGCGTACCTCATAATTCCATTCCCGGTCTTTTCACACTTAATTTCTTCGCCAGTCAAAATTTTCTCCATCGAATTCTCTTCTTCTTCTATCTTATTTTCCTGGCATAACTTAATCTTTTCCAATAGCGGGGGTTGGACTCTTATTTCCATTAGACTCTCTTGTCCAATTTCTGGTAACCTCACTTCAATATCTAGTTTCTCGAGGTCCTTGATCAATTCGTCCACTGACGTTATCATCTTAAGCTTCTCCTTTCGGCTAAGTGCATCGGCCACCATGTTGGCCTTCCCTGGGTGATAATGAATCTCACAATCATAATCTTTGATTAGCTCTAACCATCTCCTCTGCCTCATGTTTAACTCTTTCTGAGTGAATATGTACTTTAAGCTCTTGTGATCCATGTAGATTTCACACTTTTCTCCGTAAAGATAATGTCTCCAAATCTTCAAAGCAAAAACTATCGCTGCTAATTCCAAATCATGGGTGGGGTATCTTATCTCATACTCCTTAAGTTGTCTGGACGCATAAGCAATCACCTTACCGTGCTGCATAAGCACACACCCTAAACCTTTATGGGATGCGTCGCTATAAATCACAAAATCTCCCTTATCATCAGGTAGGGCTAGTACTGGTGCTGTCACCAACCTCTTTTTCAACTCTTGAAAGCTCTCTTCGCATTTTTCAGTCCACACAAACTTCTCGGTCTTGCGAGTTAGTCGGGTCAAAGGGGCTGCTATCTTTGCAAAGTCTTGAACAAATCTTCTATAGTAGCCAGCCAGTCCTATGAAACTTCTCACCTCTGTCGGAGTGGTTGGTCACTCCCAATTTGATACAGCCTCTATTTTGGCTGGGTCCACTGGAATGCCTTGTTCGCTAATCACATGCCCTAAAAACTTAACTTCCTTCAACCAAAATTCGCACTTCGAGAACTTAGCGTACAACTTTTCTTCTCTCAATGCTCCCAATACAATCCTCAAGTGCTCTGCATGTCCCTCCTTCGTCTTGGAATAAATCAAAATATCATCGATGAAGACTATAACACACTTGTCCAAGTATTTCTTGAAGACTCGATTCATCAAGTCCATAAAAGCTGCAGGGGCTTTCGTTAACCCAAACGACATCACTAGGAACTCATAGTGTCCATACCGGGTGCGAAAGGCCGTCTTTGGTATATCTTCTGGTTTAATCTTTAACTGGTGGTACCCGGTCCGCAAATCAATCTTAGAGAAATAAACTGCATCTTTCAATTGGTCAAACAGGTCATCTATCCTGGGCAAGGGATACTTATTCTTTATAGTCACCTTGTTCAACTCCCTGTAGTCTATACATAATCTCATGCTGCCGTCCTTCTTTTTCACGAATAACACCGGGGCTCCCCACGGTGACACACTAGGTCTTATCATCCCTTTATCCAACAACTCTTGTAACTGAGTGGCTAGCTCTTTCATCTCCACTGGGGCTAGTCGATATGGGGCTTTCGAAATTGGGGCCGTACCCGGAACTAAGTCTATAGCGAACTCGATGTCTCTATCGGGTGGTAGTCCGGGAAGATTATCCGGAAATACGTCCGCGAACTCATTAACGACAGGGATTTCCTGTAGGTTTGGGGCCTCTTTCTTGGTATCCTTCACATAGGCTAAATAGGCTTCGCATCCTTTACGTAACAACTTCTTAGCTTGAATCATAGTCAGGAACTTTTGGCTTTGCCGTTTCCCACTAAATACTACTTCCTCGTCCCCTAGCAGTCTCAAACTTACTTTCTTCTTGACACAATCAATCTGGGCTCTGTGGGTTGCTAACCAATCCATACCTACTATTACGTCAAACTCCCCTAGTTTAAAAGGTATTAAGTCTACCCGAAAGTGTCGCCCTTCTATTTCTAGGTCACAACCTGGACATACTTGGCTAACGGGAATAATTTCATGATTAGCTATCTCTATTTGCAATTTGTCTTTCAATGGTTCAGTCTTAAGGCCTAACTAACATACAAAATCTAGAGATATGAAGGACTTGGTAGCTCCCGAATCAAATAAAACATTTGCAATAACTGAGTTGAGTAATAGGGTACCTGCAATCACATCTGTGTTCCTCACGGCATCCTGCACCGTCATGTTAAAAGTTCTTGCAGTAGGGGCCTTGTTAGAAGCAGTTCCACTCACTCTCGATGCAACTGGCCTAGAGGACATACATTCCCTCATTCGGTGCCCTGGTTTCCCACACTTGAAGCAATTACCTCCGACACTCGGGTTGTTACTAGTTCCGCGACAGGCGTTAGCATAATGGCCTGTCAGCCCACACTTGAAGCATTTCACATCTTGCAGGTTACACACGCCCGCATGTTTCCTTCCACATTTATTCCATTCTGGGGGTTGGGCTCGGGATGGGGTAGAGTAAAGACGATCCCTGTGGTCGGCCGCCCTGGCCCACACTCCAACTTTCAGCTCTCTTGGTTCCAAAGTTCCCGCTGGGTTGGGACATCGTTCCTCGCTTAAATTTGCTCGGAAAGCTCCCACCAGCAGAGTTTCCCTTTTGACTATCCAACTTCCTCTTCTTTCCTTCCCTCTCTTTCTGCATCTGTTCACTCCCAGCCTCAACAATTGACGCTTTCTGTACCAGGGTGGCATAGTCTGTCAGCTCAAGAACCGCCACACGATTCTGAATCCATTGTTTTAGCCCTAATTGAAATCTTCGGGCCCTATTTGCCTCAGAGTTCACATATTCCGGCACAAACCTTGACAACTCAGTAAATTTGGCCTCATACTCGGCCACTGTCATGTTTCCTTGCTTCAGTTCCAAAAACTTCAGCTCCATTTGTGTCTCCATGAACCTAGGAAAGTACTTCTCCAAGAACAGCTCGCTAAATCTCTCCCAGGTTACCACACCTCTTCCTTCCAAATTCTTCTTAGCTTCCCACCAATAGTTCGCCTCACCCTTCAGAAGGTAAGTGGCGAAACCAGTCTTCTGCTCCTCAGCGACACCTAGTATCTCGAAAGATTTTTCCATTTCCTTCAGCCAGGCCCTTGCCTCGACAGGGTCGGCAGTTCCTTTAAATTCTGGGGGTTTCAGGGATTTAAAGTTCCGGAAGGCATTAGCATTAGCATTCTGGGGTGGTTGCTGAACTGGGGGACGGTCCAAGTTCTGTCTAAGTAACTCCATGAACTGTTCCATAGGACCTCCCCTAGGATGTTCTACCTCTCAGGTGTCATCACCAGCTTCTTCTTCTTCATACTCAGAGTCATCAAACAAGTTATGATCGTTGCCCTCATTCTCACTCAGGTTGGCATTTTCCCCTTCATGGTTCTGGTGGCCTCCGGCTCCATGGTGGCTACCCTGGCCCTCAGAACTGATCGGGTGAGCTCGAGTGTTCATTCTTCTGGGTGGCATGATTCTGATAATAAAACAAGAAGGGGTTAGGGTTTTACAATTACCTGACAGCGTTTGCACGGGTCAGGAGCGTACCGTTCCTCCTCATAAGGGTGGAAGTGTAAAAGTTTTAATAATCCGATGTTGGAGATAAAATGTCAAACATTTTTGGGGAAAAATCCCTTTGGAATGCGAAAACATTTACAAGAGTTTTTCAACACTTCGAAACCTCAAAATATTTTTCAAATTTCAAAACAATTTTTTTTTTTTGAAAAATTTATTTTTAAAGATTGTAGGAACGTTTTTGGAAATTGTAGAAAACAATTTGAAATCGCATATCGTAAATTTGAAACAGTATGGTTGTATTTGTGGCTTGTAGCAATTGTATAATCACAGTTGTATATCAAAACAATAAAGCATGGCATCGGAAAGTAAAGCAGTTGAAGCAATATTAAGGAAACTGAAACTAAATAAGTACGGTACAAGGGTTATCACAAAGTTTGGATGTTAGAGCCAAATACATAGTTCCGATGTCAAAGTCTAGCAAAAGTGGAACAAATACAAATACATCATCCGAATAGTCAGGCTACACAAAAGTAGGGCTACATCCATACATACTACCCGAAGTCACATCTACATATCTGTAGGTCAGTCTACTCATCCACTGGTCAGAAAGGATACCACTGCACAAGTCAACTATCCCGCAAAATCGACACACTAATGCCATCTGAACCTAGGGGACTGAGCTATCAGTAACGCATCACGGGGCCGCACCGCGACGGAGCAAGGTCCTCACTCGGGCAAATGCACGACGCACAACACGCCTAGCATCCCTAGCCTGGATCACTCCGCCCCCGCGGATCCCTAAACCAAGAATCCTATCGCAACTCCTCATCTCAATCCTGTGGAGTCGAGCCCTAGTCCTCCTAGCAACAGCGGTCCTCATCTCAGCCTTGATCCTCAAGCGCGCCTCGCGCTCCTCCACTAGTGCCCGCCTCGCCTCGTTAAGTCAGGCCTCTGCAGATAGTAAGTCTCGGGTCAGGAACTGTACCACTAGTTCGTTAGTACCTTAACAATATCTCTTTAATTACGGGGTTTTAAGGGGGTACGAAATTAACTTAACGACTTCGTCTTATGACTCCCTAGCCCCACTATAGGTCCATGTCATCACTCGATTACGCTCGTCACTTACTCGACTTAATTTAGTTACCACGTTCGAATCATAACCACTAACCCTAGAATCATGTTCCACTAATCGACTTTTTCCATTTCGCGAATTTTACTCTAGCATTTTTATAAAATCCAAAAATTCATATTTTAATCCAATTCCTTTTGGGTGGTCTTCACCACTGCATTCCTTACATTCTCAAATTTTTCCATGAACCCACATATATTTTAAGGTGTTTAAACAAGGTTCACAAGGGGGTCACTTAATGCAGTCCATAGTCCAGAAACAAAATTCACTCCTCCGGCCATAACTAAAAATCTACACATCACCTAGCCATGAACCTTACATTTCCAGAAACTACATTCAATTATCTTTCCAAAAATATATGGTAGGACATCAGGGGACATCATTTGGGGGTTCAAAATCGTGCTACAATACAGATCAAAGTTCCTGGACAAAACTCAGCAAGCTCAAACTACTTAGATCAATCATTTTTCATACTTCCATAACATAATCAACACTTAATACACTTAGATCATGGTTCATAACACTCATGGAGATATATATATTAACCATAGTCATAAAAGTCACAATCTCGACATCAAAACTCAAGATCCATGCTATCCAATACATATACAACCAAGATTAGTCCTAAAACACATGGATCTACTACCATACTTTATAAACAATACATAACCAAAAGGGTTTATGATTTGTATACCTTCTTGAGTAGCTAAAGACCTTGGGTGAGCTTTACAACAACTAAGAACACTTGGATGAGCCCTCACAAACCTTAATCCTTCAAGATCTAAAAGATAACAACTTTGGTTAACACTCCTTCAATCCTTCAACAATTTTTATCTCAAGATTCAATGGATGAAATGCTACGAAATTGATACCATACCTCTATTATAATGCAAGGAAGCCCTAGGACTTTTTGCTTGGGTTTGTAGGTGAGGGAAAGATGGAGAGAAAATCTCTCTCCTCCTCCTCTTGTTGCTTCGGCCGAGAGCTTCTATGGGGGGGAGAGTGTTTTGTTTGTGTTTTGGTTTGAAAGGAAATAAAATGATATGTATGATATGTATTATTGTGGGGGTTAGATAAGGTTCACATGCTGCCAAGCTAGGGTTTAGGTTGTCTCCCCATGCCCTATTGTCCCCTAGGTTACAACACCCATCACACATGTCACTATTCACTTCTACTTTATGATTTTCTAGTTTCTTTTCCTAACTAGCTAGTTACATGACACTTGCATGTAATTTCTTTCCTTGTATTATTATTCTCCCACCAATGCTTGTTATTTAATCTTTACTTCGTATCGTATCTTAATTATTCTCTCGTAATAATATTTTATCGCGTAGAGATTTCCCCTATAATTCCTTAAGTACTTATTGTGTAAATTCCTCGAATGTCCATAGTTCCTCGTCATAATTCTTAATAAATCCTTTAATACTCTAACCATTCTCAAATCCCAAGGTTTATAAATATTACTAACAATAAGACTCTTGCCTTCACAATCTTCCTTTTTATATTACATAATAAATGCAACAACGCAGTTTCTCAGACAATCAATTCTATTAATCAACAGGGATGACTAGAAAGGTTCCATAATGACAATGTCACAAGATATTAAATAAAAGGAAATATTACCAAAAATTAGGGTTCTTACATTTAGCCTCTTGGCAATGCTTGCACCTACCTGGCCAAATCGGTCCGAATAAATTCTGATTTACCGGGTTTTTGGTGGTCATTACAGTTAGGAGCAAGGTCTAGTTTATTTTATTTAGAAACCCTAGATATAGGATTTTTCTTTTGATTTTTCACCCTTTCTTTTTGTGTGTTTAAATTTTTCGCACTTATTTGCTACGTGTTTCATTTCGTGGTTTATGCGAACTATTTGGATTATGGATAATTCTTCTAGACTAGTGTGATCGTTTGAGATTTCTTCCTCTTCTGATTCCGAGTCTTTAGATAATTCCAAACCAATAGTAAAAATGGCCATGTCTCTTGAGGACCGTTGATATCCCACCTGTTTTGCCCAACCCTCGTGTATCACTCTTCCTCCCGTAAATGGTAATAATTTCGAAATCAAAGCTCAACACATTAGCATGTTACTGAAATTTATTGGGAGTGAAGGTGAGGACCCGTATCTTTTCATCCACGAATTCGAGGAGGTTTGTGCATTACAAAAACTCCAACAATTAACCGAGGACTCGATTAGGCTTAGACTCATTAATTTTGCGCTTAAAGAAAATGCTAAAAAATGGTTGTATAGCCTACCGGTTATTTCTATTTCCACGTGGGAGGGATTTGTGGTAATTTTTCTTAAGAAATATTTTCCAAACCATAAGACTACGAGAATTACAAACAAAATAAATCAATTTCATCAAAAGGAAAATGAGTCTTTTTGGAAATATTTTGATCATTTTAAAAATCTTTTATCACAATGCCCACACCACGGAATAGAAAAAGTGGAGACTTTGTAAGATTGTTTACTAGGCCTTAGATAGTCCAACAACCACTTTGTTAGAGTCTATGTGCCAAGGAAAATTCATGGAGAAAGATTGTTAACACAAAATCACGCAAGTGTACGTGGTCACAAGTAATATAAATATAAATCAAGTTCGTTCCGCAGAGATCTGATTAGGTTTCAATTCAGTAGATGTACCTATGCAACAATGTATGGTTTACACTCACTGCTAAGACAATTGACGAATTGGGGGTTTTGATTACCTAAACTTAACTAAGATACCAATTATCAAACTAAGAATATATTAACTAATGAGATTTAAAACTTATTTACTTATATGAGAATAAACATGGGATCCTAACTTCATTAAATACTTCGCTTAGATCTTACGCCTTTAATTACTATATGCAATGGTTATGATATCTGATCGGACAACACGAAACAAGTACACGCTACCTGTCAGCATACTTATACCAAACTAACCATAGCGTCGGTTATTGACCTATAGCGTCGCCTCTTTACCTATTGCGTCGGTTGTTTGAAATAACCGTCGCTTATTGTCTTTGGAAAGAACTTATAGCGTCGGTTGTTTACATTAACCGACGCTATAGGTTGCACCTATAGCGTCGCCACCAAAAACTCCGACGCTAAAAAGTGTTTTTGCGTAGATCAGAAAAGAACCGACGCTATAGCTATACCCTCCAGCGTCGCTTTATGGAATGCCGACGCTATAGGTACACTGTAGCTCTCTCTTATAGCGTCGCCACTAAAACGCCGACGCTATAGGTACGCTTTAAGTGTGACTTATAGCGTCGCCCCTATAAACGGCGACGCTATAGGCTATAAACGGCGACGCTATAGGTATGTAACAAATTTTTTAATAATTGACAAAAAATTATAATACTTTATATTAGATATAAGTCACACCTATATTATACAATTAAGTTTTGTAAAATAATATTTTTAATATTTTTATCCTTAAATTGACAAAATCAATTAAAATCTTAATTAATTAATTATTTACTTTTAGAATATAAAAAATAAATAATGTTATTTTTTTGATCAAAAAAAAAATAATGTTATTTTTTTAATTAAATAATACAGTAGTATATACACCCAGGACCCGGTCTTTCCCCCCTTTTTATTTCGCCCCTTTCTTTTCTAAGCCCTAATTTCCATCTCCCTCTCCCGCACATCTCCCTCTCCCAATTGAACGAACCCAGAAGAACCCGGTCTTTGTTTTTTCATCTCCAAATCTCCCAATCCAAATCCACACCCATAAGCTCCATCTCTCTCCAAATCCACATCTCTGCTACGAGTACATCTCTGCTACGAATTGGAGTCTTAACTTCTACGAGTACGAAGAAGACAATTGTACTCTCCTCCATCTCTGCTGGTTTGTTCTTCAACAATTGTGCTTGAGCCTAAGCAAGAAAACGTACTCATTCTCTGTTGGTATTCTCTCTCTCTCTCTCTCTCTCCATCTCTCTCTCTCTCTCCCTCTCTCTCTCTCTCTCCCTCTCTCTCTGTGTCTCTCTCTCTCTCGCCTCGCACATATGTCTGTGTGTGGGAATTGAAATTGTGTTTATATGATCTCTCCCGCGCTTTCAATTTACTTGCAATAGAGAATGTGAATATTTTATTAGTTTTGATAACAAAGCAGTTATCTAGGTTAGCTAACTTAAGGTATGCGACTATATGATATCGGTTGGGACTTGGGAGGGAGTTGTAAATGTGTTTTTGATTGAAATTTACTGACAACTGACAAGTTATGTACATAATGGATTTTGCATAAGAGATGATTTACTCTGCTTTAGATGATAGTGAGCTGAAACTTGTGGTTCTGTAGTAGTTGTTTTTGTTGCACCAGAAACAACTTCGAAATGCAGTATAGATGCATAGAAATTGAGATTTTCGGATCCATTATTCACTCTGCTTTATAAAATGATTGACTTTTTATTTAATTATAACTTTTTAAATAGATTGTTAGGAGAAAACATTATAGACTTTTATGATACAGCCATACAGGTGCATTTTATTAAATTAGAAGTATGCTGGGTGTTTAATTTTTTCTTTTTGCCAGTTAAAAACAAGTCAATGAATGTGATTTAAAGGTGACCTATTATGGATTTAAGTTCACGCAAATCTGGTCAATGGACAACCTTAGTTGTAGCACAATTACTAAGAAGGCCCATGGAAACATGGGTCAAACAATGTTATCGGCTTTGGATACCCAATATTATATTATTATAAGTTATTTCACTTCCATGTGCTGATTTATATATCTCAATACTAAAGCACGAGTATAAATTCTGTAAAACTTCATCCTTCTAGTCATTCTCAGATACTAAAAACTGCTGCCTACATCCTTTTAAAACACCTAAAAATTTGATCGATGGGTTTTTTTTAAATGTCATGATTTTGTATCTCTATAGTTGACACAATCTCATTGTTTAAGGTTTAGTAGACTGGTTTGAAAATTTGCAGCCAATTCCCTTCCTGAATTCAGTAAGGAGTTAAATGAGCGTTTATTAATATTCAATTCTAGAATAAATACTTCTAGTGACTAGTAACAACACAAATCACCTTCCATCTTGCAAATAAGGCAGACCACCAGCAACTTGTTTGTTGGGAGTTGGGGCTAGTGTACATGAGCTGTGAGTACCTGGGATTCAAATATATAATTGAACTACAATCCAGTACCGAGTATGATCTAATTTAAATTAGAAACAAACCTCTGTACTGCAAGTCTTACCCAAAACTTTACATGAAATCTATTTAACAGAATAACAGAGTGAAATTAGCTCAGTTCTTCTTTTGAAGAGGTGGTGTTCACTCAGATTTATTGAGTGACTGAAGCCAAAGCAAGGGAGAATATATTATCTGTGCTAGCTAGATCCTAGAAATGATTGAACCCGAGTGGGAAATGCTTACTGAACTGTTACAGCAGTCGCACCAGTTGTAATCTGATGCCATAGCTCAATAGCTATAGCACTATCAACCACCACTTTGTTTCTCTACTTCATTTCATCTTTATATGAAGATCCCCGCCAGGTGTCAAAACTAAATTTGGCATCGATAGTGCTTAACATCTTTTCTGTTATAGCTATGATGTTGACCTTTATCATGGGAACATATGCTGTGTTATCCCACTCAAAGACCCTTGCCATTGCCGTTTGCATCGTCTGTTCCACTTTCTTTGTTTCCGTCGTCGTTCTGTTAATTAAGGTGAGATGTGATCGCGATAAATTGGAAGAGATTTTAGTGTGAGCTACTCAATTTTCATTTCCAACTATTCACTGTATGTTCATTTTTCGTTATGTATTCAGTACATTTACATAATTGTGCAAGAATATGATCATACAAATTTATAATATCTATGTAAACATGTATCCCTGAGAGTATTTTCCGTTTACTACGCATACAAATGTAGCCGTGAGCCATTACAAACATTGATCTAGTAGCTTATCAGCTTATGTGTCCTGTTCCTTGTAAGTTTGTGCGTGTATCTAATGTATAGTAGAATGTTACACCAGGCTTGTGAAGCTCTGAACACTTACACTAGTTCTGACTTAACACAATAGCACCATTCCTGATTGGAATGGTGCAAGTACCTGCAGGGACAAAAACACTTCGATTATGGTCACGTTCATTCTTTGTTCAGACCTTCCAAAGTTTGCTAATCTGCAGGATAAATGTTCTGAACGTGGGAAGATAAACTATTTAATTATCTTATCTCCTTTGTGTCTGTCAAGAAATTTTGCTACGAGGTGCAACTTGGTAGGTTTAACTTAGTATATATCTCTCTGATAAGAAAGGTCGAGGGCTAAGTCTTGGTGGAGACAAATATGTACATGCGTATTGAAATTTCAAAGAAAAATTGCATATGCATTGGATTCGGATGTGTACTGACAAACACCAGACACAAGATATAGTTAAAAAAGGAACCAAGATAGTAAAATACACTAAGCATGCTGTGTGCGCGTCGAAAACAGGGTGTAGAATTTGCATATTTATATTTTTAATATAGTTAAGGTTTTATATAGTATACAACCTGGGCCTGTTTCTTTTTTTTTGTTGTTTTTCTTGTTATGCATGGTTTAGTTATATAAGTTGACTTTTATTTTTTTCTGAATAAAGGTATGCAGGGTGGCTCCTATTCCTGGAGAGACTAAAGTCTGGCAGTACATAACACTTACAAAGAAAATCTTCTTGATTGACTGTCCTGGAGTTGTTTACCAAAGCAACGACTCTGAAACAGATATTGTGTTAAAGGGCGTGGTATGCTATTATTTTGCTCCACTTCTTTATTTATGCTTACATAACATTTTCCAATAGCAACTGCTACCACGGTCCTTGACAAGTGTCTCACTGATCCCATCTTCAAGCAACCGTTTCTTAAGCCTTGCTGTAGATATAGAGATATCATTTGGTACATATTTCAAAATAAAAAATAACCATCAAGAAATATATTCTATATGAACTAATACTAGTAAAGTAACAATCCTTACAATTTCAAAATAAAAAATAAGCATCAAGAAATAACTGCATTTGCAGTAACCAGTAATTTCTGAATAATAACACAAAAAATTAGCTCCATGTCAAGGAAATAACATATAAAATATAAACCAAATTTGCAAAAAGAATAAGATCATAAACTAAAGCTGGAGGTAGATGTGGCATGTAGGTTCGGCTATAGATACTGTGTTAATAAAGTTACATCACACGGGATCCCTATGCAATTGTTAATAAAGTTGCATATTAACATGTATATTTTTAAAATGCTGCTTAGTCTTTAATAACATAATAGCTAATGACTTCTTATTCAATATATTCTATAGATAAATAACATGGACCACCTTACATGGATGTATAAAATATCACGGACATCCCATGAGTATATCAGCCATGTTAATGACTTTATTAAATTTGCGGAGAAAAATCTGAAGAGGACTGAACATGGAAAAGAAAGGATGACATGTCCATGTCGCGATTGTTATAATTTATAAAAGTATTCTGATGTCGATACAGTGCGTGGACATTTATTTCGACGTGGTTTCATGGATAATTACACCAAGTGGATCTGGCATGGTGAGGGAATACACTCTCGAAACGTAGAATCATTTAGTGGGAATTATGAAAGCTGTGGAGATGGTAATCCTACCAATAACGAAGAAGATGACAAGGAAAATGATAGACTTGATGAGATGATCCAAGATGTTGAAGAAATTTTGATGCACCAACCGAAAATTCTTGAGAACTTGGTCCACGATTCTAAAAAACTTCTATATCCTAGTTGCAACGATCAGTTTACTAGGTTATCAACAACCTTGAAGTTGTGTAAGATCAAAGTAAAGAGCGGGTGGAGTGACAAGAGTTTCACAGAATTGTTGAAACTTGTATCAGACATACTTCCTTTGAATAATGAGCTTCCAACTTTCACCTACGAGGCAAAGAAGATATTGTGTCCCATGGGTATGAACGTAAAGAAGATACATGCTTGTCCATATGATTGTGTGTTGTTTCGCAATGAGTATGAACATCTACACACATGTCCAAAATGCGGAGCCTCTAGGTATAAGCGGGTGGAAAATAACTCTTCAAGTGGTGATAAGAAAAGGCCTCCTGCCAAGGTGTTGCAGTATTTACCCATAATGGAACGATTCAAACGTCTCTTTGCAAATATCAAGGATGCAAGGCTTATGAGGTGGCATGTGGAAGGGAGAAAATCAGATGGGATGCTGAGACACCCTGCTGACTCTCCACAGTGGAGAACCATTGATAGAAAGTTCCCGGATTTTGGTGGAGAAGTAAGAAACCTGCGGCATGGACTTTGCGCGGATGGCATGAATCCGTATCGCACTCTCAGCTCTTCACATAGCACTTGGCCGGTTCTTCTGACGATTTATAACTTGCCTCCTTGGTTATGCATGAAGCGCAAGTATATCATGTTGACATTGTTAATTCCCGGTCCCAAAGAACCTGGAAATAACATAGATGTTTATCTTCAGCCACTTATTGAAGATCTGTTGCTATTATGGAATCAAGGTGAGAGGATATACGATGCATACAGCCAAACAAATTTCACTTTGCGTGCCATGATTTTTTGCACTATAAGCGATTTTCCTGGCTATGGAAACCTTTCGGGGTACACTATCAAAGGAGCTAAAGCTTGTCCGATTTGTGAAGATGCTACGATTGACCTTCGTTTAAAACATTGCAAAAAAAATGTATATATGGGTCATCGTACATTTCTTCACCCTAATCACCCTTATCGTAAGAGGAAAAGAGATTTGGACGGGACTATCGAGACTCGAGTGGCTCGTTTGCCTTTGACTGGGAAGGAGGTTTTTGAAAGAGTTAAAGATATTAATGTTGTACTTGGGAAGTTGTATAAAAAGCCAACTCCGAACAGTCTTTGGAAGAAGAGATCTATATTTTGGGATCTTCCATACTGGGAACACTTGCAAGTTAGACATTGTCTTGATTTTATGCATATCGAAAAAAATGTCTGTGAAAGCATTATTGGGACACTTTTGAATATTCCGGGCAAGACAAAGGATGGGATGAATGCAAGATTAGACCTGGAAGAGATGGGTATACGGGCAGAGTTAGCGCCTCAACAATCTGGTAAACGTGCATATCTACCTCCGGCTTGTTTTACTTTGTCCAGAAAAGAGAAAATCAGCTTTTGTGAGTGTTTATCTAGTGTGAAAGTTCCAACTGGATATTCCTCAAACCCAAAAAACATTGTCTCAATGAAAGATTTGAAGCTGGTAGGGATGAAGTCACATGATTGCCACGTGTTAATGCAACATCTACTGCCGGTTGCAATTCGAGGCATATTGCCAAAGGATGTGAGATTGGTTATCACCAAACTGTGTTTCTTCTTTAATGCTATATGCAGTAAGGTGATTGATCCCATGACACTGGACAAATTACAAGCTGATATTATTATGACACTTTGTGAATTTGAAATGTATTTTTTTCATCCATTCTTTGACATTATGGTGCATTTAGTGATTCACCTAGTTAGAGAGATTAAAATTTGTGGTCCCTTATATGTGCGGCAAATGTATCCTTTTGAGAGATTCTTGTGCATCTTAAAGCATATGTGAGAAATCGACGTCTACCTGAAGCCAGCATAGTTGAAGGGTATTCGGTTGAAGAGACTATTGAATTTTGCACAGACTATTTAGCATCTTCCGATCCAGTTGGAATTCCAAGATCTCGTCACGAAGGAAGACTTGAAGGTCAAGGTACATTGGGACATAAAATGATCTCTCCTAGTGCTGGAATATGTGAAAAAGCCCATCTATATGTATTGCAACACATGACGGAAGTTAATCCTTACTTGCAAGAATACATAGGCCAGATTCGACAAATGCATCCCTCTAAGAGTGGCAAGTGGGTAACAACTGAACACAATCGCTCGTTTGTTAATTGGTTTAAAGACCGAGTAATGTCTCAATATTCGGAAAGTCCTACCACCGTTTCTAATACACTAAAATGGTTGGCATATGGCCCAGACATGCCAGTGACATCTTATAAAGGATATGATGTTAATGGGTATACTTTTTATACACAATGTCAAGATGACAAGAGCACCGTGCAAAATAGCGGGGTATGTGTAGAAGCTTCTTCAACAGAATTTGATAGAGGCAATTCCATGACATCACGGGATGTTAAAAAGTCATATTATGGGCTGATTGAAGAAATTTGGGAGCTCTACTACAAAGATTTTAAAGTTGCTCTCTTCAAATGTAAATGGTTCGATGTCAGGCGTGGTGTTCGAGTGGATGAGTCAGGCTTCAATTTGGTTGACTTTACACGGTTTGGTCATGAAGATGACCCATTCATTTTGCTACACAAGTTAAGCAGGTTTTCTATATTCGAGACCCTGCTGATTCTAGGTGGTCCATTGTTCTTCAAAGCAAGCGACGGATTCTTGGAATTGATAATGTTGAAGACGAGGAAGAGTATAATCAATTTGATGAGAATCCCCCTTTCTCAATTGGTCTACCTACGTTGAGGGATGACAACATAGATATAAATTATGCACGTAGTGACCATCAAGAAGGGCTATGGATTGATCGTCAAGTCTGATTTTAGCAGAAGTAGGTAGTTTTCTACTTTGGTTATTGATTTCCATGCCATGAACATTTTAACTGAAGTAAAGAAAAATCTAATTTGTTTATTGATTTATATGATCTAATAAATTTATTTCTCAGGTAATAAAGTTAAATTAACTAAATTCATTTCATGGAATCGATAAAAAATGGTTTGGTTTTTGAAATTTATGCTTTCTGGTATTCAGTTCTTTGCTTCTGATTTTTATTGGTTTTTGGCGGATAACTCTACAAATATTTTGTAGTTAAGGATCAAATTTTTTTTTTTTGGTCTTTTTCTATTTGGAATTGGATGTGCAAATTAGGTTACATGACGTCGTTCTTGTTGGACTCTACAAACAAAATCTTCACCTCTGTATTCTTAACCTAAGATGGAGCCAGAGATCAAAATTGGCTTGAATTACCTGTAGGTCACTGATTGCACTTATCCCGTGACAGAATTGAGTATCAAACATAGCCACTGATTGCTAAATTCCCATTTGTTGGTTGACCTAAACTCCACTAGTAATAAGCTCTGATTTATTACTAACAAAGTATAGGCAGTCTTCGCAACTGGAAAATCTCGTGTACACAGAAAGCCACAGCCCACGGGGCATATAGGTCATACCAGCTATCTCTAAATGATCAACTACATTGTCTTCACCACTTGGGAGTCCAACTCAGTCTTGAACTTTATTCCCCCACTTTATTGATTATAATCTTATTATTCACACATCTACTCATGGAATTAATTTTCATTTTACCATTCATGTTAGATTTTTTATGAGCCTGCAATCAAATATCTGCACTTAGTCGGGTACATCAAAGTAAATACATTAAACAGGGACAGCTCTGTAATCATGGGTCTGTTCAAAATCACTCAATATCTTACATTTAGCAGTGAAGTAGTTACCTCTTACTAGCTTATGCCAAGATGCACCAAATTTTCATTTATAATATTATTTTAGTTCATGTTTGAGCTTGATGGTTATTTGTGTCAGTGTGTCTAAACATCTGTCTTTATTATTGCAGATTTCCGAACGTACCATCTCCAGAATCCCAACTTTAGCCATGGATGAAGAAAATGGTAACTCTGAGCCAGGTCCTTGTGGTGAATCATCCAGGAAAAGGGGTAGAGGACCAACCTTGTGCAAGAAATTTTAAAAAAGGATTGCAAAACAGGATTTGGAGTGTAGCATTTCCTTTAACGAGTTTGGTCGCCCAACTGGAGAAATGCTTAAAGATTTCAGGAATTATTTGGGATCAGTGGTTCGATGCCAAGTTGATATCAATATCGAAAGTTGGGATCGAGTTAACCAAGGGTTAAAAGAAGCAATTTGGGATGATATTAAGGTAAGCATTGCAATGCATCTTTGATGCTGTTTCTTTTGCTTATTTGTCTTACAAGTTCATTTGTTTCTTTTTAATAAGGCTTTCATTTGCTGATTTACATTACATTATTTTCAGAATCGTTGGAAACTTCCTGATTCACAAAAAAAACACGTGTTAGAAAAGGCAGGAAAGCAGTGGAGGGATTTTAAGGGTAAGTTGACAAGGAACTTTCTTCGAAAAGGAAAGGATCCTTCTGAACGTTATCCTTACCTCAGCGAGGAGCAGTGGGAAATATTTAGAAAAAGGCGTGAAACTGATGAGTTTCAGGTACATATAAAAAACTCTTCTTCATGACATCAATATGTAGTACACTGACAAACAAATTAGGTGTGTAGTAGCAGAAATTTGTTTTCTGGCCAAGACCTGCCTAGGTAATGATATGTCAAATAATAGATGACGATTTTATTAGTGGACTAAAAAGCAATCGTATACAATTATTCACATGATCACATCAACAAATTAAATTAAGTCAATTATAAAACATATCTTGAACATTTTGATTGCGGCGTTTACCATGTCTTTTTACCCGAAGGATTTGAAAATTGATGAGTTTTGCAGTAAGTTGAACATTTGACACTTTCTCATTTATATTTTTAGATTATTGTCTGAATTTACATTGTTTTATATTTGTATAAAACTGTGATTTGCTGCAAGAGGAAGGATTTTTAATCTTAATAGTGAAGAAGAGTTATGTGTGTGGATTAGGTAGAGAACCCAACCTTAGACATTCGTCTGTTACACTCTGTTTTATTTTCTAACATGTGAGATTTGTCGTCTAATATTTTAGTCGGCAATACATTTGTTATTCTGAACAATTGTTGAAGTCCTTTACTACGAACACTACTCGAAGTAATGGAAAATAAGAAGCAGCACTCATTTAAGAGCAAAATCTCCTTCTCTTGCTCCTCGGTTGAGTGCATGCACCAATTGTCTGCTCGCATCAACTAATGACCTACGACTACGAGGACTTGAAACCAAAAAAAAAAAAAACACCAACTCCAAATAAATGGTTGTCAAGCACTCCTCAGTCCTCCCTAAAATGTCTTACTAATTCACTATTGAAAAACCTTGGGTGCCTTAGTCTCGTTAAGTCCATATTTTGAACCATGGTATCCAGAACTAAAAGTTGTGGTTCTTGAGGTAAGTTACATTGTTTGTCAAACATAGCTACACAGATAGTATGTAGACCTAGGTGAACGGAGATATGCTTCCAGGATAGGCATTCCAAACTTCCAGGTTGTATGTACGGGATACATGAATTGATTCTAGTAAAGTCTAAAAAGACAACTAACCAAAATAGTAGTTGACTCTAAAACAAAAGCAGACAAAAACCAACATTGTGTAGATTCTTATCAGTACTTTTGGACAAAAAACAGAACCACTTGCGTATAAAGACAGTTTAAGTTCAAGTTTCAAAAAGTCACAGAATTTAATCATACTAATATTTAGGTTGATTTTGGCCTTAATCATACTAATAGTTCAAATTCAATTTATATATTCCCACTAGTGTTTTAAAATAAGAACTGGACCAGATACATATATCACATAACCAAATTACATAATTCAAAATTGATGTAAATACTGACCTGATTTGAACAAAATTTAGCACAGAATTCAAGTGACGGGTAGCTAGACAGTAATATCACTTATTCTTATCTAACTTTCTTAAGACATTGCAATTGATAGTCACCATTTTAATCAGATCGAGTCATTTATCACATAACTTTAGAAGTTCACAGAAAGATACCTGAGCCCATGGTATGATGCACACAGGACTTACTTGGTCACCTCGATCATTGACTGAGTTCACAGAAAGATACAGGGTTCTGTTTTTTAATGAGACAAGATTATAGTACATCAACAGATAATGAGGCTGATCACTAGAATAAGTATATTAGTCTGAACTTCAACATCAGTCACTTTTGTAGTTTTTGAAGAGTCTCCGCAAACAGTTTCAGTATGTAGTATTTCAAATTTTTAATTATTAATGTTTCCTTGTTGTCAACAGGCAATAAGTATCAAAGCGCAAGAAAGCCAGAAACATAATGACCAAGTACATTTTCTAGGGCCTAGTGGATATGACAGAAAAAAAGCCATCTGGACTGTTGATGACCCCCTCACTGCACTGGAATCTTGTGAATCGGTTAATCCATAACTTTTATCGAGTGATCGTACCGGACGTAGTTTTGATTATATTAGAGCACGAGCAAAAAAAAAAGGAGGGCGGAGGTCATTATTTCCCAAATGAACAGACTAAAAAAGTGGTTGTGAAAATGGTAAAATCCATGACTTTTCATCTTTTAAATTTCAATGTTTTTAACAGATTATTGGTCTTTTTTTTATCGCTGTCTAATTAATGAACATTCTGAACAGGGAGAGTTGCAGTCGCAAGTTGTAGATGGTTTATGGACTCCAGAAGGTCAGGATGACTTACTGTCGCGTGCACTGGGTCGTAAGGAGCATGGAGGGCGTGTTAGAGGGGTTGGAGGGGGAGTTAAAGTTAAAGAAGCATTTGGATCAGTTTGCAAACATAGTGGGGTGATATCGGCGGATCAGTTGGCTACAATCATGCAAGAAATTACCAAGAAAGTTCAGAAAGAGTGCGAGGACAGGATGAACCAAATGATGAATTTGAAACTAGAAGGCATATTCAGTCACTTGAAGCAGATAGGTGTGTCAATTCCAGATGGTAATTTTGTGAACGATATTGGTACCCCGCAAACTGTTCGAAGCAGTTGCCAGTCTGTGGATCGACAAGATCCTTTGTCGAATCTCAAGGTACTTTTATTAGATTCTACTGTTCAAGGTACTTTTATTAGAAGGTACTTTGTCGATATGTTTTATAAGCTTGTCTTGTCCGTTACTGTCAACTAATACAGAAACATACCTGTCAACTTAATATTGTCGAAAGTCTGAAGTACCTGTCAACTTACTTAATACAGAAAAATACCAAGTAGATACATATGTAACAACCTTCAAAATATGCGACATCATATCAATATTATAGCCCAGCCTCACTTCAAACCAAACAGAAATATCAACATGCAAATCACCTCTCTGTAAATTAAACCTCTTTCCCCAGGGTTCTGCATATAACCTGCTCTAACATTCACAGAATTCATATAACCTGCTCTAACATTCACAGAAAGGAATACTAATTTAATGACAAGGAAAAAGGGTAAAATAGAATTAGGACAGTCCAAGTGTATTGATACATGTTTGAATTATGAGACACTCAATTTAAATTATAATGCAGGGTCCGACCCTATGTTGTCTTTGGGTGGTAGATCAGGAAAAAGGAAGAGTTGTCGTGGCAAAGGGGACTGTTTTTCCGGTAAATAATCAAAGTGATAATATGGTTCATAATAATCCGATTCTTTCTCATAATATAAGAGTATCAGTTGATGATGTTGGACCTGAATATCAGCTTACTCGACTTCCGGTGCCATGTGACGAACTTGAGACGGTAGGAAGTGCAGTTGGTAGTTTTGTCCAATGGCCAAAGGACCTTGTGACGTTGGGACAGGTATATTTTTTGACATTGAAATTGAAGTGTTGAAGTTATTTTTCTCATATATTTGCAATATATCATGTGGCTAATCGTGTTTGATCAGGATCCCCCCTTGGAAAACATTCTAGAAAAGGGTACTAGGATGCCTAAAATACTTGAAAGCAAAGGTTCGGTGACTCCCGTCAATAAAACACCACCACTGACAAGGGATGGTGATGATAAACAGTTAACTGAGCATTGCCAATCTTTACGTTTCTTGGTTAAAAAGAGGACCTCTGCTAAAAAAGATGTGTTATTCAAGTTAGAAGAAAGTGGACAACACACCATATATGTATCCCCTGTTGATATTGATGAATTTTTAACATTTAGTTGTTTAAACATGCCTGTTGTGGAAATTTTTATCAAGTAAGACAAGTCTTTTTTGCTCAATTAACTTTAAAATCATTCGAGTACATATACACATGTTTATTGTGACAAGTTACTTTAATTTGTAGGTATCTTGGGACACTCTGCAGTGAGTTGAAAGAAGAAAGATTTGCATTCATGTTGCCATCTAGATTGACAATACCGAATAACGGTGACTATGAACGTAGCCAGGAAGCATGTGATTACATCACAACAACTTTGGTTGCCAATAAAGAGAGGCATTTCATTCTAGCACCTTACGTCCAAGAGTAAGAACGAATTAAAATTAAATTGTACATACTATATACATGTGCATATTTTAATGTATGTATGTGTGTATTATTGTTGCAACCACTGGATATTGCTCCTTTTCAGTCTCAAAGAAAGTGTTATTTATATATTTGATTCGTTGAAAAGAGAAAGGAATATACGCTTGAAGACACCTGTGCAAAAGTAAGTTAAATATATGAATTTACATTTAACATAGTCCACCTTTGTCGGAGATGTGAATTGTGACGTATACTTATTTCACAGCGCATTTAAGTTATACACAGTAGAAGGTGGATTGAGGAATAATAGAAAAGAATTTCTCATTATTCACAACGAGGTTCAGGTACAAACCTACTTGAACTATACATTTAAATTCGTCCATTGATTTTTTTTTGTACTTAATAAAAATTGTTGGCTTCTTCGTAGTGTCCTCAACAACGTGGTGGAACGGAGTGTGGTTTTTTTGTTATGAAATACATGCATGACATAATCATGCATTCTCAAAAAAAAACGGACATAAATTGGAAAGTGGTAAGAGACAAAACTAGTTAGCATAGTTTTACAAATATCGGACTAAAAATTGTCTAAAAATATGCAATCTTCTATATTTTGAAGGTTCTTGCTTCAAGACGCTATAACAAAAAGGAAATGACTGACGTACGTGAGCTCTGGGCAAAATATTTTATCCGAGAATGTCTTTAATCAGGTACTAATAATGTATACACTTGCACTTAATTTGCAGATATTTGCTAAATATAGTGTTCATAAGGATACAAATTTAGTTTGTTGTATGCTAATATTTCTGCACTTCGTTATTGTAGCTACTTGTTTAGTAGGGTATTGGATCTAATATGCCACTTGTGGACCTTGTTAATATGATTTCTAATCAAAATTAAGAATTATTGTTTTCTGTAAACTAAATTCTGTTCTAGTCTAAATGTTAGTTCATGCCTACTTTTCGTTGCAAATTAAAGAACACAATTCTAATTATAATTGTTATGGCCGATTATCACATAAATATCACAAGTTTGCAACTTTAAGCTTTCTGTTCTGAATGTATATTTTCTTGTAACCATCATGGGAACAGTTAAGGCATATGTTGTGAATAAAGGTAAATCGCTTCGAAAATACGATGCAGGACTAGTTCAAATTATGTTTCTTACGTCAAACCTTATTTTCCGAAGGTGACTGGGTAAACCAAAGCACCTCCTTGTTGCATACTTGAAACTTGAAAGTCTTAGATTCATATTTTGGATATGCAGATATTTTTACAAATTTAATTATAATCTTTCATCTTCTCAAATTGTACTCTGTGCTAAGTAACTTCTCAGGACTTTTCCAACTGTTCTAAGATTTTAAAATAGCTGAAAACAGATTATCACTTTAACTAAATTCTTCACCATAAAGGTTTTTACATAACATTTGTCAACACTGAGTTTAACCACGAACGCTTGCTCAAGTCTAGAGGCCCTAACTCTCTTGATGGCCTGCCTGACTTTTTGTTTCGAAACAATACCCGATGGTCTGCCTCCCTCGGATGAAAATGCCACTCAAGATCCCCTGTCCTTGTGCTTGTCGACACAGAAGAATTGCTTAGCCCCGTTACGTAAATTGCTAGAAAAGCTCAAGTGTTCGTCTAGTTCTAGGCCACCGGTCAGTTGTATAATACAGGATGGAATCATGAGCTTCGCTATCATAGCTGCGAAATAGATTAGTGTTCCTTCTGTGTGTTTTCGGACTTCACCTGCTACTATCTTGTTGTTGAATAAACATTACAGACAACTTGAAGAAAAAGGCCTTCTACCATCCAAAGGTATGTATGTTTACATGAGTTGCAATGATAACTAAGACCAGATTTGAAACAATTTTGCAGGAGCGGAGAAAGTCGGGAAAGTCACATGCAATTGACCAGTTGGTACTGAGAATTGGTCAAGCGTAGAATCTGCATTAATGATCAGTTCGGAGAAACATGGAGCTACGAAGGCAGCGCTGTGGTGGAAAAAACAGCTTTGGAAAAATTATTTAATGTTACGTTCTTGCAATTTGTAATAATGTATTTAATGGTAGTAACAATTTGTAAGTAACAATTTGTGGACCATAATCTTGCAATTATAATCTTGTAATTCAGTTTATAATCTTGCAATTTGGTTTATATATTGTACAATAGAATTGCAGTGAGTATCCAGGCCAATGTTCTCTTTGTAATGGTGAAATTCCAATTTTCAAATTATTTTTTTTTTTAAAAAAATTGACCTATAGCGTCGGTCATTTGAAAGGGCGACGCTATAGGTTTTTTTTTTAAAAAAAAGATTAACCTATAGCGTCGGTCATTTGAAAGGGCGACGCTATAGGCTATACCTATAGCGTCGGCATTTAAAGGGGCGACGCTATAAACTGTACCTATAGCGTCGGCATTTTAAAGGTGCGACGCTATAAGATGCACCTATAGCGTCGGCATTTTAACGAGCGACGCTGTAAGCTGCACCTATAGCGTCGGTTATTTAAATAACCGACGCCTAAAGTAGACTCTAGCGTCGCCATTTTAACCGACGCTATAGGCTTATACCTATAGCGTCCCCTGCATATACTACGCCAAACAACCGACGCTATAGGTCTATATAGGCGACGCTATAGGTCCAGTCTGCACTAGTGACGCTACCTGTCAGCATACTTATACCAAACTATCCATACATCTACAAGAGAAATAGAAGATGAATAGATACCAATTATGCTTAGACCCTATATGTCTATAGAATTTGAAAACATAACGGTTGAAGAGCAAGTTATCCATAAAGATCACACAGGGTAGTATAAGTATTTTCATCTTACACTACGAATCACGTTGATAAACAATCATGAACCTATGCTAGCATGACAAGTTCTAAATCTCAAGATCCACTTTCACTTCACAAGAGATTAACAAATTAGATGTTAGCTACGCATCTAACAATTAAGCACAACCATACGAGGATATCAATTATACATCACACATAGATCTTTAATGCATCAAGATACTAAAGCTCCACAAATAAATCCGTTAGAATCCCATGACAACGATTAGTTCATAATCGAACCTTTCATCACCATGGGATTTGATGAAAACATGATATAAGACAAAGTATGAATGAAAGAGGTAATATTATTAAAACAAAGAGTTGAGAAAACAAATCTAGAATCCAGAATATCGCCTAAGAAAAGAATACAAAAGATGAAGTAGATCTAGATCCGTTGCTTGTCACGAGCGTTGAATCTTCCTCTCCTTTTCTCCCTTGCAATTCTAAGTTATAATCGATAATAATCATGTTTGAGGACGCTATGATATGTTTATATTAACCCTTGAAGTCTTCCTCAGCAAGAAAAGTCCAAAAATACCAAACAGAATCAAAATAAGAAAGAATTTTAGACTTTCTAGAACAATTCTCGGAATGGACAGAATGCCCTCGAGGCCGCGGCCTAGAGTACGGGCGCCGCGGCCTAGTACCAAATCTGCCCGCATTTTTTTCCTCTTCTATTTCCTTCGTTTCGCCTTTATTTTTCCTTCGTTTCCTTCCGTTCTTTTTGCCAAGGCTTCCATACTTCAATTGCTTGACTCCAAATCTCCCAAGGACTGTATGGAAGACCTCATTCTTCATTAAAAACTCCAAATCCACACCAACATCAACTCAATTCTCCCACATATACAATGATTTATAACCCTACACAACTACACGAAACACATAAAAAATACAACAAACTTGAGGCCAAGTGAATCAATTTAAGCCGATACGGAACGCTCCAAGTGGATATAAAATCCACTTATCACACCCCCAAACTTAAACCAATGCTTGTCCTCAAGCATACACAAATATAACTATATACAACTAATTAGTACCACTTTCTTAGGTGATCACGGCTGCATTTAGCATATGCAACAAGCCCTTTAAACCCCTAGGCAGCCCTAGTGGACGAGTAAGGTCTCGTGAGGGCCTATAGCGAATGTACCCACAAAATCCTTCTAACTAAATGATGCAAAAACAATGAAATGCATGAATGCAACTAATATTAAAATGCAACGATCCCCTCGAACTAACCAAAGCCAACTAGCAAGCAAATATCTCAAATAATGCAACTAAATCCAAATAGAGCTCGACTAAATCCCCGTATACTAACAATACATGAATAGAAACGTGCGTGTGTGCGCTGCTTATCAGAAATACTCCCAAAACTAGATCAAAATCATACTTATTCTTCGCCGAGACAATCACAGGTTTATAAATAGAATAGACGGTAAACATAACCTAGGAACACCTCCATCATCACTTGAGTTAGCCAGGAATTCATGCTTTATTACTAACAACTACGACACATATTACTATACACAACAACGCATGCTTATGTAACCATGCAATGGATGAGACCCCAAAAGGCTTATACAATAATACCCATGTAGCGAGCGTTAGGTTAGTGGATCTCATACTATAAAAGCCTTAGGTCACTAGGCACAAAGTCCCCGCGAACTTAATTTCTCGAGTATTAAAGAGCTCACCCTGGTTAATTTTGCATTTAAACAACTAAAACAATTTACATAACATTTTTTTTTCTTTTTCTTTTCCCTTTTTTTTATGTATGCAATATGGAATGAGAATTCTCATTTCCAACCCTAGACTACTCATAAAATATGAGCCGACTACTAGCCATTTGACGCCTAGCCATTATTAATAATTAACAACAATTAGCATGAAATCTCTGGTTTCCCCCAAACTTCGACTTTAGTGTTCCTACGCCATCAAGGGAATAAAGAAAATTCTAAATATAATCAAGTGATTAAATCCAAAACAACCAAACAAGCATGATCTCAACCTAGTCCAAAATCAAACGATGAGACTTTGTAAAATTTGTATTTCTGAAACATGCAAGTCAATTTCATAGAACTATAAATAAACCCTCTATTCATCATTACCACACTCAATCAGACATCGATCTACAAATCAGAATTAGCACATCTTAAGGGATCATGAAATATGCATGCTATGCAAATGCAACTAAAATGGACTCACATGATAAAACAAAAAAATAACAGAATGCCCTATATGAAACAAACATAAATAATATGAACAAAACATGAATGAACTACCACTAACATGCAAAATATGATTCCCTATATGACAATGACACACAAATAACTACATATCCCTCAAACCATCACCCCCAAACTTTCAAAATTCAATGTCCCCATTGAATGGAAGTAAAAACGAGGGATAGTAGAGAACATACCTAACTTCCGAAAAGCGTGGGTTGCCTACCACGAAGCGCTGTCGTTGACACCATTTAGCTAGACGTTGCTTCCTCACTTCATGGCAATTTCAAGAGAATAACCGAACAGTCCTCAATAGAAAGACCATTCATACGAACGTTGACATCTTGATTGCTTATTCCCAACACAACTTTTCTTTCACTCTTCACCTTGAGTTTTCCACTAATCGACTTCTTCACCTTTTTCTTCCTCACACCTCTAAGGTGTTTATCCCTCTCAGCCGACTGAACAGAACATTCTTCTACCTCATCATCAACTATCCACCTTCTTAACACATTATCATGACCCTCTTCAAAAATCACTAACTCATCTTTCAAAAGGACATACCTCAAATGCGGTGGAAGTTTTCCGAGCTTTACATTTGAGAGATCTTGTATGGAAGGTTTAACAACATCAATTTCCTCGAGCATCTTAACTGAATCAGAGTTCTCCAAAAAATTTGGAACACTAGGCACTACATCCAATTTCAAATCTTCTTGGAAAGACAATGCAAGGGATTCCACAGAAAACCACACTTCTGGATCATCTGAAATCTTCGTAGGAGCAAACACATTAAAGGTGGCCTTATTATCTTGCACCCGCATAGTTAGCTCCCCTTTCTGCACATCAATCAAAGTTCGGCCGGTAGCTAGGAATGGCCTTCCCAAAATGATGGGAATCTTCTTATCTTCCTCAAAGTCTAGAATGAAAAAATCTGCAGGAAAGATAAACTCATCCACCTATACCAAGACATCCTCCACTATTCCTCTTGGATACGTGATCGATTGATCAGCCAGATGTAACGAGATATTTGTAGGTTTCGGATCAGGTAGACCAAGTTGCATGAAGACAGAAAAAGGCATTAGATTGATACTAGCTCCTAAGTCACACAAACACTTGTCAAAAGATAAATTGCCAATAGTGCACGGGATGGTGAAACTTTTCGGATCTTTAAGTTTAGGAGGCAACTTCTGCTACAGAACAGCACTGCACTCTTCTATCAAAGCAACAGTCTCTAATTCATCGAGCTTTAATTTCCTTGATAAAATCCCCTTCATGAACTTAGCATAGCTCTGCATCTTTTCTAAATCTTCTGCAAAAGGAATATTAATGGACAATTTCTTGAAGACGTCCAAAAATTTCTGAAATTGCTTTTCTTGACTTTTCTGCAAGCGTCGAGGATATGGAGGAGACGGATAGACATGATTGCTCATTGTAGACTGCTCCAGAATAGACTTTTCAATAGACTTCTTACTCTTTTCCAATTCACCGTTCAACTGCTCAGCCACCAAGTCAGATTTTTCAATTTCTGGCCCTGCAGATTTTTCAACCTGCTGATTCTGAACTTTTTCTTCTTCCTTAGCTACTGATTTCTGCTCGGTTGTGACTTTTCCAGATCTCAAAGTAACTGCTTTCACCTGCTCATGGACTTCCATCTTGCCTGGATTAGCCTCCGTATCACTCGGAAGAGATCCTTGTGGTCTGTTGAGTAAGGCACTTGCAATTTGCCCTATCTGATTCTCCAACGTCTTGAGAGAAACCGCCTGGCTTTTAACCATCTACCTCAATTCAGATTTTTCAGAAGAAGATTGCCCCGTACCCGCATGAGGCTGTTGCTGAAATCCCGGAGGTTGAAATTTTTGCCTTGGAGCATATTGCTGCTGATAACCTTGATTGAACGGTCTCGCTCTATACTGCTGATAAGGCTGTTGTTGTTGTTGAGCACCTTGATTGTTGCTCCAGCTGAAATTAGGATGATTCCTGTTGTTCGGATGATAGCTGGCTGGAACTGGTGCAGCAGGCCTCTGAAAATTACTCACAAACTGTGCTGATTCAGAAGAGATAGCACACTGATTCGTGTAATGTGCACCCGCACATAGCTCACAAACACTAGCAACCTGCTGAACTCCATAGTTGGTAAGAGAATACACCTTCATGGTCAAAGCTTTCCACTGAGCTGCTATAGCTATAGCCGCATCCACTTCCAGAATACCAGCTACCTTGCCTTGTGATAGTCTCTGTGTTGGATTCTGATATTCATTGGCAGCCATCGTCTCAATTAGATAATAGGCTTCCTCATAGCTCTTAACCCAGAGAGCTCCACCTGATGTTGCATCTAGCAAAGGTTTCGATTGTGCTCCCAGCCCATTTTAGAAACCATTGATCACCATCCATTAAGGCATTACATGATGAGGACACTTTCTAAGCATCTCCTTGTAGCGTTCCCAAGCTTCACACAAAGATTCACCAGATTGCTGAGCAAACTGAGTAAGAGCATTCCTTATTGCTGCAGTTTTAGCCATGGGGAAGAATTGAGTAAGAAAATTCTGAGCAAGATCCTCCCATATTGTGATAGAACCGGTTGGTAAAGAGTGCAACCAGCCCTTAGCTTTATCCCGCAGAGAGAATGGGAAAAGCCTCAATTTGATAGCATCGTCCGGCACACCATTAAACTTGAAAGTGTCGCAGATCTCAATGAAGTGCCTGATATGCATGTTAGGATCCTCCGTAGGAGCACCCCCAAACTGAAATGAGTTATGTACCATCTGAATCGTGCCCGGTTTGATTTCGAAAGTATTTGCTGCAATAGCTAGTCTGACAATGCTAGATTGGATGTCATTGATTTTAGGCTGAGAATAGTCCTTCAAAGCATTAGCTGCTGCTGCTGGCTCTCCCATCTTTACTACTGCTTCAAGTTCTTCTTCTTCCTGTTTATCCTTACGAGCCTGCAAACATGTTCGCATACACATTTAAGTACCTGAAACACCTAGAAACAAACAAGATATGTAAGTAAACAATCCGAGTCAGTGAACTCTAACGACCACTGATGACAAGCACATAAACAAAAAATAAAACACCGATGATCCCCGGCAGCGGCGCCAAATACTTGTTAACACAAAATCACGCAAGTGTATGTGGTCACAAGTAACATAGATATAAATCAAGTTCGTTCTGCAGAGATCTGGTTAGGTTTCAATTCAGTAGATGTACCTATGCAACAATGTATGGTTTTAACTCACTGCTAAGACAATTAACGAATTGGGGGTTTTGATTATCTAACCTTAACTAAGATACCAATTATCAAACTAAGATTAATAAACTAATGAGATTTAAAACTGATTTATTTATATGAGAATAAACATGGGATCATAACTTCATTAAATACTTCGCTTAGATCTGACGCCTTTAATCACTATATGCAATGGTTATGATATCTGATCGGACAACAAGAAACAAGTACACGCTACCTGTCAGCATACGTATACCAAACTATCCAGACATCCACAAAAGAGATAGAAGATGAATAGACACCAATTATGCTTAGACCCTATACGTCTATAGAATTTGAAAACATAACGGTTGAAGAGCAAGTTATCCATAAAGATCACACAGGGCAGTATAAGTATTTTCATCTTACACTACGAATCACGTTGATAAACAATCATGAACCTATGCTAGCATGGCAAGTTCTAAATCTCAAGATCCACTTTCACTTCATAAGAGATTAACAAATTAGATGTTAGCTACGCATCTAACAATTAAGCACAACCATACGAGGATATCAATTATACATCACACACAGATCTTTAATGCATCAAGATACTAAATCTCCATAAATAAATCCATTAGAATCCCATGACAACGATTAGTTCATAATCGAACCTTTCGTCACCATGGGATTTGATGAAAACATGATATAAGACAAATTATGAATGAAAGAGGTAATATTATTAAAACAAAGAGTTGAGAAAACAAATCTAGAATCCAGAATATCGCCTAAGGAAAGAATGCAAAAGATGAAGTAAATCTAGATCCGCTGCTTGTCACGAGCGTTGAATCTTCCTCTCCTTTTCTCCCTTCCAATTCTAAGTTATAATCGATAATAATCATGTTTGAGGATGCTATGATATGTTTATATAAGCCCTTGAAGTCTTCCCCAACAAGAAAAGTCCAAAAATATCAAATAGATTCAAAACAGGAAAGAATTTTAGACTTTCTAGAACAATTCTCGGAATGGACAGAATGCCCTCGAGGCCGCGGCCTAGAGTACGGGCGCTGCGGCCTAGCACCAAATCTGCCCGCATTTTTTGCTTTGCTATTTCCTTCGTTTCGCCTTCGTTTTGCCTTCATTTCCTTCCGTTCTTTTTGCCAAGCTTCCATACTTCAATTGCTTGACTCCAAATCTCCCAAGGACTGTATGTAAGACCTCATTCTTCACTAAAAACTCAAAATCCACAATAATATCAATTCAATTCTCCTACCATATCCAATGATTTATAACCGTGCACAACTACACGAAACACATAAAAAATACAACAAACTTGAGGCCAAGTGAATCAATTTAAGCCGATACAGAATGCTCCAAGTGGATATAAAATCCACTTATCAAAGATGAGGATGAAGGGTGGGAGTTTTTCGAAGAGTTAGCCTAGAAGACGAAGTTGAGGGAGTCTACTAGGGAACCTAATATGTTAGGTCCGGAATAACGTAGAAGGGGGGTTGAATACGTTATTCAAAAAATATTTCGATTTTTTTGATGTGGATATGAGATAAAAAATACTGAATCGAAATAACACAACTGTTTGGGAAATATCTTTTAATAGATAAAACCCGGAGGTTTGCTACACAATTTAATCCTATGGATTAGCTACAAAATCAAACACTCCTAAGGATAGTTTAGGCACGAGGACCTTCTACCCGACACTTCCTGAAAGTGGGCTAAACCGACTTTCCTACTAGATGGACTTTCTAGCAGCTTACACAGAGAAGATATAAGAGAGAGAAGAGAGAGTTGTGTGTTGAGGTGTGTTTTGAAATGAAATACAACATGCCTATTTATAGATTTTAGAAAATCACTATTTGGCACTATTCCAACAACCCCAGCTACTATTCCAACAACCACAGTTACTATTCCAACAACCACAGTTACTATTCCAACAACCGCAGTTACTATTCCAACAACCGCAGTTACTATTCATATGAATAGTACTATTCATATGAATAGTGATTTCGGTTACTATTCATATTCTCTTCTGTTTATTTTGTTGTTTTAATTCTTCTCAGAAAATAGTTCAAGTACCAGATTAATTTAATTATTTATAATAATTAATTAATCTGTTACTTATTTGATTTTCAGAGTAAATTAATTTTTGACAATACCTTGAAATATTATGTATGTCCTTGATCGTCAATAGGCTTTGGCAATTCTTTCTGTGAATTAATGTGTTGATCCTTCTCTTATGTGCTGACACTTAGTGCACTGGTCTGGTTCACAAGTGACTAGCACTGATCTTGATCTTCACACCTTCGTTACATTCCAATTGATTAGCCTGCAGCAATATCTTCAAATAATATAAATACATGGAATCTTTTGGCCCTTCAACAGAATCATCTGTACATCTTATTCTGTCACTGAGGCTTGATCATGTTAATGAACTTCTTTCAGCGACTTGATCCTTGTCGGTGCCTGTTCTTCAAATTTCACGATCCCTGTATAGAGTTAATATTATTTATCTTTTATCCTAGTTGAGTTATATATGTCCTCTATTACATATTACATTGCATTATGCTTTACAATCTCCCCCTATTTGATTGTTAGGGATTGACAAGCAAATTCCTAGAGGATAACTCAACTGATACAAGTAAAATACAAAGATAAATAATAATAAACCGCATTCTGGATCATATATACATTTTCCAGATTTCTAAAATTTGAACAAGTGCAAGACAATTGTTCCTCTAGACTGAACATATCTTCAAGTTTGTCTTGCTTTCTTTCCCGCATAGCACTAATACTCCATTAGATTTTCCTTTCCCAAAATAAAGTTAATTCCGTGTCAACAACCTTTTCCTTGCCCTTACGCCTAGTAGATTTTTCTTGATCATCCACTTTCTCCCCCTCAGTTGGATTATCCTCCAGAGTAACAGGGTGTGGAGTTGGTAAATTAGACGAAGATGACTTTACCAAGGAGTTGATTGCATGACTAAACTGGGTTGCCATGGTGTTCAATTGAACCTGGAATACATTCTGTTGAATAAGTTGCAAATTTTTGATTTCTGTAATGGACTTACAGATATTTGATAACTCTTTCTCCATTGTTTGGACCCGTGTAAGGAGTCTGCTGTATTCCTTTTTGGTTACAGGTGCATGTGGTTGAGTAGGTTGCTCACTCGTATGTTCTGCAGGTGTTTCACTCAACACTCTATATTCACTCGGTTTAGTGGTTTGGGTGACACTTACATGTTCTGTTCGTGTTTCCCTCAACTCTCCTCCAGAGCTTCCACCGATATGTGTACCTGCAAATGAAATCATCCTAGCCCCTTTTTCAGAGGTCACGGATGGTGCAATGAAAGTTCGTGAGCTTCCATCCTCGCGTGAAGCGAGTTGCCGACCACTGGTAAATAGTGGTAAATCTCGAAAGAGATCCAGAGATTTTTCCTCTGGGAGGTTAAACTTGAATCGATTAAATGGCACAAAACCCAAGTTTCCCTCGTATGTCTGTGAAGACACTTGGTTCATAAAAGAACCACCTACCGATGGATCTTTCCGTAAAATGGAAGATTCACCAGCAGTTATTGAGGTAGGTAATTCCACCTCGGATGCCTGTGAAGGCATTTGATCTTTAGAAAGATCATCAACCACTCTTATGTTCCGTGAAATGGAACTCAAGATAGTTGCTCCCGTCAATTCATCCTCATTTACATTTTCACTCATTTGACAAGGAAGAATTGTTTCCCTAACAGTTACAGTTACCTCAGGTTCATTTGGTTTACTTCGTTTAGAATGAGGTAGAGCTGCTGATGTAACTAACTCCTTATGTGGTGCTGCTGAGGCACTATCTCCCTCAAAAGTGTTGATGGTTGGTCGTTTAAGTGACAATTGAGGTGTAGGAGTTTGTTGTGTTTGTGTTTGCATTTGTAAAATGGGCTCTTCGACCTGTGTTAGAGTCAGTGGGATTTCCTGCTCTTGGTCGGGTAAGATGGCCACTGGGGGCTGTAGAAACTGTATTTCCTGTGACACAACAGGGAATACAAAGGTTGGAATAGCAGGGATTGAAATATTACCTTGTCGTATACCTGCTCTCACTGGTCTTGGTAACAACGGAAGTGGGACAGTCTTTAGATATTCAGTTAGGACTGTAGGCACATCCGTATATTTCTTTTTGCTCATGTAATTAATTACATTCGTCTTTATGGAAGAACATTCCACCTTTTGACCATTTTCCAAGCGTACCCTGTCTTCATCATTCAAAAAATCATTTAATATTAGCTGTAGAAACCTTGGATATAGACATTTGACATTTTGAGTCCGAACATCTCTTGTTCCTAAGTGTTTCATCTTTAAAATGATTTGACCAAGCACTATTTTTCCAAAATTAATCCTCAAATTATTGGCGACCGCATACCCTATTTTTTGGATATATTCAGGTATTCGATCTTGATTTGTTCTATCTGAGGAAAAAACATGGTTAAGAGTGTGAAAGAAGAAACTCCAATACTGGGTTAGAAACGTTCTATAAAGATTACCAGTATTGAAATTGCCATCTTGGTACCTTATAAAACGAAAGAACATTTCAATCTGTTCAGGTGTAGGATCAGAAACGAGATTTTCCATAGGAAAATGAAGAATTCGATTAACATCTCGTTCAGTGACCCTAATCGACCTACCAAATAGTCGATATGTGAATGCACACCCGTCCTGTCCAGAAGTGTTAACCGCACTGCAATATAGTTCACGCAATGCATCATGGTTAAGCTGCACTGGTGTAACTAAAGCATAGCGAATTAATGAATGTTCATTCAAAAATTGTGTCCAAGCCCGAAATTGCTCATCCTGAATGGTTTCGATTTGCTGAATGGAAATAGGATTAACTTTAGCAATTAAAAAGCTTCCCTGCAATGCCATTTTCAAAACTTCGAGGAAATTCAAAAACAAGAGTTAGTTTTTATAAAGGATGATGTATAAAGCAAGAATATAAAATCCAATCTAAAAACCACCAGCTAGATTGAGAGATCTTTCCGATCAAAGCTCGAAATATTCAGCAATTGTGTGTCTATGCTCTGTATATCTGAGAAATGATGATGTTAAACACAAACAAAAACTCATCATTTATAAGGTTTCAAGGACTAGTGGGTTAGGTGAGATATTGACAGGCTATGTTGAATAACACCGCTTTAATAATTTCTCACCTAATCAACCAATAATTTCTCACCTAATCAATCAATTAGCCGAAAAACATCTTATCACCGAAACCTGTCAGCCGAAAAACATCTTATCACTGAAATCTATCAGCCTATATACACACACACATACAATACTTCTAATTATTATGGATTTAAAAATAATCACGCAGTAAATCAAGAATTAATCCACAATAATCAGATAAACTCACAATTAAATAGACATAAAATTAACAAAATATCATTAATTGATATATGTCAATAAAATATTTATTTAATTATGCTACAATTAACACAATTATTCACTAACTAATTACCATAAAAGATAGCATTTATAAGCATGGCAATTAGTATAGAGATAACTGTAAGATGAAGACTGGATGCAAAGTAAATTCACAAGTCCTAAAAATATGGACATTTAAAATACCTGTGAATTTATAACAAATTGCAGTTATTGATTATCCAAAATTAATTAGACAGATTTAACATCCCAAGTTCACCAACTAACCTGGAGAATGTGGATTCATCCAGTGGTTTAGTAAAGATGTCTGCAATTTGTTGATCTGTGGGAACAAAATATAATACCACAGTTCCATTCATGACATGCTCTCGTAAGAAATGATACCTGATATCAATGTGCTTAGTCCTGGTATGTTGAACTGGATTGTTGGCAATGGCAATGGCACTCGTGTTATCGCATAGAATTGGAATTTTGTCCAACATGAGTCCATAATCCTGAAGTTGATTCCTCATCCACAGGATCTGAGCACAACAACTACCTGCCGCAATGTATTCTGCTTCGGCTGTCGAGGTAGATACTGAGTGTTGCTTCTTGCTGTACCAAGATACCAACCTTCTTCCTAGAAACTGATAGCTTCCAGAAGTACTTTTCCGATCAATCTTACAGCCTGCAAAGTCAGAATCTGTATAGCCAACTAGGTCAAAACCTGTTCCTTTAGGGTACCAAATCCCAAGATCGGGGGTTCCCTTAAGGTATCTGAAAATACGTTTAACAGCTATAAGATGTGACTCTTTAGGGTCAGCCTGGAATCTAGCACATAAACAAGTTGCGAACATAATATCTGGTCGACTAGCAGTTAAGTATAAGAGAGAGCCGATCATACCTCGATACTTCGTGATGTCAACTGACTTACCAGATTTGTCTTGATCAAGCTTGACAGCAGTTGGCATTGGGGTCTTGGCAGTAGTTGCTTCTTCCATCCCATACTTCTTCAGAAGATCCTTTATGTATTTTGATTGGCAGATGAAAATACCATCAGGCTTCTGAACAACTTGAAGTCCAAGGAAGAAGGACAACTCACCCATCATGCTCATCTCGTACTTACTCTGCATTAACTTAGCAAATCTCTTGCATAGCAAATCATTAGTAGAACCAAATATTATATCATCCACATATACTTGCACCAGAATTATATCATTTTTATGCTTTTTATGAAAGAGAGTTTTGTCGATGATACCTCTTGTAAAACCATTTTCAAGTAAGAACTTGGAGAGAGTATCATACCATGTTCGAGGGGCTTGCTTGAGACCATAGAGAGCTTTAAAGAGAAAGTACACAAAACCTTCAAAGTCCTTGTCTTCGAACCCAGGGGGTTGTTCAACATAGACTTCTTCTTCTAGATCTCCGTTCAAAAATGCACTCTTCACATCCATCTGAAAAACCTTAAAGTTGGAGTGTGCAGCAAATGCTAAGAACATCCTGATTGCTTCAAGCCTTGCAACTGGAGCATAAGTTTCATCATAATCAATTCCCTCTTCTTGAGAGTAACCCTTTGCTACCAATCGAGCCTTGTTCCTCGTAACAATACCATTTTCATCCAGTTTATTCCTAAACACCCATCTAGTGCCAATTATAGATTTATCTTTTGGTCTTGGCACCAGCTTCCATACTTTCTGCCTTTCGAACTGATTGAGTTCTTCCTGCATTGCAGTTACCCAATCTGGATCATCAAGAGCTTCATCAATCTTTTTAGGTTCAATTTGAGATAAAAATCCTGCGAAATTGCACTCATTCTGTGTTGCTCTTCTAGTCTGTACACCCGTGTCCGGTTCACCAATGATCTGTTCAAAGGGATGTGCTCTACTCCATATCCTTTGTCTTGGCAGATCTGATCTTGATGATTCCCCAAGTTCATGATTGTGTTGAGTGTGGTGACTAGTAGATCCAAAATCATTATTTGCTCCCCCTGAGCTGTTGCTTTCAGAGTTTAAAGAATCATTAGTAGCAGATGTTTCTTCACTTGATTGGGGTTCATTGTTCACTTGCTCCCCCTCAACATGTGCTGCTGTCTGATCTATTGGTATAGATTGAACAATAGAGTATGAAAGAGTATCAGAATTTTGTAGATCAGCATTTATTTCTTCATTCTCAAATCTCAGCTGGTCATGTTCATCAAAATCTTCAAGTCCTGTTATCTTCTTATCATCAAAAGACACATGGATAGATTCCATGACCACTTTTGTTCTCAGATTGTAGACTCTGAATGCTTTTGTGGATAGTGGGTATCCAACAAAGATTCCTTCATCAGCTTTTAAATCAAATTTGGAAAGCTGTTCTGGATGAGTCTTAAGAACAAAACACTTACATCCAAACACATGAAAGTACTTCAGGTTCGGCTTCTTATTTTTCACCATCTCATATGGTGTTTTACCACGCTTGTTTATGAGTGTAGCATTCTGTGTGAAACAAGCAGCTTGCACAGCTTCAGCCCAGAAGTAAGTTGGCAGCTTTGCTTCATCAAGCATGGTCCTTGCAGCTTCTATGAGAGTCCTATTCTTTCTCTCTACTACTCCATTTTGTTGTGGAGTTCCAGGTGCAGAGAATTCTTGCTTTATTCCATTTTCTTTACAAAACTCTTCCATGACTGCATTCTTGAACTCAGTGCCATTATCACTCCTTATGATTTTCACTGTATGCTTAGATCCTTTGTCCAGTTGTCTGACATGCTCTGTTAAGATTGATGCAGTTTCTTCTTTCTTGTGCATGAAATATACCCATGTATATCTGGTGTATTCATCAACAATAACCAAAGCATATCTTTTCTTTCCAATAGACATTATATTTACTGGACCGAATAAATCAACATGCAATAAGTGATATGGATCAAGAATTGAGGATTCAGTCTTACTTTTAAATGAAGTTTTCCTTTGTTTTGCCTTTTGACATGAGTCACATAGGCCATCTGGAGTAAAAACTGATTTGGGCAATCCTCTCACAAGATCTTTCTTCACTAGCTCATTAATGCTATTGAAATTCAGATGAGAAAGTCTCTTGTGCCAATCCCAGCTTTCTTCAATTGATGCTCTACTCAGTAGACAGATTGCAGAGCCATCAGAGTTTGTTGAAAGCTTGGTTTCATAAATGTTACCATGCCTGTATCCCTTCAGAACAACCTTTCCTGTAGATTTGCTTACAACTTCACCGTGTTCTTCAAAGAAATCCACATGATAACCTCTGTCACAGATTTGACTCACACTTAGTAGATTATGTTTGAGTCCTGAGACTAGAGCTACAGTTTCAATGATGACATTTCCAAGATTGATATTGCCATATCCCAGAGTCCTTCCTATGTTGCCATCTCCATAAAAAACACTTGGGCCAGCTTTCTCCACAAATTCTGATAGCAGGGCTTTATTTCCAGTCATGTGTCCTGAGCATCCACTGTCCAGAACAAGGATATTTTTCCTGTTACCCTGCAATCACAAAAACCACTAATGATTAGTTTTAAGGACCCAGACTTGCTTGGATCCTTTGGCCTTATTAAGTCTGTTAGCTTTTGCAGCAGAAGTCTTATCAGAGTTTGTGCTAACATTCTTTTTATCAGAATTTATACATGTAGAATCAATCTTGAATTTATTCAAAGAGGGTTTAAGTTCATAATAATCATAATACAAATTATGATACTCTTTGCATGTATAAATAGAATGCCAAATACTGCCACAGTGAAAACAAGGATTCTGTGGCTTAAACCTAACCGAACCACTCTTAACTCCTGACTTAGGAGGTATAGAGTTTATATTTTTATTCTTCCTGCAAAAAGTAGCAAGATGGTTAGGATTTCCACAGTTGTGACATTTCTTCCTAGGAGCATTGGGAATAGGCATATAGTTATTGCTTTTACTGATGCCTACCTTTCCATTTCTATTTTTCCTAGGTTCTTTTACCTTGTTCACTCTTTTTAACTCCTTCAGCTTATGTTTAAGCTGTTTCTGAGACATTAAACTAATATTTACTGATTTGACTTCATCCTGTTGTGGTTTGTCGGATTTTGGTACAAACCTCATGTGATTAAGTTTGGGTTTTGCAGCCTTTTCAGTAAATACAGGTTTAGAGGTCTCAGCTTCTATGTTGACAGTTTTCTTTTTATCAGTGTAACCTAGACCTTCTTTCCAACAATCATTCTCTATGATAATCTGAGTAGTTTTACCAGAGTTAGTCCAAGTTTTAATAATGTTTCTTTCTTTAACAAGTTCAGATTCAAGATAAGCATGCTTTTTCAATAATTCAGTTTTAATAATAATAGCATCATCTCTCTCTTTCTGAATTGTTAACATTTGGACTAATTCTAATTCTAGATAATCATTTCTCTTTCTAAGGTCTAGACTTTCAGATTTTATTCTTTCATTTTCTAAAGTCTGATCTCTGTAGCTAACATGCAAGTTTTTAAGAAAGAGTCTTAACTCAGATATATCAGTAGTATCAAAAGCTAAAGTAGAGTGAGGTACCTTGGTCTCAGTAGCTTCAGAGATACTATCAGCATTTGCCATCAAGGCATAGTTCACCTCATCTTCAGAGTCTGAAGTGTCAGCCCAGTCCTTCTTCTTTGTGATGTAAGCTTGACTTTTATCAGCTTTGGCTTTCTTGCACTCAGGTGCAAAATGTCCTTTCTCACCACAATTATAGCATCTGATTTTGGACTTGTCCACTTTCCCAGACCTGCCTTCCTTTTCCTCAGCTTTTCTGAAATTCTTCTTTTCGAAGTTTGAATCTCTTCGTGTGAACTTCCTTCCCTTTCTGAAGTTCTTGTAAGCCATCTTCTTGAAGCTTTTTACCATCAGGGCTGCAAGTTGTATCATCTCCGCATCACTGCCATCATCATCAGGGTCCGTGAGATTGTCAGAGTTTGAGTCATCATCAGAGTTTGATGACTCAGTATCAGACTTTGTAATAAGAGCCTTTCCATTAGATTGACTCTTTTTCACAGCAACTTCTTTAGAAGCTTTCTCCTCAGCTTTAAGAGCAATTGATTTGGACTTGCCTCCATGCCTCTTGCTTCTTTGTTCCATCTCAAGCTCATGGGTTTTGAGCATTCCATAGATTTCATCAAGAGACATGTCTTCCAGATCATAATTGTCTCTGATGGTAGTGGCCTTTAAATCCCACTTCTCAGGAAGAGCCAACAAGAATTTCAGATTGGAGTCTTCAAGATCATACTCCTTATCTACCAGTGACAAATCATTCAGCAATTTCAGGAATCTGTCATATAGATCTGTTAATGACTCATCAGACTTTGAGTCAAAGTGCTCGTACTCCTGTGTGAGTATTGTTCTCCTATTTTTCTTGATGGCTTTGGTTCCTTGACATCTGACTTCCAAAGCATCCCAAATCTCTTTAGCAGTTTTGCATCCAATGACTCTGTTAGACATAACATTGTCAAGAGTGCTATGTAATAAATGCCTTACCTTGGCATCTTTGCTAATAGAGGAGATATCTTCAGGAGTGTAGTCTTTCTTCTCCTTTGGAATCGTTTTCTGTTCCTCCCCAACAACTACAACAGAAAGTTTGGTAGGCTTATGTGGACCATCATGGATTCTGTCTAAGTACTCTGGATCTGTAGCCTCCAGAAACATTTCCATCTTCACCTTCCATGTGGGATATTCTGATGCCCTGAGTATTGGAACTCTGATTGATTCATATCTGCTTGTTGTTGGAGTTTGTGTTTTCTCTGTCATGATTGTATAGCTTTTTGGATCTTAACTGTTGTATAATAACAGAGTGGCTCTGATACCAATTGTTAGGTCCGGAATAACGTAGAAGGGGGGTTGAATACGTTATTCAAAAAATATTTCGATTTTTTTGATGTGGATATGAGATAAAAAATACTGAATCGAAATAACACAACTGTTTGGGAAATATCTTTTAATAGATAAAACCCGGAGGTTTGCTACACAATTTAATCCTATGGATTAGCTACAAAATCAAACACTCCTAAGGATAGTTTAGGCACGAGGACCTTCTACCCGACACTTCCTGAAAGTGGGCTAAACCGACTTTCCTACTAGATGGACTTTCTAGCAGCTTACACAGAGAAGATATAAGAGAGAGAAGAGAGAGTTGTGTGTTGAGGTGTGTTTTGAAATGAAATACAACATGCCTATTTATAGATTTTAGAAAATCACTATTTGGCACTATTCCAACAACCCCAGCTACTATTCCAACAACCACAGTTACTATTCCAACAACCACAGTTACTATTCCAACAACCGCAGTTACTATTCCAACAACCGCAGTTACTATTCATATGAATAGTACTATTCATATGAATAGTGATTTCGGTTACTATTCATATTCTCTTCTGTTTATTTTGTTGTTTTAATTCTTCTCAGAAAATAGTTCAAGTACCAGATTAATTTAATTATTTATAATAATTAATTAATCTGTTACTTATTTGATTTTCAGAGTAAATTAATTTTTGACAATACCTTGAAATATTATGTATGTCCTTGATCGTCAATAGGCTTTGGCAATTCTTTCTGTGAATTAATGTGTTGATCCTTCTCTTATGTGCTGACACTTAGTGCACTGGTCTGGTTCACAAGTGACTAGCACTGATCTTGATCTTCACACCTTCGTTACATTCCAATTGATTAGCCTGCAGCAATATCTTCAAATAATATAAATACATGGAATCTTTTGGCCCTTCAACAGAATCATCTGTACATCTTATTCTGTCACTGAGGCTTGATCATGTTAATGAACTTCTTTCAGCGACTTGATCCTTGTCGGTGCCTGTTCTTCAAATTTCACGATCCCTGTATAGAGTTAATATTATTTATCTTTTATCCTAGTTGAGTTATATATGTCCTCTATTACATATTACATTGCATTATGCTTTACATAATAAGTCCAACGAGTCGTCTAGTACATCTAGGTGTTCGCATTAGATTGGAAATTCGATTGCAACCGATGCCAAATTAGCTACTCTAACTAGAAGACTTGAAGCCCTAGAGACTAGTAAGGCCCCCTCAGAAGTGTCTATGTGCTCTAATTATAATAAAGGTTTTTCGGACTTTCCTAGTTGTGATCAAGTTAATGCGGTGTTTCAACCAACCCCTAGGAATGACCCGTTTGCACCAACATACAATCCCGGTTGGAGGAATCACCCGAATTTCTGGTGGAACCAAGGCCAATACTATCAAACACCTTCTTTTCAAAAACCGAACTCTTACCCAACTCCAAACTAAGGTTCTTATCCAAACCCGACTCAAAATCACATTCCTTATCCAACTCAAGCACCCGCCCGCCCTCCCGGCTTTCATGAGTCAGATAAAAGAATGAATTCTTTGGAAAAGACTCTTGATGCGCTTTTGAAATCAACAACTAATTTGGCTCAATCTCAACAAACCTTCATGCAAACCATGACTCAAGATAGGCAAATTTTAAATGCTAGTGTTCAAGCCATATCTAAGTTAGAGGTTCAACTGAGTCAATTAGCCAACGCCATGTGTGAACGAGAGAAGAACAAGTTCCCGAGTCAACCTGAGGTCAACCTTAAATTTCCTCTCAACCAAAGGCCTCCCGAAAATGTTAATGCTATCATTTCTTTAAGGTTGGGAAACCAAGTTGAAAATCAAGTAGGAGTCGAGTCTTCCGAAGACGAAGAAGAGTCAAATATTAAACCAAAAAATAAACTTGATCTAGTCCCACACCTTCACCACTTGAACCTTCATCTTCAAAATCCACTCCCCAATCATCAGAATCTTCTCATAAATCATCATCATCTAGCGAGCCTTCATCGACTCAAACACCATCTTCACCTAACGAATCTTCGATTGCTGTTCCACTTTCCAATTCCATTCCCGATAAGTCTAGCGAACGAGTCTTTAAGCCTAAAGCTCCTTATCCTCAAAGACTCCTTTCAAACAAATAATCGCCTCAAGTAGAAAAGATTTTGGAAGTTTTCAAACAGGTCGAGATCAACATTCCTCTTTTAGATGCCATTCAACAAATTCCCTCTCATGCTAAGTGTCTAAACGATTTGTGTACTCATAAACGTTCCACTCATGTCCCTAAGAAAGCCTTTTTGACTTCTCATGTTAGTTCAATTCTTTTGAACCAAATTCCCATGAAATATAAGGACCCCGGTTGTCCTACAATTTCATGTGTCATAGGCAATACTTTTGTGGACAAGGCATTACTTGACTTAGGCGCTTGTGTGAACTTGCTTCCATTTTCGGTCTATCAAGCCCTAGGGTTAGGCGTGCTTAAAAAGAACATGACACTTCAACTAGCTGATTGTTCTGTCAAAATGCCTAAATGAATAATTGAAGATGTCTTAATTAAGGTTGGTGATTTCATTTTTCCGGTTGATTTTGTTGTCATCGAGACTCAATCCGTCACAAATCCTTATATCCAAATCCCGATCATTCTAGGACGACCTTTTCTTGCTACATCCAATGCCTTGATTAATTGCAGGGATGGTTCGATGAAACTTACTTTTGGCAATATGACAATTAACCTTAACATTTTTAATGTCGGAAAAGAACCCAATGAGCTTTATGAACAAACATTAAGGGTTAATCTTATTGATGACATTGTTAATTGGTCAAACCTTGAGGATAGTGAGATTGAGTCTCTTCTCAATGAGGATTTCAAAGTCAACTATGCGTCTAATCAAGAGTATATTTAGTCGTTAAGGGATATGACCTCGGAAGAAATGTTGAGAGAGTTAGACGACATTTGTTCTAAGTGGGAGACACCACCCGAGGATGTTCGTGTTGAGACCTTTGTTAAAACTCCCGTTGGTGAACCACCTACATTCGATGAGTTGTTAGGAGACTTGAATCACATTTGTTCTAAATGGGAAGCTAAATCTGATAATGGCCATGTCAGACCTAGTACCGTTCTTAAGAGTCCCGTGGGAAAACCTCCTAGATTTGACTCAACTTTCTACCATCCCGAGTTTGATCAACAGCCCTTAGGAAAAGATGGATCCTTATCTTATGTCATTCCTAGTGATTCCACCCATGACCAAACTTTCATTGTCTCTAATTTGCTTAAGCAAAGTAAAGAAGCCTTAAGTTGGTTTAGGGAGAACATTAGTGACACTTGTTCTATAAGGTTGAATGATTCCATGTTACTTGAGAAAATCTTTTCTAATCAAAATTTTCAACAATGTCTTGATATTTTCTCAAAGATTCATCCCAATTTTCCTACCGGCATCTGCTAATTCAATTTTATTCCTTTGCCTCCCCTCGTGAAATTCAGGTATGGGGAGTATAAGTGTGCTTGAGTAGTGTTAATTAGTTGTTTTTCATTTTCATTCCTCTTTGTCATCCCTTATCAGGTATTATCTCCTCATTCTCCTTTACTCATTTCTTTTGCATTTGCATACATTGAGGACAATGCATGATTTAGGCATGGGGGAGGGTTTTAGTGTAAATACTTATAATTGAAAAATCCAAAAAAATTAAAAAATTGAAAAATCCAAAAATAGAGATATTTTAGCTTAGTTGTCCTTCCCACTCTTTAAATTTTAGAACTAGTTGGTGTTAACAATTTTTTGAAAATTATATGTATAATGCCTTTAGATGATTTGAACGTAGTCAAGTAAGGTTTTACTCATGAAACTTGTGTCGAACAAATTTTTGCTTAAAAGTCCAAGACGACATATTTGCACAAGACCTTTGATGGAAAGATTGTATGGGTATGCTATTCGATACCTGAGAGAGAACCTACATGTTACAACAATGTCGAATCAAACCTTTGCGATAAATTGTACATAAAGTGTCTAAAAAAAAGTCAAAAAGTGTATATAGTCGTAGAGTGCTAATGGAAGAAATGGCCAGATTAGGCTCATTAGTGCCCGAGCAATTAATTCTGAGGGGACTTTGTGCCTAGTAACCTAAAGCCCTTTGTGGTTTGGGATTGCTGACCCAACGCTCGCTACATGGGTATTAGTGCATAAGTCTTTTGGGACCTCAATCATTGCACGGTCATTTCAACCATTAGTGTTAAAAAATTCTTAAGTCCAATAAGTCATTAGTAGAAAAATTGACTAGGTTGGGCTCATTGATAACCCGAGTAAGTAAGTCCGAGGAGACTTTACGCCTAGCAACCTAAGGTCCTTTGTGGTCTGGGATTGTTGACCTAAAGCTCGCTAAATGGGTATCGATACAAAAGTCTTTTAAGACCTCAACCGACAGTTGATCTAACTACTAAGAGTGTGAAGTTTGGCTAGATACTTGTTTTGATAGAGATTGGGTCAGTTCAATATTGGTTAAAAAAGAAAAAATGTTCGTATGCACTTTATCCATCAAAGGCATTAAATTCATTACACACCTTGGGATTTTTTTGTAAACTTTTTGAGTCGACTCATGTGGATTGTGGGAACCTATAACTTGGCTATTATTAGAATAATCTTTAAGGTTTGTATTTTCATACAAAAATTGTTTTGTTGACACCAATGAAAGCTAGATTGAAAGAGGAAAGTTGGATACTTGCTGATTTATCTCAAAGATTTTGCTGGTATATCTTCTGTAAACCCTTAGGAGACAACACTCCTCCTGTAGAGATCGTCTACGGGTTTAACGAGTTGGTAAACCTAAAATTACCCGTGATTCCTACTATAGTGAGTATAGGTTTTTCATTCTGCATTTTTCTTTCTGTTTTACTCGAGGACGAGCAGAAGATAGGTATGGGGGCATTTGATAAGTGCATATTTTTGCATATTTTTATTGCCTATTTGTTGCTTGAACTCGTATTTTAATAAATTATTTTGTTGCATTTCAGGAAATTCGTGAATAAATAAAGAAATAGCAAAATAAAGTAATAAAGTGCACGGAAGGGAAAAAGAGGAAGAAAAAGGACTTAAATGAAAAAAAGGAGAAAGAGTTAGGAGCTTGGAGGAAAAGGAATCTTTGAAGACATGTGGAATGTGGAAATCATCCCAACAAACTAAGTAAGTGTATGGCCAAGATCCATTCATCAAAACTTAAGGGGGAAGGAAAAAAATAGATGGCTAGGATTTGTCCACCACATTTAGAAGGTGTAGGGCCAAGATTAACCCAACACACCCCTAAACCCTAATTCTTATCCTATAAATACCCCCTTACCCTAATTCTTATGTTTCCTTTAATTTATCATCTTGTTCTTTTGTTTTTGTTGCATAGCTTTCGTTATTTTCGTAAATCCATTTAGTGGACAAAGTAACGAAATGCTAACCACTTGGGGTTGAAAGTAACGATTTTTATTTTTTTGTTCTTAGTTATAATTTTAGATTTGAGCCCCTTTAAACCTCCATTTTATTGTGGGCCATTTAATTCCGAATCCTCATTTTAGTGTAATTTTAATTTCGTAGTAAACTTTCGTTATTTGCGTGTTTAATTTTTAAATAAAAAAACCAAAAATATTAGTTTTAATATTTACCAGTATTTGTTTACCTAATTTTATTTGCTAATTCGAAGCTTAAGTGCAAATGCTCTGCTTTTTTTTTTTTAAAGAAAAACTCTCCCCTATTTACTCGAAACAAAACCCAGCTCATTCTCCAATCCCCCAATTCACTCTCTCCCTTTTGTCTTTTCTTTCGCTGCAAATCCCCAAACCCAGCGTGTTTTTATATTTTCTTATTCATTTTCATTACCCACGAGCCCATTCCTCCTCTTATTTTCGCTGAGTTTGATTTTGTAGTCTGTTAGTGTGTCTGATTTTGTTCATGTCGCTGCTTTATTTGTTTAATCGCTGTTCGGCTCTGTTCGTTTTGTATTGTTTTAATTTCTTCTCGTTTTGTTTTTCGAATTTACTTTTTGTTTATAAATCGTTGTCATTGAGTTCTGTGTTGATTGTGTCGAGTTGGTAATTTGCTTTGTGGGTTCCGAATTGCTATTATCGAATGATGCTAAGTTTCGTTCTATTATTTTTCTTGTATTTCTGAGATTGCTGCGTTTTGTCGAGTTGAGTCACAGAGTTTTCATTCTGTAATTTAAGTCTTGCTTCGCTGGTTTCCTTTTCGTTTGCTGCATTTTCTGAGTTTTAATGAGTGCATTTTTGAGCTTTTTGTGTTTGTTAGTGTTCACTGTGTTTGAGTCTGAGTTCGTAGCTTTGCTGTTCTATTTCGAGTCTAACCGAGTCATCAGTTTAGTGTCCGAGTTGTGAGTCTCTGCTTGCTTTTTTGAGTATGCTGAGTCTTAGTCGAGTCCACCATTGCTGAGTTTGTTTTTGTTACTGCTTATCTGTTTTTCTTTTGGAATTTTCGAGTTGCACAAGATGAGTCCATTGTTGTATTCTGAGTCATCACTGAGTTCTGAGTTCCTGAGTTTTTGTTCTGAGTTGTTCGTTATGGTTATGTTTTGTTCGCTATTTTGCTGAGTTTGATGCGATTTAGTGGCTCTGTGTTTAACGAGTCTTGACCTTTTTGGTTTTTCTGTTTTTTTCGAGTTGCTGTCGTTCTGAGTTTTGCTAATTTGTTGAAATTTCATGTTGCCAAGTTGACTCATCTTGGTGCTGCATAATTGTTTAGTTTGTCGAGTTGGGTTTATTTTGTTTTGGGTTATTTTTGTATTATTCTGGTTGTTTGATCTAGCTCGAATTTTAATTTTGCTAAGTTTTCCTGCTGAGTTTTGTGTTGTGTTTATTCTGAATTGTGTTTTGGTTAGAATTGTCGAATTAGAATTCTGTTTTCCTTTGGCTAGTTAATATTTCAAAACACTCATGTCAAATTTTTCTCAAAAATTTCTGTAAATAAATTCGAAATTAGAATCTTTTAGAATAATTTAGTTTTGTTCTTTTCACTTTTAATTAGTTAGTTTAAAATTGGAATAAATTTAATTTTTCTTTTAAAAATAATTTAGAATTTTCTTTTAGGAATTAAGTAGTAAAAATTCAAATTTTCCGAAATCCAAAATTGTCTAGTTCGATTAAATTAAAAGTTAAGGTTCGCGAAAATAATAAGTCTCTGTGGATCGATATCTCAAGTATTAAAATGATGAAATTGTGCACTTGCAATTAAAATCTTTATTTCTAGCACATCACTAAAAATCATGATATTTTTTGTAATAGTACCTTTATATATTCACTTAGTTTTTAAAATAAATATGTTTTAAATTTTTTAATTTTTTATTGAAATGATCGATTAATCTAATTTTTGACTAATTTACCCGATTTTATAATTTTTTAAATTATGATTTATAAAAAAACAAATTTTGACTCAATTTCAGGAAAATCGAGTCGATTATCACCGTCTAGCAGTTAATCCCAATTAATTATTGAATTTCAAAATATAAAATACTAATAATAATATATTTTATATTATATAATTATAATTTGTACCGAAAAATAATATGATTCATTTTCTCACTTGAAATAGCTCATTAAAATACACTAAAATACACAGAAAAGTGTCGGGTGTTATAACACCGACGCTGTAGAGTATATTTGTAGCGTCGGGTTTAGTAACACCGACACTGATAGCTGCAAAAAATCTAAAATATTCAAATATTACCCCAACAAACCAGGGATTGGGAAACATCTGACTAACTCACATCTAACTTCTCAATCGACTCCAACACTCGACTCTAACACTCTCCACTCTCACGCTCAACAAATTATGGATTCACTGCTGAATTAGGGATTGGCACCGCTGAATTAGGGAATTGGGAATCGGGATACGATTAGGGATTGCTGGGTTCATTACAAATTGGGGATTACATGTATGTACAAGTTGGGGATGATGGGGTTGAGTTTGGTTTCGAGGGGTAGTGTTTCGGGTTTTGGGATGATAGGTCATAGGTTGTATTCGTCTAAGTCGGTTAGTGAGAATGTAGGTAAGAGTGGGGTTAGTGAAGTTGGGGTTAGTTCGGGTGGTGGTGGTTTTGGGGATGGTGATTGGGTTGAGAAGTTTAAGGGTGCTTGGAAATATGTTGTTGATGCTGGGCAGAAGGTTAAGGAAACGTCTAATGAACTTACGCCTTATGGTCAGCAGTTGCTTGATGCAAATCCTTATCTTAACGATGTTATTGTGCCTGTTGGTTGGACTTTCATGGCATTTTCCCAAATGTTAGCAGGCGGTCTTTCTCTTATGAATTTTGAAATTCTGTCTACAAGCTTATTATGAATTTTGAAATTCTGTCTTCCTAATTCTTCTTTTTGTTGTTGTTGATTTCTTTTTGTTGTTTATTTTCGCTTGGTTTGATGGCTTTAGCTGAGGCATGTGGGGTGGCAGTGCAGTCTATAACTGTTGGAGGCATAGGAGGTAAGTTTTGTTAGAAATTTTTATGGTCTTTAACTCTTTATAATTCTGTACCGTAATAATTTTAAAGGCCTGGAAACATGTATGGCATGGAATGTTTGTTTAACATGTATAGAACACTCATATCAGTGACATGTATTATTCTTTAATTCAGTGCACATTCTGAAAAGTTCCCATTATGATCATTTGGAATGGCTCAATTCGTATCTTTCATAATGTACACACAATCAAGCAATATTTTAAGTTTATTAAAGAAGAATTAAACTCTGAGTTTATATATCTATGTGCTTTTGAAGGAGTTGCTACTGCTTTTGCATCAAAGGACATTCTGGGAAATGTTCTTAGTGGGTTGTCTGTACAGATGTCACAGCCTTTTTCAATAGGAGATACAATTATGGTATGTTGAAGTTGTTATGTGACTTTTAATATATATAGTTAGTTTCGTTGCCCTATCCTAGTGTTAATTAGTTTTTTCTGTGCACAGCTCTCATCTTGTACAGAGACTTGCCATTAATGACATAACTGAAAGCATGATGGCCTTCAACACTAACTATAAAGATACTGTCTTGTTTGGGGTCTATGTTGTAGCTAAGGTGTGCTTACTACCTTATGTACCTTGAATAGATTCTCGTGAATCTTCTATTTTGCTTTGTATATTCTTTAATCAGAATTAACTGGGATATTAAACCATAGATGATAAAATGAGTTTGTCAACGATCATTTCTTTTTTGGGCATCGTTAGTTGTGAATACTTGCTGGTATATAGCTCCCAGTTGACGACTCTGATTCTACATAATTGTATAGAATTTTGAGAAATGTTAGTTATGGTAACCAGTATTGTGACACATGATGCATCTTAATTTTACATCTGTCTATAGAACATATGCTACAGCGTCTGGGGGTGCTTTATTGATTGATCTGTTGTAGTATGCTAGAGTTATTTCGAAATAACCTGCTAGGAAGCAGATCAAGTATGTCAAAATGTTTTCCAAATATATTGTCTTTCCTTGGCATATTCGAAACTGGTACAAGTACAGGTGGACAAGCTCTCTCCATTTCATCCACACACCTGATCAAGCTTGTTCATTTAATTATCAGAGTAAGTACTCTATATTTTAAGTAGTATCATATTCAGCTAACGTATGACTGGTTATTGGTTAGTGTTTAAATTAATTATAACAGATAGTGTACCTATTATTTACTATTTTTACTTGTGAGTTAATTAATTGATGAGGAATGGGAGCGGAGAACGTTTATATATGAGTTTATATGATAGGTTCAGTTCATTATTATTATTATTATTAGACATTAGATATTTAAGATTTGATTTTATATTATCCCATATGTTTTGGGATTTGCTAGATATTTGAGATTTGATTATCCCATATATTTTGGGATTTGCTTTATTGTGTTTTGACTATCCCACATGTTTTGGGATTTGATATATTGTGTTGGGTCTTGATTTTTCGGTATAAATATACCGAACATTATACATTTCTAGTAAGCTTGGATTATACATTTTTCTTGGAAATAATATTGATTAATTATTCTTGGGATTCGTATAATTCGTTGCTTTATCTATTTTTGTTCATAAATCTTTATTTTCCTGATCTGTCCTGCATCAAATGGTATCAGAGCCGAATTCCTGCAATTTTTACTATTCATCGATCTTTTTACTATTCGTCATCGTTTTCACTGTTCATGCTGCCGGTATACTATTCACTCCTTAGTTACTGTTCATCTACACCATCTAATCACCACCGCTGCTCATTTCTATACCATTCACCACTGCATACACTACCCATCATCCCTGAACCCTAGCTTCCAGCCACCATACCACTGACCTACACCACCATACCATCAGAAAACACCAAAAATCGCTACCTATTTTAACTAACAAGAACCCTGATTGCCTTATCCCCAATTCCTAAAACTGAACCCACCCGCTTGGAACTCTAATTCCCAATTTAGAAGTCATATTTGCAGTCAAAACACAACAATTTAATTGAATCGCTGCTACTATTCATCAATCAGCAATGAATCAGAAAGAAAGGAAGCAGAAACAAGCGGCAAAACGTATTTGGTGTCATTGCTCGTCGGCATCTGCCCTCGCCGGAATCTGTTGCCACCATCCCTTTGCTGGAATTTGTCTCAAAGGCTGCTTCTGACCTGTATTGTATTGCTATTGGAGAGGTTAGAGAGGAGGTTGTCGTACCAGAAAAAGGGTAACCCTAATCCTTACATATATGATATATGCACATCTCATAAAACTACCACTAGATACACAGAATTTACAGACTTTTATAAGTCAGCTCCTGTAGTTTTGTAACATCACGAACCTATCCCGTGACTTTTAGAGACTTAAAAACTGACCCCTCAGCTTCGCAGACTTATCGAACAGCCCTTCATAGTTTCAAAAATTCACCAACCAGTCCCTGAACCTCAGAAATTTGATAGTTAAATCCCTGAAGCTTATGATATGATATTTCAGCACCTTTAATTTCAAAATATATCAATATCAGCCCCTCTTAATCCTTGCTTAAGCCATGTCTGCTTATATCCGACGTCAAATTGAGGCAGTGAAAGATAATATCTTTTATATGGAGGATGATTGTGATTTATTACATTATGAAATCTATGTTTGTCATTGTGAACGTAAGTTACTTGAATATCGGCTTACGTTAAAGGAGTTGGATAATCAATGAACTTAGAAGCTTACAAAAGAGGTATAAAATTGAGTTAAGAAGAAAGGGATGCACGTGCAGGTGAGGAACTAAAAAGTACAACCGGGGAAGTCAAAAGGGCTCTTGCAACTCTCACATCTCAAGTTCAATGTCTTGTGGGTTTGGAGAATGCAAAAAATGCCACGGAACATGAAACTAATATGGAAATTCAGCGTGATGAAGACACAAATCCGGAAGATCCACTTGAGCAGGTTAAACAAGTTGAGGATATAGAAGTTGTGGGTGCGGATCAGGTCGAGGAAATCAAGTCACAAGCTGATTGCTTCCAAATTGTTGAGGAATGTAAAGTGGTTGGTGATATTATCGAGGTTGAGCATATTGACTTCATCATTCCAGAATACATGCTCAAGCCTCCTTCACTTTCTAGTGAATTTACAAAGTTCTTTGGGCATGAGTTCATTTTTTTGACGAAGTACGAATTTTTCTTCTTTGTTCCGGTTCAATCTTGCGTGATTTTTGATGAGGAATGGGAGTTGAGAACATTTATATATGAGTTTATATGATAGGTTCAGTTCATTATTATTAGATATTAGATATTTAAGATTTGATTTTATATTATCCCATATGTTTTGGGATTTGCTAGATATTTGAGATTTGATTATCCCATATGTTTTGGGATTTGCTTTATTGTGTTTTGACTATCCCACATGTTTTGGGATTTGATATATTGTGTTGGGTCTTGATTTTTTGGTATAAGTATACCGAACATTATACATTTCTAGTAAGCTTGGATTATACATTTTTCTTGGGAATAATATTGATTAATTATTCGCGGGATTCGTATAATTCGTTGCTTTATCTATTTTTTTTTTTTGCTAAATGTTGCTTTATCTATTTTTGTTCAATAAATCTTTGTTTTCAAGATCTGTCCTGCATCATTAATGATTGCGAATAATTACATCATATAAATCAGGAGCGTAAATCTCTTTTTCAAAATTTTGTCTGAATCTCAGTAATTTATTTAAATATTATCTACAAAGGAATTACAATATTTGGTATTCTAATTGTGCTGCTTGTTCCTTTTTACTGGAAGACAAACAGAGTAATTGTTGACTGACATATATGGCAGCAGGTCTCTTGCTTTTGTTCATATAATTAGTAGTTACTAGGGACTACTACAAATGGTTGTTGATACGTAGTTGCATTTCTGAACATTGAATGTAGATTTCTATAAGTACTCATTTGCCTTCTGATGCTTAAACAAGGTAGATGCGAGTATGTGAACAGAGAAGTTAGTTTGAAGTTACGTATCATTAATACTTAAACCGTAGACATAGTTCTTTACTACATTGTAGCACGTACGAGCTTGTAGCATCGCAAGTACCATTTTTAGTGTAAACTCTCAGGTTTGCAAAATACTCAGCTAGTTAATGAGGCTATTATATTCTGTGATGTCGGATTACAGAAAAGCACAGCCCTGTTTCTCTATTAGGTAGCAATTTATGGATTGGTGAAACAATATGCGACCTATTTAAATAAAATAGTATAAAACAGTTTCACCCCAAGCATATACTGGGAAATTTTGTTTACGGTCTATTGTTCTCTGGTCTACCGTTCACTACATGTGACTACAAACTGTTTGGCTTGCAATTAGAAATATCATATAATTCATGTCTACTTTGTAGTCAATTCATTCTTGTGTTTTTATCTAAATAATGTTATGTGTTGGCAACAATGTTTGTCATGTGTACTTTTCACTTGTATGTTATTCTCCAATATTATGCGTGAAAATGCGCAGCTGCTCCAGTTTAGCTATAGGTAGATTTGTTGTCTGTTAGTGACCTACCAAGTCTTTCTAACGTAAGCTCTTTACAATGTGATGGATGGATTGATGCAGGACAGAATATTAAATCGAAGATTTATTGAACAAAAACAAATAAAGCAATGAATTATACGAATTTCAAGAATAATCAATAATATTATTCCCAAGAAAAATGTATAATCAAAGCTTCCCTAGAAATGTATCATGTTCTGTATATATATACCGAATATCAAACCCAAAGTCAAAAAACAAATCCCTACACATATGAGATCATATAAAATCAAATAACAAGTAATACGGTAAATTCCTAAACATATGGGATAATCTCAAATCAAATCTCTAGAAATTATGTGATGAGCTGGTCCCTATCAGCTTTATTTAGTAAAGTAATTAAATAATAAGCTCCTAGCCCCACATATAAAATACATAGATAAATACATTATTTATCTCTACACTAAACAAATATAAACTAATTATTAATTCTTTATTCCTGTTCCTCATCATTCTCCCCTTGTTGGAGAAAACTCAACCACGAGTTTTGTAAAAGTCAAGAATCACGCAAGGACGAGATGGAACCAGGATGAACTTTATGCTCTTCTTTAGAAACGGTTGAGGTGCAAATAACTCTAAAAACGGATTATCACTCAAAGGAGGCTCAAACGAATATTTTGGAATGATGAAGTCAATATGTTCAACCTCAATAATATCAACTACTTTATAATCATCGACAATTTTAAAGCAGTCAGGTTGTGGCAAAATTTCTTTTACTTGTTCCTCAATAGCAATCTTTGTATTCTCAACTTGTTTAATCTCCTCAAATGGATCTTCCGGATTTGTGTCTTTACCACGATGAATTTACATATTAGTTTCATGTTCTATGGCATTTTTTGCATTCTCCAAACCCACAAGACATTGAACTTGAGATGTGAGAGTTGCAAGAGCCCTTTTGACTTCCCCGATTGCACTTTTAGTTCCTCACTTGCACGTGCGTCCCTTTCTTTACTTAACTCAATTTTATACCTCTTTTGTAAGCTTCTAAGTTCATCATATTGATTTTCTAACTCCTTCAACGTAAGTTTATATTGATGTAACCAACGTTCACGATGACAAACATAGACTTCGTAATGCAACTCATCACGCTCACGCTCAAGAAAATAAATATTATCCTCCACGCCATCGATTTGACGCTTGATGTAAGAAGACATTGATTAAATAAAGATAAGAGGGTTGATCTTGATGAATTCTGGAATACAAGGGACTGAAGCATCAAAATTCAGAAGTAGCAAGGGCTGGAATGTCATAGATTAGAAACTTTAGTGGTTAAACTGTCAAACTTTTGAAGTTCAGGACTGATTTGAAAGTTTCTGCAAAGCTTAGGAACTGTGTTGTAATTCTGAAAACTTCAGGGACTGATATAAACTTTAATGAATCTCTAGGGACTAGTTTGCAATTTTCAGAAATTTTAAGGTCCCTAACAGTAGTTTCACACAAGATATAAAGAATAGAATTAGGGTTACCCTTCTTTTTTCCAGCAGCCGTCTCTTTATTTTTTCCCTTCTTCTCCAGATTTGTCTTTTACCTCTGCTGTGAACAGTAACTTCAGGGATGAACAGTATTCAGACAGTGAACAGTATTTTCGGCGATGAATAGAAACCTTTCCGGTGGTGAACAGTACTCCATCAGTGAATAGTGCCCTCGATGAACAATTTTTTCCTCCTCTCTCGAAAAAACCCAGATCTCCCAACAATTCAGAAATCGATGGAGAAACCTAAGCTCTTGATACCATTTGATGCAGGACAGAATATTAAATCGAAGATTTATTGAACAAAAACAAATAAAGCAATGAATTATACGAATCCCAAGAATAATCAATAATATTATTCCCAAGAAAAATGTATAATCAAAGCTTCCCTAAAAATGTATCATGTTCGGTCTATATATACCGAATATCAAACCCAAAGTCAAAAAACAAATCCCTAAACATATGGGATCATATAAAATCAAATCACAAGTAATAAAGTAAATTCCTAAACATATGGGATAATATCAAATCAAATCTCTAGAGATAATATGATGAGCTGGTCCCTAGTAGCTTTATTTAGTAAACTACTTAAATAATAAGCTTCTAGCCCCATATATAAAATACATAGATAAATACATTATTTATCTCTACACTAAACAAATATAAACTAATTATTAATTCTTTATTCCCGTTCCTCATCATGGATGATCAAACAAATAGTGAGAATTACTCATTTGGTGTGTATGAATTTATGTTCAAAATTTGGCCTTTTTCCTATTTTTAGTTATTTTTTTAATTTATTTTACAAACTACTTAAGGAAAGGAAAAAAAAAAACAAAAATGGAAAAATAATTTTATTTTCGGAAACTTTGGCAATAACATTAAAACGGATGGATCTTGACCTCCGTATGGTTGGGATATCGAGAAATATTTTTAAAAAAATTAAAATCCCAAACCCTGATGAAACATTGTTCTGGGGTTATAGTTAAAGTACTAGTTGACCGCTAAATTAGCAAATCAAAAATTTATTTTTTTTCCTAAAATTTTGGCAATAACATTAAAAATGATGTATCTTGATCTCATTCGATTGGGTTGTTGAGAAATATTTTTAAAAAAATCGAAACCCCAAACCCTGACGGAACCTTGTTTAGGGTATCTAGTCAAAGTACTAGTTAACCGTTAAATTACCAAATCAAACAAATTTTTTTAATGAAATTTTGGCAATAACATTAAAAAGGATGGATCTTGACTTCCGTACGGTTGGGTCATCGACAAATATTTCTTAAAAAAATCAAAACACTAAACCCTGACGAAACCTTGTTTAGGGGTTCTGGTCAAAGTATTAGTTGACCATTAAATTACCGAATCGAATAAATTTATTTTTTTCTGAAATTTTTGCAATAACATTAAAAAAGATGGATCTTGACTTTTGTACAATTGGGTCATTGGGAATTACTTTTTAAAAAATAGAAACACTAACCCTGATGAAACCTTCTTCAAGGGTTATGGTCAAAGTAGTAGTTGACCGTTAAATTACCAAATCAAATAAATTTGTTTTTTTAGAAATTTTAGCAATAATATTAAAAAGGATGGATCTTGACCTCCATACGGTTGGGTGGTCGAGAAATATTTTTTAAAAAATCAAAACACTAAACCCGGATGAAACCTTGTTTAGGGGTTCTGGTCAAAGTACTAGTTGACCGTTAAATTACTAAATCAAATAAATTTATTTTTTTTCTGAAATTTTGGCAATAACATTGAAAAAGATGGATCTTGACCTCCGTATGGTTGGGTGGCCGAGAAATAATTTTTGAAAAATCAAAATACTAAACCCTTACGAAACCCTGTTTAGGGATTCTGGTCAAACTACTAGTTGACCATTAAATTACCGAATCAAATAATTTTTTTTTTTTGCAATTTTGGAAATAACATTAAAAAAGATGGATCTTGACTTCCGTATGATTGGGTCATGGGAAATTATTTTTTAGAAAATCGAAACACTAAACCTTGATAAAACCCTGTACAAGGGTTGTGGTCATAGTAGTTGATCGTTAAATTACCGAATCAAATAAATTTATTTCTTTTAGAAATTTTAGCAATAACATTAAAAAGAATTGATCTTGACCTCCGTACGGTTGGGTGGTCGAGAAATATTTTTTAAAAAATCAAAACACTAAACCCTGACGAAACCTTGTTTTGGGGTTCTGGTCAAAGTACTAGTTGACCGTTAAATTACCGAATAAAATAAATTTATTATTTTCTAAAAATTTGGCAATAACTTTGAAAAGGATGGATCTTGACCTCCGTATGGTTGGGTGGTCGAGAAATAGTTTTAAAAAATCAAAACTCTAAACCCTGACGAAACCCTGTTTAGGGGTTCTGGTCAAAGTACTAGTTGACCATTAAATTACTGAATCAAATAAATTTATTTTTTTCTAAAATTTTGACAATAATATTAAAAATGAAGGTTCTTGACCTCCGTACGGTTGGATCATTGAGAAATGTTTCTAAAAAAATCGAAACACGAATTAGAGACGAAACTCTACTTCGGGATACTAGTAAAAGTACTAGTTGACATTTCCCCCTAAATGGACGACAATTTTCTCCCATAGCTGAATTAGTATAATCCCAAATTATTGAAAAAAATTACAACAAAATTATTTAAGTAAATTTTTTGCTAATCATTTAATTTTAAATTAAAAAAATGAAAAAGTTGAAAAAATGTCGGCGAGAACTTTCCCCCCAACCCCAAAATTTTTCAAGTGCCCTTTCCCCTTTCCCCCTTAAACAAAATTATATTCACAGACTTGCACTCTCACACTTTCCCTCGCTCAGACGCACTCACACACTCTCTTCCCTTCTCCTTTCTTCTCTTCTTTATTCTGTATTTTCTTCTCTCTTCTCTTCAAAATTAGGGCTTAATTAATTGGTAAACACTCTCACGAGTTTTGATTTTGATTATGTTCTTTGTTGATTATTTAATTTTGCTCTTCTTAACTCTTTTATTTTGATTTTCAATTGGGGCTTTCTCTTCGGGGCTTCGATTAAGGCTTTAATTTGAGGTAAAATTAGGGCTTTAGTTCGGGGCTTCAATACAGTGGAGACTTGTAAAACTACAATAATAATCTCTGCTCCTCTCTCTATTTTCAATTCAGTGTATTGTTTATTTCAGGGTAGAGGCAGAGTTGGTTTCCAAGATCATCACCTGGATTCCAAGATCTTAAAGATTTCATAAATCGACTAATGTTATAACCATTTCTAATTGAGCTCATTTCTAAATCAACCTTTGAAAGGCATATGACATAGCCTATTTGTAGTTCGAGGATTAAACTCAACTTAGATTAGATTGTAATAAGTAAATAATATTAACTGTCACAGGAATCTCAGAAGATGCTATCTGTCAGAAGAAAAATCAACAAGTCAATCTATAGTTTTGATGTTTTACACTTGAAGAAGATTCAGTTTACTGATCAAGCCTTAGTGTGGTATTGAAGCAAGTGGATTTATTTAAAGTGATAGAGAATTCTGTGAAGACAGTATCAGTACAGAAGATTTGAATGGAGATGAGAAGAGAAAAAGAACCACATATTTAAAGTCAAGAATGAAGAAGAATCATTGAAGATAGTAGCTTATGAACCAGACAGTGCATCAAGCTTCATCAAATTATTCAGTGGTTGCTCCTTATATTTTACAACGGTTCAGAAGAGTTTTTGGCTATATTAAGTTAATTAACATTAGAAATATTGATTAAGTCAAAGTATTGAAATACAAGCTAAAAAGAGTCACATATAACTCTTAGTAAGTCTGACTCTTGCTAGAGTTAATTATGATTAATTCTAGAGTAATTTATAGCTAACTCTTTCTAGTACAAAGCTGATTACTACTGGGAAGAGTTATCCTGACTCCTTCCAGTACAAAGCTGATTACTACTAGGAAGAGTCATCCTGACTCTTTCCAGTTCAAGTGCTGATTCTTGCTGAATGAAGAAGCTGACTCTTGCCAAGCCTGTTCTGACTATTCCCGACATTCTGATTAACACTAGGAAGAGTCACCCTGACTCTTTCCAGTGTTAAGTGACAACGAAATAGACAGAAGGTTCAAGGACATGTTTTATAAATATCAAAGGAGGCTGCTCATTCAAGACACACACGAGACATAAAGACTTAAAGACAAGAAGAACAAAACCTCTCATCTATCTCATCTTTAAAGCTCAACCAAGAAGAATTAAATTGCTATAAATTCTTAAGTTCTTTGTTTCAAAAATTTTATCCGTTAGAACTTAATTATTTGTGATTCTCTTGCTACTAGCGAATTAAGTTTCCTAGTTCTTATCTCGATTTTTATTAACTAAATTAGAAAAGTTCATGTCGAATTTTCTAATTAGTTTTTATTAACGTGATAATACTCTGTACTGATTTTGTAACAACCGTCAAGTTTAATATATCGTTATATTTAACTTGAATTTTATTTCAATTGATTCCGTACAAATTTGTCTAAACTAAATTTTATTTATTGGAAAATTTTTGAAAAAAAGGTATAGATTGTATTCAACCCCCTTCTACAATCTTAACGGAGCTAATAATTGGTATCAGAGCCGTTTAATTGACATACAAATCAAGATCCTATCCTTACTCAATTAAAAATTAAGCTCGAATTTTTAACTCACTTAAAAATTCATCATGACTTCTAAAGCCATTGTTAAGATACCTATCTTTGACAAATATGTGGAAAAATAAAATGGAGTTGTTTCCAGTTGTTACAAATTCCAAATATTTGGGTGTGTTGAAAAAAGGACCTAAAATTCCTATGGTCTATGAAATAGAAGTTGTTGTTAATAATGTGGTTGTAACTCCTGGTAGAGCCTATGAAAAGGACCCTGTTTTGTTTACCCTTGATGAAAAGGAGGATGCCGGACTGGATAAGAACTTAAGACTCATCCTAGATTCCCTGGATGCTGTGATGTATAGCCATGTGATGAATTGTAAAACTGCTCATCACATGTGGGAAACTGTTGAGACCATTAATGAAGGAACGGATGAAGTCAGAGAGAACAGACTTGAGATCCTTACCTCTGAATACGAACACTTTAGATCTGGCCCTAATGAAGACAATCAAGAAGTGTTTGAAGGTATAATAAAATAATCAACAACTTGAAAATCCATGGCAAGCACTATACACAGAAGGAGATCAATCGGAAGTTCTTACTGACCATGCCTACTCACCTGGAACATAGAATCACTGCCATTATAGAATCCAGAGACCTGGATGAAACCTCTCTTGAAAGAATCTTTGGTGTTCTAAAAACCTATGAACTCGAACAAGCTCAACAGAGAGAAATTTATAGTAAAGGTAGAGTTGCAAATACATCTACAGCTTTAGTGGTTGAGTCTCCAAAGGAAGTGGAAGCCAAGGTTGTTCGACCTTGCAGCTCAGACAAGGAGCAGACTGAAGTGGAATAGGGTCAGACACCAGCTACTCAGGATGGAAGTGAGTTTTACTCATTAGAATAATTGGATCAATTGGAGGATGAATCCCTGGCACTAATGGTGAGGAAATTTGGCAACTTTAGATTCAGAAGAAATCCAAAGTTCAAGTTCAAGTCTAATAACAGATTCCAGAGAGGGGTTCTTCATCCTCCAGTAGCAGAGGTGGCTATAAAACTGGGACTGTTGATAGAAGCAAAATTCGTTGTTATAATTACAATGAACTTGGACATTTTGCCACTGAGTGTCAGAAACCCAAACAAGCCCAGAGGAGAGATTTTGCTCCTGAAATGAAAAAGCCTGCAAAAGCCTATGTTGATGCTGGTAAAAGCTGAGATGACACAGATAGTGAAGATGAAGAATATGGAAATCTTGCTATGGTGGCAAATGCTGATTCATCTACTGTTTCTAATTCTCAGGTAAAATTTACTGACTCTGACTTGGTTCATCAATTAGATTATTCCTTGGTTAATGCACAGAATGAAATTGCTAGATTAGTTCTGTTAAACACTAATCTTGAAAATGAAGTGTTAGAGCTAAAAAAGGTGCATGTTAATCAAGAACAGCAACAAGAGCAAATGACACTACTTATTAAAAGGATAAGTCTTTAGTGGAAGTTGTGTCCAAACAACTTACTAGGATTTCTTAACTTAAAACACAAGTGAGGGCTTGCTTTAATTCGTGTAAAGTTTCTAAAGAGCTCTTCAATGGACATGCTGTAGAACGAACTGTAGGAATAGGGTTTGGCTACAACGAGGCTGTTGGATCGTTGGGCATAAATACTCCTAACCTTGTTAGTGCTAAAGAAAGGGGTATACCACATGTGCTCAAGAATGTTAAAGAACCTCTATTCAGAAAGTTTGTTGTTGAACCACCAAATATGCTTTCTTTTGTTTTCCAGGAAGGGATGAGAAATGAGGACAGTGCTAATGGCATAGTCCTTGATAATGTTAAATCTGTTAAGGAACCAGTTAAGGTTGTTGAGTCAACTAGTTCATCTAAAACTGGATTAAGTGGTAACAAGTTGATAAAAAACAATAACATGTCTAACATGCATAACATGCCTATCATTGATTCTTCTCATAAAGCATGTGGTGTTGTCAATTGTATGTCTTGTGCTTTTAATGTGATGTCTGCTTACTTTAATGGTAATCATGCATGTGCTGGTAAGACTGCTCCTCGACAACATATGAATAAGAATAAAAATGTTAGATCAAAGACTGCTAGTCCTCCTCAAGTCAAGAGAGAGACATTTGTACCAAAGCCTAAACAAACCTTTGTCAAGGCTGTTTACAAGGTCAAATGTCCAGTCAATGAAACAAATGTTATTGCTGCTAAAGAAACATGGATACCCAAGATAAAATAAAAGATTGTCAAATCTATTTATAGGGTTAAAAGTTTATTGCTTAATGGTAAAATTGGTGTCAAGGTTAAAAATATTGTTTTGCCTGACAAAGGCCAATTCTTTAAGTATTCTGGAACCATTCAAATTTGGGTTCCGAAGAAGGTTTAATCCATTTGTCATTGCAGGGTGTTAAGCAGGTTGATCGAGTAACCTGGATCTTGGACAGCAGATGTTCAAGGCATATGACTGGAGATAGAACCCTGCTGACAAATGTGGTGGAGAAAGCAGGCCCGGTAGTTACCTTTGGAGATAACAGCAAAGGTAGAACTGATGGATATGGCAGACTTGAAGCAGGAAAAGTTATCATTGATGAAGTATCTTTTGTAAAAGGACTGGAGCATAATTTGCTGAGTGCCAGTCAATTCTGTGGTAAGGGATTTGAAGTCCACTTTAACAAGAAGAGTTGCCTGGTCACACACAAAAGATTTGAACAACCATCTCTTCTGGGAGTTAGAAAAGGAAACTTGTACGTGGCCAATATGAACATTGGAAGCTTTGAAGAAATCAACTATTTCTACTGTAAAGCATCTTCTGATGAAAGTTGGCTTTGGCACAAGAAACTTTCTAACCTAAAATTCAAAACAATGAATTCTCTAGTTAGGAGAGAAATGGTGAGAGGGTTGCCTCCAATGGAATTCATCCAGGAATGACTATGTGATGCCTGTCAAAAAGGCAAGTTAAAGAGGGCAAATCACTGGAGCACTGACATATCTTCAATAACTGAACCTTTACAGCTACTACATATGGATCTGTTTGGTCCAATAAATGTGATGTCAATGTCAAAGAAAAGATATGCTCTTGTGACTGTTGATGACTTTTCAAAGTACACATGGGTCCTGTTTCTAAATTCCAAAGATGAGACTCCACAACTAGTGATTGATCACATCAAGCTGATTGAGCTGGACTCAAAGCATCCAGTGAGAGCTATAAGATCAGATAATGGAACTGAATTCAAGAATGCAGTTCTAAATGATTTCTGCACTGAAAGGGGTATAACCAGACAGTACTCAGCTCCAAGAACTCCTCAACAAAATGGGGTAGTGGAAAGAAAGAATAGAACCTTGATTGAAGCTGCACGTACTATGTTAAGTGAATCAAGGATTCCATTATACATTTGGGCTGAAGCTGTCAACACTGCGTGCTATACCCAGAATCGAACTCTCATCAATAAAGGCTTGATGAAGACCCCCTATGAAGCATTAACTGAAAAGAAACCAACACTCAAATACTTTCATGTATTTGGAGTTAAATGTTTTGTGCTAAAAGAAGGAGATGATCAAGGTGGAAAATTTGAGGCCAAAGCACATGAAGCAATTTTTATTTGTTACACAAGAAGAGCCTATAGGGTGTATGTGATTGATCAGCAGAAAATGCTTGAAAGTGTCAATGTAACATTTGATGACACTAAACTTCCTAGTATCCAAACTGAAGATCCATCTGAAAAGCTATCTTTTGATGACATGACAGATTCAGATTCAGATGGTGACAATCCACCTGATGTTGTTGCTGATGATAATGACAACAATGATGATGATGATGATGATCAGGGTAATCGTGGTGGAAACAATAATACACAACACCATAAAAGGCCTACGATAATATTTTTAGCCTGTGTTTCCATCAAATATGTTGCCTTTGTCATGATATTTTTTGCTAAGACAACATTATCTTTTTTATGTTGCCTCAGTTAGAAAAATTATGTTGCTATAGAATAAAAAATGTTTGCATGTTGTCGTAGGTATCAAATTGTGTTGCCATAATTTTGTAATGAACAAAATTTTACATTTTCTACTTATTAAAATAAAAATTTTAACCTTTTTTACATGAAAATTAATTATTAAATAATCAAGAATTTTTTTATAAAAATCAAGAATATTTCAGTAAAAATGAATATTTAAATAAAAATGTTAAAACATTTTAAATGAATAATTTTTATGTTTATTAAATATTATTAAACAAAATTATTAAATTGAATTTTTTTTCTAAATATATTTTAATATATCATTAAATTAGAAATATTTTTGTATATGATTACAAATAATCAAATATAATATTCTAGATTATGTAAAAGGAATTGAACATTTAATATAAAATTAAATTATTTTTCCAAATAAATAAAAAGTGAAAAAGTAAATTGTTTTTTCCTTGAATAGCACGTTGCAAGATCACTCAAGATGAAAAATTGTGTTACCATATTTTCTTGACAAACAAAATTTCAATTTTTTAATTAAATTTGGAAATGTTTATTTTTCTTTGGCAACGAAACTAAATGACTTTGATAAAAATATTTAAGAAGTTTTATAAAAAATAAGAATATGCCAAAAAGACGAATAATTAATAAAACAATTATAATATATTGTTAAAGAGTAATTATATTTTTTTGTAAGTATTTTTAAAATTATTAAAATATTATTTAATAAATATAAATTGAATAATAATTTTAAAATTTTGCACAGTCGAAAATAAATGAAAATTGGATGAGCGACAAAATAAACCGCCCAATCTAATCCAATTTTTTCGAAGAACACCAAAATTACACCAATTCCACACTCATTTTTCACCCACGCTCACTTTCATTTTCCATTTTTCTCTCCGTCTCTCTATGTCTCTCTTTCTTTTTCTCTCCAACTCTCATAAACACTCCAGAAGTACTATACTCAATACATACATATTCATACATGTAACTATACTTCGATTTGAATGCTCTTTTGGACTTTCTTTGATTTCAGTGCTTATATACTTTAGGGCCTTTTCAGCTCGATTTGTAATTGAAATTATGGTTGATTTCGATATGTACCTCTTCTTGCATCAGGATTGATATATAAATTAGGGTTTCAATGGGGTTCAGTTTGGGGATTCAAAATTGGGGATTCGTCAGGTTTAATTTGGGGTTTTGAGTTAAGGTAATTCTATCTTTTGTGTTATATGTATTACATTTATTATTTTTTTGTGGGCTAAACTTCTAACATTTTATGTTAATATTGAAATTGATACGTGGCAACACCACCTAAACCAATTGCATCTTCCATTATCACAACGCACATCATCTTACTAGGTTTAAATTGTACTAGCATCTTGTCCTTTATAATTTGTAGATCTGATGAAAGCACAAGAATTTCCGATCCTTATGACATACACAAATCAATCACAACCCACCAAAAAATCTTCGAACAAAAATGACGAATAAGAAACTTTTTGGGGTGCTTGGAAGTTAGAGTTTCGGGAAAAAGTTAGAAGTTTGAGTCAAATTAGTGGTTTGATCATTTGAAACCTCTAATATTAGTGTTTGGAAGTTAGCGGATTAAAATAGCTTTTTGGACTCAAAAAACTAATTTTCAAAAAGCTACTTAGAGGATTTTTATCAATTAGAAGTTTGTTATGTGTCTAGTTAATATACAAAAAGTTAACTCAAACAGCTAATTACCAAACAATTTGATGTAAAAAGGGATTGGTAGCTGAATGGTACGTCTTGTTTGACACGTTGATTAAAGTTTTTGCCAATTGTGTTCAGAACAATTTCTCTAATATACCATCTCTTATCCAGTATATTGGTTTTGCAACTGTTTTCAATCGAAGAGTTGATATAGGCAAACTGCTTTGGGATGTCCTGAAAAAACGTATGATTACTATTGTTAGTAATGTTCAGTTGGGTGAGAAAGTGAGTTGTCATTATCCCAGGTTTTTGACTCTCATATTTAATGACTTGGTTTCTGAGGAACACCAACGACCTTTCAGTCAAGCTGGTATAACTTCAAATGTCACTAATAAACGTTTTCATGCTAGAACACTCAAATAGCAACGGTTTCTCAACAACATCCAAGTGGTAGTTTCTCAGTACATGTCAAATTACATAGATGTTCCAGTCATAGCAGAACCAGTTCCTGTACTTCCAGCACCAAAAATTGAGCTACCTAAACCTATTCCTGAGCAACCTGTTCTAGCACTTGAACAAGCAGCTCTAGTTGTTGAACCTACACTTGCTATTGAACAACATGTTCCTGAGCCACTTCTACCAGTACCTGATCAAGTAGCACCTTCTATTGAGCAATCTGTCCCTGAGTAAGTAATACAATCTCAAGTGGTTCAACCCACTCCAACTGGAACTTCTACAACATCAGCTGAACAGGTATTGCTTTCTAATCCATTAACTACTTCTCTTTTGCAATCTACTTCTGGAACCCAAGTGGTTGATAGGAATGGCCAAGGGGTTGTAGAACCACAGCCTCTAACCCAGGTCAAAGAGCCAAACACAAATTCAAAAACAACCACATTCTATCGAACCAAAAAGAAATTGCAGGTTAAAAGATCTGTAAGAAGTAGTGATGATATGAGTGAACCCACAGCTTTGCCTCTACTAAAAAAGAGTAGAACTGAATCTGAGGTAACTATAAGCCCATCCATCTCCTCCCAACAGGATTTGGACATTGAAATGGCCGATAAACAGTTACTGGTTTCATCCTCTCAACAGGATGAAACTATTGAAGTTCGCCATAGGGTCGTGGCACCTTGTAAAGAGTCAAGCACACCCCTATTACTCACAATGGGGGAAAACACAATTTCTAATGAAACTAGGGACACTTTGCAAGGAGAGCACATAGGGTCGGTTACAATGCCTGCCATAGTTACGGCAGAGGAGTCTTCACAGGCTTACGAGGGAAATCTTGATTCTGAGCTACTTATAATAGAATCAGCATCTCCCCTCTCAGGTGGAACATACCTGGATCCCTTAAGGGAGTTTCCACTCGCAGTTTCGACTAGAGAAAGTGGAAGGCAACTTGGTCTTTCTGTCACTGAAGCAATTCAGACATTAAATCCTAATGAGATGACAGATTTGACTGGGGATAGGGATTTGCGAACTCCCATTGCACCACCAATGACCTCCCAAGAGAATTCTAGGGTGATTTTACTTGCAGGTACACCTTCAGGAGCAGCTAAGGAAATTGTGAGGAGTGATGTGAGGACCACCTCTAAATTGAGTGAAACACATGCACGTCAGATGAATGAAACTCAGAGTGACATTCAGGTGAGTGCACACACTGACACATACACTCGTTCATTGTAAGAAAAGATTAAAGCTCTAGAAAAGGAACTTGAGGAAACTAAAGCTGAAGCAAGATCACTGAGAGCACAAGTGGATGAACGGTCTTCTTCATCCACCTCTGTCAATAGTCAGCTTGGTGAAATAAGGAGTGACATTGAGAACATGAAGACTGCTTTCAACACTAAGATCAAAACTCTACTCACTGAATCTGGAGATATCACTGTTGGTCAAGATCTACTTATTGGTGATATTTCAAACAAAGTTGAAGATCTTTAGACTGAAGTAATTAAGAATCAGCTGTCTATTGAACATCGTCTTAATCTGATTGAAAGGTAGAATGCACAACAAGGTAAAGGGCTGAAACTTCTGTTTAACATGATTAGCAGAACTCACACATCCACAACAGAAGAAAAGAAATTCTTTTAAGGCAAAGGTGGAGATAGTGATGATCGAGACCCGGGAGCCGGTGCATTTGATACTTCTGTAGAGGATTCCTCAACTAAGGGGGAGAAGTCAAGAGGGGGAGGACAAACTTCTGGAGTCAAATCTAAAACTGATCAAGGTGGTGACAGGAGAGATAAGGGGAAAAAGAAAGATGGAGATATTCAACCTGTAGCAGATTTTCATCCTGAAGACATCGAAGGTTATTACTACACAGGTGAACCAGACAACTTTGATGTTTTTGCTGATTTAGAGTTCCCTGATGTGGGTGAAAAAAATACCAGAACCAGATCTTAGCAACTGGGAAGATGAAGTGCCATTTGACCCTGAATATAAAGCTGAACAAACACGACTGGATTTTAAAGCAGAGTTAGAAATTGATAAGCGAGAAGTAGAACTGAAATTTAAAGATGTAAGGCTTCAAAAGACATTAGATCTGCTTGCATGCAAGGAAAGTCTACAGAAAGCAAAAGCAAAAGCAAAGCAACGGGAACATGCTCTCAAGGTTAATGAAAGGAAGTTGTACATCAGGTTCAAAAGTGGTGATAAATGGGAACGTGCTCAAAGAGCAATAGACTCACCTCAAAATTCAGATAATAATGATCGTCGTCTTGGTGATTTTTTTGAAAATCTTAAAATGGTTCATCCAATACACGAGATGTACATAAGAGCCCTAAAAACAGAAGTTGTCAGGATAACAACTGGATTTGAACCAAGAACTGATGAGCTAGTAATTTTTGTTGATTGTCATAATTTTGGATCACAGAGAGTGTCTATTCAGTTCTTTTATGATAGATCACTGACAGAGCTTTGGGTTCTTAGGCCGAAGGTGAGAACTTCTTATGAGTTGGGTGTGCTACTACATGAAAAACTTAAAGAGTTTGCTGAAAGAGCTGGTCCAGAAATAGTTGAATTGCCTAGACAATTAAAATTCCTTAAAGGTGAGTTACTTCATACAATCAATCTTCAGAATGATGAATTGTTCACACATTCTGCCAGGCATTTAGTCTATTTTGAGCATGCTTTGAGAAATCAAGGATTTACAACTCCGGAAAATTTAGAAATTGCAGATCATATTCAATCCTATGCAGAGGTCAAACTGAAGGATTATGAGAAATTCAAGGGTCAATTGAGAAAGGCACTTGGAATTCCACTAGTCCTTCCTACAGGGTTTTCATCAAGGAGAGAGCTACTAGTTGATGCAAAATTTCACAAAAAACTGCCAGAAATGGAAGAACCAGAAGATGGAGAAATAAGGAAGGAAGACAATAAGAAATGAAGATCAGCTCTACATGTAAAATCTTTGGAGGTAGATAGATCAAGATAGGATAATGTTTAATATGATCAGGCTAGAGGATCATCTATCTTGTATTTATCTTTATGTTTGAATCTGGAAATTGTTATAAATACCAGAACTTTTTCATTATTTACTTGCTATTAATGTTTTACCATTTAATATTTTAAGTTGAGTTATCCTCTAGGCATTTTCTTGTTATTTTCTAACAAACAAATAGGGGGAGATTGAAAGGCATATGACATAGCCTATTTTTAGTTCGAGGATTAAACTCAACTTAGATTAGATTGTAATAAGTAAATAATATTAACTGTCACAGGAATCTAAGAAGATGCTATCTATCAGAAGAAAAATCAACAAGTCAATCTATAGTTTTAATGTTTTACACTGGAAGAAGATTCAATTTACTGATCAAGCCTCAGTGTGGTATTGAAGCAAGTGGATTTATTTAAAGTGACAGAGAATTCTGTGAAGACAGTATCAGTACAGAAGATTTGAATAGAGATGAGAAGAGAAAAAGAACCACATATTTAAAGTCAAGAATGAAGAACAATCATTGAAGATAGTAGCTTATGAACCAAACAGTGCATCAAGCTTCATCAAATTATTTAGTGGTTGCTCCTTATATTTTACAGTGGTTCAGAAGAGTTTTTTGCTATCTAGCATTAATAATAATTCTTTTATTATTACTAGGAATAATAATCCTTCCAGTACAAAGCTGATTACTACTAGGAAGAGTCATCCTAACTCTTTCCAGTTCAAGTGCTGACTATTCCCGACATTTTGATTAACACTAGGAAGAGTCACCCTGACTCTTTCCAGTGTTAAATGACAACGAAATAGACAGAAGGTTCAAGGACATGTTTTATAAATATCAAATGAGGCTGCTCATTCAAGACACACACGAGACATACAGACTTAAAGACAAGAAGAACAAAACCTCTCATCTTTCTCATCTTTAAAGCTAAACCAAGAAGAATTAAATTGCTATAAATTCTTAAGTTCTTTGTTTCAAAAATTGTATCTGTTAGAACTTAATTATTTGTGATTCTCTTGCTACTAGCGAATTAAGTTTCCTAGTTCTTATCTCGATTTTTATTAACTAAATTAGAAAAGTTCATGTCGAATTTTATAATTAGTTTTTATTAACGTGATAATACTCTGTACTGATTTTGTAACAACCGTCAAGTTTAATATATCGTTATATTTAACTTGAATTTTGTTTCAATTGATTCCGCACAAATTTGTCTAAACTAAATTTTATTTAACGAACAAATTTTGATAAAAAGGTATAGATTGTAATCAACTCCCCTTCTACAATCTTAACGGACCTAACAACCTAGCACAGGTGTTATCTATATTCATAGTTGTATATATTATTATTGCATTTTTCTGCCATTTCGAATATCATTCGTTTGTTTTGTGTTATAAAATAAGTTCCGAGTGAGTTCAACTGAATGTTGTCTACATACCTTCTTTTAGGTTTTTTGGTTCAAGCTCTCTAACTGATACGATGGCATCTGTTCGGTTATCTGGAATGGAGATTAGTGACCTAACAATGGAGCTCAGTGATTTGGGGTTAGTATAAGTTATAAAATCCTTATGAACTTGTGCTTCATTCAAATTTTAAGAAGATACTGATCCTTGTGTCTTACAGACAAGAGATTAACCAAGGCGTTAAAAGCTCCACTCAATCTGTTCAGATGGCAAAAGAAAAATTGCGACGATTGGCAAACATTTCTCGCCCAGGTTAATATATAATTCAACAACCCTCTGCATCATTTCGGCAGCTCTATTTTTTTCGGAGTGGACTCATCTTTACTTGTTTAGCATTGATGCAGGCGGCAACAACAGTACAAACAAAGGCAGCAGGGCCAGTGTTAGCTAGAACTGCAAGGGGTATGAGGGAGGGCATTGTCAAAGGTCGTAATGCTGTGCAACTATTTTTCACCTTCACCAAATGGTCCAGGGTGGTTTTCAACTACTTTACGTCGCGAACTAAGTCTTGAATCTGGATTGCAGCTTACAAGGTTGGAGCAACTTTATATATGACCTCATGCCTATTGTATTCACTTAACATCTGTAACTTTAAGATTGGATTCTATTAACATTTATTTTTTATGCCCCTCCATCCCTCTTTGTTGCAACCTTCTGGCTGTGAGTTGTTAGACACCCCTATGAATGGGTCTAGAGAACTGAAACAAAGAATCCCTTTCGTCTGTAAATTTGTTTGGTTTTGACTTCCTTACAAATTTACCTCTCACGTACTCTTCACTATTTTAAATTATATTTACTTAATCAACTTGTTAGATAGTGATACAGTTTCATGCATGATATTTGCTACATTCCTAAATGAAGCTGTAAGAGTTTATTGGCATTTTGAAAGTTTTACTGACATATCTATATAAAGGTCATTGATACTTGTTATAATGCACGAATGGAGACTTCCATTATTCTTAGCTGTATTTGACCGATTTTGTAGTTTCTCATGACTAATGTGTTTTTGCATATCCTGATTATACTGGGAGTTATTATTGCAGTTTCTTCATAATATCTTTAACTAAAAGTGATGATAGCTGATATACCAACATTACAAGAAAAACGCAATCAGACAACACTATTCAGACAACGCATGGACAAAAAAGCATTGTTTGGAATTAGGAGACAATAGTTTATTTTAACTTCAGAAAAGTATTGTCTAATCCAGGTACTCTACAATGGTTTATAAAACGTTGTCTAGTAAATGGATTCAGACAACAGTTTTACACTGTGGTGTTGTAAACATGAGTAAGTTTGCACAACTGTTTTTACAAACATTGTCTAATCTGTTTTGAGACAAAGTTTATAAACAGTTGTATGATTTACACAGCTATTTTCATATACCATTGTGTTATTACAATTCACACAACGGAATAATTAACCTTTGTTAAATTGTTTTTTGATGAGACAACTGTTTTTATGAAACCGTTGTCTGAACTACAAAAAAATTTGAATAGAATTTGGTGGGAAATAATGAAATATTTGGTGGGAATAATGAAATAATTTGAATTGAATTTGGTGGGAAATAATGAAAATAATCAAACAACGGTTTTCTTATAAAAAATGTTGTGTTATATTAAGCACAACAACAGTTTTTCATAAAAAAACCGTTGTTTAATGTTCTTGTATGATATTTTAGTGGTCAACTATCAAAGTACTACTTGGTCAAACTAGTATAATTTTCGAATAATATTTTTTTTAAATTTTTTTTGACGATCCAATCGTACGGATGATGTTATATACTGATTTTAATGATGTGTACAACAAATTAGTAAAAAACAAATCATTCTTATACGTGTTTATAATATAAATCCACCAAAAGTACTACTCCCTCTAACTAGTGTTTATAATATATACTGATTTCAGTGTTGTGTACAAAAAATTAGAAAAAAATGAATCATTCTTGTATGATATTTTAATGGTCAACTATCAAAGTACTCCTTAGTCAAACTAGTATAATTTTCGAATAATAATTTTTAAAAAAATTTTTTGGACGATCCAACCGTGCGGATGATGTTATATACTAATTTTAGTGATGTGTACAAAAAGTTAGAAAAAAGCTAGAAAAAAAAATCATTCTTGTACGTGTTTCTAATATAAATCCGCCAAAAGTACTACTCCCTCTAACTAGTGTCGTACCGATTGAACATGATCTATTTTTTTAATTTTTTTTCGACAATCCAACCATACAAATGATGTTATATACTGATTTTAGTGATGTGTACAAAAAATTAGAAAAAACGAATCATTCTTGTATGATATTTTAATGGTCAACTATCAAAGCACTCCTTGGTCAAACTAGTATAATTTTCGAATAATATTTTTAAATTTTTTTTTTGGATGATACAACCATACGGATGAAGTTATATACTAATTTTAATGATGTGTACAAAAAGCTAGAAAAAAAAATCATTCTTGTACGTGTTTATAATATAAATCCATCAAAAGTAATACTCCCTCTAACTAGTGTCGTAACGATTGAACATGATCTATTTTTTTTTAATTTTTTTCGAAGATCTAACTGTACGAATGATGTTATATACTTATTTTAGTGATGCGTACCAAAAATTAGAAAAAAAATCATTCTTGTATGTGTTTATAATATAAACCGCCAAAAGTACAACTCCCTCTAACTCGTGTCGTACCGATTGAACATGATCTATTTTTTAATTTTTTTTTTCGACGATCCAACCATACGAATGATGTTATATACTGATTTTAATGATGTGTACAAAAAATTTGAAAAAAGAGAATTATTCTTGTATGATATTTTAATGGTCAACTATCAAAGTACTCATTGGTCAAACTAGTATAATTTTCGAATAATATTTTTTTTAAATTTTTTTTGAACGATCCAATCGTACGGATGATGTTATATACTAATTTTAGTGATGTGTACAAACAGCTAGAAAAAAAAAATCATTCTTGTACGTGTTTATAATATAAATATGCCAAAAGTACTACTCCCTCGAACTAGTATCGTACCGATTGAACATGATCTATTTTTTTGATGATCCAACTGTACGAATGATGTTATATACTAATTTCAGTGATGTGTACAAAAAATTAGAAAAAAGAGAATCATTCTTGTATGATATTTTAATGGTCAACTATCAAAGTACTCCTTGGTCAAACTTGTATAATTTTCGAATAATATTTTTTTTTTTAAAAATTTTTGGACGATCCAACCGTACGGATGATATTATATACTAATTTTAGTGATGTGTGCAAAAATCTAGAAAATAAAATCATTCTTGTACGTGTTTATAATATAAATCCGCCAAAAGTACTACTCCCTCTAACTAGTGTCGTACCGATTGAACATGATCTATCTTTTTTTCGACGATCCAACCGTACGAATAATGTTATATACTGATTTTAGTGATTTGTACAAAAAATTAGAAAAAAATGAATCATTCTTGTATGTTATTTTATTGGTCAAATATCAAAGTACTCTTTGTTCAAACTAGTATAATTTTCAAATAATATTTTTTTATAAATTTTTTGTTGGACGATCCAACCGTACGGATGATGTTACTAATTTTATTGATGTGTACAAAAAACTAGAAAAAAAAAAAATCATTCTTGTATGTGTTTATAATATAAACCGCCAAAAGTACTACTCCCTCTAACTAGTGTCGTACCGATTGAACATGATCTATTTTTTAAATTTTTTTTTCGACGATCCAACCAAACGAATAATGTTATATACTGATTTTAGTGATGTGTACAAAAAATTTGAAAAAAGAGAATTATTCTTGTATGATATTTTAATGGTCAACTATCAAAGTACTCATTGGTCAAACTAGTATAATTTTCGAATTATATTTTTTTTTAAATTTTTTTTGGACGATCCAATCGTACGGATGATGTTATATACTAATTTTAGTGATGTGTACAAACAGCTAGAAAAAAAAAAATCATTCTTGTACGTGTTTATAATATAAATACGCCAAAAGTACTACTCCCTCGAACTAGTATCGTACCGATTGAACATGATCTATTTTTTTGATGATCCAACTGTACGAATGATGTTATATACTAATTTCAGTGATGTGTACAAAAAATTAGAAAAAAGAGAATCATTCTTGTATGATATTTTAATGGTCAACTATCAAAGTACTCCTTGGTCAAACTTGTATAATTTTCGAATAATATTTTTATTTAAAAAATTTTTGGACGATCCAACCGTACGGATGATATTATATACTAATTTTAGTGATGTGTGCAAAAATCTAGAAAAAAAAATCATTCTTGTACGTGTTTATAATATAAATCCGCCAAAAGTACTACTCCCTCTAACTAGTGTCGTACCGATTGAACATGATCTATCTTTTTTTCGACGATCCAACCGTACGAATAATGTTATATACTGATTTTAGTGATTTGTACAAAAAATTAGAAAAAAATGAATCATTCTTGTATGTTATTTTATTGGTCAAATATCAAAGTACTCTTTGTTCAAACTAGTATAATTTTCGAATAATATTTTTTTTTTAAATTTTTTGTTGGACGATCCAACCGTACGGATGATGTTACTAATTTTATTGATGTGTACAAAAAACTAGAAAAAAAAAATTTGATGATTTATATTTTAAATTTTTTTTCGACGATCCAACCAGACGAATGATGTTATATACTGATTTTAGTGATGTGTACAAAAAATTAGAAAAAAGAGAATCATTCTTGTATGATATTTTAATGGTCAACTATCAAAGTACTCATTGGTCAAACTAGTATAATTTTCGAATAATATATTTTTTAAATTTTTTTTGGACGATCCAATCGTACAGATGATGTTATATACTAATTTTTGTGATGTGTACAAATAGCTAGAAAAAAAATCATTCTTGTACGTGTTTATAATATAAATCCGCCAAAAGTACTACTCCCTCGAACTAGTATCGTACCGATTGAACATGATCTTTTTTTTTTTTGACGGTCCAACCGTACGAATGATGTTATATACTGATTTTATTGATGTGTACAAAAAATTAGAAAAAAGAGAATCATTCTTGTATGATATTTTAATGGTCAACTATTAAAGTACTCCTTGGTCAAACTTGTATAATTTTCGAATAATAATTTTTTAAAAATTTTTTTGGACGATCCAACCGTACGGATGATATTATATACTAATTTTAGTGATGTGTGCAAAAATCTAGAAAAAAATTTTTTGGACGATCCAACCGTACGGATGATATTATATACTAATTTTAGTGATGTGTGCAAAAATCTAGAAAAAAAAATCATTCTTGTACGTGTTTATAATATAAATCCGCCAAAAGTACTACTCCCTCGAACTAGTATCGTACCGATTGAACATGATTTATTTTTTTGATGATCCAACTGTACGAATGATGTTATATACTAATTTCAGTGATGTGTACAAAAAATTAGAAAAAAGAGAATCATTCTTGTATGATATTTTAATGGTCAACTATCAAAGTACTCCTTGGTCAAACTTGTATAATTTTCGAATAATATTTTTTTTTAAAAATTTTTGGACGATCCAACCGTACGGATGATATTATATACTAATTTTAGTGATGTGTGCAAAAATCTAGAAAAAAAAAATCATTCTTGTACGTGTTTATAATATAAATCCGCCAAAAGTACTACTCCCTCCAACTAGTGTCGTACCGATTGAACATGATCTATCTTTTTTTGGACGATCCAACCGTACGAATAATGTTATATACTGATTTTAGTGATTTGTACAAAAAATTAGAAAAAAATGAATCATTCTTGTATGTTATTTTATTGGTCAAATATCAAAGTACTCTTTGTTCAAACTAGTATAATTTTCGAATAATATTTTTTTTTTAATTTTTTGTTGGACGATCCAACCGTACGGATGATGTTACTAATTTTATTGATGTGTACAAAAAACTAGGAAAAAAAAAATCATTCTTGTACATGTTTATAATATAAATCAGCCAAAAGTACTACTCCCTCTAACTAGTGTCGTACCGATTGAACATGATTTATTTTTTAAATTTTTTTTCGACGATCCAACCAGACGAATGATGTTATATACTGATTTTAGTGATGTGTACAAAAAATTAGAAAAAAGAGAATCATTCTTGTATGATATTTTAATGGTCAACTATCAAAGTACTCATTCGTCAAACTATTATAATTTTCGAATAATATTTTTTTTAAATTTTTTTTGGACGATCCAATCGTACAGATGATGTTATATACTAATTTTTGTGATGTGTACAAATAGCTAGAAAAAAAAAATCATTCTTGTACGTGTTTATAATATAAATCCGCCAAAAGTACTACTCCCTCGAACTAGTATCGTACCGATTGAACATGATCTTTTTTTTTTTACGGTCCAACCGTACGAATGATGTTATATACTGATTTTATTGATGTGTACAAAAAATTAGAAAAAAGAGAATCATTCTTGTATGATATTTTAATGGTCAACTATCAAAGTACTCCTTGGTCAAACTTGTATAATTTTCGAATAATATTCTTTTAAAAATTTTTTTGGACGATCCAACCGTACGGATGATATTATATACTAATTTTAGTGATGTGTGCAAAAATCTAGAAAAAAAATTCATTCTTTTACGTGTTTATAATATAAATCCGTCAAAAGTACTACTCCATCTAACTAGTGTCGTACCGATTGAACATGATCTAGTTTTTTAATTTTTTTTCGACAATCCAACAATACAAATGATGTTATATACTGATTTTAGTGATGTGTACAAAAAATTAGAAAAAAATGAATCATTCTTGTATGCTATTTTAATGGTCAACTAACAAAGCACTCCTTGGTCAAACTAGTATAATTTTCGAATAATATTTTTTTTTAAATTTTTTTTGTATGATACAACCGTACGGATGAAGTTATATACTAATTTTAATGATGTGTACAAAAATCTAGAAAAAAAATCATTCTTGTACGTGTTTATAATATAAATCCGTCAAAAGTAATACTACCTCTAATTAATATCGTACCGATGGAACATGATCTATTTTTTTAATTTTTTTTTCGGCGATCCAACCGTAAGAATGATGTTATATACTAATTTTATTGATGTGAACAAAAAGTTAAAAAAAAATCGTTCTTGTATGTGTTTATAATATAGACCGCCAAAACTACTACTCCCTCTAACTAGTGTCGTACCGATTGAACATGATATATTTTTTAAAATTTTTTTTCGACGATCCAACCGTACGAATGATGTTATATACTAATTTTAGTGATGTGTACAAAAAATTAGAAAAAAATGAATTATTTATGATATTTTAATGGTCAATTATCAAAGTACTCCTTGGTCAAACAAGTAAAATTTTCGAATAATATTTTTATAAATTTTTTTTGGACGGTCCAACCATACGGATGATGTTATATACTAATTTTAGTGATGCGTACAAAAAGTTAGAAAAAAAAAATTATTCTTGTACGTGTTTATAATGTAAATCCGCCAAAAGTGCTACTCCCTCTAACTAGTGTCGTATCGATTGAACATGATCTATCTTTTTTCGACTATCCAACCGTACGAATAATGCATATACTGATTTTATTGATGTGTACAAAAAATTAGAAAAAAATGAATCATTCTTGTATGATATTTTAATGGTCAATTATCAAAGTACTCCTTGGTCAAAGTAGTAAGATTTTCGAATAATATTTTTTTTAAATTTTTTTTGGACGATCCAACCGTACGGATGATGTTATATACTAATTTTAGGGATGTGTACAAAAAGTTAGAAAAAAAAATCATTCTTGTACGTGTTTATAATGTAAATCCGCCAAAAGTGCTACTCCCTCTAACTAGTGTCGTACCGATTGAACATGATCTATTTTTTTTCGACGATCCAACCAGACGAATGATGTTATATACTGATTTTAGTGATGTGTACAAAAAATTAGGAAAAAATGAATCATTCTTGTATGTTATTTTAATGGTCAAATATCAAAGTACTCTTTGGTCAAACTAGTATAATTTTGGAATAATATTTTTTTAAAATTTTTTGTTGGACGATCCAACCGTACAGATGATGTTATATACTAATTTTATTGATGTATACAAAAAACTAGAAAAAAAAATCATTCTTGTACATGTTTATAATATAAATCTTCCAAAACTACTACTCTCTCTAACTTGTTTCGTACCGATTGAACATGATCTATTTTTTTAATTTTTTTTTCGACGATCCAACCGTACGAATGATGTTATATACTTATTTTAGTGATGTGTACAAAAAATTAGAAAAAAATGAATCATTTATGATATTTTAATGGTCAATTATCAAAGTACTCCTTGGTCAAACAAGTAAAATTTTCGAATAATATTTTTATAAATTTTTTTTGGACGGTCCAACCATACGGATGATGTTATATACTAATTTTAGTGATGTGTACAAAAAGTTAGAAAAAAAATTATTCTTGTACGTGTTTATAATGTAAATCCGCCAAAAGTTCTACTCCCTCTAGCTAGTGTCGTATCGATTGAACATGATCTATCTTTTTTTCAACGATCCAACCGTACGAATAATGTTATATACTGATTTTATTGATGTGTACAAAAAATTAGAAAAAAATGAATCATTCTTGTATGATATTTTAATGGTCAATTATCAAAGTACACCTTGGTCAAAGTAGTAAAATTTTCGAATAATATTTTTTTTAATTTTTTTTGGACGATCCAACCATACGGATGATGTTATTTACTAATTTTAGTGATGTGTACAAAAAGTTAGAAAAAAAATCATTCTTGTACGTGTTTATACTGTAAATCCGCCAAAAGTGCTACTCCCTCTAACTAGTGTCGTACCGATTGACATGATCTATTTTTTTTTCGAAGATCCATCCATACGAATGATGTTATATACTGATTTTAGTGATGTGTACAAAAAATTAGAAAAAAATGAATCATTCTTGTATTTTATTTTAATGGTCAAATATCAAAGTACTTTTTGGTCAAACTAGTATAATTTTCGAATAATATTTTTTTTAAATTTTTTGTTGGACGATCCAACCGTACGGATGATGTTATATACTAATTTTATTGATGTGTACATTAACTAGAAAAAAATCATTCTTGTACATGTTTATAATATAAATCCGCCAAAAGTACTACTCCCTCTAACTAGTGTCGTACCGATTGAACATGATCTATTTTTTTTCGAAGATCCATTCATACGAATGATGTTATATACTGATTTTAGTGATGTGTACAAAAAATTAGAAAAAAATGAATCATTCTTGTATGTTATTTTAATGGTCAACTATCAAAGTACTCATTGGTCAAACTAGTATAATTTTCGAATAATATTTTTTTTAAATTTTTTTTGGACGATCCAATCGTACAGATGATGTTATATACTAATTTTAGTGATGTGTACAAACAGCTAGAAAAAAAAATCATTCTTGTACGTGTTTATAATATAAATCCGCCAAAAGTACTACTCCCTCGAACTAGTATCGTACCGATTGAACATGATCTATTTTTTTTGACGATCCAACCGTACGAATGATGTTATATACTGATTTTATTGATGTGTACAAAAAATTAGAAAAAAGAGAATCATTCTTGTATGATATTTTAATGGTCAACTATCAAAGTACTCCTTGGTCAAACTTGTATAATTTTCAAATAATATTTTTTTAAAAATTTTTTTGGACGATCCATCCGTACGGATGATATTATATACTAATTTTAGTGATGTGTGCAAAAAGCTAGAAAAAAAAATTCATTCTTGTACGTGTTTATAATATAAATCCGCCAAAAGTACTACTCCCTCTAACCAGTGTCGAACCGATTAAACATGATCTATTTTTTAAATTTTTTTTCGACGACCAACCATACGAATGATGTTATATACTGATTTTAGTGATGTGTACAAAAAATTAGAAAAAAGAGAATCATTCTTGTATGATATTTTAATTGTCAACTTTCAAAGTACTCACTCGTCAAACTAGTATAATTTTCGAATAATATTTTTTTTTTAATTTTTTTTGGACGATCCAATCGTACAGATGATGTTATATACTAATTTTAGTGATGTGTACAAATAGCTAAAAAAAAAATCATTCTTGTACGTGTTTATAAAATAAATCCGCCAAAAGTACTACTCCCTCGAACTAGTATCGTACTGATTGAACATGATCTATTTTTTTTTTTTTGACGATCCAACCGTACGAATGATGTTATATTTTAGTGATGTGTACAAAAAATTAGAAAAAAGAGAATCATTCTTGTATGATATTTTAATGGTAAACTATCAAAGTACTCCTTGGTCAAACTTGTATAATTTTCGAATAATATTTTTTTTAAAATTTTTTTTGGATGATACAACCGCACGGATGAAGTTATATACTAATTTTAATGATGTGTACAAAAAGCTAGAAAAAAAAAATCATTGTTGTACATGTTTATAATATAAATCTGCCAAAAGTAATACTCCCTCTAACTAGTGTCGTAACGATTGAACATGATCTATTTTTTTAATTTTTTTTTCGACGATCCAACCATACGAATGATGTTATATACTGATTTTAGTGATGTGTACAAAAAATTAGAAAAAAGAGAATCATTCTTGTATGATATTTTAATGGTCAACTATCAAAGTACTCATTGGTCAAACTAGTATAATTTTCGAATAATATTTTTTTAAATTTTTTTTGGACGATCCAATCGTAAGGATGATGTTATATACTAATTTTAGTGATGTGTACAAACAGCTAGAAAAAAAAATCATTCTTGTACGTGTTTATAATATAAATCCGCCAAAAGTACTACTCCCTCGAACTAGTATCGTACCGATTGAACATGATCTATTTTTTTTGACGATCCAACCGTACGAATGATGTTATATACTGATTTTAGTGATGTGTACAAAAATTAGAAAAAGAGAATCAATCTTGTATGATATTTTAATGGTCAACTATCAAAGTACTCCTTGGTCAAACTTGTATAATTTTCGAATAATATTTTTTTAAAAATTTTTTTGGACGATCCAACCGTACGGATGATATTATATACTAATTTTAGTGATGTGTGCAAAAATCTAGAAAAAAAAAATCATTCTTGTACGTGTTTATAATATAAATCCGCCAAAAGTACTACTCCCTCTAACTAGTGTCGTACCGATTGAACATGATCTATTTTTTTAATTTTTTTTCGGCGATCCAACCGTACGAATGATGTTATATACTAATTTTAGTGATGTGAACAAAAAGTTAGAAAAAAAATCGTTCTTGTATGTGTTTATAATATAGACCGCCAAAAGTACTACTCCCTCTAACTAGTGTCGTACCGATTGAACATGATATATTTTTTTTAAATTTTTTTTCGACGATCCAACCGTACGAATGATGTTATATACTAATTTTAGTGATGTGTACAAAAAATTAGAGAAAAATGAATCATTTATGATATTTTAATAGTCAATTATCAAAGTACTCCTTTGTCAAACTAGTAAAATTTTCGAATAATATTTTTTTTTTATTTTTTTTGGACGATTCAACCGTATGGATGATATTATATACTAATTTTAGTGATGTATACAAAAAGTTAGTAAAAAAATCATTCTTGTACGGATTTATAATGTAAATCCGCCAAAAGTGCTACTCTCTCTAACTAGTGTCGTACCGATTGAACATGATCTATTTTTTAAATTTTTTTTCGACGATCCAACCATACGAATGATGTTATATACTGATTTTAGTGATGTGTACAAAAAATTAGAAAAAAGAGAATCATTCTTGTGTGATATTTTAATGGTTAACTATCAAAGTAGTCATTGGTCAAACTAGTATAATTTTCAAATAATATTTTTTTTAAATTTTTTTTGGACGATCCAATCGTACGGATGATGTTATATACTAATTTTAGTGATGTGTACAAACAGCTAGAAAAAAAAAATCATTCTTGTACGTGTTTATAATATAAATCCGCCAAAAGTACTACTCCCTCGAACTAGTATCGTACCGATTGAACATGATCTATTTTTTTTGACGATCCAACCGTACGAATGATGTTATATACTGATTTTAGTGATGTGTACAAAAATTAGAAAAAGAGAATCAATCTTGTATGATATTTTACTGGTCAACTATCAAAGTACTCCTTGGTCAAACTTGTATAATTTTCGAATAATATTTTTTTAAAAATTTTTTTGGACGATCCAACCGTACGGATGATATTATATACTAATTTTAATGATGTGTGCAAAAATCTAGAAAAAAAATCATTCTTGTACGTGTTTATAATATAAATCCGCCAAAAGTACTACTCCCTCTATCTAGTGTCGTACCGATTGAACATGATCTATTTTTTTAATTTTTTTTTCGGCGATCCAACCGTACGAATGATGTTATATACTAATTTTAGTGATGTGAACAAAAAGTTAGAAAAAAAATCGTTCTTGTATGTGTTTATAATATAGACCGCCAAAAGTACTACTCCCTCTAACTAGTGTCGTACCGATTGAACATGATATATTTTCTTTAAATTTTTTTTCGACGATCCAACCGTACGAATGATGTTATATACTGATTTTAGTGATGTGTACAAAAAATTAGAGAAAAATGAATCATTTATGATATTTTAATGGTCAATTATCAAAGTACTCCTTGGTCAAAGTATTAAAATTTTCGAATAATATTTTTTTTAAATTTTTTTGGATGATCCAACCGTACGTATGATGTTATATACTAATTTTAGTGATGTGTACAAAAAGTTAAAAAAAAAAATCATGCTTGTACGTGTTTATAATGTAAATCCGCCAAAAGTGCTACACCATATAACTAGTGTCGTACCGATTGAACATGATCTATTTTTTTTTCGACGTTCCAACCATAAGAATGATGTTATATACTGATTTTAGTGATGTGTACAAAAAATTAGAAAAAAACGAATCATTTATTATATTTTAATTGTCAATTATCAAAGTACTCCTTCGTCAAACTAGTAAAATTTTCGAATAATATTTTTTTTAATTTTTTTTGGATGATCCAACCGTACGGATGATAGTATAAACTAATTTTAGTGATGTATACAAAAAGTTAGTAAAAAAATCATTCTTGTACGTGTTTATAATGTAAATCCGCCAAAAGTGCTACTCCCTCTAACTAGTGTCGTACCGATTGAACATGATCTATTTTTTTTCGACGATCCAACCAGACGAATGATGTTATATACTGATATTAGTGATGTGTAAAAAAAATTAAAAAAATGAATCATTCTTGTATGTTAGTTTAATGGTCAAATATCAAAGTACTCTTTGGTCAAACTAGTATAATTTTCGAATAATATTTTTTTAAAATTTTTTGTTGGACGATCCAACCGTACAGGTGATGTTATATACTAATTTTATTGATGTATACAAAAAACTAGAAAAATAAAATCATTCTTGTACATGTTAATAATATAAATCTTCCAAAACTACTACTCCCTCTAACTGGTTTCGTACCGATTGAACATGATCTATTTTTTTAAATTTTTTTTCGACGATCCAACCATACGAATGATGTTATATACTTATTTTAGTGATGTGTACAAAAAATTAGAAAAAAATAAATCATTTATTATATTTTAATGGTCAATTATCAAAGTACTCCTTGGTCAAACAAGTTAAATTTTCGAATAATATTTTTTTAAAATTTTTTTTGCACGGTCCAACCATACGGTTGATGTTATATACTAATTTTAGTGATGTGTACAAAAAGTTAGAAAAAAAAAAATTATTCTTGTACGTGTTTATAATGTAAATCCGCCAAAAGTGCTACTCCCTCTAACTAGTGTCGTACCGATTGAACATGATCTATTTTTTTTTCAACGTTCCAACCATAAGAATGATGTTATATACTGATTTTAGTGATGTGTACAAAAAATTAGAAAAAAACGAATCATTTATGATATTTTAATGGTCAATTATCAAAGTACTCCTTTGTCAAACTAGTAAAATTTTCGAATAATATTTTTTTTTAATTTTTTTTGGACGATTCAACCGTATGGATGATATTATATACTAATTTTAGTGATGTATACAAAAAGTTAGTAAAAAAATCATTCTTGTACGGATTTATAATGTAAATCCGCCAAAAGTGCTACTCTCTCTAACTAGTGTCGTAACGATTGAACATGATCTATTTTTTAAATTTTTTTTCGACGATCCAACCAAACGAATGATGTTATATACTGAATTTAGTGATGTGTACAAAAAATTAGAAAAAAGAGAATCATTCTTGTATGATATTTTAATGGTCAACTATCAAAGTACTCATTGGTCAAACTAGTATAATTTTCGAATAATATTTTTTTAAAATTTTTTTGGACGATCCAATCGTACGAATGATGTTATATACTAATTTTAGTGATGTGTACAAACAGCTAAAAAAAAAAATCATTCTTGTACGTGTTTATAATATAAATCCGCCAAAAGTACTACTCCCTCGAACTAGTATCGTACCGATTGAACATGATCTATTTTTTTTGACGATCCAACCGTACGAATGATGTTATATACTGATTTTAGTGATGTGTACAAAAATTAGAAAAAGAGAATCAATCTTGTATGATATTTTAATGGTCAACTATCAAAGTACACCTTGGTCAAACTTGTATAATTTTCGAATAATATTTTTTTAAAATTTTTTTTGGACGATCCAACCGTACGGATGATATTATATACTAATTTTAGTGATGTGTGCAAAAATCTAGAAAAAAAAAATCATTCTTGTACGTGTTTATAATATAAATCCGCCAAAAGTACTACTCCCTCTAACTAGTGTCGTACCGATTGAACATGATCTATTTTTTTAATTTTTTTTCGACAATCCAACCATACAAATGATGTTATATACTGATTTTAGTGATGTGTACAAAAAATTAGAAAAAAACAAATCATTCTTGTATAATATTTTAATGGTCAACTATCAAAGCACTCCTTGGTGACACTAGTATAATTTTCGAATAATATTTTTTTTAAATTTTTTTTGGATGATACAACCGTACGGATGAACTTATATACTAATTTAATGATGTGTACAAAAAGCTAGAAAAAAAAATCATTCTTGTACGTGATTATAATATAAATACGCCAAAAGTAATACTCCCTCTAACTAGTGTCGTACCGATTGAACATGATCTATTTTTTAATTTTTTTTTCGAAGATCTAACTGTACGAATGATGTTATATACTAATTTTAGTGATGTGTACAAAAAATTAGAAAAAAACGAATCATTCTTGTATGATATTTTAATGGTCAACTATCAAAGCTCTCCTTGGTCAAACTAGTATAATTTTCGAATAATTTTTTTTAAATACTTTTTGGATGATACAACCGTACGGATGAAGTTATATACTAATTTTAATGATGTGTACAAAAAGCTAGAAAAAAAATCATTTTTGTACGTGTTTATAATATAAATCCGCCAAAAGTAATACTCCCTCTAACTAGTATCGTACCGATAGAACATGATCTATTTTTTTTTTCGGCGATCCAACCGTACGAATGATGTTATATACTAATTTTAGTGATGTCAACAAAAAGTTAGAAAAAAAATCGTTCTTGTATGTGTTTATAATATAGACCGCCAAAAGTACTACTCCCTATAACTAGTGTCGTACCGATTGAACATGATATATTTTTTTAATTTTTTTTTTGACGATCCAACCGTACGAATGATGTTATATACTGATTTTAGTGATGTGTACAAAAAATTAGAAAAAAATGAATCATTTATGATATTTTAATGGTCAATTATCAAAGTACTCCTTGGTCAAACAAGTAAAATTTTCGAATAATATTTTCTTAAAATTTTATTTGGACGGTCCAACCGTACGGATGATGTTATATACTAATTTTAGTGATGTGTACAAAAAGTTAGAAAAAAAATTTATTCTTGTACGTGTTTATAAATCCGCCAAAAGTGCTATTCCCTCTAACTAGTGTCGTACTGATTGAACATGATCTATTTTTTTAAAATTTTTTTCGACGATCCAACCGTACGAATGATGTTATATACTAATTTTCGTGATGTGTACAAAAAATTAGAAAAAAATGAATAATTCTTGTAAGATATTTTAATGGTCAATTATCAAAGTACTCCTTGGTCAAAGTATTAAAATTTTAGAATAATATTTTTTTTAATTTTTTTTGGATGATCCAACCGTACGGATGATGTTATATACTAATTTTAGTGATGTGTACAAAAAGTTAAAAAAAAAATCATTCTTGTACGTGGTTATAATGTAAATCCGCCAAAAGTGCTACACCCTATAACTAGTGTCGTACCGATTGAACATGATCCATTTTTTTTCGACGTTTCAACCATAAGAATGATGTTATATACTGATTTTAGTGATGTGTACAAAAAATTAGAAAAAAACGAATCATTTATGATATTTTAATGGTCATATATCAAAGTACTCCTTCGTCAAACTAGTAAAATTTTCGAATAATATTTTTTTTAATTTTTTTTGGACGATCCAACCGTACGGATGATATTATATTCTAATTTTAGTGATGTATACAAAAAGTTAGTTGTTGTGGATCAAAAACTAGGTTACGATTTGTAATTAATGCTAGGGTAGTTGAGCTTCGAGCTTTTATGGCTGTTTCTGCGTTCGAGACTTTAATCGGTCCTCACAGAGTGCCTACTTATCTCGTATTGAGAATCAAGCCAACGTAGTTCTGAGAATGAGGGGTCAGGCCCTTTATATAGGCTGAGAAGCCTTAGAATTATGGTAGGATTCGGAGACTTGGTGGGCAAGTCATTGGGGAAGGTTCTAGATCTATTCCTTGTAGGAATCAGTTTCCATATTGAATTGGATGCCTTGGTGGCTAAGTCTGGTGGAAATAATATCCTTATCCAACTCTTATTGCTGAGTTGTTTATGATCCCCAATATTAATTACGAAACTAATATTATAATTGGGGTTTTGGGCCCAACTGGTGGGCCCCATGTTTTGACCATTCTTGGCCTAATTAATGCCACATTAAATGTGTCTTTAGGGCTTATTTTCAGCCCATATCATTTGCCCCCCAACTTCTAGGAAAGCTGATCAGGCTTTCCTTGAAGTTTTACTTGTCTAACTCGAGACTCGGGTCAGGGTTTATCTTTGTACACTAGTGTTTCACGAGTATTGTCTTTGTGTGAAGCGTGGAGCGACCGACGCGTTCACGACAATGTTAATTCGATGCTAATCGGCACTAATCAGCCTTAACGATGCTTAAATAATGTTTAAACGACGTTAAACGGCATAAAACGGCACTAAACGGCGCTAAACGGCATAAAACGGCATAAAACGGCACTAAACGGCGCTAAACGGCCTTAAACAATGCTTAAACAGTGTTAAACAATGTTGAAAGGATAAACTGGCACTCACGGTGCTTAAACGACACTAATCGGTGCTAATCGGCACTAAATGGTGCTTAAACAACACTAATCGGTGCTAATCAGCACTAAACGGTGCTTAAACGATGTTAAATGACACTAAACGGCGATAAACAGTGCTAAACGGAGGAGATTCGGGACAATTGTAACCTCTTCCGGGCAGCGAGTCAGCCGACAAGGGTCCTGGTCAGCTGCCAGGTGTTCCTGGTCGGCTGACCCTCCTTGAGGCACCTGGTCGGCTGCCAGGAGATCCTGGTTGCCTGCCGGGTGCTTCTTGATCGCCTGGCGTGTGCTTCTCGATCCCCAGACATGTGCTTCTCGATTGTCAGACATGTGCTTCTCGATCGTCTGACATGTGCTTCTCGATCGTTAGCCATGTGCTTCTCGATCGTTTGACATGTGCTTCTCGATCGTCAGCCATGTGCTTCTCGATCGTCTGACATGTGCTTCTCGATCGTCTGACATGTTGACGGGAGATCCAGGTTGACATTAATGATGTCACACGATGCTTAAACGACGTTTCAATGTTTGTGTAAACGACGTTAAATGGCATAAAACGGCACTGAATGGTGCTCATTCGAAGGTCGATGTTTGTCACGGAAAGTGAGAAACCTTCAACAAAACCATCAAACGATTCAATTAAACGATGGGGGGTGCCAAGATGAGTATCGGGAAGTCAGATGGAGCCTCTCCGTGGCTCCTGGTCGGCTGCCAGGTGCTCCTGGTCGGCTGCCAAGAGATCCTGGTCGGCTGCCAGGAGATCCTGGTCGGCTGCCAGGAGATCCTGGTCGGCCGGACCTTCTCTGTGGCACCTGGTCGGCTGCCAGGAGATCCTGGTTGCCTGCCAGGTGCTTCTGGTTGCCTGCCGGGTGCTTCTTGATCGCCCGACAGGTGCCCCAAGTTGTCTGGAAGTGTTTAAACGACGTTTCAATCTATGTTAAACGACGTTGAATGGCATTTAACGGCACTACACGGTGCTAATCGATGCTCGAATGACTTGTAGTTGGAGGTCGATGTTCGTTTCAAAAAGTAAGAAATCTTCAACAGAACCATCAAACGATCCGAACAACTGACGGGAGGTGCCAGGAGGTCGGCTGCCAGGAGATCCTGGTCGGCCAGACCCTCTCCATGGCACCTGGTCGGCTGCTAGGAGATCCTGGTCGGCCAGACCCTTTCCATGGCACCTGGTCGGCTGCCAGGAGATCCTGGTTGCCTGCCGGGTGCTTCTGGTTGCCTGCCGGGTGCTTCTTGATCGCCCGACAGGTGCTCCATGGTTGCTGTGTCGTGCCTCTCGGAGCTTTTCGCAATGCCTGGAGTCTCGTTCTAGAATCACGTCCTTGATCATGGATGTATGAGTCTCGTTCTAGAATCACGTCCTTGATCATGGATGTATGAGTCTCGTTCTAGAATCACGTCCTTGATCATGGATGTTGTATACCTCCTTTCAGAGCATAATCAGTCTCTTTAATAGCAAAGACTAATTGATTGTATTCTATCTTCCTTAAACGTAATTAGCTCCTTAAGCTCAGATGAGTGCCTTGGCATAGCTTATTACTATATCTTCACGTAAATCCTTTTTTTCTTTCCCGGAATCATACATACCGGTATAATTATTGCCGGATATAGCAGATGAAATCCATTTTTTTGTATATGAACGATAGATGACCTGCAAACACGAACCTGGCTGTGTTTCAACCTGATATAGGAGGTCATCCATCTTCTATAAAAGTGTGGGAGGAGCCTTCATTTTCATTCACTTCACTTCTTCTTACTTCTAAAATTCTCTCTGAAGCTCTCAAGTTCTAAAGCTCTCAAGTTCTAGCTTCAAGTTCGAGCTCAAGATGGCAGATGGCGACCGCGCTCCAGCTTCGTCATTCTCTATGTCCAAGGCGATGGCCAAGAGAACTTTGGCCAAAACATTGCGAGGTAATCTTCGACTGAATCCCCCTAGATATATTGATCGTCGATTTGATTCTTTAATTGACTTGTTGAGTACCATGAGGGATGCATTTCCCAACAACTCTGAATTAGCTGCGTATCATAGTCCGTGCAAGTTTGACAAGCAAGATGTCGAAAAGATTAAGGAGTTATATGGATTCCCGGACGCGATCAAGGTTCGCCTTCCTGGCTTAGCCGATAGAACCTGTAATTGGCACCCAGAAAGGTTATGTGTCTACAAGGGTGCCCTTGAAGCAGGCCTGAGATTCCCGGTAGACCAGTTCATCATAAGGCTCCTAGCGGAGCTTCAGGTTCATCCCTGCCAATTGTATCCCAATGCATGGCGGTTGATTATCATCTTCATGCTGAGATGTCGAGATCTAGGTATCGAACCAACTACTACAATGTTCCGAAGCATATTCGCCACCAAGAATTCTTCTGAGATTCAGAAGGGATGGGTCACTATTCAGCATAGATCCAATGTTCCACATATTGTGAATGCCTTTTCATTCCCAGATTCCCATCACTACTGGGACAGAGAGTTCGTGATTCTGGTATGGCGTGGTGGCGACTGGGGCCAGTTATTTATGTCTAAGTTTGGGGAAGTGCATGATGCTACGCACTTTGTATGTGATAGACTACTTGCTGACGACGGCCGTACTCACTACAAAGTTTTCTTAACCGAGAAGAGACTTGTAGAAGCTGGCCTTAGCTTACTTTCTGCTGATGGTAATTTTTTACCTTCATATTATGAACTCTGTTTGTTCTTATTCCGATATCTTTTCTGTTGTCATTTCAGTTGCTGAGGAGATCGACACTCGGCCCGAGAACCAGCCGAAAGTTACTAGAAGGATGATCAAGAAAGCCGAGGCGGCTTGCGTTCAACCTGGGCCGAAGATCCCTCAGTTCCTGTCGGGATGCTCTTCAAAGAGATCGCGGAATGCTGACGGGAGAGTCAAGACCCCCTTCATCCCTGGTTGGGGGATTTGTGAGCAAGATTCTATCTTGGGATGCCCAGAGTCAGCCTTGGATTGGTCCAAGTTCAGCATCACTCCCCCCGACCTTTTGACAGTAACTGCCGGGGACAAATTTGATGAAGCGGAGAAACTCGGAGCTCAAGCCCTATATCAGGTTTCCAATTTTTCATCCTAGACGCAGTGTTTTCACTTAACTTGTGATTATAATTGTCTCACTGCTTCTTTGTTCCAGGCTAATGCCCAGTTCCAGGCTAGCACTCGGCTAGGTCGTGCATACCGAGATGAGAATGTGGCCTTGAAGAAGGAGAAAGCAACTCTTGATGAGAAATACCAAGACTTGGAGTCCAGGGCCATCCGGGCTGAAGCTGAAGCTCATTCTCTCCAGAGACAGTATGACTCCTTGTATAACAAAAGGGCAGTAGATTGCAAGCTAGTGGTGAAAGCCTACCAGGAGTCTGAGGATTTCTTTCAGCTTATAGATAAGCATGACGATGAAGTACGCCCGGGTATCATGTCTGTTGGCTGGGATCGAGCCATCAATGCTGTGAGTAAGAGGCACCCTACTGTGGTTTTCCCAAGGGACTTTCCAAGTCCTTACTGTCAAGTTGCTACGGGCGCCGAGGCCATCCCAGTAGCTCAGGCTTCGGGTTCCGGCTCTAGGGGAAGTCATCGCCGTTCGGGTTCCGGTTCGAGGGGTGTTCGAGCAACTGTGGATGGCTAAGTTTCCTCGGATCCTCGAGGGAAACGGCCTATGACCGTGCAGAAGGGGAGAGTAGTTCGTCAAGCAATCCCCTCAAACAGGGTAGTTGAAGATAGCTCATCTTCCGAGGAGGAAGAGGTTGAGGTGATGGAAGTGACAGCTCCACCAGTGGCGGTAGCCGAACCGGGCAAGGGCCATGCCGAGGAAAGCTCTGAGGAAGAGAGTGACGAGGAGGAGAGTAGCGAGGAAGAGACTGATGAGGAGGAGAATGGCGAGGAGGATTCCTCGGATGAGTAGTTGGGATTGCTTCGGGCCTTGCATGGCCTAGCTTAGCCGTATGTGGCTTTTATTTCTAGTATTTCAATCACGGTCCTTCGTGATTAAACTTTTATTTTGTTTAAATGGTGTAACCCTAACTGTTGGCCCTTCGGGGTCTTTATTTATGCACTTGTTTGTTTTATTCGTATGTTCATTTATTTTCGGTACCTGGTCTTCCTAGACTCACACTCAACAGGTGCTTGGTACATAAACAAAACATAGAATCATAAAATGGAAAACAAGTTTGCATTAATAACTCAAAAAGGGTTCCACCCTTACACAGCTCATTATTGTCCTACTCGGGGCATCAAAACCCTGGGATGGTTTCATCGAACCTTATTTCTACTTCTCCTACTAGATAAATAAAAAACTACATCCTCGTAGAGGCAGCTTAAACATAATAAATCTTGAGGTTCAAGGCATGCCAAGTACGGGGCACCTCAACCCCGTCCAAGGTCTCCAACTTATATGATCCTCGTCCCAACGTCTTTCTGACTCGATACGGCCCTTCCCAGTTTGGGGCTAGTTTTCCTTTCTGGCCAACTCCAGAAGCCTCGATCTTCCTCAGAACCAAATCACCTTGCTGAAAGAACCTCTCCTTAACCCTGTGGTTGTAATAGAAGGATGCTTTCTTTTGATGCTCCACATTTCTGGCGTTTGCCTCGTCCCTGACTTCATCAATCAGATCTAGGGCGAGCTTCATACCTTCTTCATTTGTCTCTGGTTCAAATGCCTCCACTCGAGGTGATGCATGCATGATCTCCAGTGGCACAACTGCCTCAGCTCCATAAGCTAGCAAAAACGGGGTTGCTCCTGTGGTCACCTTGCAAGTAGTGCGATAAGCCCAGAGTATAGGCAGTAACTCGTCTACCCAAGTGCTCCTTGAGCGTTCAACCCTTTTCTTAAGTCCATCAAGGATGATCCGATTGGCCACCTCGGCCTGTCCATTTGCTTGCGGATGTGCTACTGAGGTAAAACGAAGCTCAATAGCATTCTCCTCACAGTACTTCTTAAATTCTTCATTATTGAACTGTGTCCCATTATCCGTCACAAGGATTCGTGGGATGCCATATCTGCAGATTATGTTCTCCCAAAAGAACTGGGAAACTTGCTTGGTGGTTATTTTGGCTAAAGGCTTAGCCTCAATCCACTTGGTGAAGTAGTCAATAGCGACAATCAAAAACTTCCTCTGTACTGATGCCATAGGGAAAGGACCAAGAATGTCCATCCCCCACATTGCAAATGGAATGGGGGAACTGACTGATGTTAACATCTCAGGCGGCTGCCTGACAATCGGAGCATGCTTCTGGCACCTGTCACACCTCTTCACATAATCCTGTGCATCAGCCACCATCTCTGGCCAGTAGAATCCCAAACGAGTTATTTTGTGAGCCAGGGCCCTGCCCCCCAGGTGCTACCCACAGATCCCTTCATGAACTTCTTCCAAAGCTTCCCTTGCCTCTTGAGGCCTCAAGCACTTGAAGTACGGGATGACAAATGATCTCTTGTACAGAATGCCCTCAATCAAAGTGTATCTCAATGCTCTGACTGAAAGTTTTCGTGCCTCCAAGGCATCGTCTGGGAGCCACCCGATCTCAAGGTGTGCCTTGATAGGATCTATCCAGGAGCTTCCTACATCAATTGGTGCCACTAATTTTGAGTCGATAGTCGGGGCCTTCAAGACCTGGAAGTAAACACTCCCTGCATAGTTTTCTATCTCGGAAGAAGCGAACTTAGATAGGGCATCGGCCTTAACGTTCTCTTCTCTCGGGATGTGTTCTACATAACACTCGTCAAACTGAGTCATGACAGCTTTCACAACTCGCAGATACTTTGCCATAGTTTCATCCTTGGCCTCAAATTCACCATTTACTTGAGAGACTACCAATCTTGAATCTCCACAAACTTTGAGATTCTTGACTCTCATGATTCTGGCCAAGCCTAAACCAGCTATCAAGGCCTCATACTCAGCTTCATTGTTGGTTGTCTGGAAATCCAACTTCAAAGAATATTCGACTGTGAACCCATCGGGGCTTTGCAATACTAAGCCTGCGCCACTAGATTTTGTTTTTGATGCTCCATCAAAATAGAGCACCCAATATTCCTTCTGATCAGGTTCAAGTTCTCCATCTTTATCTTGCTTCTCAGGGGTTGTTATCATTTCCTGCCCTCCGACTTCTTGGTTGCTAATGGTGCATTCAACCACGAAGTCAGCCAATGCCTGAGCCTTAATGGCTGTTCGAGGCTTATACGTGATGTCAAATTCTCCAAGTTCAATCGCCCACTTGATTAGCCTTCCACTAGCCTTCGGGCTATGCAAAATGTTTCTCAACTGTTGGTCCGTCAGGACCTCAATCTTATGTGCCTAGAAGTACGAGCGTAACTTCCTCGAGGCTGTTATCAACGCCAAGGCGAACTTCTCAATGGGAGAGTAATTCAGCTCCGCCCCGTGCAACACCTTGCTCACATAATAGATAGGTTTCTGGACCTTCTTCTCTTCTCGAATGAGAACGGCGCTCAACGCTTGCTCAGATACCGCCAGGTAGATATAAAGAGTCTCTCCGGGACTAGGTTTGGCCAGCAACGGGGCTTCAACCATGTACTTCTTCAGTTGTTCAAAGGCCTCTTGGCTCTCAGGGGTCCACTCAAAATTTTTCACCTTCTTCAATGCATGAAAGAAAGGCAAGCATTTGTCACCAGACTTGGAGATGAATCTTCCTAAAGCCGCTACCCGGCCTGTCAACTTCTGCACATCTCTTATAGAGCGTGGTGGCTCCATGTCTAAGATTGCCTTGATCTTGTCAGGATTGGCCTCTATGCCTCACTTTGTAACCATAAGACCCAAAAATTTGCCTGATCCAACGCCAAAGGCACACTTGGATGGATTCAACATCATTTTGTGGTGCCTCAGCACTTCGAATGCCTCTCTGAGGTGCTTAATGTGGTCTGCCTTGAACAGGCTCTTGACTAGCATGTCATCAACATAGACCTCCATGGTTTTTCCAATCAGATGGGCGAATATCTTATTCACCAGTCGTTGGTAAGTAGCTCCTGCATGTTTTAGATCGAAAGCCATAACAAGATAGGGACGTCATCCTTGTGCATCTTAATCTGATTGTAGCCACTGAAACCATCCATGAAGCTAAGCATCTCATGTCCAGCTGTGGCATCTATCAACATGTCTATCCTTGGTAAAGGGAAGCAATCCTTAGGGCATGCGTCATTCAAGTCGGTGAAGTCTATACACATCCTCCACTTACCGTTGGCTTTCTTGACCATCACAGGGTTAGCCAACCATTCTGGAAACTGAATCTCTTCGATAAACCCAGCTTCTAAGAGCTTTTCCACTTCTTGCTTTATGGCCTCTTGCCTTTCAGGTGCAAAGTTCCCCTTCTTCTGCTGTATTATCTTCCGATTAGGATCGACATTCAATCTGTGAGTTATGAGTTGGGGATCAATCCCTGGCATATCAGCTGCTGTCCAAGCAAACACATCGCCATTCTCTTGCAAGAATGCTATCAACTTGCCCTTCAGGGGTTCCTTCAAAGAGGCTCCTATATAAGTCACCTTCTCAGGGTCACCTAGATCCAGAGGAATAGGTATTAAGTCCTCTGCTGGCTTTCCTCGGTGTTCATCATCACCACGGACATCCATGTCTTCGATCGGAAGTACCTGCCCCCCGATTCCATCAGCCCTTAGTGCGGATACGTAACAACTTCTTGCCATCTTCTGATCACCTTTTTGTTCTCCAACACCATTCCGGGTTGGAAACTTAATCTTCATATGATATTTGGAGGCCACAGCTTGAAGGCATGAAGTCCAGTCCTTCCTAGGATTGCGTTATAAGTCGAGGATGCCTTGATCACAAGGAAATTCAGCATCTGAGTAGCTTCCTTAGGTTCCTGTCCAATGGTCGTGGGCAATTGAATAGTACCTTCGACCTTGGACTCAACTCCATTAAATCCGTAGATTGGCATGTTGGTGGGGGTCAACTGAGAATCGGTGTACCCCATTTTCACAAACGCATCGTGAAACAAGATATCAACAGAAGCTCCATTGTCGATCAAGACTCGTTTCACCTCCGAGTTTCCAATTACAGGAGTTATGACCAACGGGTCGTCATGGGGGAATTTCACCCCCTCAAGGTCTGAATCATCAAAACCAATCACTATCTCAGTCTTAGCACGCTTCGGGGCTTCTCCTACGATGTGCATCACTTCTCTAGCATAGGCCTTTCGGGAGTTTCGGGTAGTGCCAGCTGCTGTTGGTCCTCCCCAAATCATATTGATTACTGGCCCTCGGGGCTGTGGATTACGATCACGATCACGATTGTTGTCTCTTTTGTCATTGTCTCTCCTATCATAGTCCCTTCTTTGGGTTCCACGATCATCATTCTTCGTGAACCTGCTTAGCTTTCCTTTCCGGATCAAGAACTCAATCTCATCTTTCAACTATCTACAATCATTTGTATCATGACCCACATCACGGTGGTACATACAGTATTGATCCTTGTTCCTTTTCGTGGGATCACCCCTAAGTGGCTTCGGCCATCGGAAGTCTTTATCCTTCTCAATATCTAGCAGGATCTGGCTCCTATGAGCGTTCAGCCTTGCGTAATCAGAAAACCTCGGTCCCAAACCCTTCTTTGGCGGTGACTCGAAATCCTTGCTAGTCCGGGGATACTTGTCCCTAGCATCGTACTCTTGCTCTTGCTTTCGCTTCTTCGAATCATTAGAACCCTTGCCATTGCCTCCTGTGGTTTCCTTCTTCATGCTGTCCTCAGCCTTGATATATTTGTCGGCCCTCCGTCGGAGCTCGGCCATATTTTCAGGAGGATGTTTTGCCAAAGACCTTTTAAAGAAGAGATCAGTGGTTCCATGTTCCAGGGCTACCATGGCCACCTTATTTTCCAGATCAGTGATATTCAGCGTCTACTTAGTGAACCGCTTGAGGTAATCTCTCAGATTCTCGTTCTTCCCCTGCACCACATACATAAGGGATGCAGAACTTTTTTCATGAACTCTCTCACTAATGAACTGGCTGACAAAGGCGGCACTCAGTTCTTTGAATGAGCCAATTGAGTTTGCAGGTAAGCGGCTATACCACCTTTGAGCCATGCTAGACAAGGTTTGAGGGAACGCCCTACACTTCAAGGCGTCGCTCGCAGGCTGCAACAGCAGTGCATTTGAGAACGTCCTAACATGGTTTGCGGGATCGCCCGTTCCATCATAGGCCTTGATTGTCGGCATCTCGAACTTCTTTAAGATGCGAGCATTCATCACCTCCTCAGTAAACGGGGGTGTGGGATCATCAGGATCCCCGAGTGGCATCAGATCCTTAGGGTTGCTTCTGGGGGTTTCCACCCTTGTTGACTTTTCAGTTGGGGCTTCGGCCCTTCTTTGCCTTCTTGAAGGCCTCTCCAAATTTATAATTGGAATCCTCTCTGCAGTTGGAGGAGGCTGAGCTTGATTCAATCTATCTTGTTCTCTTGCAATATCGTCCTTCAATTTTAAGATCTCTGCCTCATAAGCCTTGATTTTCTCAGAAGTTGTCAAGGGGAGTCCATCATGGATTCTTCGTGTCCTTCTTTGAGGTTCTTTGATAGCACGTCGCCTCCTCGGGGCTTCATCTCGATCATCATCCTCAAATGATGCTGAATCATCAGTATAGGGACCAGAGTAGTCATCATATTCTCGATCCCGGATCTGTAAGGCGTGACCGCTTGGTCCAGGTTCCCTTCGTCGAGGGGGATAATTAGGCAGCCCATACATAGGGTTGGTGTTCAAAGGGAGATCCGTAGTATGGATCTGTACCCCCGTGCGATCAACGTTACCAAGAGGAGAAACCACCATCTGGAGAGGGTTAGTTTCTTGGCTTTGATGGACAATCACAGAGTGGGTCCCTTCTACATGGGGAGTCGTCCCTGGGGGCTGAGTGGGCAGAGGTTGAATGACCGCCCCTGTTGATGGGAGTATTTGTCCTTTTTCAGTGACGATAAGCGGATCAGAAGTGGCTAGTGGAGCAGAGTTAAGGGGCACGACCTCGGTTGATGTTGTTCTTCGTGTTTGAACCATGGTTGATGTTGTCTTCCCACAGACGGCGCCAAATGTTGTGGATCAAAAACTAGGTTACGATTTGTAATTAATGCTAGGGTAGTTGAGCTTCGAGCTTTTATGGTTGTTTCTGCGTTCGAGACTTTAATCGGTCCTCACAGAGTGCCTACGTATCTCGTATTGAGAATCAAGCCAACGTAGTTCTGAGAATGAGGGGTCAGGCCCTTTATATAGGCTGAGAAGCCTTAGAATTATGGTAGGATTCGAAGACTTGGTGGGCAAGTCTTTGGGGAAGGTTCTAGATCTATTCCTTATAGGAATCAGTTTCCATATTGAATTGGATGCCTTGGTGGCTAAGTCTGGTGGAAATAATATCCTTATCCAACTCTTATTGCTGAGTTGTTTATTATCCCCAATATTAATTACGAAATTAATATTATAATTGGGGTTTTGGGCCCAGCTGGTGGGCCCCACGTTTGGACCCAGCTGGTGGGCCCCACGTTTGGACCATTCTTGGCCAAATTAATGCCACATTAAATGTGTCTTTAGGGCTTATTTTCAACCCATATCATTAGTAAAAAAATCATTCTTGTACGTGTTTATAATGTAAATCCGCCAAAAGTGCTACTCCCTCTAACTAGTGTCGTACCGATTGAACATGATCTATTTTTAAAATTTTTTTTCGACGATCCAACCATACGAATGATGTTATATACTGATTTTAATGATGTGTACAAAAAATTATAAAAAAGAGAATCATTCTTGTATGATAGTTTAATGGTCAACTATCAAAGTACTCATTGGTCAAACTAGTATAATTTTCGAATAATATTTTTTTTAATTTTTTTTTGGACGATCTAATCGTACGGATGATGTTATATACTAATTTTAGTGATGTGTACAAACAGCTAGAAAAAAAAAATCATTCTTGTACGTGTTTATAATATAAATCCGCCAAAAATACTACTCCCTCGAACTAGTATCGTACCGATTGAACATGATCTATTTTTTTTGATGATCTAACCGTATGAATGATGTTATATACTGATTTTAGTGATTTTAGTGATTTATTTTTTGAACATGATCCATTTTTTTAATTTTTTCGATAATCCAACCATACAAATGATGTTATATACTGATTTTAGTGATGTGTACAAAAAATTAGAAAAAAATGAATCATTTATAATAATTTAATTGTCAATTATCAAAGTACTCCTTGGTCAAACAAGTAAAATTTTCGAATAATATTTTTTTTAAAATTTTATTTGGACGGTCCAACCGTACGGATGATGTTATATACTAATTTTAGTGATGTGTACAAAAAGTTAGAAAAAAATTATTCTTGTACGTGTTTATAATGTAAATCCGCCAAAAGTGCTACTCCTTCTAACTAGTGTCGTACCGATTGAACATGATCTATTTTTTTAAAAAAAATTCGACGATCCAACCGTACGAATGATGTTATATGACAAGGCCGTCGCGTGCCTATCAAATTATAATTTCTAACTAATCCTTCTAACTGTGTAGCAGGGTAAGTCAGAGTCGATCCACAGAGACAAACGTATCAATCACTAGTTGTTTCTGATTTAATTCGGCTAAGCAAGTAACACAATAAATATTGAGAATTTGTTAAACCAAACTTATGCTAAAGCGAATTGAGTTTATATTCAATCAAATATTAAAAAAAAACATCCAGAATTAAGTGTCCCCACTAGCATGAATTGATGCAATCGTGAATTTCCTCCCCAATTAATCAGATATATTACTCAAAAGGAAAGATGCGCCCTATAAATACCAATAACCTCTCTCGAGTATTAATGGCTTCTCTTAACATACAATCAAGCCTATTCTCATGGTATCATGTAAATTAGAGACATTAATCACAACACCCTAAATTCCTAACAATCCATTCTACCTATTCCCATGGAGAATTTTATGTTCTTATTGGATAAATCACAACCACCTAAATCCAACTCTCGTTGATAAGTAGATATTGGTTCAACAATACACATAATCATAATTGATTTGTAATTGCTAATTAAAACAACTCAATAAGCAAGAGCAATTAAACAATCAAATTGGGGGAATTGGAAATTCACACATCAACCATAACTAGGGTTCTACTTAACCCTAGATTAAAAATCTACTCACTCATAATTAAACTAATTAAACAAGAGATATAAGAGTTGTAAGATGAACACATAATTAAAGGAATAGAAGATAAACCTTTAATCTTTGATCTTCAAAGAAAATAATATTCTCCCAAAAATCTCCAGAAGGAAGTGTTTACAAAGTTGTATCTATCATCAAATCTTCGATCCCCCTGGTCTAAACCCTAGATGAGTTTATATATCTTCTTTACAAAGTCCTCATTGACTTAAGTTATTGCCCAAATTAAAAGAGCCCAGCTAATAATTAATTAGAATAATATTCAAAATAGGAAATAGAACTTAATCTATTTTTCCCTTTAATTTGCCACACAGCAGTAGGTTCACAGCGCTGCTGTGCTAAATTGTTGAGCTGCTCCGCATTTCCAAACAGCGGGACGTGCTCCTGCGCTAAAACAAGCGCTGCTGCGCCATCTCAACCTGCGCCATAGCGCCTTCCACAGCGCTGTTGTGCGTTTCTGACTTGCGCGTCTAGCGCTCCTGCGCCTTCCCTTGCGCAGCTGCACCTTTGTCCTCCTGGAATTTTCTGTTGTGCCAAGTACTATACGCAAGTTGCGCTCTTTCCCTTCCTTTTGGCGCTATTGCGCCAGTAGCTCCCTGGAATTTCAGTTTGTTGCTCCAAAATTCCTCAACAACGAACCATAATTTCACCATTTCTCCTCGTAATTTCACAAAACATTCCTTTTGTGCTAAAAACCTCCGCAAATCATTGAATAATGCTGGATTTCTTTCAACTTGACAATTATTTATTTCCTGCAACAAACTCAAATAAAACTAATTAAATTGACATGATTATTCGCAAAAACACCGTAAATGTGGGAATAAAATCCTATAAAATACATGTAAAATACACTCTATCAAATATCCCCACACTTAGCACTTTGCGCGTCCTCGTGCAAACTAAAATAATACACTAAACTAATTAGTACCACTTCCGTAGGTGATCACGGCTGCATTTAACATATGCAATGTAAGAACCCTAATTTTTGGTAATATTTCCTTTTATTTAATATCTTGTGACATTGTCATTATGGAACCTTTCTAGTCATCCCTGTTGATTAATAGAATTGATTATCTGAGAAACTGCGTTTTTGCATTTATCATGTAATATAAAAAGGAAGATTGTGAAGGCAGGAGTCTTATTGTTAGTAATATTTATAAAATTTGGGATTTGAGAATGGTTAGAGTATTAAAGGATTTATTAAGAATTGTGACGAGGAATTATGGACATTCGAGGAATTTACACAATAAGTACTTAAGGAATTATAAGGGAAATCTCTACGCGACAAAATATTATTACGAGAGAATAATTAAGATACGATACGAATTAAAGATTAAATAATAAGCATTGGTGGAAGAATAATAATACAAGGAGTAGTATTGCATGCAAGCCCATGCAACCAAGTGGTTAGAAATCAAGTAAACTAGTTAGCCATTGGAAGATGAATAATATCTAGTTGGTTGCTTTTTCAAAAGGGGGAAACACATAGTACATGAGCCCATGCTTGCTAGTACACTACCTATGCTTACATGTGATATGTATCACCCAACCTAATTACATCAATTATTTACCCAACACAAACACAAACACAAAACATAAAAAAAAAAAAAAAAAACTCCCCCCCTTGTATACTTGCTCTCGGCCAAGGCATAAGTGGAGAAGAAAAATTCTTCTCCTCCCCTCTTCCATCACTCATAAATCTTACCATAATTCCTAGGTCATCTACATCATCTAGACAAGGTATGCTAACAATTTCAAGCCATTTCATCCACCCCATTTCAAGTTATAAATTGTTCAAGCTTGAGTGAATAGTAACCAAGTTTGTTTTTCCTTTAGATCTTGCATTGTAAGTGTTGTAGGAGACCATCTAAGGTGTTTTTGAGTTGTGTAAAGCTTATCCAAGGCCTCTAGGAGCTCAAGAAGGTATAAAAATCTCAAACCCTCTTGGTTATGTATTAATTATAAAGTAAGGTAGTAGATCCATGTGTTTGTGAGCTAATCTTGGTTGTATATGTATTGGATAGCATGGATCTTGAGTTTTGATGTTGAGATTGTGACTTTTATGACTATGGATAATATATATATCTCCATGAGTGTTATGAACCATGATCTAAGTGTATTAAGTGTTGATTGTGTTGTGGAAGTGTGAAAAATGGTTGATCTAAGTAGTTTGTGCTTGCTGAGTTTTGTCCAGGAACATTGACCTGTATTGTAGCACGATTTTGAACCCCCAAATGTTGTCCCCTGATGTCCTACCATATATTGTTGGAAAAATAATTGAATGTAGTTTCTGGAAATGTAAGGTTCATGGCTAGGTGATGTATAGATATTTAGTTATGGCCGAAGGAGTGAATTGTGTTTCTGGACTATGGACTGCACTAAGTGACCCCCTTGTGAACCTTGTTTAAACACCTTAAAATATATGTGGGATCATGGAAAAATTTGAGAATGTAGGGAATGCAGTGGTGAAGACCACCCAAAAGGAATTGGATTAAATATGAATTAATGGATTTTATAAAAATGCTAGAGTAAAATTCGCGCAATGGAAAAAGGTCGATTAGTGGAACATGATTCTAGGGTTAGTGGTTATGATTCGAACGTGGTAATTAAATTAAGTCGAGTAAGTGACGAGCGTAATCGAGTGATGACATGAACCTATAGTGGGGCTAAAGAGTCATAAGACGGAGTCGTTAAGTTAATTTCGTACCCCCTTAAAACCCCGTAATTAAAGAGATATTGTTAAGATACTAACGAACGATTATTGCTTATGTATAGATCGTTCGAATCCGCACGCTCGACCACCCCAACCAAACCAAGGCAAGTTTACTTTTCAAAACTTATCCCTATACAAGGATTTTCACTGTTGTGTTTGTAGTTTTCAATTATATCAAATGCTATGTTTATCGAAGTATTGATGCAATTGAGATTGAACAAGTACATGTATGCTTTTACCCCTTGAACTTAGATTGAAATGTTTTCTTCGGACAACGACTCTAGCAATAGTGGTCGTAGCGGTCCGTATATACTATTGATCAGGGAGCGGTATATTATTATATCGTATCTAGATTGCGAAAACCCGAAGGGTCATTCGGGTGGTATCGTATACTCAAATAACTATTGTTATATCTTCGTAAATACTCGAAACCCTATCTTGGATTAAAAGTTTATTTTATCGAATAATTATTTTATTAAGTATTAATATTAAATCTTAAAATACTATTTATTAATCATTGTTCGTTATTTAAAGACAAAATTAATCCAAGATACTTTTTAATACCTTCAAACTCGAACTCTTTCGAACTCAAAACATTTTCGAAAACCCCCGGTCAGATTCTGCTTCTTGTATGATTTCAAGAATCATCGGTCGATTGATGTCGGACCTCAATTACTCTGTTTTCAATCAAAATCAAGTTTTAAAAGAAAAGAAAAAGGGACTCTGGCAGGTGTGGGAACCGTTGACGAACGATTCCCGGGATGTGTAAGCGGCAGTGAGCCAGGCGGTCCATCACTTATTATTCCGGCCCAGGTGTTGCCGAAGGATGATTACGGATGTAGTTTTCATCGAGGGTGATTACGGATGTAGTTTTCACCCGAGGGATAGTTACGGATGTAGTTTCTATCCTTCTACCGGTAGAGAAGACCCGCGGATTATTGGACTTGGATGTGGCGACTGATCATCATCAATCCTTGTCAGGTTTTATGTTTTCTTTAAGTCCCATTCCTCCATTTTGGAAAAATGCTTTGACACTGCTTCTTAGGCTTTCGTGCCAAGTTGCTGATAGTGTTATATTTTGATGAGAAAGATGTTGAATCAATGCAGTATCTAGAACTGCAAGTTTATTTTGAAAACAAGGGCACATATTGTTGCACCTTCGAGATTTATCAACTATGACAAGTGATTTTATAACTGATTGATACAAACAAGTATATCAACTGCCAATCATATGAAATGTTATATTGCTTACCTTATATATATATTTCTTGCTGAGCTATAGTTGCTCACTCTTGCTTGTTTTCAAATTTTACAAACACAACAGCTAAGCGAAATGGCAAGACCCAGGCACACTGTTTGAAAGCAAGTGACTAGACCCGAGCCACCACTTGAGATTCCACCGGTAGGCCCCATTAGCCGGATTGGTTAGCAGCTTTTGTTAGTACGTTTTATTTATCAGCATGACCTGTGCAAGGTAGTGTATCGTAACAAACTTTCAAGCCGCCAGCTTCGCTTCATATCGAAGTGTTGCTGGTAGCATAAATACTATTTAATTCGGTCTGTAATAACTCTGATAACTTTATTACTGTTTAATCAATGTGTGACGTTTCTGAGGCTCTAACCTGTGTGTGTGAGTGTGGTGTGAGTTTATTGTGGGGTCGATGGCTGTGTTATATATATTATGTGCAAGAACAGGTATGTTACTAATGGAAAATGGTCCGTGAGCGCCTAGATCTCCGACCCCGGATCTAGGGGCGTCACAGAAATGGTATCAGAGCGAGGTTACAGTTCTCAGAAACGATAGTAATTTAAGAAAGCAACCCTAATAATAATAACAATAAAGATAACCTTAATAACAACTTTAATAATACTTAGAACTCTCATCGAGTTTGTAGTCGGGTTATCGGATATAGCCCTGACTTTAAGGCCCGTGAGGGAACTACTCCTAAACCTTTCTTTTATGGCTAGTGACCCACCTTATTTCCCTTGTGTAGATGGAGGAGATACCAGACCCTGAGGCTTTCGAGAGAGAGCATGATGAGGCACTGATGCGAGAGACCGAGGATCCTGAGGAGGATATGGGTGCTGACTCCGAGCTTGGCCCCTGGTTCACACTGATAGAGAGTACTGATGATGAGGATCCCGTCGAGGAGCCCTTTGAGCCCGAGCCAGAGCCTGTTACCCCATCTCCCGTAGCTACTGATGAGGAGAGTGTGAGATCCGGCGAGGGTCGTGTTGTGTCACCCCCACCTTCTCTATAGACATCTAGCCCTGTTTCATCGGACGGTGACTCTGAGGATGACACTTTTGGCGAGGAGGAGCTTGACCCTACCCCTGCTACTGCTCCTGCTCCTGCTGCTGCTGCACCTACTCCTGTTCCTGTCATACCACCTCCACTGATGGACCTACCCCCAGTATCGGGTACTGAGCATGCTTACGTGGTACAGTTCCTGACCCGAGACTTACTATCTGCAGAGGCCCGACTTAACGAGGCGAGGCGGGCACTAGTGGAGGAGCGCGAGGCGCGCTTGAGGATCCAGGCTGAGATGAGGACCGCTGTTGCTAGGAGGACTAGGGCTCGACTCCATAGGATTGAGAGGAGGAGTCGCGATAGGATTCTTGGTTTAGGGATCCGCGGGGGCGGAGTGATCCAGGCTAGGGATGCTAGGCATGTTGTGCGTCGTGCATTTGCCCGAGAGAGGACCTTGCTCCGTCGCGGCACGGCCCCGTGATGTGTTACTGATAGCTCAGTCCCCTAGGTTCAGATGACATTAGTGTGTTGATTTTGCGGGATAGTTGACTTGTGCAGTGGTATCCTTTCTGACCAGTGGATGAGTAGACTGACCTACAGATATGTAGATGTGACTTCGGGTAGTATGTATGGATGTAGCCCTACTTTTGTGTAGCTTGACTATTCGGATGATGTATTTGTATTTGTTCCACTTTTGCTAGACTTTGACATCGGAACTATGTATTTGGCTCTAATATCCAAACTTTGTGATAACCCTTGTATCGTACTTATTTAGTTTCAGTTTCCTTAATATTGCCTCAATTGCTTTACTGTTTTGATATACAACTGTGATTATACAATTGCTACAAGCCACAAATACAACCATACTGTTTCAAATTACGAGATGCGATTTCAAATTGTTTTCTACAATTTCCAAAAATATTCCTACAATCTTTAAAAATAATTTTTTCAAAAAAAAACAAAAAAAAAATTGTTTTGAAATTTTGAAAAATATTTTTGAGGTTTCGAAATTTTGAAAACTATTGTAAATGTTTTCGCATCCCAAAGGTATTTTTCCCCAAAAATGTTGACATTTTATCTCCGACATCGGATTATTAAAACTTTGCAACTTCCACCCTTATGAGGAGGAACGACACGCTCCTGACCCGTGCAAACGCTGTCAGGTAATTGGAAAACCCTAACCCCTTTCTTGTTTTATTATCAGAATCATGCCACCCAGAAGATTGAACACTCGAGCTCACCCGATCAGTTCTGAGGGCCAGGGTAGCCACCATGGAACCGGAGGCCACCAGAACCATGAAGGGGATAATGCCCACCTGAGTGAGAATGAGGGCAACGATCATAACTTGTTTGATGACTCTGAGTATGAGGAAGAAGAAGCTGGTAATGACACCCGAGAGGTAGAACATCCTAGGGGAGGCCCTATGGAACAATTCATGGAGTTACTTAGGCAGAACTTGGACCGTCCCCCAGTTCAGCAACCACCCAGAATGCTAATGCTAATGCGTTCCGGAACTTCAAATCCCTGAAACCCCTAGAATTTAAAGGAACTGCTGACCTTGTCGAGGCAAGGGCCTGGCTGAAGGAAATGGAAAAATCTTTCGAGATATTAGGTGTCGCTGAGGAGCAGAAGACTGTTTTCGCCACTTACCTTCTGAAGGGTGAGGTGAACTATTGGTGGGAAGCTAAGAAGAATTTGGAAGGAAGAGGTATGGTAACCTGGGAGAGATTTAGCGAGCTGTTCTTGGAGAAGTACTTTCCTAGGTTCATGGAGACACAAATGGAGCTGAAGTTTTTGGAACTGAAGCAAGGAAACATGACGGTGGCCGAGTATGAGGCCAAATTTACTGAGCTGTCGAGGTTTGTGCCGGAATATGTGAACTCTGAGGCAAAGAGGGCCCGAAGATTTCAATTAGGGCTAAAACAATGGATTCAGAATCGTGTGGCGGTTCTTGAGCTGACAGACTATGCCACCCTGGTACAGAAAGCGTCAATTGTTGAGGCTGGGAGTGAACAGATGCAGAAAGAGAGGGAAGGAAAGAAGAGGAAGTTGGATAGTCGAAAGGGAAACACTGCGGGTGGGAGCTTTCCGAGCAAATTTAAGAGAGGAATGATGTCCCAATCCAGCGGGAACTTTGGAACCAAGAGAGCTGAAAGTTGGAGTGTGGGCCAGGGCGGCCGACCACAGGGATCGTCTTACTCTACCCCATCCCGAGCCCAACCCCCAGAATGCAATAAATGTGGAAGGAAACATGCGGGCGTGTGTAACCTGCAAGATGTGAAATGCTTCAAGTGTGGGCTGATAGGGCATTATGCTAACGCCTGTCGCGGAACTAGTAACAACCCGAGTGTCGGAGGTAATTGCTTCAAGTGTGGGAAACCAGGGCACCGAATGAGGGAATGTATCTCCTCTGGGCCAGCTGCATCGAGAGTGAGTGGAACTGCTTCTAACAAGGCCCCTACTGCAGGAACTTTTAACATGACGGTGCAGGATGCCGTGAGGAACACGGATGTGATTGCAGGTACCCTACTACTCAGCTCAGTTAAAACAAATGTTTTATTTGATTCGGGAGCTACCAAGTCCTTCATATCTCTAGATTTTGTATGTCAGTTAGGCCTTAAGACTGAACCATTGAAAGACAAATTGCAAATAGAGATAGCTAATCATGAAATTATTCCCGTTAGCCAAGTATGTCCAGGTTGTGACCTAGAAATAGAAGGGCGACACTTTCGGGTAGACTTAATACCTTTTAAACTAGGGGAGTTTGACGTAATAGTAGGTATGGATTGGTTAACAACCCACGGAGCCCAGATTGATTGTGTCAAGAAGAAAGTAAGTTTGAGACTGCCAGGGGACGAAGAAGTAGTATTTAGTGGGAAACGGCAAAGCCAAAAATTCCTGACTTTGATTCAAGCTAAGATGTTGTTACATAAAGGATGCGTAGCCTATTTAGCCTATGTGAAGGATACCAAGAAGGAGGCACCAAACCTGCAGGAAATCCCTGTCGTTAATGAGTTCGCGGACGTATTTCCGGATGTACTTCCCGGACTACCACCCGATAGAGACATCGAGTTCGCTATAGACTTAGTTCCGGGTACGGCCCCAATTTTGAAAGCCCCATATCGGCTAGCCCCAGTGGAGATGAAAGAGCTAGCCACTCAGTTACAAGAGTTGTTGGATAAAGGGATGATAAGACCTAGTGTGTCACCGTGGGGAGCCCCGGTGTTATTCGTGAAAAAGAAGGACGGCAGCATGAGATTATGTATAGACTACAGGGAGTTGAACAAGGTGACTATAAAGAATAAGTATCCCTTACCCAGGATAGATGACCTGTTTGACCAATTGAAAGATGCAGTCTATTTCTATAAGATTGATTTGCGGACCGGGTACCACCAGTTAAAGATTAAACCAGAAGATATACCAAAGACGGCCTTTCGCACCCGGTATGGACACTATGAGTTCCTAGTGATGTCATTTTGGTTAACGAATGCCCCTGCAGCTTTTATGGACTTAATGAATCGAGTCTTCAAGAAATACTTGGACAAGTGTGTTATAGTCTTCATCGATGACATCTTGATTTATTCCAAGACGAAGGAGGAACATGCAGAGCACTTGAGGATTGTATTGGGAGCATTGAGAGAAGAAAAGTTGTACGCTAAGTACTTGAAGTGCGAATTTTGGTTAAAGGAAGTTCAGTTTTTAGGGCATGTGATTAGCGAACAAGGCATTCTAGTGGACCCAGCCAAAATAGAGGCTGTATCAAATTAGGAGAGACCAACCACTCCGACGGAGGTGAGAAGTTTCATAGGACTGGCTGGCTACTATAGGAGATTTTTCCAAGACTTTGCAAAGATAGCAGCCCCTTTGACCCGACTAACTCGCAAGACCGAGAAGTTTGTGTGGACTGAAAAATGCGAAGAGAGCTTCAAGAGTTGAAGAAGAGGTTGGTGACAGCACCAGTACTAGCCCTACCTGATGATAAGGGAGATTTTGTGATTTATAGCGACGCATCCCATAAAGGTTTAGGGTGTGTGCTTATGCAGCACGGTAAGGTGATTGCTTATGCGTCCAGACAACTTAAGGAGTATGAGATAAGATACCCCACCCATGATTTGGAATTAGCAGCGATAGTTTTTGCTTTGAAGATCTGGAGACATTATCTTTACGGAGAAAAGTGTGAAATCTACACGGATCACAAGAGCTTAAAGTACATATTCACTCAGAAAGAGCTAAACATGAGGCAGAGGAGATGGCTAGAGCTAATTAAAGATTATGATTGTGAGATTCATTATCACCCAGGGAAGGCCAATGTGGTGGCCGATGCACTTAGCCGAAAGGAGAAGCTTAAGATGATAACGTCAGTGGACGAATTGATCAAGGACCTTGAGAAACTGGAGATTGAAGTGAGGTTACCAGGAATTGGACAAGAGAGTCTAATGGAAATAAAAGTCCAACCACCGTTATTGGAAAAGATTAAGTTATGCCAGGAAAAGAAGATAGAAGAAGAAAAGAATTCGATGGAGAAAATTTTGACTGGCGAGGAAATTAAGTGTGAGAAGGACGGGAATGGAATTATGAGGTACGCATCTAGGATATGGATCCCGAGCTTTCAAGAGTTAAAAGATGAGATTTTGCAAGAGGCTCATAGTTCAAGGTACTCAATTCACCCTGGAGGCATTAAGATGTATAGAGATTTAAGAGAATACTATTGGTGGCCAAATATGAAGAAGGACGTGGCAGAGTGGGTAAGTACATGCTTGACAGGTCAAAGAGTGAAGGCCGAACACCAGAGGCCCATTGGATTGTTGCAACCCTTAGAGATACCCGAGTGGAAGTGGGAGCAAATTGCAATGGACTTTGTGGTCGGATTACCAAGACCAAGACTAATCATGATGCCATTTGGGTAATTGTCGATAGGTTGACCAAGTTAGCACATTTTCTTCCAATGAACGAGAGATATACTGTCGACAAGCTGGCAGATATTTACTTAAAGGAGATCGTGGTAAGGCATGGGGTTCCTGTGAGCATTGTACCAGATAGAGACCCAAGATTCAACTATAGGTTCTGGAGAAGTTTTCAGGATTGTGTGGGGACCAAGTTAAACATGAGTACTGCATACCATCCCCAAACAGACGGACAGAGTGAGAGAACCATCCAGACCATCGAGGACATGTTGAGGGTATGTGCCATTGATTTTAAGGGAAGTTGGGATGACCACTTGCCGTTGATCGAATTTTCCTACAACAACAGTTACCATGTGAGTATAGGCATGCCCCCATATGAAGCTTTATACGGACGAAGATGTCGGTCCCCCTTGTGTTGGGAAGAAGTAGGAGAGCGGAAGATTTTAGGGCCTGAACTGGTCCAACAGACAAGAGAAACTATCGAGCTCATAAGAGGACGGCTGGTAGCGGCCCAAGACAGACAGAAGAAGTATGCGGACCTGACCCGCAAGGACAAAGAATATGAGGTAGGAGAGTTTGTGATGTTGAAGGTATCGCCGTGGAAAGGATTGATGAGATTTGGTAAGAAGGGAAAACTAAGCCCGAGATTTATTGGACCTTTTGAGATCTTGAAACGAGTTGGGAATTTAGCGTATGAATTGGCTTTACCCCCGAGCTTACAGCAAGTACATAATGTGTTCCATGTGTCCATGCTACGACCATACCATACCGACTTCCGACATGTGATAGAACATGATCAAGTGGATCTGCAACCCAACTTAACATATGTCAAGCAACCCGTAGAAATCATGGATAGAAAAGAACAGGTGCTGAGGAACAAGGTTGTCAAACTAGTGAGAGTTTTGTGGAGGAATCAGAAAGTCGAAGAATCAACATGGGAACTAGAGAGCGCGATGCGTGAAAGGCACCCCCAACTGTTTTCAACCTGATTCTGGGACGGAATCCTTTTAAGGAGGGGAGGCTGTAAGAACCCTAATTTTTGGTAATATTTCCTTTTATTTAATATCTTGTGACATTGTCATTATGGAACCTTTCTAGTCATCCCTGTTGATTAATAGAATTGATTGTCTGAGAAACTGCGTTGTTGCATTTATCATGTAATATAAAAAGGAAGATTGTGAAGGCAGGAGTCTTATTGTTAGTAATATTTATAAAATTTGGGATTTGAGAATGGTTAGAGTATTAAAGGATTTATTAAGAATTGTGACGAGGAATTATGGACATTCGAGGAATTTACACAATAAGTACTTAAGGAATTATAAGGGAAATCTCTACGCGACAAAATATTATTACGAGAGAATAATTAAGATACGATACGAATTAAAGATTAAATAATAAGCATTGGTGGAAGAATAATAATACAAGGAGTAGTATTGCATGCAAGCCCATGCAACCAAGTGGTTAGAAATCAAGTAAACTAGTTAGCCACTGGAAGATGAATAATATCTAGTTGGTTGCTTTTTCAAAAGGGGGAAACACATAGTACATGAGCCCATGCTTGCTAGTACACTACCTATGCTTACATGTGATATGTATCACCCAACCTAATTACATCAATTATTTACCCAACACAAACACAAACACAAAACATAAAAAAAAAAAAAAAATCAAACTCCCCCCCCCTTGTATACTTGCTCTCGGCCAAGGCATAAGTGGAGAAGAAAAATTCTTCTCCTCCCCTCTTCCATCACTCATAAATCTTACCATAATTCCTAGGTCATCTACATCATCTAGACAAGGTATGCTAACAATTTCAAGCCATTTCATCCACCCCATTTCAAGTTATAAATTGTTCAAGCTTGAGTGAATAGTAACCAAGTTTGTTTTTCCTTTAGATCTTGCATTGTAAGTGTTGTAGGAGACCATCTAAGGTGTTTTTGAGTTGTGTAAAGCTTATCCAAGGCCTCTAGGAGCTCAAGAAGGTATAAAAATCTCAAACCCTCTTGGTTATGTAATAATTATAAAGTAAGGTAGTAGATCCATGTGTTTGTGAGCTAATCTTGGTTGTATATGTATTGGATAGCATGAATCTTGAGTTTTGATGTTGAGATTGTGACTTTTATGACTATGGATAATATATATATCTCCATGAGTGTTATGAACCATGATCTAAGTGTATTAAGTGTTGATTGTGTTGTGGAAGTGTGAAAAATGGTTGATCTAAGTAGTTTGTGCTTGCTGAGTTTTGTCCAGGAACATTGACCTGTATTGTAGCACGATTTTGAACCCCCAAATGTTGTCCCCTGATGTCCTACCATATATGGTTGGAAAGATAATTGAATGTAATTTATGGAAATGTAAGGTTCATGGCTAGATGTTGTATATATTTTTAGTTATGGCCGAAGGAGTGAATTGTGTTTCTGGACTATGGACTGCACTAAGTGACCCCCTTGTGAACCTTGTTTAAACACCATAAAATATATGTGGGATCATGGAAAAATTTGAGAATGTGGGGAATGCAGTGGTGAAGACCACCCAAAAGGAATTGGAATAAAATATGAATTTTCGGATTTTATAAAAATGCTAGAGTAAAATTCGCGCAATGGAAAAAGGTCGATTAGTGGAACATGATTCTAGGGTTAGTGGTTATGATTCGAACGTGGTAATTAATTTAAGTCGAGTAAGTGACGAGAGTAATCGAGTGATGACATGAACCTATAGTGGGGCTAAAGAGTCATAAGACGAAGTCGTTAAGTTAATTTCGTACCCCCTTAAAACCCCGTAATTAAAGAGATATTGTTAAGATACTAACGAACGATTATTGCTTATGTATAGATCGTTCGAATCCGCACGCTCGACCACCCCAACCAAACCAAGGCAAGTTTACTTTTCAAAACTTATCCCTATACAAGGATTTTCACTGTTGTGTTTGTATTTTTCAATTATATCAAATGCTATGTTTATCGAAGTATTGATGCAATTGAGATTGAACAAGTACATGTATGCTTTTACCCCTTGAACTTAGATTGAAATGTTTTCTTCGGACAACGACTCTAGCAATAGAGGTCGTAGCGGTCCGTATATACTATTGATCGGGGAGCGGTATATTATTATATCGTATCTAGATTGCGAAAACCTGAAGGGTCATTCGGGTGGTATCGTATACTCAAATAACTATTGTTATATCTTCGTAAATACTCGAAACCTTATCTTGGATTAAAAAGTTTATTTTATCGAATAATTATTTTATTAAGTATTAATATTAAATCTTAAAATACTATTTATTAATCATTGTTTGTTATTTAAAGACAAAGTTAATCCAAGATACTTTTTAATACCTTCAAACTCGAACTCTTTCGAACTCAAAACATTTTCGAAAACCCCCGGTCAGATTCTGCTTCTTGTATGAATTCAAGAATCATCGGTCGACTGATGTTCTATTTTGGAAAAATGCTTATGTTTTTAAAATTGATGTAAGTATTTAATTATGAGTTTTGGTATTTTAAAAATGATTTAAAAAGCTATATTTCTTTTAAAGGTTCTTTATTTCAAAAATCCATATAAAATTCATTTTTGATCTCAAAATTATTTTTAAAATATGGGAAGGTTTTTAATTTCATAAAATTTATTATAAAATTTTAAAAATTATTTTTCCCTAATTTCCTTAATTATTTCGACTTTTAAGTGATTAAAAACAGTTTTTAAAAGATATGTAGATAATTCAGTTTTGTTAAATTATGTTTTTGCCCCTCAGCCTATATCTTCACTCCACCGCCCACTTCTTTCATTTTGTACAGGTTTTCCACGACTGAGTATTCTCTCTCTCTCTCTCTCTCTCTCTCTCTCTCTCTCTCTCTCTAATTTTTAAGCTCTAAATCATGCTAAATTCTTGTTTTAATTACATATATATGTTCTATTTTGACGGTCAGGTTTTATGTTTTCTTTAAGTCTCATTCCTCCATTTTGGAAAAATGCTTTGACACTGCTTCTTAGGCTTTCGTGCCAAGTTGCTGATAGTGTTCTATTTTGATGAGAAAGATGTTGAATCAATGCAGTATCTAGAACTACAAGTTTATTTTGAAAACAAGGGCACATATTGTTGCACCTTCGAGATTTATCAACTATGACAAGTGATTTTATAACTGATTGATACAAACAAGTATATCAACTGCCAATCATATGAAATGTTATATTGCTTACCTTATATATATATTTCTTGCTGAGCTATAGTTGCTCACTCTTGCTTGTTTTCAAATTTTACAAACACAACAGCTAAGCGAAATGGCAAGACCCAGGCAGACTGTTCGAAAGCAGGTGACTAGACCCGAGCCACCACTTGAGATTCCACCGGTAGGCCCCATTAGCCGGATTGGTTGGCAGCTTTTTTTAGTACGTTTTATTTATCAGCATGACCTGTGCAAGGCAGTGTATCGTAACAAACTTTCAAGCCGCCAACTTCGCTTCATATCGAAGTGTTGCTGGTAGCATAAATACTATTCAATTCGGTCTGTAATAACTCTGATAACTTTATTACTATTTAATCAATGTGTGACGTTTCTGAGGCTCTAACCTGTGTGTGTGAGTGTGGTGTGAGTTTATTGTGGGGTCGATGGCTGTGTTATATATATTATGTGCAAGAACAGGTATGTTACTAATGGAAATTGGACCGTGAGCGCCTAGATCTCCGACCCCGGATCTAGGGGCGTCACATGCAACAAGTCCTTTGAACCCCTAGGTAGCCCTAGTGGACGAGTAAGGTCTCGTGAGGGTTTATAGCGAATATACCCACAAAATCCATCTAGCTCATGTAAAAGGTCACAATTCAACACAACACCACACACACAAAGACCTCTCATGCCATCTCAACTTAAGAATCAAAATGAATACGCAATGCCTTGGTGTCGAAAGTGCAAGTATACACATAACATACTCAAATCACATGAATAGAATCATAGAATTCCATGTCAAGCGCAAAAATCATTGGTAAACATGCTAAGTACACAAGAGCATATCATCAAGACACAACCTGGGATCTCCTATGCCAAAGTAACAACTCACCGTTAACTCATAAAAGATATTCACTCCAAACAAGGGGTAAGTGTATCACTCAACTCCAACAATATCATAAACATGCTTTACACGTGGTATCAATCTAACCCTCAACACAACTTACACAATCAATGACAATCAAAAGGTCTTTTATTAGGGTTGTAAAGTGGGCTAGGGACAAGGTATGTCAAGCAAAGCCAAAGAAGGTTAAGTCAAAAGCTAATACTCAACAATGAAATTAACAACTCCCATACTTTCATCCCCACACTTGAACTTTTATTTATAACAACTTGACTAGCCGAATCAAAGTAGGATCACTAAAGATAAGAATGCTCTCAATTTTTTTTTTTTGTTGAGAGAGCTAATAACAAGCAAGAACAATGATCCATTGATATTTTACAAATTTCGACTAACAAGTACACAATCCAACTCGAAATTTCCCCAAAGTTATGATCATCAATAACCCCCCTCATGCACACCTTATTACTCCCTTAAGAACAATACTAGCCTTTGACAATTGGGTTCAAATTAATGTAAGGCCAATACAAGAAACGGGTATAGGCAAGTACATGGTGTGTCACCGAAAGAACAAGATTAGGTTCAAAGGGTTAACTAATGGATCATGTATAAATGGTTTGTTAATATGGGAAATATGATGTTAACCTATTGACTTTATCATGGTGCATTAAATAAGTAATCTTCACATGGCTAGAATTATTTTTGGTATTTTTCATTTTTAAATTTTTATTTTATAAGATGCTACTACAACAAAGCACATCCCCACACTTAAATGTGGCAATGTCCTCAATGGCACAATACTAAGAATATCAACTAATAACAAGAGGGAAAGAAATACTCCCCTATGCCGAAGCATGAAGTGCACCAGCCCTCCACAGTATACAGAATCCATGGGTTGCCTCCCAAGTAGCGCCTTTGTTTAACGTCGTTAGCCCGACACCGACTCATCAATCATTCAGCAGAAGGAGAAGACAACAGAATATCCACCTCCTCGTTAATTGGTTCACCAGCTCTGTAATGCTTCACTCTTTGCCCATTCACCTTGAATGACTCTCCATGGCTATTCATCAATTCAACGGCACCATAGGGAAAAACCTTGCGTACCTTGAACGGACCCGACCACCTAGAACGAAGTTTTCCGGGAAAAAGTCTTAACCTCGAATTGAATAGAAGAACTAACTCCCCTTCCTTGAATTTTCTTCGTAACAGCCCTTTATCATGCCACTTCTTTGTTTTCTCCTTGTAGAGCTTAGAACTGTCATAAGCCTCAAAACGAAGCTCATCAAGCTCATTAAGTTGTAGAAGTCTCATCTCACCCGCTGCTAACATATCAAAATTCAGACCTTTGATAGCCAAAAATGCACGGTGCTCTAACTCAACGGGAAGATGACATGCTTTTCCATAAACCAACCTATACGGAGTTGTCCCAATAGGTGTCTTAAACGCAGTTCTATAAGCCCAAAGTGCATCATCAAGCTTCATAGACCAATCCTTCCTTGATTTTGCGACTGTGTTCTCCAAGATATTCTTTATTTCACGGTTATAAATCTCCACCTGACCACTGGTTTGGGGATGATAAGAAAGTCCCACCTTATGATAAACTCCATATTTCTTCAACATTGCTTCAAAATGATTTTCGAGAAAATGCTTTCCTCCATCACTAATCAAAATCCTTGGCACTCCAAATCTAGGAAAAATCATCTTCTTAAAGAACTTGCTCACAACACGAGCATCATTTGTGGGTGATACAATGGCTTTAACCCATTTTGAGACGTAGTCCACAGCTACCAAGATATATCTGTTCTTAAAATATGGAGGGAAAGGTCCCATGAAATCTACTCCCCACACATCGAAAAGCTCCACTTCAAGAATGCTATTGAGAGGCATCTCATTGCGTCTTGAAATATTCCCCGTTCTTTGGCAACGATCACAAGAATGAACATATTGGTGGACATCTTTAAAAAGAGTTGGCCAATAAAAACCGCACTGAAGAATCTTTGCAGCAGTTTTCGTAGTACTTGCATGACCACCACTTGGCAAATCGTGACAATGTGAGATTATAGAAGCAATCACATTATACAGAACACACCTTCTAATGACTCCATCAGCACATGATTTATAGAGAAAAGGATCATCCCAGAAGTGCTTCCTCACATCATAGAAAAATTTCTTCTTTTGCTGCGATGAGTAACCATGAGGAACAGTTCCACTAGCTAAGAAATAAGCTATGTCAGCATACCAAGGAACATCTAGACTTGCAAGAGAAAGTAGATGATCGTCAGGAAAAGAATCATTAATCGGAGTAGATTTATCATTATCCTTATCAAGAGTAAGACGTGAAAGATGATCAGCAACCACGTTCTCAGCCCCTTTCTTGTCCTTAATCTCTAAGTCAAATTCTTGAAGAAGCAAAATCCAACGAATCAGACGAGGTTTAGCATCCTTCTTTTTTTTTTTTGCTAAATGTTTAGCATCCTTCTTACTCATCAAGTATCTCAAAGCTGCATGATCCGTGTGAACAATAACTTTCGAACCAACGAGATAGGATCGAAATTTTTCCATAGAATATACCTCTGCCAGCAATTCTTTCTCTATTGTTGCATAATTAATCTGAGCCCCATCCAAGGTCTTGCTTGTATAATAAATAACATGCAGCTTTCCATCTTTCCTTTGGCCTAGGACTGCACCAATAGCTTGATCACTAGCATCACACATGATCTCAAATGGTAGACTCCAATCCGGTGGTTGTATAATTGGAGAAGAAACAAGAGCTTTCTTTAACGTTTCAAAAGCCTCAACACAAGCATCAGTGAACACAAAAGGTACCTCCTTACCCAAAAGCTCGGTAAGAGGTCGAGCAATCTTCGAAAAATCTTTTATGAAGCGGCGATAGAATCCCGCATGACCAAGAAAACGTCTTATCCCCTTGACTGAAGTTGGGTGTGGTAAGCGCTCAACAACCTCAACCTTGGCTCTATCAACTTTAATGCCTCTTTTTAAAACAACATGACCCAAAACAACTCCCTCTTCTACAATAAAGTGACATTTTTCCCAATTGAGAATTAGATTAACTTCTTGACATCTATGAATCACCTTCTCCAAGTTATGTAAACATGCATGAAAAGAAGTTCCACCAACTGAGAAGTCATCCATAAAAACCTCCATAATGTCTTCAATGAAATCTGAGAAAATTGCCATCATACATCGCTGAAATGTGGGAGGAGCACAACATAGACCAAACGGCATTCTGCGGTATGCAAATGTACCATAGGGACATGTAAAAGTCGTCTTTTCTTGATCATTCGGATGGATAGGAATCTGAAAAAATCCTGAATATCCATCTAAGAAGCAAAAGTAAGAATGTTTCGCCAACCTTTCAAGCATTTGATCAATAAACGGGAGAGGAAAATGATCTTTCCTTGTGGCCTTATTCAATTTCCGATAATCAATGCACATGCGCCACCCTGTGACAGTTCTAGTAGAGATCAATTCACCTTTATCATTCTTCACAACGGTCATTCCTCCTTTCTTTGGTACAACATGCAAAGGACTAACCCACTTGCTGTCAGAGATAGGATAGATTATACCTGCATCAAGAAGTTTCAAAACCTCCTTTTTGACCACCTCCATCATATTAGGATTGAGTCTCCGTTGAGGCTCAATAGAAAAAGCTTGCTCATCTTCCAGAATAATCTTATGCATGCAGAATGATGGATTAATGCCCTTGATATCATCAATGCAATACCTAATAACATTTTTGTATTTCTTTAGGACAATGAGCAATTGCTCAATTTGAATGTCATCAAGCTCAGAATTAACGATGATAGGATATGTTTCATTAGGGCCCATAAACACATATTTCAAAGATGCAGGTAGGGGTTTCAGTTCTTCCTTAGGAGGCGTGGAACTCTCCTTAACTTCCTCATGCTGTAGAACATTAGAATGTTCATGCTTATATGTAGGTGCTGCATCCAAAAGCTTCTCGTAACCTATACACTCTCCATTTTCTTCATCTACGTTACCCTCAAGAACAGCTTGAAGTGGGTCCTCTGATAATAGAATTTTGGCTTTCATGTCGATCACGTCCTCTAGTGCATCCACCCTATTTACAGACTCATCCGTAGAAGGATGTCCCATTGTGCTTTGCAGCTTGAATTCCATCTTCTCCTCGCCTACCTCAAAAGAAATTCTTCCATTTTTCAAGTCAATGATAGCTCCAGCTGTTGCTAAGAAAGGCCTCCCAAGAATGATAGGAATATTTGCATCTTCTTCCATTTCCATGACAACAAAATCACATGGAATATAAAACTTTCCTACCTTAAGGGGCACATCTTCAAGAATTCCTAATGGAAATTTCACACTTCTGTCTGCCAGTTATAAAGAGATACGTGTGGGTTTTAGTTCACCCATCTGAAGTTTTTCACAAATCGACAAAGGCATCAAACTGACACTTGCTCCATGATCACACAAAGCGCTTTTTATTTCGACATCCCCAAGCTGAATAGGAATAGAGTAGCTACCTGGATCCGCTAACTTCTTCGGAAGATCATTTTGCAAGATGGCACTGCACTCTGCTGTTAATGAGATGGTAGAGCTTTCTTCAATTTTTCTCTTCCTTGACAAAATATCTTTAAGGAATTTTGCATAAGAGGGCATCTCAGTAATAACATCCATGAATGGAATATTGGTATGTAGCTTTTGCAAAATTTCAAGAAATTTACCATACTTCTTCTCTAGCTTAGCTTGTGCCAACCTTTGGGGAAAAAGGAACAGGTGGCACGTATGGTTTAAGAGTAACAACTTCTGATTCTTTCTTTTCTTTTTCCACGACCTCTGATTCTACCTGGTTCTCATTTGCAACCTCCTCTTCACTTTCCTTAGCATTCACAACATTTTTCCTTGCATTCAATTCTGGCTCTTTCAATTCTTTACCACTTCTCAAAGTTACAGCATTGATATGGCCCCTTGACGGCTGCTCAGTTTGGCCAGGAAGTTGGCCTGAAGACTTATTAAGTTGGCTCAACTGTTGAGAAATTTGAGTGATCGTGTTCTCCATCATTTTGTTGTGAGCCTTATCTCATTGATGCTTGAATCGAAGTGCTCATTCTTCTTCGATTGAGTAGAGATAAATCCTTCCATAATACTTTCCAAGTTAGATTTATGCGGCTGAGCTTGCTGAAAACCAGGAGGCTGAGAAAAATTATTTTGTGAAGATTGTCCTTGACCCTAATTGTTCCTGTAGGAGAAATTTGGATGATCTCTCCAACCTGGATTGTACGTGTTGGAGTAAGGATTATACTGCGGCCTCTGATTCTGATTGTATAGAGCATTTGCCTGTTCAACTGCCATTCCAGAAGGATTATACTGACAAGCAAGTTTGGTGTGTCCAACAACACCACATATTTCACATGAAGCAATAGTAGATGGAGTGCTTCTGGCATCCATTTGCTCAATCTTCTTAACCATTGCCTGCATAGTAGTATTCAACATGGTTAGAGCATCAACATCATACTTACCACCCTTCTTAGGATGATTTCGATCATTGTATGGAAAATTGTCATTAGATGCCATCTCGTCTAACAATGCTTTTGCATCCTCAGTATTCTTCTTCATAATAGATCCACCAGAAGAAGCATCAATAAAGTTTCGGAACTCTTGTGTCAATCCATTGTAGAATGTTTGGATCAACAACCAGTCAGGAATTCCATGGTGAGGGCATTGTCTCTGAAGTCGATTAAATTTTCTCCAAGCATCATGAAGTGACTCGTCATCATCTTGACGAAAATTAGAGATCTCATTCCGTAGCTTAGAGGTCTTCTTCTGACTGAAGAATTTAAGTAGAAAAGCCTTGGTAAGACTATCCCAAGTAGTGAATATATTTGGTCCTTCATCCTTCAACCAATCTTTTGCTGCATCCCGAAGAGTGAATGGAAATAATTGCAGCTAACAGCTTCATCACTTACATTGGTCATCTTTATTGTATCACACTTCTCCAGAAAACTCTCAAGATGATCAACAGGATTTTCATTGGACAATCCTGCGAAAGAGTCATTAGAGATGAATTGGATAAATTGAGGCTTCAATTCAAAGTGTGTAGCTGTGATTGCTGGTCAGACAATGCTTGAGAGTACGCCTGTAGCATCTGGCATACCATGCTCCCTAAGAGCCTTAGCTGCAGGTGCATCACCCATAACTACCTTGTCTTTGTTTTTCCTTCGCTTCCTTGCTTGCATTCTTGCTGTAGCTTCAATTTCAGGATCAATAGTAATTAAATCTTTAGTACCTGAACTTCGAGTGTGCATGCAACAAGAGAACTAGAAACGATGATCAATTAACAAGGGAATAATAGCCGAAGCAACACAACTAAAATACTTAGCTAAATCAATTCAAAATTAACTAATCTAACATTGCTTTGTCCCCGGCAGCGGTGCCAAAAATTTGACAGGGCCGTCGCGTGCCTATCAAATAATAATTTCTAACTAATCCTTCTAACTGTGTAGCAGGGTAAGTCAGAGTCGATCCCACAGAGACAAACGTATCAATCACTAGTTGTTTCTGATTTAATTCGGCTAAGCAAGTAACACAATAAATATTGAGAATTTGTTAAACTAAACTTATGCTAAAGCGAATTGAGTTTATATTAAATCAAATATTAAAAAAAACATCAAGAATTAAGTGTCCTCACTAGCATGAATTGATGCAATCGTGAATTTCCTCTCCAATTAATCAGATATATTACTCAAAAGGAAAGATGCGCCCTATAAATACCAATAACCTCTCTCGAGTATTAATGGCTTCTCTTAACATACAATCAAGCCTATTCTCATGGTATCATGTATATTAGAGACATTAATCACAACACCCTAAATTCCTAACAATCCATTCTACCTATTCCCATGGAGAATTTCATGTTCTTATCGGATAAATCACAACCACCTAAATCCAACTCTCGTTGATAAGTAGATATTGGTTCAACAATACACATAATCATAATTGATTTGTAATTGCTAATTAAAACAACTCAATAAGCAAGAGCAATTAAACAATCAAATTGGGGGAATTGGAAATTCACACATCAACCATAACTAGGGTTCTACTTAACCCTAGATTAAAAATCTACTCACTCATAATTAAACTAATTAAACAAGAGATATAAGAGTTGTAAGATGATCACATAATTAAAGAAATAGAAGATAAACCTTTAATCTTTGATCTTCAAAGAAAATAATATTCTACCAAAAATCTCCAGAAGGAAGTGTTTACAAAGTTGTATCTATCATCAAATCTTCGATCCCCCTGGTCTAAACCCTAGATCAGTTTATATATCTTCTTTACAAAGTCCTCCTTGACTTAAGTTATTGCCCAAATTAAAAGAGCCCAGCTAATAATTAATTAGAATAATATTCAAAATAGGAAATAGAACTTAATCTATTTTTCCCTTTAATTTGCCGCACAGCAGTAGGTTCACAACGCTGCTGCGCTAAATTGTTGAGCTGCTGCGCATTTCCAAACAGCGGGACGCACTCCTGCGCTAAAACAAGCGCTGCTGCGCCATTTCAACCTGTGCCATAGCGCCTTCCACAGCGCTGTTGCGCGTTTCTGACTTGCGCGTCTAGCGCTCCTGCGCCTTCCCTTGCGCAGCTGCGCCTTTCTCCTCCTGGAATTTTCTGTTGTGCCAAGTACTGTACGCAAGTTGCGCTCTTGCCCTTCCTTTTGGCGCTATTGCGCCAGTAGCTCCCTGGAATTTCAGTTTGTTGCTCCAAAATTCCTCAACAACGAACCATAATTTCACCATTTCTCCTCGTAATTTCACAAAACATTTCTTTTGTGCTAAAAACCTCCGCAAATCATTGAATAATGCTGGATTTCTTTCAACTTGACAATTATTTATTTCCTGCAACAAGATCAAATAAAACTAATTAAATTGACACGATTATTCGCAAAAACACCGTAAATGTGGGAATAAAATCCTATAAAATACATGTAAAATACACTCTATCATTATATACTAATTATGTGTACAAAAAAATAGAAAAAAATGAATCATTCTTGTAAGATATTTTAATAGTCAATTATCAAAGTACTCCTTGGTCAAGTATTAAAATTTTCGAATAATATTTTTTTAATTTTTTTTGGATGATCCAACCGTACGGATGATGTTATATACTAATTTTAGTGATGTGTACAAAAAGTTTAAAAAAAAAATCATTCTTGTACGTGGTTATAATATAAATCCGCCAAAAGTGCTACACCCTTTAACTAGTGTCGTACCGATTGAACATGATCTATTTTTTTTTCGACGTTCCAACCATAAGAATGATGTTATATACTGATTTATTGATGTGTACAAAAAATTAGAAAAAAAAGAATCATTTATAATATTTTAATGGTCATATATCAAAGTACTCCTTCGTCAAACTAGTAAAATTTTCGAATAATATTTTATTTAATTTTTTTTTGGACGATCCAACCGTACGGATGATATTATATACTAATTTTAGTGTTGTATACAAAAAGTTAGTAAAAAAATCATTCTTGTACGTGTTTATAATGTAAATCCGCCAAAAGTGCTACTCCCTCTAACTAGTGTCGTACCGATTGAACATAATCTATTTTTTAAATTTTTTTTCGCGATCCAACCATACGAATGATGTTATATACTGATTTTAGTGATGTGTACAAAAAATTAGAAAAAAAAGAATCATTCTTGTATGATATTTTAATGGTCAACTCCGCCAAAAGAATACCCACTCCGTTCCTTGAGTTGGCAAGACCTGAGTACCACAATTTATACCCGTTCGCTACTCTGGAATTAGCCCCCTTCCACCTAGTCTCTTGGATACATGCCACATCCACTCTCCGCTTCTTCAGCACGTCCACTAGCTCCAACAGTTTACCTGACAATGTACCTACATTCAAACTGCCAACACGCAAACAACACGACATTTTTTTTTGACAATAAAATATAATAACAACAAAAACAAAAAACAGCACACAAGGGGATATAGTAACAAAATATAAAAACAAATAATAACACAAAAGGAACAAAACAAATAAAACAAATACAACAAATAAAATTCCAGCAAAAAATAACGAAACAAAAGGAGATAAAATAACAAAATATAAAAACAAATAGAAAAACAGTGAGAAATTGGTGAAAACAATCTGTTGAGGGGGGTGTTACGGCGGGGGTTGGGGTGATAAGGGTGGGGATGAAAAGTATGGGGTGAACGGCGGACGGACAAGGAGGAAAACGAGAAGGGGAAGAGACGGAGGCGAGAGGGGGCAGTAGGGAGGGCCGGGATGCGCGGAGGGGAAGATGGAGAAGAAGAAGGGGAACCAGAATCGGGGAACAAACGGCTAGAAAAAAAAAAATCATTCTTGTACGTGTTTATAATATAAATCCGCCAAAAGTACTACACCCTCGAAGTAGCATCGTACCGATTGAACATGATCTATTTTTTTTGACGATCCAACCGTACGAATGATGTTATATACTGATTTTAGTGATGTGTACAAAAAATTAGAAAAAAGAGAATCATTCTTGTATGATATTTTAATGGTCAACTATCAAAGTACACCTTGGTCAAACTCGTATAATTTTCGAATAATATTTTTTTTTAAATTTTTTTGGACGATCCAACCGTACGGATGATATTATATACTAATTTTAGTGATGTGTGCAAAATTCTAGAAAAAAAAAATCATTCTTGTACGTGTTTATAATATAAATCCGCCAAAAGTACTACTCCCTCTAACTAGTGTCGTACCGATTGAACATGATCTGTTTTTTTAATTTTTTTTTCGACAATCCAACCATACAAAAGATGTTATATACTGATTTTAGTGATGTGTACAAAAAATTAGAAAAAAACGAGTCATTCTTGTATGATATTTTAATGGTCAACTATCAAAGCACTCCTTGGTCAAACTAGTATAATTTTCGAATAATATTTTTTTTAAATTTTTTTTGGATGATACAACCGTACGGATGAAGTTATATACTAATTTTAATGATGTGTACAAAAAGCTAGAAAAAAAAATCATTCTTGTACGTGTTTATAATATAAATCCGCCAAAAGTAATACCATCTCTAACTAGTATCGTCGTACCGATGGAACATGATCTATTTTTTTAATTTTTTTTTGGGCGATCCAACCGTACGAATGATGTTATATACTAATTTTAGTGATGTGAACAAAAAGTTAGAAAAAAAATCGTTCTTGTATGTGTTTATAATATAGACCGCCAAAAGTACTACTCCCTCTAACTAGTGTCGTACCGATTGAACATGATATATTTTTTTAATTTTTTTTGGACGATCCAACCGTACGAATGATGTTATATATTGCTTTTAGTGATGTGTACAAAAAATTAGAAAAAAATGAATCATTTATGATATTTTAATGGTCAATTATCAAAGTACTCCTTGGTCAAACAAGTAAAATTTTCGAATAATATTTTTTTAAAATTTTATTTGGACGGTCCAACCGTACGGATGATGTTATATACTAATTTTAGTGATGCGTACAAAAATTTATAAAAAAAAAAATTATTCTTGTACGTGTTTATAATGTAAATCCGCCAAAAGTGCTACTCCCTCTAACTAGTGTCGTACCGATTGAACATGATCTATTTTTTTAAAAAACATTTCGACGATCCAACCGTACGAATGATGTTATATACTAATTTTCGTGATGTGTACAAAAAATTAGGAAAAAAATGAATCATTCTTGTATGCTATTTTAATGATCAATTATCAAAGTACTCCTTGGTCAAAGTATTAAAATTTTCGATTAAAATTTTTTTTGGATGATCCAACCGTACGGATGATGTTATATACTAATTTTAGTGATGTTTACAAAAAGTTAAAAAAAAAATCATTCTTGTACGTGGTTATAATGTAAATCCGCCAAAAGTGCTACACCCTATAACTAGTGTCGTACCGATTGAACATGATCTATTTTTTTTTCGACGTTCCAACCATAAGAATGATGTTATATACTAATTTTAGTGATGTGTACAAAAAATTAGAAAAAAAACGAATCATTTATGATATTTTAATGGTCAATTATCAAAGTACTCCTTCGTCAAACTAGTAAAATTTTCGAATAATATTATTTTCTTAATTTTTTTTGGACGATCTAACCGTACGGATGATATTATATACAAATTTTACTGATGTATACAAAAAGTTAGTAAAAAAATGATTCTTGTACGTGTTTATAATGTAAATCCGCCAAATGTGCTACTCCCTCTAACTAGTGTCGTATCGATTGAACATGATCTATTTTTTTTTCGACGATCCAACCAGACAAATGATGTTATATACTGATTTTAGTGATGTGTACAAAAAATTAGAAAAAAAATGAATCATTCTTGTATATTATTTTAATGGTCAAATATCAAAGTACTCCTTGGTCAAAGTATTAAAATTTTCGATTAAAATTTTTTTTGGATGATCCAACCGTACGGATGATGTTATATACTAATTTTAGTGATGTTTACAAAAAGTTAGAAAAAAAAAAAATCATTCTTGTACGTGGTTATAATGTAAATCCGCCAAAAGTGCTACACCCTATAACTAGTGTCGTACCGATTGAACATGATCTATTTTTTTTCGACGTTCCAACCATAAGAATGATGTTATATACTAATTTTAGTGATGTGTACAAAAAATTAGAAAAAAACGAATCATTTATGATATTTTAATGGTCAATTATCAAAGTACTCCTTCGTCAAACTAGTAAAATTTTCGAATAATATTATTTTCTTAATTTTTTTTGGACGATCTAACCGTACGGATGATATTATATACAAATTTTATTGATGTATACAAAAAGTTAGTAAAAAAATGATTCTTGTACGTGTTTATAATGTAAATCCGCCAAAAGTGCTACTCCCTCTAACTAGTGTCGTATCGATTGAACATGATCTATTTTTTTTTCGACGATCCAACCAGACAAATGATGTTATATACTGATTTTAGTGATGTGTACAAAAAATTAGAAAAAAAATGAATCATTCTTGTATATTATTTTAATGGTCAAATATCAAAGTACTCTTTAGTCAAACTAGTATAATTTTTGAATAATATTTTTTTTAAAATTTTTTGTTGGACGATTCAACCGTACAGATGATGTTATATACTAATTTTAGTGATGTATACAAAAAGTTAGTAAAAAAATCATTCTTGTACGTGTTTATAATGTAAATCCGCCAAAAGTGCCACTCCCTCTAACTAGTGATGTGTACAAAAAATTAGAAAAAAATGAATCATTTATGATATTTTAATGGTCAATTATCAAAGTACTCCTTGGTCAAACAAGTAAAATTTTCGAATAATATTTTTTTTAAAATTTTATTTGGACGGTCCAACCGTACGGATGATGTTATATACTAATTTTAGTGATGTGTACAAAAAGTTAGAAAAAGAAAATTATTCTTGTACGTGTTTATAATGTAAATCCGCCAAAAGTGCTACTCCCTCTAACTAGTGTCGTACCGATTGAACATGATCTATTTTTTTAAATTTTTTTCGACGTTCCAACCGTACGAATGATGTTATATACTAATTTTTGTGATGTGTACAAAAAATTAGAAAAAAATGAATCATTCTGGTATGATATTTTAATGGACAATTATCAAAGTACTCCTTGGTCAAAGTAATAAAATTTTCGATTAATATTTTTTTTGGATGATCCAACCGTACGGATGATGTTATATACTAATTTTAGTGATGTGTACAAAAAGTTAGAAAAAAAAATCATTCTTGTACGTGGTTATAATGTAAATCCGCCAAAAGTGCTACACCCTATAACTAGTGTCGTACCGATTGAACATGATCTATTTTTTTTCGACGTTCCAACCATAAGAATGATGTTATATACTGATTTTAGTGATGTGCACAAAAAATTATAAAAAAAACGAATCATTTATGATATTTTAATGGTCAATTATCAAAGTACTCCTTCGTCAAACTAGTAAAATTTTCGAATAATATTTTTTTTTAAATTTTTTGGACGAGCCAACCGTACGGATGATATTATATACTAATTTTAGTGATGTATACAAAAAGTTAGTAAAAAATCATTCTTGTACGTGTTTATAATGTAAATCCGCCAAAAGTGCCACTCCCTCTAACTAGTGTCGTACCGATTGAACATGATCTATTTTTTTTTCGACGATCCAACCAGACGAATGATGTTATATACAGATTTTAGTGATGTGTACAAAAAATTAGAAAAAAATGAATCATTCTTGTATGTTATTTTAATGGTCAACTATCAAAGTACTCTTTAGTCAAACTAGTATAATTTTTGAATAATTTTTTTTTAAAATATTTTGTTTGACGAACCAACCGTACAGATGATGTTATATACTAATTTTATTGATGTATACAAAAAAAGAAGGAAAAAAAAATCATTCTTGTACATTTTATAATATAAATCCGCCAAAAGTACTACTCCCTCTAACTAGTTTCGTACCGATTGAACATGATCTATTTTGTTTTAATTTTTTTTCGACAATCCAACCGTACGAATGTTGTTATATACTGATTTTAGTGATGTGTACAAAAAATTAGAAAAAAATGAATCATTTATGATATTTTAATGGTCAAGTATCAAAGTACTCCTTTGTCAAACAATTAAAATTTTCGAATAATATTTTTTTTACATTTTTTTTTGGACGGTCCAACGATACGGATGATGTTATATACTAATTTTAGTGATATGTACAAAAAGTTAGAAAAAAAAATTATTCTTGTACGTGTTTAAAATGTAAATCCGCCAAAAGTGCTACTCCATCTAACTAGTGTCGTATCGATTGAACATGATCTATCTTTTTTTCGACGATCCAACCGTACGAATAATGTTATATACTGATTTTATTGATGTGTACAAAAAATTAGAAAAAAATGAATAATTTATGATATTTTAATGGTCAATTATCAAAGTACTCCTTGGTCAAACAAGTAAAATTTTCGAATAATATTTTTTTTTCATTTTTTTTGGACGATCCAACCGTACGGATGATGTTGTATAATAATTTTAGTGATGTGTACAAAAAGTTAGAAAAAAAAAAACATTCTTGTACGTGTTTATAATGTAAATCCGCCAAAATTGCTACTCCCTCTAACTAGTGTCGTACCGATTGAACATGATCTATTTTTTTTTCGAAGATCCAACCATACGAATGACGTTATATACTGATTTTAGTGATGTGTACAAAAAATTAGAAAAAAGAGAATCATTCTTGTATGATATTTTAATGGTCAACTATCAAAGTACTCCTTGGTCAAACTTGTATAATTTTCGAATAATATCTTTTTAAAATTTTATTTGGACGGTCCAACCGTACGGATGATGTTATATACTAATTTTAGTGATGTGTACAAAAAACTAGAAAAAAAATCATTCTTGTACATGTTTATAATATAAATCAGCCAAAAGTGCTACTCCCTCTAACTAGTGTCGTATCCATTGAACATGATCTATCTTTTTTTTCGACGATCCAACCGTACGAATGATGTTATATACTGATTTTAGTGATGTGTACAAAAAATTAGAAAAAAATGAATCATTTATGATATTTTAATGGTCAAGTATCAAAGTACTCCTTGGTCAAACAATTAAAATTTTCGAATAATATTTTTTTTAAATTTTTTTTTGGACGGTCCAACGATACGGATGATGTTATATACTAATTTTAGTGATGTGTACAAAAAGTTCGAAAAAAAAATTTATTCTTGTACGTGTTTATAATGTAAATCCGCCAAAAGTGCTACTCCCTCAAACTAGTGTCGTATCGATTGAACATGATCTATCTATTTTTCGATGATCCAACCGTACGAATAATGTTATATACTGATTTTATTGATGTGTACAAAAAATTAGAAAAAAAATGAATCATTTATGGTATTTTAATGGTCAATTATCAAAGTACTCCTTGGTCAAACAAGTAAAATTTTCGAATAATATTTTTTTAAAAATTTTATTTGGACGGTCCAACCGTACGGATGATGTTATATACAAATTTTAGTGATGTGTACAAAAAGTTAGAAAAAAATTAATTCTTGTACGTGTTTATAATGTAAATCCGCCAAAAGTGCTACTCCCTCTAACTAGTGTCGTACCGATTGAACATGGTCTATTTTTTTAAATTTTTTTCGACGATCCAACCGTACGAATGATGTTATATACTAATTTTCGTGATGTGTACAAAAAATTAGAAAAAAATGAATCATTCTTGTATGATATTTTAATGGTCAATTATCAAAGTACTCCTTGGTCAAAGTATTAAAATTTTCGATTAATATTTTTTTGGATGATCCAACCGCACGGATGATGTTATATACTAATTTTAGTGATGTGTACAAAAAGTTAGAAAAAAAAAATCATTCTTGTACGTGGTTATAATGTAAATCCGCCAAAAGTGCTACACCCTATAACTAGTGTCGTACCGATTGAACATGATCTATTTTTTTTTCGACGTTCCAACCATAAGAATGATGTTATATACGGATTTTAGTGATGTGTACAAAAAATTAGAAAAAAACGAATCATTTATGATATTTTAATGGTCAATTATCAAAGTACTCCTTCGTCAAACTAGTAAAATTTTCGAATAATATTTTTTTTTAATTTTTTTTGGACGCAACCGTAGGGATGATATTATATACTAATTTTAGTGATGTATACAAAAAGTTAGTAAAAAAATCATTCTTGTACGTGTTTATAATGTAAATCCGCCAAAAGTGCCACTCCCTCTAACTAGTGATGTGTACAAAAAATTAGAAAAAAATGAATCATTCTTGTATGTTATTTTAATGGTCAATTATCAAAGTACTCCTTGGTCAAACAATTAAAATTTTCGAATAATATTTTTTTAAAATTTTTTTTTGGACGGTCCAACGATACGGATGATGTTATATACTAATTTTAGTGATGTGTACAAAAAGTTAGAAAAAAAAAAAATTATTCTTGTACGTGTTTATAATGTAAATCCGCCAAAAGTGCCACTCCCTCTAACTAGTGATGTGTACAAAAAATTAGAAAAAAATGAATCATTTATGATATTTTAATGGTCAATTATCAAAGTACTCCTTGGTCAAACAAGTAAAATTTTCGAATAACATTTTTTTTAAAATTTTATTTGGACGGTCCAACCGTACGGATGATGTTATATACTAATTTTAGTGATGTGTACAAAAAGTTAGAAAAAGAAAATTATTCTTGTACGTGTTTATAATGTAAATCCGCCAAAAGTGCTACTCCCTCTAACTAGTGTCGTACCGATTGAACATGATCTATTTTTTTAAATTTTTTTCGACGTTCCAACCGTACGAATGATGTTATATACTAATTTTTGTGATGTGTACAAAAAATTAGAAAAAAATGAATCATTCTGGTATGATATTTTAATGGACAATTATCAAAGTACTCCTTGGTCAAAGTAATAAAATTTTCGATTAATATTTTTTTTGGATGATCCAACCGTACGGATGATGTTATATACTAATTTTAGTGATGTGTACAAAAAGTTAGAAAAAAAAATCATTCTTGTACGTGGTTATAATGTAAATCCGCCAAAAGTGCTACACCCTATAACTAGTGTCGTACCGATTGAACATGATCTATTTTTTTTCGACGTTCCAACCATAAGAATGATGTTATATACTGATTTTAGTGATGTGCACAAAAAATTATAAAAAAAACGAATCATTTATGATATTTTAATGGTCAATTATCAAAGTACTCCTTCGTCAAACTAGTAAAATTTTCGAATAATATTTTTTTTTAAATTTTTTGGACGAGCCAACCGTACGGATGATATTATATACTTATTTTAGTGATGTATACAAAAAGTTAGTAAAAAATCATTCTTGTACGTGTTTATAATGTAAATCCGCCAAAAGTGCCACTCCCTCTAACTAGTGTCGTACCGATTGAACATGATCTATTTTTTTTTCGACGATCCAACCAGACGAATGATGTTATATACAGATTTTAGTGATGTGTACAAAAAATTAGAAAAAAATGAATCATTCTTGTATGTTATTTTAATGGTCAACTATCAAAGTACTCTTTAGTCAAACTAGTATAATTTTTGAATAATTTTTTTTTAAAATATTTTGTTTGACGAACCAACCGTACAGATGATGTTATATACTAATTTTATTGATGTATACAAAAAAACTAGGAAAAAAAAATCATTCTTGTACATTTTATAATATAAATCCGCCAAAAGTACTACTCCCTCTAACTAGTTTCGTACCGATTGAACATGATCTATTTTGTTTTAATTTTTTTTCGACAATCCAACCGTACGAATGTTGTTATATACTGATTTTAGTGATGTGTACAAAAAATTAGAAAAAAATGAATCATTTATGATATTTTAATGGTCAAGTATCAAAGTACTCCTTTGTCAAACAATTAAAATTTTCGAATAATATTTTTTTTACATTTTTTTTTGGACGGTCCAACGATACGGATGATGTTATATACTAATTTTAGTGATATGTACAAAAAGTTAGAAAAAAAAATTATTCTTGTACGTGTTTAAAATGTAAATCCGCCAAAAGTGCTACTCCATCTAACTAGTGTCGTATCGATTGAACATGATCTATCTTTTTTTCGACGATCCAACCGTACGAATAATGTTATATACTGATTTTATTGATGTGTACAAAAAATTAGAAAAAAATGAATAATTTATGATATTTTAATGGTCAATTATCAAAGTACTCCTTGGTCAAACAAGTAAAATTTTCGAATAATATTTTTTTTTCATTTTTTTTGGACGATCCAACCGTACGGATGATGTTGTATAATAATTTTAGTGATGTGTACAAAAAGTTAGAAAAAAAAAAAACATTCTTGTACGTGTTTATAATGTAAATCCGCCAAAATTGCTACTCCCTCTAACTAGTGTCGTACCGATTGAACATGATCTATTTTTTTTTCGAAGATCCAACCATACGAATGACGTTATATACTGATTTTAGTGATGTGTACAAAAAATTAGAAAAAAGAGAATCATTCTTGTATGATATTTTAATGGTCAACTATCAAAGTACTCCTTGGTCAAACTTGTATAATTTTCGAATAATATCTTTTTAAAATTTTATTTGGACGGTCCAACCGTACGGATGATGTTATATACTAATTTTAGTGATGTGTACAAAAAACTAGAAAAAAAATCATTCTTGTACATGTTTATAATATAAATCAGCCAAAAGTGCTACTCCCTCTAACTAGTGTCGTATCCATTGAACATGATCTATCTTTTTTTTCGACGATCCAACCGTACGAATGATGTTATATACTGATTTTAGTGATGTGTACAAAAAATTAGAAAAAAATGAATCATTTATGATATTTTAATGGTCAAGTATCAAAGTACTCCTTGGTCAAACAATTAAAATTTTCGAATAATATTTTTTTTAAATTTTTTTTTGGACGGTCCAACGATACGGATGATGTTATATACTAATTTTAGTGATGTGTACAAAAAGTTCGAAAAAAAAATTTATTCTTGTACGTGTTTATAATGTAAATCCGCCAAAAGTGCTACTCCCTCAAACTAGTGTCGTATCGATTGAACATGATCTATCTATTTTTCGATGATCCAACCGTACGAATAATGTTATATACTGATTTTATTGATGTGTACAAAAAATTAGAAAAAAAATGAATCATTTATGGTATTTTAATGGTCAATTATCAAAGTACTCCTTGGTCAAACAAGTAAAATTTTCGAATAATATTTTTTTAAAAATTTTATTTGGACGGTCCAACCGTACGGATGATGTTATATACAAATTTTAGTGATGTGTACAAAAAGTTAGAAAAAAATTAATTCTTGTACGTGTTTATAATGTAAATCCGCCAAAAGTGCTACTCCCTCTAACTAGTGTCGTACCGATTGAACATGGTCTATTTTTTTAAATTTTTTTCGACGATCCAACCGTACGAATGATGTTATATACTAATTTTCGTGATGTGTACAAAAAATTAGAAAAAAATGAATCATTCTTGTATGATATTTTAATGGTCAATTATCAAAGTACTCCTTGGTCAAAGTATTAAAATTTTCGATTAATATTTTTTTGGATGATCCAACCGCACGGATGATGTTATATACTAATTTTAGTGATGTGTACAAAAAGTTAGAAAAAAAAAAAATCATTCTTGTACGTGGTTATAATGTAAATCCGCCAAAAGTGCTACACCCTATAACTAGTGTCGTACCGATTGAACATGATCTATTTTTTTTTCGACGTTCCAACCATAAGAATGATGTTATATACGGATTTTAGTGATGTGTACAAAAAATTAGAAAAAAACGAATCATTTATGATATTTTAATGGTCAATTATCAAAGTACTCCTTCGTCAAACTAGTAAAATTTTCGAATAATATTTTTTTTTAATTTTTTTTGGACGCAACCGTAGGGATGATATTATATACTAATTTTAGTGATGTATACAAAAAGTTAGTAAAAAAATCATTCTTGTACGTGTTTATAATGTAAATCCGCCAAAAGTGCCACTCCCTCTAACTAGTGATGTGTACAAAAAATTAGAAAAAAATGAATCATTCTTGTATGTTATTTTAATGGTCAATTATCAAAGTACTCCTTGGTCAAACAATTAAAATTTTCGAATAATATTTTTTTAAAATTTTTTTTGGACGGTCCAACGATACGGATGATGTTATATACTAATTTTAGTGATGTGTACAAAAAGTTAGAAAAAAAAAAAATTATTCTTGTACGTGTTTATAATGTAAATCCGCCAAAAGTGCTACTCCCTCAAACTAGTGTCGTATCGATTGAACATGATCTATCTTTTTTTCGACGATCCAACCGTACGAATAATGTTATATACTGATTTTATTGATGTGTACAAAAAATTAGAAAAAAAATGAATCATTTATGATATTTTAATGGTCAATTATCAAAGTACTCCTTGGTCAAACAAGTAAAATTTTCGAATAATATTTTTTTTAATTTTTTTTGGACGATCCAACCGTACGGATGATGTTATATACTAATTTTAGTGATGTGTAGAAAAAGTTAGAAAAAAAAACATTCTTCTACATGTTTATAATGTAAATCGACCAAAAGTGCTACTCCCTCTAACTAGTGTCGTACCGATTGAACATGATCTTTTTTTTCGAAGATCCAACCATACGAATGATGTTATATCCTGATTTTAGTGATGTGTACAAAAAATTAGAAAAAAGAGAATCATTCTTGTATGATATTTTAATGGTCAACTATCAAACTCCTTGGTCAAACTTGTATAATTTTTGAATAATATTTTTTTAAAATTTTATTTGGACGGTCCAACCGTACGGATGATGTTATATACTAATTTTAGTGATGTGTACAAAAAGTTAGAAAAAAAATTATTCTTGTACGTGTTTATAATGTAAATCCGCCAAAAGTGCTACTCCCTCTAACTAGTGTCGTACCGATTGAAAATGATCTATTTTTTTAAAAAAAAAATCGACGATCCAACCGTACGAATGATGTTATATACTAATTTTAGTGATGTGAACAAAAAGTTAGAAAAAAAATCGTTCTTGTATGTGTTTATAATATAGACCGCCAAAAGTACTACTCCCTCTAACTAGTGTCGTACCGATTGAACATGATATATTTTTTTTTAATTTTTTTTGGACGATCCAACCGTACGAATGATGTTATATACTGATTTTAGTGATGTGTACAAAAAATTAGAAAAAAATGAATCATTTATGATATTTTAATAGTCAATTATCAAAGTACTCCTTGGTCAAACAAGTAAAATTTTCGAATAATATTTTTTTTAAAATTTTATTTGGACGATCCAACCGTACGGATGATGTTATATACTAATTTTAGTGATGTGTACAAAAAGTTAGAAAAAATAAAATTATTCTTGTACGTGTTTATAATGTAAATCCGCCAAAAGTGCTACTCCCTCTAACTAGTGTCGTACCGATTGAACATGATCTATTTTTTTAAATTTTTTTCGACGTTCCAACCGTACGAATGATGTTATATACTAATTTTCGTGACGTGTACAAAAAATTAGAAAAAAATGAATCATTCTGGTATGATATTTTAATGGTCAATTATCAAAGTACTCATTGGTCAAAGTAATAAAATTTTCGATTAATATTTTTTTTGGATGATCCAACCGTACGGATGATGTTATATACTAATTTTAGTGATGTGTACAAAAAGTTAGAAAAAAAAAAATCATTCTTGTACGTGGTTATAATGTAAATCCGCCAAAAGTGCTACACCCTATAACTAGGGTCGTACCGATTGAACATGATCTATTTTCTTTTTCGACGTTCCAACCATAAGAATGATGTTATATACTGATTTTAGTGATGTGCACAAAAAATTAGAAAAAAACGAATCATTTATGATATTTTAATGGTCAATTATCAAAGTACTCCTTCGTCAAACTAGTAAAATTTTCGAATAATATTTTTTTTTAAATTTTTTTGGACGAGCCAACCGTACGGATGATATTATATATTAATTTTAGTGATGTATACAAAAAGTTAGTAAAAAAATCATTCTTGTACGTGTTTATAATGTAAATCCGCCAAAAGTGCCACTCCCTCTAACTAGTGTCGTACCGATTGAACATGATCTATTTTTTTTTTCGACGATCCAACCAGACGAATGATGTTATATACAGATTTTAATGATGTGTACAAAAAATTAGAAAAAAATGAATCATTCTTGTACGTTATTTTAGTGGTCAACTATTAAAGTACTCTTTAGTCAAACTAGGATAATTTTTGAATAATATTTTTTTAAAATTTTTTGTTGGACGAACCAACCGTACAGATGATGTTATATACTAATTTTATTGATGTTTACAAAAAAACTAGGAAAAAAAATCATTCTTGTACATGTTTATAATATAAATCCGCCAAAAGTACTACTCCCTCTAACTAGTTTCGTACCGATTGAACATGATCTATTTTTTTTAATTTTTTTTCAACAATCCAACCGTACGAATGATGTTATATACTGATTTTAGTGATGTGTACAAAAAATTAGAAAAAAATGAATCATTTATGATATTTTAATGGTCAAGTATCAAAGTACTCCTTGGTCAAACAATTAAAATTTTCGAATAATATTTTTTTTAAATTTTTTTTTTTGGACGGTCCAACGATACGGATGATGTTATATACTAATTTTAGTGATGTGTACAAAAAGTAAGAAAAAAAAAATTATTCTTGTACGTGTTTAAAATGTAAATCCGCCAAAAGTGCTACTCCATCTAACTAGTGTCGTATCGATTGAACATGATCTATCTTTTTTTCGACGATCCAACCGTACGAATAATGTTATATACTGATTTTATTGATGTGTACAAAAAATTAGAAAAAAATGAATAATTTATGATATTTTAATGGTCAATTATCAAAGTACTCCTTGGTCAAACAAGTAAAATTTTCGAATAATATTTTTTTCTTAATTTTTTTTGGACGATCCAACCGTACGGATGATGTTATATACTAATTTTAGTGATGTGTACAAAAAGTTAGAAAAAAAAACATTCTTGTACTTGTTTATAATGTAAATCCGCCAAAAGTGCTACTCCCTCTAACTAGTGTCGTACCGATTGAACATGATCTATTTTTTTTTCGAAGATCCAACCATACGAATGACGTTATATACTGATTTTAGTGATGTGTACAAAAAATTAGAAAAAAGAGAATCATTCTTGTATGATATTTTAATGGTCAACTATCAAAGTACTCCTTGGTCAAACTTGTATAATTTTCGAATAATATCTTTTTAAAATTTTATTTGGACGGTCCAACCGTACGGATGATGTTATATACTAATTTTTGTGATGTGTACAAAAAGTTAGAAAAAATTTATTCTTGTACGTGTTTATAATGTAAATCCGCCAAAAGTGCTACTTCCTCTAACTAGTGTCGTACCGATTGAACATGATTTATTTTTTTAAATTATTTTTCGACGATCCATCCGTACAAATGATGTTATATACTAATTTTCGTGATGTGTACAAAAAATTAGAAAAAAATGAATCATTCTTGTAAGATATTTTAATGGTCAATTATCAAAGTACTCCTTGGTCAAAGTATTAAAATTTTCGAATAATATTTTTTTTAATTTTTTTTGGATGATCCAACTGTACGGATGATGTTATATGCTAATTTCAGTGATGTGTACAAAAAGTTAAAAAAAAAAAAAATCATTCTTGTACGTGGTTATAATTTAAATCCGCCAAAAGTGCTACACCCTATAACTAGTATCGTACCGATTGAACATGATCTGTTTTTTTTTCGACGTTCCAACCATAAGAATGATGTTATATACTGATTTTAGTGATGTGTACAAAAAATTAGAAAAAAACAAATCATTTATGATATTTTAATGGTCAATTATCAAAGTACTCCTTCGTCAAACTAGTAAAATTTTCGAATAATATTTTTTTTTAATTTGTTTTAGACGATCCAACCGTACGGATGATATTATATACTAATTTTAGTGATGTATACAAAAAGTTAGTAAAAAAATCTTTCTTGTACGTGTTTATAATGTAAATCCGCCAAAAGTACTACTCCCTCGAACTAGTATCGTACCGATTGAACATGATCTATTTTTTTTGACGATCCAACCGTACGAATGATGTTATATACTGATTTTAGTGATGTGTACAAAAAATTAGAAAAAAGAGAATCATTCTTGTATGATATTTTAATGGTCAACTATCAAAGTACTCCTTGGTCAAACTTGTATAATTTTCGAATAATATTTTTTTTAAAATGTTTTTGGACGATCCAACCGTACGGATGATATTATATACTAATTTTAGTGATGTGTGCAAAAATATAGAAAAAAAAAAATCAGTCTTGTACGTGTTTATAATATAAATCCGCCAAAAGTACTACTCCCTCTAACTAGTGTCGTACCGATTGAACATGATCTATTTTTTTAATTTTTTTCGACAATCCAACCATACAAATGATGTTATATACTGATTTTAGTGATGTGTACAAAAAATTAGAAAAAAACGAATCATTCTTGTATGATATTTTAATGGTCAACTATCAAAGCACTCTTTGGTCAAACTAATATAATTTTCGAATAATATTTTTTGTAAATTTATTTTGGATGATACAACCGTACGGATGAATTTATATACTAATTTTAATGATGTGTACAAAAAGCTAGAAAAAACAATTATTCTTGTACGTGTTTATAATATAAATCCGCCAAAAGTAATACTCCCTCTAACTAGCATCGTACCGATGGAACATGATCTATTTTTTTAATTTTTTTTCGGCGATCCAACCGTACGAATGATGTTATATACTAATTTTAGTGATGTGAACAAAAAGTTAGAAAAAAAATCGTTCTTGTATGTGTTTATAATATAGACCGCCAAAAGTACTACTCCCTCTAACTAATGTCATACCGATTGAACATGATATATTTTTTTAATTTTTTTGGACGATCCAACCGTACGAATGATGTTATATACTGATTTTAGTGATGTGTACAAAAAATTAGAAAAAAATGAATCATTTATGATATTTTAATGGTCAATTATCAAAGTACTCCTTGGTCAAACAAGTAAAATTTTCGAATAATATTTTTTTAAAATTTTATTTGGACGGTCCAACTGTACGGATGATGTTATATGCTAATTTCAGTGATGTGTACAAAAAGTTAAAAAAAAAATCATTCTTGTACGTGGTTATAATTTAAATCCGCCAAAAGTGCTACACCCTATAACTAGTATCGTACCGATTGAACATGATCTGTTTTTTTTTCGACGTTCCAACCATAAGAATGATGTTATATACTGATTTTAGTGATGTGTACAAAAAATTAGAAAAAAACAAATCATTTATGATATTTTAATGGTCAATTATCAAAGTACTCCTTGGTCAAACAAGTAAAATTTTCGAATAATATTTTTTTTAATTTTTTTTGGATGATCCAACTGTACGGATGATGTTATATGCTAATTTCAGTGATGTGTACAAAAAGTTAAAAAAAAAAATCATTCTTGTACGTGGTTATAATTTAAATCCGCCAAAAGTGCTACACCCTATAACTAGTATCGTACCGATTGAACATGATCTGTTTTTTTTTCGACGTTCCAACCATAAGAATGATGTTATATACTGATTTTAGTGATGTGTACAAAAAATTAGAAAAAAACAAATCATTTATGATATTTTAATGGTCAATTATCAAAGTACTCCTTCGTCAAACTAGTAAAATTTTCGAATAATATTTTTTTTTAATTTGTTTTAGACGATCCAACCGTACGGATGATATTATATACTAATTTTAGTGATGTATACAAAAAGTTAGTAAAAAAATCTTTCTTGTACGTGTTTATAATGTAAATCCGCCAAAAGTACTACTCCCTCGAACTAGTATCGTACCGATTGAACATGATCTATTTTTTTTGACGATCCAACCGTACGAATGATGTTATATACTGATTTTAGTGATGTGTACAAAAAATTAGAAAAAAGAGAATCATTCTTGTATGATATTTTAATGGTCAACTATCAAAGTACTCCTTGGTCAAACTTGTATAATTTTCGAATAATATTTTTTTTAAAATGTTTTTGGACGATCCAACCGTACGGATGATATTATATACTAATTTTAGTGATGTGTGCAAAAATATAGAAAAAAAAAATCAGTCTTGTACGTGTTTATAATATAAATCCGCCAAAAGTACTACTCCCTCTAACTAGTGTCGTACCGATTGAACATGATCTATTTTTTTAATTTTTTTTCGACAATCCAACCATACAAATGATGTTATATACTGATTTTAGTGATGTGTACAAAAAATTAGAAAAAAACGAATCATTCTTGTATGATATTTTAATGGTCAACTATCAAAGCACTCTTTGGTCAAACTAATATAATTTTCGAATAATATTTTTTGTAAATTTATTTTGGATGATACAACCGTACGGATGAATTTATATACTAATTTTAATGATGTGTACAAAAAGCTAGAAAAAACAATTATTCTTGTACGTGTTTATAATATAAATCCGCCAAAAGTAATACTCCCTCTAACTAGCATCGTACCGATGGAACATGATCTATTTTTTTAATTTTTTTTCGGCGATCCAACCGTACGAATGATGTTATATACTAATTTTAGTGATGTGAACAAAAAGTTAGAAAAAAAATCGTTCTTGTATGTGTTTATAATATAGACCGCCAAAAGTACTACTCCCTCTAACTAATGTCATACCGATTGAACATGATATATTTTTTTAATTTTTTTTGGACGATCCAACCGTACGAATGATGTTATATACTGATTTTAGTGATGTGTACAAAAAATTAGAAAAAAATGAATCATTTATGATATTTTAATGGTCAATTATCAAAGTACTCCTTGGTCAAACAAGTAAAATTTTCGAATAATATTTTTTTAAAATTTTATTTGGACGGTCCAACCGTACGGATGATGTTATATACTAATTTTAGTGATGTGTACAAAGAGTTAGAAAAAAAAAATTATTCTTGTACGTGTTTATAATGTAAATCCGCCAAAAGTGCTACTCCCTCAAACTAGTGTCGTACCGATTGAACATGATCTATTTTTTAAAAATTTTTTTCGACGATCCAACCGTACGAATGATGTTATATACTAATTTTAGTGATGTGACCAAAAAGTTAGAAAAAAAATCGTTCTTGTATGTGTTTATAATATAGACCGCCAAAAGTACTACTCCCTCTAACTAATGTCATACCGATTGAACATGATATATTTTTTTAATTTTTTTTGGACGATCAAACCGTACGAATGATGTTATATACTGATTTTAGTGATGTGTACAAAAAATTAGAAAAAAATGAATCATTTATGATATTTTAATGGTCAATTATCAAAGTACTCCTTGGTCAAACAAGTAAAATTTTCGAATAATATTTTTTTTTAAAATTTTACTTGGATGGTCCAACCGTACGGATGATGTTATATACTAATTTTAGTGATGTGTACAAAAAGTTAGAAAAAGAAAATTATTCTTGTACGTGTTTATAATGTAAATCCGCCAAAAGTGCTACTCCCTCTAACTAGTGTCGTACCGATTGAACATGATCTGTTTTTTTAAATTTTTTTCGACGTTCCAACCGTACGAATGATGTTATATACTAATTTTCGTGATGTGTACAAAAAATTAGAAAAAATGAATCATTCTTGTATGATATTTTAATGGTCAATTATCAAAGTACTCCTTGGTCAAAGTATTAAAATTTTCGATTAATATTTTTTTTTGGATGATCCAACCGTACGGATGATGTTATATACTAATTTTAGTGATGTGTACAAAAATTTAGAAAAAAAAATCATTCTTGTACGTGGTTATAATGTAAATCCGCCAAAAGTGCTACACCCTATAACTAGTGTCGTACCGATTGAACATGATCTATTTTTTTTTCGACGTTCCAACCATAAGAATGATGTTATATACTGATTTTAGTTGTAACGCCCCCAAATCCGGGGTCAGGGATATGGGTCGCTACCGCGGAAAACCTTAACAACCAAACAATCAACTGCCAATATTAAATCTAAAACATGACATCCGACTCCTAACTACCAAGAATCTTTTTAGGTTATAGGGTTGGAAACAAGAAATCCAAAAACACTTATAATAACTTACAACTCTTGGTACAACAATTCTCTTATACAATCTTATTTTGTTAATATCACCTTGATATAAGGTGTACAACAACCACAATATTCTAATACAACAAATATTACAACTCAGGAATATGAATACCATACCAGTCTAACTAAACCTCTGGTAGACAAACTCTATAAACAATTTTGATAGTTAACTCAACAATTTGTGTAGCGATTTCCGATCAAAACTTTGAATAATTGAGCAACAGATGCTTCAGCTACTAAGAGACAACATTTGAGAAATTCACGAAGCTACAACAACTCTCAATTAAACAAACATTCAAGAAATTCGCAACTATTACAATCTCATTATTGTCCACTAGGCACCCATATACCTAGCTGCCGAACCAGCCTGACAATAATGAGTTGAATAATTGAGAAGATCTCAATTCATTCTCGATTTTTAACAGTCACTGTGCAACAAATGCTTCAACGATAGTCTGAATCTCGAATTAATTTAGAACAAATCAAAATAATATGACGCTTGATTCTCAACGATGAAAATATGATTTTTACTACTCCATACGACTTATAATTACTTTTGAAAAGAGATCAACTCTGATCCAGAAAGATTCTCATTTGCCGGCAATGTGTCTTGATAATGATAACACTTACTGGTAGACAATAACAATCTATCTCAGAATACAGAAGTTGAAATTGAAAAGCTTGAGATACTGGTCTTCCGCCTCTACGATACCTCACCGCGCGATCAACCGCTGTGTCGCAAGTACCGCTCTCCCGTGATACCCCATAGCACGATCACTACTATGTCGCAAGTACCACAATATCATTCTGCTAGCGTAAAGGTGGTTGAAAAGTCAACCTGGCAACATTTGTGCCAAAATATAACCATTCTCTTTCGATACCACGAGTTCATTTTCCCCGTGTTGATCTGAAAGAAACCCATGGGCCATCTCCCATGTTGACCAGTGGATCATACGATTATTCCTCCGAATAAAATTGATTGAATTTGGATTCACATTCACTTCTGGCCGATCGCCAGTCTACAATTTGAACAAAACCGACCTGGACAGTAGGCCGTCACAATAATCTCAAAAGGAAATAATTTATTTTATTGACACAAACAATATGTCAATTCAAGACAATAAAGTAGCAACCTTGAACAAGAAAGGTTCGCGGATCAGAATAAATCTTGGGGAGTCGTCTTGAAATAATAAGAACGACTTCCAATATGATAAGGATATTTAAAAAGGAGAATTCACATTCCCAACAGATACTGAGGTGTGTCATAATATTGACAGAATATAAACAGTTCTTATAGGGTAAAGAACAATTGTAAACTTTTATAACACAAGGATAAAATCACAAGTCGGATAAATTGAAGGCAGTTATAAAACTGATTAAAAAGACTTGAACGATTTCTCACGAATTTAAGAGTTTTAAATAAGGCATTTGCAGAACTTTCATTTTTTAAAAAAAAATAATACTACACTAGAGCATTCATCATAGATAATTTAAAAACATGCATACTTTGAAAGAAAGAGCACGGTTAGTAGTCTTGCAATACATGCAACATACTTTCAATATAGGATATACTATGAACAATAGAGCATAAAGTAAATAATTTGCAATTATGGATTTAAATCTAGTTCGCACATTTCATATATTTCAAAATACGAATACTCTGAACGATAGAGTGTGCATAGATAAACTTGCCTCTGGTCCTGAGCATAAGGCAGAAAATCGCGAATAAATCCTTCGCACCTTGTCCAAGCAATTCCATGGAGGTAACTTACCTTTCTTCATGCGACGCCTCGATCTCGAAGTGTGGGAAATGCAGAAAAGATTTATACTCTACCCGTGGGCTCGACTTCGGTCTACGGCTCGAGAATTAGGCACTAACAATGTCAACCAGAGAATACGTGAGCGAATCGTCAAAATGGAATATACCTGATCCGATAATAATAATTAAATATAATAATAACATAACTCCCGAAAATCTGCTCGATAATTAAAGGATAATAAACCCCGGATAAATAAATCTCTCTTCGAACCACAAAAATAAACCCGTAATATTTATCGTAAATCCGACTTAATAAGAAATACGGCTCCGACGATACTCTGTGTCTTACGTCTCGTAAATAATTTAACTTCCTAATTATCCTCAAAAAAATCCGACAATCCATTTTTATTCAATTTAATCCGCAATTAATATTATTTCTATTTATAGAAAATCGTACTTCCATTAATAAAAATCCAAATTTTATTCCAATTATCCTTCATTTTACTGTCACAAATAATAAATCTTTCGATTTTGTCCAGAAATCATCAATTGATTAATTTTTAACAAATTAATAAATAATTGCTCCATTTTTATCAAACTCCTTTTATTTTAAAAATTCTCATTTCTCACAATTTAATAAACCAATTATTACTACAAATTTTAAAACAAACACCTCTTTTATTATTATCTCTTTATTTATATGTATATATAAATTTATTTATTGTTACGTTTTTATTTCGTTACTTCGATTACCGAATTCTGACAACACCTCGGCCTCCCTGAAATTTTGATTCAACCACATCCGCCAAAATCCAAACCCATGAAAACTCGACTAGGCATTCCTTCAACCTCCTTGGAAACGTGCTCCACAGAAAATTGATACTTCACAGAAATGTCTTTGTAACCTGCAAGCCTTGGGTTGTTTCTGTCGAGTGAGAAAGGTTGACCACAAGTACTCAGAATTCGTCTTCCGCCTCTAACAATGGGCACCCATAATATGCAGGAGAACATCTCTATCTTATGGAGCTTTTAAAATACTCCAGTGCTCGAACTACTCTATCCATGACAGACATCGCTCGACCCTGGTTTGGCCTCGGTCCAAATCCACCAATTCAACCACAAGAAACGAAGAACAACATCGATCACACCACCCTCCCTACTCTATCTCTCTTACGTATCTCTCTCTCTTCAATCACTTTGCCATCTCTCTCTTTAATCAATCTCTCTTCCCTCTCGATTTTCTTTTCTCCCTCAAACAATCTCTCTCGCTATCTCGCCTCCCTCTCTCCCCTTTTCTCTACTCGGACAACACACGGCAACACAAAACAACCCACTAATACAACACCAACATCACAAAACCCAACCTCCGATTCAACTATAACCGTCCCACACATACTACACAAACCTCTCTGATTCGTTCCTCTCAATCAACCCCTCTCGCAACTCCCCTTTCTCCGGTCCCCTATATCAGTCCTCTTACCTCCCTCTTCTCTTAACTCCATATCTCCTCTCTCCCTTCGGTTACACTTTCGACCACAGCACCATCTCCTTCGATTATCCTCTCCGTTCACCTCCCTCTCAATCTCCCTGCTATATCGTTTCAACAGCATCCGTCACAAACCAAACATACCATTCCGCAACTGATGATCCCTCGAATTAGTGTACATATATATACATAGGTAGACAGTTGTTGAAAGAGATGTGTTTGAGTATATATGTTTGTAGATTGTTTACCGTTCCGTTGACATGAAACAGGGAGAGAAGAAGAGAAATGATAGAATCGGTTTTTTGTCCTGTTTTTACTTGTAGAGAGAAAAAGATAAGGCCAGATTCTGATTGCCAATATGAATGGCCCGGTTATTTTTCTTTCTGTATTTTATTGATTAAAAAAAAAGTAGTATATAGGGGTTACAAAAAGAAAAAGCTATGAACATTTTGTGTTCCGGGAAAGCAGGATTGTGTTTTGCAAAAGAATTTCTCAGGTTCTGTGAACGAGAAATGCTGTCTTACTCTCGTGTTTAATGATTCGATTAATCGAAACCGTAATAATAATCTCGTTGTTCTCCTACCGGATAATTATAACGAGACCCAAAAGTCGTTTTCTAAAATAAATTCTGCGATATAAATAAAAAATAATATCCGTCCAAAATTAAAATCCTATTTTCCTAAATATTCTTATTTTAATAATTGCCTAATAATTATAAATAAATAGATAAAATAAACATTTATTTGCATACGAATATAAAATTTTAAAATTTAACCAAAAATATGCTAATTAAATATATTAATGCATTGACCCTTAAATAATTATAAATAACGAGTAGAAAATATTATTCGAAAATTTGCGGTTATTACAGTCTTCCCTCCTTAACAGGATTCCGTCCCCGGAATCCGCAGAAGAAAGAACGGGATTCTAAGACGCACCGCTTCCTTCCGACTGAAATTCCCAAGGCCTACGGCAATCCCCACAACTTCGCTATCTCGCGACTCAGACGATTCGGTATACACATTTCCAAAGTGCTTCGGGTTAAACCGTGAAAAGAATTTCGAGAAATCCCTAATAGCCATGATCCCACTTTCAACGTACAATGTCGATCGAGGGACCTAACAATCGGAAGATCTCGATTTATTCCTTATTCAACTGTTTACCGAGCAACAACGCTGGAACACGAACACCATGTCGCCATTCGTTAAGACACATAAGAATAATGAAAACAACTGAAGTGACGGAATCCTTGAATAAAAGAGATTCCTTATCAATTTGAATGTCACACAATGTGATCATGATTAAAAGCTTGAGGCAACCATTAAAGGCTACAAAAGAATAACTGAGAGATCAATATGATCCAAGAAACTCAATGTTGCGTGTCTCAGTTAAGACATTACTAAAGGTAATTAGCCTTCTTGTATTGCACAACACACAAGTGATGGCGTCCCATCCAACTTCTATCACACAGACAGATAGTCCTTGTGTCCCCTATATAATAGGGTTGTTTGTCTCAGCTAGAGTAATGAGTTTTGGAAAGAATTGCTGGTTAAATAGCATCTTATAACAAGAAACTTTCAAACGTACACCTTGGACAAAACAAGGCAAATTCCAAAGGTGTTATTCCCGAAAGAAGGATTTAACGGGAGAGGATACTAGCACATGACGAGCAAGTAGTGCTGTACCACGAATAAAATTTTTATCAACCAATAGAAAAATAAAGGCGGAAGTTTGATTTGAACAAACTTGACAGGGCCTCAGAAAAACCTGAAAAATAGGTATCATGAAAGCCTCTGACACAATCGAAACCCAACATTCGGGTGAATACAAGTGTTTAAAAGAACTATAACTCAGAAGACGGAATATATCTTCTAACACAATCCTCCAATGAAGGAGTATCAAATGAATTATGGATGAAAAAGAATATTGTCGCGATTCTCCACAGATGCATCCTCGGTCGGCTCTTGTGACGAACGATCGATCAATCCTAAACTCTCTTCGCAACGTCTTAAGATACACGATACCCTACATCGATAACAACTCATAGCAGTCTCTAAAGACTCTACTGCTGCAATCTCCAATCGCAAGGAATTCTACTCGGCTCGGAACCATCATCCTAAGGTAGAATTCTAATCTCGACTTACTCATTGGAATTTGTCCGATAATCCGACACGAACTCTATGTGAGTTCAGACACCCTCACATAACTATATATATAATCTTACGCTCTCACTTGTTTCCAGTTTCTATAACCCTTGCTCTGATACCATTCTGTAACGCCCCCAAATCCGGGGTCAGGGATATGGGTCGCTACCGCGGAAAACCTTAATAACCAAACAATCAACTGCCAATATTAAATCTAAAACATGACATCCAACCCCTAACTACCAAGAATCTTTTTAGGTTATAGGCTTGGAAACAAGAAATCCAAAAACACTTATAATAACTTACAACTCTTGGTACAACAATTCTCTTATACAATCTTATGTTGTTAATATCACCTTGATATAAGGTGTACAACAACCACAATATTCTAATACAACAAATATTACAACTCAGGAATATGAATACCATACCAGTCTAACTAAACCACTGGTAGACAAACTCAAAATACAGAATCACTCTGAGCCGATCATCAACTCGATCCATGACTTGCCCTGCTTCGTGCTAAACTAAGTCAACTGCATCCACTATCTATCTCTGTAAAATAAGATTTAAACAAAAGCAAGAATGAGCGAAAGAGTCGCTGAGCAAGTATATAATAGAGTATATTAAAATACTTTTGGAAAACTTTGAAGGTTTGAAAATCCAACTTTGAGGATGATACCATTCTTGAAATATTCATAACGATAATTTTTCAATAGGAAAGAGGTTTGCAGAATTCACAAGAATTTCACCTCGACAGCTTTATAAACAATTTTGATAGTTAACTCAACAATTTGTGTAGCGATTTCCGATCAAAACTTTGAATAACTGAGCAACAGATGCTTCAGCTACTAAGAGACAACATTTGAGAAATTCACGAAGCTACAACAACTCTCAATTAAACAAACATTCAAGAAATTCGCAACTATTACAATCTCATTATTGTCCACTAGGCACCCATATACCTAGCTGCCGAACCGGCCTGACAATAATGAGTTGAATAATTGAGAAGATCTCAATTCATTCTCGATTTTTAACAGTCACTGTGCAACAAATGCTTCAACGACAGTCTGAATCTCGAATTAATTTAGAACAAATCAAAATAATATGACGCTTGATTCTCAACGATGAAAATATGATTTTTACTACTCCATACGACTTATAATTACTTTTGAAAAGAGATCAACTCTGATCCAGAAAGATTCTCATTTGCCGGCAATGTGTCTTGATAATGATAACACTTACTGGTAGACAATAACAATCTATCTCAGAATACAGAAGTTGAAATTGAAAAGCTTGAGATACTGGTCTTCCGCCTCTACGATACCCCACCGCGCGATCAACCGCTGTGTCGCAAGTACCGCACTCCCGTGATACCCCATAGCACGATCACTACTATGTCGCAAGTACCACAATATCATTCTGCTAGCGTAAAGGTGGTTGAAAAGTCAACCTGGCAACATTTGTGCCAAAATATAAACATTCTCTTTCGATACCACGAGTTCATTTTCCCCGTGTTGATCTGAAAGAAACCCATGGGCCATCTCCCATGTTGACCAGTGGATTATACGATTATTCATCCGAATAAAATTGATTGATTTGGATTCATATTCACTTCTGGCCGATCGCCAGTCTACACTTTGAACAAAACCGACCTGGACAATAGGCCGTCACAATAATCTCAAAAGGAATTAATTTATTTTATTGACACAAACAATATGTCAATTCAAGACAATAAAGTAGCAACCTTGAACAAGAAAGGTTCGCGGATCAGAATAAATCTTGGGGAGTCGTCTTGAAATAATAAGAACGACTTCCAATATGATAAGGATATTTAAAAAGGAGAATTCACATTCCCAACAGATACTGAGGTGTGTCATAATATTGACAGAATATAAACAGTTCTTATAGGGTAAAGAACAATTGTAAACTTTTATAACACAAGATAAAATCACAAGTGGGATAAATTGAAGGCAGTTATAAAACTGATTAAAAAGACTTGAACGATTTCTCACGAATTTAAGAGTTTTAAATAAGGCATTTGCAGAACTTTCATTTTTAAAAAAAAAACATAATACTACACCAGAGCATTCATCATAGATAATTTAAAAACATGCATACCTTGAAAGAAAGAGCACGGTTAGTAGTCTTGCAATACATGCAACATACTTTCAATATAGGATATACTATGAACAATAGAGCATAAAGTAAATAATTTTCAATTATGGATTTAAATCTAGTTCGCACATTTCATATATTTCAAAATACGAATACTCTGAACGATAGAGTATGCATAGATAAACTTGCCTCTGGTCCTGAGCATAAGGTAGAAAATCGCGAATAAATCCTTCGCACCTTGTCCAAGCAATTCCATGGAGGTAACTTACCTTTCTTCATGCGACGCCTCGATCTCGAAGTGTGGGAAATGCAGAAAAGATTTATACTCTACCCGTGGGCTCGACTTCGGTCTACGGCTCGAGAATTAGGCACTAACAATGTCAACCAGAGAATACGTGAGCGAATCGTCAAAATGGAATATACCTGATCCGATAATAATAATTAAATATAATAATAACATAACTCTCGAAAATCTGCTCGATAATTAACGGATAATAAACCCCGGATAAATAAATATCTCTTCGAACCACAAAAATAAACCCGTAATATTTATCGTAAATCCGACTTAATAAGAAATACGGCTCCGACGATACTCTGTGTCTTACGTCTCGGAAATAATTTAACTTCCTAATTATCCTCAAAAAAATCCGACAATCCATTTTTATTCAATTTAATCCGCAATTAATATTATTTCTATTTATAGAAAATCGTACTTCCATTAATAAAAATCCAAATTTTATTCCAATTATCCTTCATTTTACTGTCACAAATAATAAATCTTTCGATTTTGTCCAGAAATCATCAATTGATTAATTTTTAACAAATTAATAAATAATTGCTCCATTTTTATCAAACTCCTTTTATTTTAAAAATTCTCATTTCTCACAATTTAATAAACCAATTATTACTACAAATTTTAAAACAAACACCTCTTTTATTATTATCTCTTTATTTATATGTATATATAAATTTATTTATTGTTACGTTTTTATTTCGTTACTTCGATTATCGAATTCTGACAACACCTCGGCCTCCCTGAAATTTTGATTCAACCACATCCGCCAAAATCCAAACCCATGAAAACTCGACTAGGCATTCCTTCAACCTCCTTGGAAACGTGCTCCACAGAAAATTGATACTTCACAGAAATGTCTCTGTAACCTGCAAGCCTTGGGCTGTTTCTGTCGAGTGAGAAAGGTTGACCACAAGTACTCAGAATTCGTCTTCCGCCTCTAACAATGGGCACCCATAATATGCAGGAGAACATCTTTATCTTATGGAGCTTTTAAAATACTCCAGTGCTCGAACTACTCTATCCATGACAGACATCGCTCGACCCTGGTTTGGCCTCGGTCCAAATCCACCAATTCAACCATAAGAAACGAAGAACAACATCGATCACACCACCCTCCCTACTCTATCTCTCTTACGTATCTCTCTCTCTTCAATCACTTTGCCATCTCTCTCTTTAATCAATCTCTCTTCCCTCTCGATTCTCTTTTCTCCCTCAAACAATCTCTCTCGCTATCTCGCCTCCCTCTCTCCCCTTTTCTCTACTCCGACAACACACGGCAACACAAAACAACCCACTAATACAACACCAACATCACAAAACCCAACCTCCGATTCAACTATAACCGTCCCACACATACTACACAAACCTCTCTGATTCGTTCCTCTCAATCAACCCCTCTCGCAACTCCCCTTTCTCCGGTCCCCTATATCAGTCCTCTTACCTCCCTCTTCTCTTAACTCCATATCTCCTCTCTCCCTTCGGTTACACTTTCGACCACAGCACCATCTCCTTCGATTATCCTCTCCGTTCACCTCCCTCTCAATCTCCCTGCTATATCGTTTCAACAGCATCCTTCACAAACCAAACATACCATTCGGCAACTGATGATCCCTCGAATTAGTGTACATATATATACATAGGTAGACAGTTGTTGAAAGAGATGTGTTTGAGTATATATGTTTGTAGATTGTTTACCGTTCCGTTGACATGAAACAGGGAGAGAAGAAGAGAAATGATAGAATCGGTTTTTTGTCCTGTTTTTACTTGTAGAGAGAAAAAGATAAGGCCAGATTATGATTGCCAATATGAATGGCCCGGTTATTTTTCTTTCTGTATTTTATTGATTAAAAAAAAGTAGTATATAGGGGTTACAAAAAGAAAAAGCTATGAACATTTTGTGTTCCGGGAAAGCAGGATTGTGTTTTGCAAAAGAATTTCTCAGGTTCTGTGAACGAGAAATGCTGTCTTACTCTCGTGTTTAATGATTCGATTAATCGAAACCGTAATAATAATCTCGTTGTTCTCTTGCCGGATAATTATAACGAGACCCAAATGTCGTTTTCTAAAATAAATTCTGCGATATAAATAAAAAATAATATCCGTCCAAAATTAAAATCCTATTTTCCTAAATATTCTTATTTTAATAATTACCTAATAATTATAAATAAATAGATAAAATAAACATTTATTTGCATACGAATATAAAATTTTAAAATTTAACCAAAAATATGCTAATTAAATATATTAATGCATTGACCCTTAAATAATTATAAATAACGAGTAGAAAATATTATTCGAAAATTTGCGGTTATTACATTAGTGATGTGTACAAAAAATTAGAAAAAAACGAATCATTTATGATTTTTTTAATGGTCAATTATCAAAGTACTCCTTCGTCAAACTAGTAAAATTTTTGAATAATATTTTTTTTAATTTTTTTTGGACGATCCAACCGTACGGATGATATTATATACTAATTTTAGTGATGTATACGAAAAGTTAGTAAAAAAATCATTCTTGTACGTGTTTATAATGTAAATCCGCCAAAAGTACTACTCCCTCGAACTAGTATCGTACCGATTGAACATGATCTATTTTTTTTGACGATCCAACCGTACGAATGATGTTATATACTTATTTTAGTGATGTGTACAAAAAATTGGAAAAAAGAGAATCATTCTTGTATGATATTTTAATGGTCAACTATCAAAGTACTCCTTGGTCAAACTTGTATAATTTTCGAATAATATTTTTTTAAAATTTTATTTGGACGGTCCAACCATACGGATGATGTTATATACTAATTTTAGTGATGTGTAAAAAAAGTTAGAAAAAAAATTATTCTTGTACGTGTTTACAATGTAAATCCGCCAAAAGTGCTACTCCCTCTAACTAGTGTCGTACCGATTGAACGTGATTTATTTTTTTAAATTATTTTTCGACGATCCATCCATACGAATGATGTTATATACTAATTTTCGTGATGTGTACAAAAAATTAGAAAAAAATGAATCATTCTTGTAAGATATTTTAATGGTCAATTATCAAAGTACTCCTTGGTCAAAGTATTAAAATTTTCGAATAATATTTTTTTTAATTTTTTTTGGATGATCCAACCGTACGGATGATGTTATATACTAATTTCAGTGATGTGTACAAAAAGTTTTAAAAAAAAAATCATTCTTGTACGTGGTTATAATTTAAATCCGCCAAAAGTGCTACACCCTATAACTAGTGTCGTACCGATTGAACATGATCTGTTTTTTTTTCGACGTTCCAACCATAAGAATGATGTTATATACTGATTTTAGTGATGTGTACAAAAAATTAGAAAAAAACAAATCATTTATGATATTTTAATGGTCAATTATCAAAGTACTCCTTCGTCAAACTAGTAAAATTTTCGAATAATATTTTTTTTTTAATTTTTTTTAGATGATCCAACCGTACGGATGATACTATATACTAATTTTAGTGATGTATACAAAAAGTTAGTAAAAAAATCATTCTTGTACGTGTTTATAATGTAAATCCGCCAAAAGTGCTACTCCCTCTAACTAGTGTCGTACCAATTGAACATGATCTATTTCTTTAATTTTTTTCGACAATCCAACCATACAAATGATGTTATATACTGATTTTAGTGATGTGTACAAAAAATTAGAAAAAAACGAATCATTCTTGTATGATATTTTAATGGTCAACTATCAAAGCACTCTTTGGTCAAACTAGTATAATTTTCGAATAATATTTTTTGTAAATTTTTTTTGGATGATACAACCGTACGGATGAAGTTATATACTAATTTTAATGATGTGTACAAAAAGCTAGAAAAAACAATCATTCTTGTACTTGTTTATAATATAAATCCGCCAAAAGTAATACTCCCTCTAACTAGTATCGTACCGATGGAACAGGATCTATTTTTTTAATTTTTTTTCGGCGATCCAACCGTACGAATGATGTTATATACTAATTTTAGTTATGTGAACAAAAAGTTAGAAAAAAAATCATTCTTGTATGTGTTTATAATATAGACCGCCAAAAGTACTACTCCCTCTAACTAGTGTCGTACCGATTGAACATGATATATTTTTTTAATTTTTTTGGACGATCCAACCGTACGAATGATGTTATATACTGATTTTAGTGATGTGTACAAAAAATTAGAAAAAACTGAATCATTTATGATATTTTAATGGTCAATTATCAAAGTACTCCTTGGTCAAACAAGTAAAATTTTCAAATAATATTTTTTTAAAATTTTATTTGGACGGTCCAACCGTACGGATGATGTTATATAATAATTTTAGTGATGTGTACAAAAAGTTAGAAAAAAATTATTCTTGTACGTGTTTATAATGTAAATCCGCAAAAAGTGCTACTCCCTCTAACTAGTGTCGTACCGATTGAACATGATCTATTTTTTTTAAAAAAATTTCGACGATCCAACCGTACGAATGATGTTATATACTAATTTTAGTGATGTGAAGAAAAAGTTAGAAAAAAAATCGTTCTTGTATGTGTTTATAATATAGACCGCCAAAAGTACTACTCCCTCTAACTAGTGTCGTACCGATTGAACATGATATATTTTTTTAAATTTTTTTGGACGATCCAACCGTACGAATGATGTTATATACTGATTTTAGTGTTGTGTACAAAAAATTATAAAAAAATGAATCATTTATGATATTTTAATGGTCAATTATCAAAGTACTCCTTGGTCAAACAAGTAAAATTTTCGAATAATATTTTTTTTAAAATTTTATTTGGACGGTCCAACCGTACGGATGATGTTATATACTAATTTTAGTGATGTGTACAAAAAGTTAGAAAAAGAAAATTATTCTTGTACGTGTTTATAATGTAAATCCGCCAAAAGTGCTACTCCCTCTAACTAGTGTCGTACCGATTGAAATGATCTATTTTTTTAAATTTTTTTCGACGTTCCAACCGTACGAATGATGTTATATACTAATTTTCGTGATGTGTACAAAAAATTAGAAAAAAATGAATCATTCTTGTATGATATTTTAATGGTCAATTATCAAAGTACTCCTTGGTCAAAGTATTAAAATTTTCGATTAATATTTTTTTTGGATGATCCAACCGTACGGATGATGTTATATACTAATTTTAGTGATGTGTACAAAAAGTTAGAAAAAATAATCATTCTTGTACGTGGTTATAATGTAAATCCGCCAAAAGTGCTACACCCTATAACTAGTGTCGTACCGATTGAACATGATCTATTTTTTTTTTGACGTTCCAACCATAAGAATGATGTTATAAACTGATTTTAGTGATGTGTACAAAAAATTAGAAAAAAACGAATCATTTATGATATTTTAATGGTCAATTATCAAAGTACTCCTTCGTCAAACTTGTAAAATTTTCGAATAATATTTTTTTTTAATTTTTTTTGGACGATCCAACCGTACGGATGATATTAAATACTAATTTTAGTGATGTATACAAAAAGTTAGTAAAAAAATCATTCTTGTACGTGTTTATAATGTAAATCCGCCAAAAGTGCCACTCCCTCTAACTAGTGTCGTACCGATTGAACATGATCTATATTTTTTTCGACGATCCAACCAGACGAATGATGTTATATACTGATTTTAGTGATGTGTACAAAAAATTAAAAAAAAATGAATCATTCTTGTATGTTATTTTAATCGTCAAATATCAAAGTACTCTTTAGTCAAACTAGTATAATTTTTGAATAATATTTTTTTAAAATTTTTTGTTGGACGAACCAACCGTACAGATGATGTTATATACTAATTTTACTGATGTATACAAAAAACTAGGAAAAAAAAATCATTCTTGTACATGTTTATAATATAAATCCGCCAAAAGTAATACTCCCTCTAACTAGTATCGTACCGATGGAACATGATCTATTTTTTTAATTTTTTTTTCGGCGATCCAACCGTACGAATGATGTTATATACTAATTTTAGTGATGTGAACAAAAAGTTAGAAAAAAAATCATTCTTGTATGTGTTTATAATATAGACCGCCAAAAGTACTACTCCCTCTAACTAGTGTCGTACCGATTGAACATGATATATTTTTTTAATTTTTTTTGGACGATCCAACCGTACGAATGATGTTATATACTGATTTTAGTGATGTGTACAAAAAATTAGAAAAAACTGAATCATTTATGATATTTTAATGGTCAATTATCAAAGTACTCCTTGGTCAAACAAGTAAAATTTTCGAATAATATTTTTTTTAAATTTTTTTTTGGACGGTCCAACGATACGGATGATGTTATATAATAATTTTAGTGATGTGTACAAAAAGTTAATAAAAAAATTATTCTTGTACGTGTTTATAATGTAAATCCGCCAAAAGTGCTACTCCCTCTAACTAGTGTCGTATCGATTGAACATGATCTATCTTTTTTTCGACGATCCAACCGTACGAATAATGTTATATACAGATTTTATTGATGTGTACAAAAAATTAGAAAAAAATGAGTCATTTATGATATTTTAATGGTCAAGTATCAAAGTACTCCTTGGTCAAACAAGTAGAATTTTCGAATAATATTTTTTTTAATTTTTTTTGGAAGATCCAACGGTACAGATGATGTTATATACTAATTTTAGTGATGTGTACAAAAAGTTAGAAAAAAAACATTCTTGTACGTGTAAATAATGTAAATCCGCCAAAAGTGCTACTCCCTCTAACTAGTGTCGTACCGATTGAACAAGATCTATTTTTTTTTCGAAGATCCAACCATACGAATGACGTTAAATACTGATTTTAGTGATGTGTACAAAAAATTAGAAAAAAGAGAATCATTCTTGTATGGTCAACTATCAAAGTACTCCTTGGTCAAACTTGTATAATTTTCGAATAATATTTTTTTAAAATTTTATTTGGACGGTCCAACCGTACGGATGATGTTATATACTAATTTTAGTGATGTATACAAAAAGTTAGAAAAAAAATTTATTCTTGTACGTGTTTATAATGTAAATCTACCAAAAGTGCTACTCCCTCTAACTTGTGTCGTACCGATTGAACATGATTTATTTTTTAAAATTATTTTTCGACGATCCATCCGTACGAATGATGTTATATACTAATTTTCGTGATGTGTACAAAAAATTAGAAAAAAATGAATCATTCTTGTAATATATTTTAATGGTCAATTATCAAAGTACACCTTGGTCAAAGTATTAAAATTTTCGAATAATATTTTTTTTTGGATGATCCAACCGTACGGATGATGTTATATACTAATTTCAGTGATGTGTAAAAAAAAATCATTCTTGTACGTGGTTATAATTTAAATCCGCCAAAAGTGCTACACCCTATAACTTGTGTTGTACCGATTGAACATGATATGTTTTTTTTTCGACGTTCCAAACATAAGAATGATGTTATATACTGATTTTAGTGATGTGTACAAAAAATTAGAAAAAAACAAATCATTTATGATATTTTAATGGTCAATTATCAAAGTACTCCTTCGTCAAACTAGTAAAATTTTCGAATAATATTTTTTTTAATTTTTTTTTTACGATCCAACCGTACGGATGATATTATATACTAATTTTAGTGATGTATACAAAAAGTTAGTAAAAAAATCATTCTTGTACGTGTTTATAATGTAAATCCACCAAAAGTGCTACTCCCTCTAACTAGTGTCGTACCGATTGAACATGATCTATTTTTTAATTTTTTTTCCGACGATCCAACCATACGAATGATGTTATATACTGATTTTAGTGATGTTACAAAAAATTAGAAAAAAGAGAATCATTCTTGTATGATATTTTAATGGTCAACTATCAAAGTACTCATTGGTCAAACTAGTATAATTTTCGAATAATATTTTTTTTAAATTTTTTTTGGACGATCCAATCGTACGGATGATGTTATATACTAATTTTAGTGATGTGTACAAACAGCTAGAAAAAAAAATCATTCTTGTACGTGTTTATAATATAAATCCGCCAAAAGTACTACTCCCTCGAACTAGTATCGTACCGATTGAACATGATCTATTTTTTTTGACGATCCAACCTTACGAATGATGTTATATACTGATTTTAGTGATGTGTACAAAAAATTAGAAAAAAGAGAATCATTCTTGTATGATATTTTAATGTTCAACTAAAAAAGTACTCATTGGTCAAACTAGTATAATTTTCGAATAATATTTTTTTTAAAATTTTATTTGGACGATCCAATCGTACGGATGATGTTATATACTAATTGTAACGCCCCCAAATCCACCCTGACAGGGGACCCGGATCGTCACATTGTCTCAATATGATAACGCAATAACAATACCAAATTTTATTACAACGGAGCATAAATGTCCCACTCCGCAGGTCCAAGATCGTCTTCACAACATAATACAATCCAACTTGATACATCTCGAAATAATATGTTACAAAAGTTCACAACAGTAGAAATATAAAGATTCCATCTGGATCTTCTAGTTATTGTCGCCATAGCCTTGCGCTTTCCCCTTGCCTTTATATCCCTGGCTGGACATCTCGCCTCTTTCCGTCTTGACAGCTGAACAAAATGTTGAAAGCAAGAATGAGCAACTATAGTGCTCAGCAAGTTCTCTTCTCGCTCGGTGTATAAATATAATAAAGTTTACCGAAATAAATACTTAAAATTTTAATATCGGATATCACAATATGATTTGGCTCAAATTCATCTTGAAAATGTCATACTCGAAGGGCTCAAAACTCATCTCAAAACAGAATACTCAAAAGACTCATTTGATATAACTCTGATAACTCATGATTTAAGAATGAACTGGTCTTCCACCTCTCCGTATCTCGGTGGGGCGATCAACTAACCAACCAAGAATACCGGCCTCCGATGACACCGCACTTCGCCCGATCATGGCTACAATACGATATCAACTATAATATATATGTATGAATGCTAGCATCATAATGGTTATCAATTCAACCAAGGCAACGAATGCCTAAATATTCTCGGGTCCGTAAAACGGTACAGGAGTCTCTCTTTCTCTATAATGGGCCTCTTGCCCAAAATTGACCAGTAGAATACAGAATTCCCGAATAGTTGGGGTACAGATAACTTGAAATATTTCTCCCAGAAAATACTTACGAATCTGGCGGACTGCTAGTATGACTCGATTTTACCACCAATCCGAACAATGGACTGATGTAAATAATAATAATTTATCGGTTGACACAAACAAAATGCCAAACCTTGACAATAAAATCGACTATCTCGAATTTATGAGAATAGTCTTAAGATTGAAGTAATTGGGAGTCGTACTGAACAAATAGTACTTCTCGATATTTATAATACTCAAATAACAGAAATTAATTCCGGGATAAATAAATATTTCTTCGAACACAGGAATTAATTCTGGAGAATATATCCTATTTTTAATCTCTGGAAATCTAAATTCTTACTCACAATGAAAAATTCAAACATCCGTTTTTATTCAATTTAAATCCATATTTATTATTCTCATTTTTAAAATAATTATCAAAGAATTCTAATTTTTAAGAAATCTCACAAATTCTAATTTATTTAAACTCATTAATAATATAAAACAAATTTTAATCTCTAAATTAAATCTGACTCGATCCGGTTAATTAAAACAATCTGAAAATATTAATTATCAGATTAAAATCATATTTAATTCTATTTTATCACAATTATACCCCTTTTATTGACAAATTAATAAATCTCTAAAATTGTGTCCAAAATCACAATTATATTAAATCTATAAATTATTTTCAAAATCACCTAATAATACTTATTTAATTAATAAAGTAATAAATTCTAAATTACATCTAAAAATTCTATTTAATCAATTATCATATTTTAAATCAAACTATTTATTTCTCACAAATTTAAATAATTAACCAATTTTAACGAAACCAATTATTATGAAATCCCGATTAAAATATCCGAACATCAATTTAATTATTGATACGTTAATATTTTAATATTTAACCACAACTGCACAACGTGTGGGCCCCACCAACTCCTCCCCCTCCCCTGCATCTCTCTCGTCAGATTCTCTCAAGTCTCTCTCCCACCTCAAAATCTCTCTCTCGATCTAAACCTCTCTCTCTCTCTCTCTGTCTCTCTCTCTCTCTTTCTCTCCCTCTCTCTCTCTCTTTCTCCTCTCTCTCTCTCTTTCTCTCCCTCTGCAATCTCTCCATCTCTCTCCCTCTTGAATCTCTCTTGGCCCAATCTCTCTGTAGTCTCTCATCTCCCTCTCGACTCTCTTCCTCCCCCCCGACTCCATCTCGCTTCCGCCTCTCCTCTCAAAAGAACAACATCCTCACCATCCCTTCTTCCCCCATTTACACTACACGGCTTCCTCTACTTCTTCTCTCAACAAAACCCAACAACATACAATCTTTCTCAACCTCCCTCCACTCCTCTCTCCTTTGCTTTCCAACATCACCCACAAACACCACCACCGATTACAACTACGCGGCAACACTGACTCCACCACAAACCTCCCCTCTAAATCTCTCCCTGCCCCTCTCTGTACTCCCTCCGTATCTCTCTTAATCAAATAACCACAAACATCAAAATCTCTCTCGGCTCCCCTCGCAATCTCTCTCGTTGAACCCAACAATCAACACAAAACAAGTAATAATCGAACACAATACGTTCGAAATCGACAAGAAAATAAAAGAATTAACAGAAAAAATAACCACCTGATGATTGTGCTTAGTTTTGTGAAAATGATATGGTCGAGATTTTGGGGTAATGAGTTTGTGAGAGAAAGAAGATGGGTGTTTGTTTGGTTAAAAAAAAAATAGGCCTGCTGTGAATTAGTCCGAGCTTTTGTTTAGTAGAAATAGGATAGTTTGAGGTTGTTGTGTTTAGTGATATAAGAGAGAACTAGATATAGACAGAGTTTTTGTTTGTGTAAAAAAAATGAATGGCCCGGCTTTTATAAACCTGAAATCCACTATAACAATAATGCAGCTTATAAAAAAATTAAAAAGATAAAATTATGGGGCAAAAATCATTGAAGAATTTTAGTGGACAAAGAAACATAATCATTATTAATTAAGTGGCAATTAATAAATAAAAAGAAATAAAACAAATGGGGGACAAATTGATTTGATATAATGATGCAAATATTTAATATAATTATTTAATAAAAAGATTTCGTTTTTCTCCCGCTGACTAATCAAAACGAGACTCTAAAAATTCGGCTCAAAATAAAATATATTTCGTAAATTTACGGTTATTACAGTCTTCCCCCCTTATAGGATTCCGCCCTCGGAATCAAAACTATGCACTAAACAATTCCGGATATTTATTCCGCATTTCACTTTCTAATTCCCACGTGGCTTCCTCAACTTGGTGGTTTCTCCAAAGTACTTTTACTAAATTCACTTTCTTAGTTCTTAACTCTTGCACTTTGTAATCTAGGATCTCCACTGGCTTTTCTTCGTATGTCAAATCTGGACGAATTTCCACTGGTTCGTAGGTTATAACGTGCCTGAAATCAAAATGGTACTCTCTTAACGCAGAAACATCAAAACACATCGTGGATATGCTGAAGGTCTGGAGGTAAGGCCAACTGGTAAGCTAGTGGTCCTATCTTCTTAAGAATCTCGAAGGGTCCTATATATCTGGGACTTAACTTGCCTTTCTTTCCAAATCTCATTACTCCTTTCCAAGGTGAAACTTTTAACATCACTTTATCTCCCACTTCAAACGCTTTGTCTTTCCTCTTTTGATTTGCATACTTCCTCTGTCGATCTTGAGCTGCAACTAACCTTTTTCGAATAACCTCGGTTGCTTGCTTAGTTTGTTGAAGTAATTCCGGTCCTAGTATCTTTCTTTCTCCTACTTCATCCCAATATAAAGGTGATCTACACTTCCTTCCGTACAAAGCTTCATAAGGTGCCATACATATGCTCGAATGGTAACTATTGTTGTAAGCAAACTCGACTAGGGGCAAATGCTCAGTCCAACTTCCTTTAAAATCAAGTGCACAGGCTCTTAACATATCTTCAACTGTTTGAATCGTCCTTTCACTTTGTCCGTCGGTCTGTGGATGATAAGCAGTGCTCAGATTTAACTTCGTGCCAAGACATTCTTGAAAACTCTTCCAAAATCGAGAAGTAAAACGGGCATCTCTATCAGATACAATTGAAACAGGTACTCCGTGACGAACCACAATCTCCTTTAGGTATATGTTCACCAATCTCTCAACGGAATACTTATCACTAATTGGTATGAAATGCGCAGATTTAGTGAGTCGGTCGACAATAACCCAAATAGCATCGTGACTGGCTCTAGTTCGGGGCAATCCTACGACAAAATCCATGGTAATATGTTCCCATTTCCACTCGGGTATCTCTAAAGGTTGTAGAAGTCCACTTGGTCGTTGATGTTCCGCCTTCACTTTCTGACATGTCAAACACTTACTTACCCATTCTGCAATCTCCCTCTTCATGTTGGGCCACCAATAATTCAACTTGATGTCTTGATACATCTTTGTGCTCCCTGGGTGAATGGAATATCTCGAGTTATGCGCTTCGCTCATAATTTCTTCCTTCAACTCTGTAACATTGGGAATCCATATTCTCGATGCAAATCGCTTAATTCCCTTTTCATCTTTTGAACTTAGAAATTCTTCTCCGGTCAACTCTGATCTTCTTTCTTCCATTATTGTTCTTGACAACGTCGAATCTTCTCGAGTAACTCTGGTTGAAACTGAATGCTGTAAACTCTTTCATTGTTTTGGACTGGGACCTTGACTTCTAATTCCATCTTCTCAAATTCTCTAACCAATTCTTCTGAGGTTGTCAACAGGTTTAGTCTTTCCTTTCTACTTAATGCATCAGCTACAACATTAGCCTTCCCTGGGTGGTAGTTTATCGAGCAATCATAGTCTTTGATCAACTCCAACCATCTTCTTTGTCTCATGTTTAATTCCTTCTGCGTGAATATATACTTTAAGCTCTTGTGATCCGTGTAAATCTCGCATTTCTCTCCGTAAAGGTAATGTCTCCAAATCTTGAGTGCGAAAACGATAGCAGCAAGCTCCAAATCGTGAGTAGGGTAACGGGACTCATACTCCTTCAGTTGCCGAGAGGCATAAGCTATTACTTTTCCGTGTTGCATCAAAACACATCCTAAACCCTTGTGAGAGGCGTCGCTGAAAATTACGAAATCGCCCTTCTCATCGGGTAAGGTCAACACCGGGGCAGTAGTCAATCTCTTCTTCAATTCTTTAAAGCTTTCTTCGCATTTGGGGGTCCATTCGAACTTTTCACTCTTTCTGGTGAGTCGAGTCAGTGGCGTAGCTATCTTTGAGAAATCCTTCACGAATCTACGATAGTATCCGGCCAATCCAAGGAAACTTCTAACTTCAGTTGGAGTCTTGGGTCTCTCTCAATCTGCTACGGCTTCTATCTTTGCGGTGTCTACAGAAATCCATTCGCCGCTTACAATGTGTCCCAAAAATTGAACTTCTTTTAGCCAGAATTCACACTTTGAGAATTTCGCATATAACTTTTCCTTCCTCAGCGTTTCCAGAACTAAACGGAGGTGTTCAGCATGTTCCTCAGGGGACTTCGAGTATATCATGATGTCATCAATAAATATAATCACGAACTTGTCCAAGTACCTCTTGAACACACGATTCATCAAATCCATAAAAGCAGCTGGCGCATTCGTCAATCCAAAAGACATGACTAAGAATTCGTAATGTCCATATCGAGTCCTAAAGGCAGTCTTAGGGATATCTTCAGGCTTGATCTTTAGTTGATGATAGCCGGATCTCAAATCAATCTTTGAAAAACATCTAGCTCCCTTAAGTTGGTCAAACAGATCGTCCATTCGAGGTAGAGGGTACTTATTCTTGATGGTCATCTTGTTCAACTCACGATAATCAATACATAGTCGCATAGATCCGTCCTTCTTCTTCACGAACAGAACTGGAGCTCCCCACGGGGATACACTTGGTCTAATTACGCCTTTGTCAAGTAATTTTTGCAGTTGGGTAGCCAACTCCTTCATCTCAACTGGAGCCATTCGGTATGGTGCCTTGGAAATTGGTGCAGTTCCCGGGGCAAGATCGATATTGAATTCTATTTCTCTGTCGGGCGGCAATCCAGGTAACTCTTCAGGAAAAACATCTTCGAATTGATTCACTACAGGAATTTCATCAATAGCAGGGGCTTGCTTCTCGCTGTCAACCACATAAGCTAAGTAGGCTTGACACCCACTCCTTAGTAGTTTCTTCGCTTGAATCATGGTCAGAAAATTACTAATAGGTTTCCTTCCGCGGAATTGTATTCTTTTGCCGTTGGGTCCCTTTACACTAACCCACTTACGCCGACAATTGATTTGAGCATCATAACGTGTCAACCAATCCATTCCCAGAATTATATCAAACTCCCCTAAATTAAAAGAAAGGAGGTCTGCTTCGAAACGTTGTCCTTGGATTTCGATTCCACAATCTGGACATATCTGATCTACAGGGACTTTTTCCTGATTTGCTACTTCTATAATCAATGTCTCCCCTAATGGTACGGACTGAATATCCAATTTATTCCTAAAATTCTCCGATATGAAAGATTTTGTTGCTCCCGAATCAAACAAAACACATGCATCTACAGAATTGATTAAAAGCATACCTGCAATCACATCACTATCAGCAATAGCATCCTTCACCGTCATGTTGAAAGTACGAGCAGTTGGCTTGTTGCTGGGAGGTGCCATGAGTCTAGGTGCATTTGTCTCCTTTGGTGGTGACTTGCAATCTCGTGCAATATGTCCTTTCTTTCCGCAATTGAAACAAGTAACGACCTTATCCTTGCAGTGAGAAGAATAGTGCCCTTTTTGTCCACAGTTGTAACAAACAATGCTGGCCAGATTACATGGTCCTGGGTGCTTCCTTCCACACGTTTTGCATTCGGGTAGCGGTGGCCTTCCTTGAATTAGATTGGCTGCCTGAGTGGGTCTGGACCTTTGATTGTTTCCCCTAGTGTCTTGATTCTCAGTTCTTTTCGTATCATTGCTTCTGTCTTCCCGCTTCACAAAAGGTCTCTTTCCATTCCGATCGTCCGACTTCCTCTCAAAATTATTTCCACGATTCTGAAACTTCCTTTTCTTCATATCCTTGTCCTTTGAGTACAACTCAGATCCACTTTCCACAATAGATGCTTTTTGAACCACAGTAGCATAGTTGGTGATTTCTAGGACCGCAACTCGATTCTGGATCCACGGCTTCAGCCCTAGTTGAAAACGTTTAGCTCTCTTTTCGTCAGTATCCACATGGTAAGGCACAAACCTAGAGAGTTCAGAAAACTTGGCTTCGTATTCAGCTACAGTCATGTTGCCTTGCTTGAGTTCCAGAAACTTGACCTCCATTTGACCCTCCAAGTATTTAGGAAAATATTTCTCTAAGAATAGCTGCGTGAACCTGGTCCAGGGTATGACTACGTTCCCTTCCATTGCTCTCTTTGATTCCCACCAATAATTCGCTTCACCTTTTAACATGTAGGCTGCAAAGATGGTTTTCTTCTCTTCTTCTACCCCTACGATCTCAAAGGTCTTTTCTATTTCATGTAACCATATTCTTGCTTCAACGGGATCGGTAGTACCCTTAAACTCAGGGGGATTCAGAGATTTAAATGATTTGAAACTAACGGTAGCCTGTGTCAGTTGAGCTGGAGGTGGATTTCCTCCCACTGGATGTTGGTTCCGTTGGGGCTGAAGGTTCTGGGTATGCTGAATAAGAAAGTTCATAAGTAGACTCATCGGGTTATTTTCTTGATTAGGGTCTCGAGCGAATTGTGGTTCTGGGTTTGGAACTTGGTTCTGAGGTGGAACCTCATTCTCTGGATTTACCACGGGTTGAGGACGAGGATTCTTTGCGCGTCTTCCTCTTTTTGGTGCCATCTTTTTCTATAAAGATGAAAACAATATGGTATGTTATATCTCAGATTTGCAATTATACGACACCATTGCTGGCATAGTAATGATGGGCATTCATAAATAAATACTTGGTCAAATTCTCGGTAATCGTGATTCTCTCTGGTCTCTTTATAAACAATTACTCTTATCCTTAGTATACTAGCAGTTCTCGGGAAATCTTATAAGTTCTAAAATTCAATCGTTATTAATCTTTGGTTCTCAAATTTTGGTTAAACTCATTTTAAATCGCGACTTTTGCAAATAAGTTGTTATCTATATCAGGGTAGCATGGGGATACAATATCACATGATACTCTACTGTAACACAATTTTCAAATAAATAAAACATGATAACAGTTAACAGATCAGAATATACAATAACGAAAAGGTACAACTACTGGTACGGTACATGTTATAACACTGAATATAATATATCTCAGCTACATCAAATACATACAACAAGAAAATAAGTACATCCCAATACAGAAAGATCTAATGTGATGCCATCCAGAACTGGTTCACCGCTAGCTACTCTAGCCAAACGATGAGGATGCTCAAACGTGCAAATAGGTCATCAACGTGGGAACATCTCACCAACCCTCCTATGGAACTCTGCTATGATATCTGCAATCATGGTGGCAACTCTGGTACGGTCAATCTGCCTGGTACTCGATGACGGCAAGGCAGCAAAGTCAGTCTGTAGGCCCATCAAAACGGTAAGAGCAATCTGATGCATAATCTCCATGGGGACATCTCTCACCAGTAAACTCCTTCCGTGATGCACAACAAAAGGATCAGGAACAGCCAACAATCTAAGGATACCATCCCTATTAGCAAAGATCTCTTCATAAAGAGCCCATAGCCATCGATAATGCTGGAAGAGGGAATGATGAACGTGCCAAGGGACCATCTCTCCTGCCGCTCCCTCATACTCCGGGTGAACAGGTGGCATCGCAGTAGTAGTAACAGGGGCCGTAGTGGGCTGAGTCGGAGCATGAACAGGTATAGTAGGCGCCGATGGAGCAGTGTCACAAGCAGGAGTATCACCGGCCTGTGGAAACATGTAGTCCGGTATGGTAGGGACTGACGGAGCCGAAACATATACTGGAACCTAGGAAGTAAACCAGTCAGCAAAAGCTGCCACCCTGGTGGGTGTATCAACTCTAGACTCTGGGGTAGCTGAACTAGGCACTACGTCAGTGTGGACAGGTGAATGCAGCCTCTCATCAACCTGATCAGCAATCTCTGGCTCTGGGGTCTCAGCTCTAAACATCTCGGGGGTAACCAGTGAGGTAGTCTGCTCTATCTGCTCAGTCTCTATCTGAACCTCATGTGGAGGTGTATCTAAATCAATCACATGTGGAGGTGAAGGTGTAAGTATCTGGACAGAAGAATCCTCCGAGTCGCTACTGATCACCATGTACTCCTCTGATGGGTCACTATCCGTCCCTGAGCTAGGATCTAGAGGTCCTAGTGGGTATGGTGTAGGAGATCTGTCTCCAGTAGGAAGGAAACCGGTAGATCCTGAAGAAGACATCTACAAAAGCAAAGAGTCTCAGTCACAGACAGGTTCTAGTTGACTATAAACGCATATAAATATATATAAGGGTGTAAGACACTTGGTGCTAAAATCTTCCCGTTGTATAATACTTCCAAATTCTCACGTCGCGTTATAATTCTAGGCTCGTACGATTCCTAAAAATATAACTATAGCTCTGATACCAAAACTGTAACGCCCCCAAATCCACCCTGACAAGGGACCCGGGTCGTCACATTGTCTCAATATGATAACGCAATAACAATACCAAAAGTTAGGGTAGGAATGAACTTGCCTCGATCTCGAAGTACGAATGAATGAAGCTAAAATATATACTCTACCCGTGAACTTGGCGTCGATCTACGTCTCGAGAATTATTTTCTAAAAATGGCAACCAGAAATACGTGAGCGATTCTTCAGAATAAAATACTCCCGATTCGATAATCTAATTAATAATAAAATAACATCTCATAAAATCTCCGGAACAAATAACAGAAATTAATTCCGGGATAAATAAACATTTCTTCGAACACAGGAATTAAATCTGGAGAATATATCCTATTTTTAATCTCTGGAAATCTAAATTCTTACTCACAATGAAAAATTCAAACATCCGTTTTTATTCAATTTAAATCCATATTTATTATTCTCATTTTTAAAATAATTATCAAAGAATTCTAATTTTTAAGAAATCTCACAAATTCTAATTTATTTAAACTCATTAATAATATAAAACAATCTGAAAATATTAATTATCAGATTAAAATCATATTTAATTCTATTTTATCACAATTATACCCCTTTTATTGACAAATTAATAAATCTCTAAAATTGTGTCCAAAATCACAATTATATTAAATCTCTAAATTATTTTCAAAATCACCTAATAATACTTATTTAATTAATAAAGTAATAAATTCTAAATTACATCTAAAAATTCTATTTAATTCTATTTAATCAATTATCATATTTTAAATCAAACTATTTATTTCTCACAAATTTAAATAATTAACCAATTTTAACGAAACCAATTATTATGAAATCCCGATTAAAATATCCGAACATCAATTTAATTATTGATACGTTAATATTTTAATATTTAACCACAACTGCACAACGTGTGGGCCCCACCAACTACACAATGTGTGGGCCCCACCAACTCCTCCCCCTCCCCTGCATCTCTCTCGTCAGATTCTCTCAAGTCTCTCTCCCACCTCAAAATCTCTCTCTCGATCAAAATCACGTCAGATTCCTGCTGTGAATTAGTCCGAGCTTTTGTTTAGTAGAAATAGGATAGTTTGAGGTTGTTGTGTTTAGTGATATAAGAGAGAACTAGATATAGGCAGAGTTTTTGTTTGTGTAAAAAAAATGAATGGCCCGGCTTTTATAAACCTGAAATCCACTATAACAATAATGCAGCTTATAAAAAAATTAAAAAGATAAAATTATGGGGCAAAAATCATTGCAGAATTTTAGTGGACAAAGAAACATAATCATTATTAATTAAGTGGCAATTAATAAATAAAAAGAAATAAAACAAACGGGGGACAAATTGATTTGATATAATGATGCAAATATTTAATATAATTATTTAATAAAAAGATTTCGTTTTTCTCCCGCTGACTAATCAAAACGAGACTCTAAAAATTCGGCTCAAAATAAAATATATTTCGTAAATTTACGGTTATTACACTAATTTTAGTGATGTGTACAAACAGCTAGAAAAAAAAATCATTTTTTTACGTGTTTATAATATAAATCCGCCAAAAGTACTACTCCCTCGAACTAGTATCGTACCGATTGAACATGATCTATTTTTTCTTACGATCCAACCGTACGAATGATGTTATATACTGATTTTAGTGATGTGTACAAAAAATTAGAAAAAAAAAAAGAATCATTCTTGTATGATATTTTAATGGTCAACTATCAAAGTACTCCTTGGTCAAATTTGTATAATTTTCGAATAATATTTTTTTAAAAAATTTTTTTGGACGATCCAACCGTACGGATGATATTATATACTAATTTTAGTGATGTGTGCAAAAATCTAGAAAAAAAAAATCATTCTTGTACGTGTTTATAATATAAATCCGCCAAAAGTACCACTCCCTCTAACTAGTGTCGTACCGATTGAACATGATCTATTTTTTTAATTTTTTTCGACAATCCAACCATACAAATGATGTTATATACTGATTTTAGTGATGTGTACAAAAAATTAGAAAAAACGAATCATTCTTGAATGATATTTTAATGGTCAACTATCAAAGCACTCTTTGGTCAAACTAGTATAATTTTCGAATAATATTTTTTGTAAATTTTTTTTGGATGATACAACCGTACGGATGAAGTTATATACTAATTTTAATGATGTGTACAAAAAGCTAGAAAAAACAATCATTCTTGTACGTGTTTATAATATAAATCCGCCAAAAGTAATACTCCCTCTAACTAGTATCGTACCGATGGAACATGATCTATTTTTTTAATTTTTTTTTCGGCGATCCAACCGTACGAATGATGTTACATACTAATTTTAGTGATGTGAACAAAAAGTTAAAAAAAAATCGTTCTTGTATGTGTTTATAATATAGACCGCCAAAAGTACTACTCCCTCTAACTAGTGTCGTACCGATTGAACATGATATATTTTTTTAATTTTTTTTGGACGATCCAACCGTACGAATGATGTTATATACTGATTTTAGTGATGTGTACAAAAAATTAGAAAAAAATGAATCATTTATGATAATTTAATGGTCAATTATCAAAGTACTCCTTGGTCAAACAAGTAAAATTTTCGAATAATATTTTTTTAAAAATTTTATTTGGACGGTCCAACCGTACGGATGATGTTATATACTAATTTTAGTGATGTGTACAAAAAGTTAGAAAAAAAAATTATTCTTGTACGTGTTTATAATGTAAATCCGCCAAAAGTGCTACACCCTCTAACTAGTATCGTACCGATTGAACATGATCGATTTTTTTAAATTTTTTTTCGACGATCCAACCGTACGAATGATGTTATATACTAATTTTCGTGATGTGTACAAAAAATTAGAAAAAAATGAATTATTCTTGTATGATATTTTAATGGTCAATTATCAAAGTACTCCTTGGTCAAAGTATTAAAATTTTCGATTAATATTTTTTTTGGATGATCCAACCGTACGGATGATGTTATATACTAATTTTAGTGATGTGTACAAAAAGTTAGAAAAAAAAAAATCATTCTTGTACATGGTTATAATGTAAATCTGCCAAAAGTGCTACACCCTATAACTAGTGTCGTACCGATTGAACATGATCTATTTTTTTTCGACGTTCCAACCATAAGAATGATGTTATATACTGATTTTAGTGATGTGTACAAAAAATTAGAAAAAAACGAATCATTCTTGAATGATATTTTAATGGTCAATTATCAAAGTACTCCTTCGTCAAACTAGTAAAATTTTCGAATAATATTTTTTTTTTAATTTTTTTGGACGATCCAACCGTACGGATGATATTATATACTAATTTTAGTGATGTATACAAAACGTTAGTAAAAAAATCATTCTTGTACGTGTTTATAATGTAAATCCGCCAAAAGTGCTACTCCCTCTAACTAGTGTCGTACCGATTGAACATGATCTATTTTTTTTCGACGATCCAACCAGACGAATGATGTTATATACTGATTTTAGTGATGTGTACAAAAAATTAGAAAAAAATGAATCATTCTTGTATGTTATTTTAATGGTCAAATATCAAAGTACTCTTTAGTCAAACTAGTATAATTTTTGAATAATATTTTTTTATAATTTTTTGTTGGACGATCCAACGGTACTATATACTAATTTTATTGATGTATACAAAAAACTAGAAAAAAAAATCATTCTTGTACATGTTTATAATATAAATCCGCCGAAAGTACTACTCCCTCTTACTAGTTTCGTACCGATTGAACATGTTCTATTTTTTTAAATTTTTTTTCGACGATCCAACCGTACGAATGATGTTATATACTGATTTTAGTGACGTGTACAAGAAATTAGAAAAAAATGAATCATTTATGATATTTAAATGGTCAATTATCAAAGTACTCCTTGGTCAAACAAGTAAAATTTTCGAATAATATTTTTTTTAAATTTTTTTTGGACGGTCCAACGATACGGATGATGTTATATACTAATTTTAGTGATGTGTACAAAAAGTTAGAAAAAAAAAATTATTCTTGTACGTGTTTATAATGTAAATCCGCCAAAAGTGCTACTCCCTCTAACAAGTGTCGTATCGATTGAACATGATCTATCTTTTTTTCGACGATCCAACCGTACGAATAATGTTATATACTGATTTTATTGATGTGTGCAAAAAATTAGAAAAAAAATGAATCATTTATGATATTTTAATGGTCAATTATCAAAGTACTCCTTGGTCAAACAAGTAAAATTTTCGAATAATATTTTTTTTGGACGATCCAACCGTACGGATGATGTTATATACTAATTTTAGTGATGTGTACAAAAAGTTAGAAAAAAAACATTCTTGTACGTGTTTATAATGTAAATCCGCCAAAAGTGCTACTCCCTCTAACTAGTGTCGTACCGATTGAACATGATCTATTTTTTTTCGAAGATCCAACCAAACGAATGATGTTATATACTTATTTTAGTGATGTGTAAAAAAAATTAGACAAAAATGAATCATTCTTGTATGTTATTTTAATGGTCAAATATCAAAGTACTCTTTGGTTAAACTAGTATAATTTTCGAATAATATTTTTTTTTTTAAATTTTTTGTTGGACGATCCTACCGTACGGATGATGTTATATACTAATTTTATTGATGTGTACAAAAAACTAGAAAAAAATCATTCTTGTACATGTTTATAATATAAATCCGCCAAAAGTACTACTCCCTCTAACTAGTGTCGTACCGATTGAACATGATCTATTTTTTTAAATTTTTATTCGACGATCCAACCGTACGAATGATGTTATATACTGATTTTAGTGATTTGTACAAAAAATTAGAAAAAAATGAATCATTTATGATATTTTAATGGTCAATTATCAAAGTACTCCTTGGTCAAAAAAGTAAAATTTTCGAATAATATTATTTTTAAATTTTTTTTGGACGGTCCAACCATACGGATGATGTTATATACTAATTTTAGTGATGTGTACAAAAAGTTATGTTAGTCACAGAGGCATGCCTGAATACATCTAATAACAAGCCTAAGTTATTTGTAATGCTATGCATTACTTACATGACCTCTTAACTGAGGGAACCTCTAGTTGTAGAGTTTCTACTGGTTTTGTTCTTGTAATAGGCATCAAATTCTAGCTGTGTAACTGTACCTATTAAGTCATGAATAATGCTTGAAATAAGTTCCAAGGTTCATGCCTCAAGCAAGGAGATAAAGACTGCCAAATAATCACAGTTGGGATTTGAAGAAATGAAGAATTTGCCTAAGTACCAATTCGAGAAGTACATTTGTCTATTCGAGAAGTCTAGTATTCGAGAAGTCAGGGGTTCGATATCTCAGAAGACACTATTCGATATCTCTGAATACACTGTTCGATATCTCATTCGATATCTCAGAGATTCGATATATCTATTACTCTGTTCGAGAACTCAAGGAGTCAACAGGTCAAAGGTGATATTCGAGTTCTCAAAAGGGTCAACAAGTCAAAGCTACATTCGATATCTCAAAGACTCAAGATGCTATTCGACATCTTAGGGATACGATATGTCAAAATGCTCTATTCGATATCTCAAGGACTCCCAGAGAAAAGAGCTATTCGAGAAGTGATTCGATATGTCAATATAACACTATTCGAGAACTCAGAGTTATCGATTAAGTCAGTTATAGTTCTCGAATCACTCACTTAGCCACTTCTCGAATACATTCTTGAAGACAAAATACTGAAGAATTGTACAAGTCAGAAACCTGCAACAAGCCAAGACGCTTTATTTGACTATGAACTATAAAGCACGTTGAAAACCCTACAAAGAAGCTTGGAGAGATAAGTCATGGGACAAGGAGCTAAAGAAGTGGATCTGAACAGGATTTGCAAAGTCAAATCTGTAGCCGTTTGGACTCTTACTCAAATGAGATAGACAGACTGGAAAGTATTTTGTTTACCAACCTTATTTGTAGTAAGTAGGGGTATCCATGTCTATAAGGATACAGCCTCACTTCCTTAGCAGATAAGTTTTTTGAGAAACATCACAAGAAATATCTCTCTCTAAGTAAAACGAAGCTGAGAATACTATCATTTGTATTCACAGATTGTAGCAAAATCTTTATCTAATAAAATATTAGATTAAAGTAATATTGTGTTGTGTTTGTCTTTGTCTTTGTTATCCGCACTTACATATCTCACACACTCAACACATATCTGGTTGCAAAGATTCAAGAACGAAGAAAAGTTCAAGAATCCATTCACCCCCCTCTGTATTCTTTTACTGTATTCAATACTCAACCAGTGGTATCAGAGCAGGTTGTTTAATCTAAACAGAAAACGATCATGAGTTCGAATACACCAAAGACTACAGGTACGGTAAAGGTCCCTAGGTTCGACAAAGAGAATTACAACCTCTGGAAAATAAAAATGCTGCTGTTCATCAAAGCTGCCAATCCTCTCTACCCTGACATCCTCAAGAATGATCCATTTATACCACAACAAGAAATTGCTGAATCTACAGTGGGCACAATAGTCATTCCTAGATCATATGTTCCAAAAGAGCCATCCAAATGGACGGACTCAAAGAAGGAAAAGGTTGCCCTAGACAGTCATCTCATGTTGCTGATCATAGACTCCATGGATATGTCGATGTTTGCCAACATAGCATCATGCACATCAGCCAAGGACATGTGGAACCACATCGAGGTGTTATGTGAAGGGATAGAGGAGGTAAGAGAGAATAGGAAACATATACTGGTCACACAGTATGAGGCTTTCATGGCACAGTCCAAAGAAAGTATTACTGATATGTTTGAGAGATTTCACAAGCTGGTGACTGAGCTTCAAATGAATGGGAAGGTTTACAGCACTAAGGAATTAAACATGAAGTTTCTACTATCTGCACCAAACCATCTAGAGCAAAGGGTCATATCTCTAAGAGAAAGAGATTTGAACAAAGTCACAGATGATGTGTTCTATGGGGTTTTAAAGACTCATGAGCTTGAGCTGCTTCAGAAGAGGGCTATCCAAGCCAACCAAGGTAGAATGATAAACACATCCTGTGCCTTGATTGTCAACAAATCTGTTCAAGACCTGGAAGCATCTACAAGTCAGCTGAGAATAGAAGAGATAGTAGATGATGAAGAAACTGAAGAAGAAGTGACTGAACCTGTTGATGAAAAGGAAGAAGATGAGTTCTACACTCTTGAAGAGTTGGATGCCATGGAAACACTTCATATGCTTTTATGGCAAGAAAATTCCCAAACATCAGATTTAAGAGGAATCAGCCTTTCAAACCTAGATCTCAAAATCATTCATTCAACAAGAGCAAAGAATCTGTGAAAGCAAACAAAAACAGATTCAAAACCATCTATGTGGATAGGTCATCTGTGAGATGTTATAGATGCAATGACCTAGGGCATTTTGCCAGTGAATGCAAGAAGCCTAAAAAGAAGGAAAAGGAGTTTCTTGAGCTTGAAGCTAAGTATAAGGCTCTGCTGAAGAAGCATACACCAGGTAAGGCCTACCTAGCTGAAGGGAAGTGTTGGGATGATTCTGATTGTGATGGAGAAGAACAAGAATTCTGCAACAATGCCTTGATGACCAACTCCAAGGATGAACCATCTGCATCAGACTCTCAGGTACCATCCCTCACTACCATAGACATGTCTGTTTCTGAATACAAATCTATGGTTGAACAACTATCCGTTGAGATGTTTAATATTCATACTAGTATGACTGCTGCTAATGAAAAAATTGCTAAACTGTCTACTAAGAATGAACTGTTGAACAAAAGAAATGAGGAACTAGAACTAACTGTTATGCAAGTAGAAAACCTTAAACAAGAAATTGAATATCTAAAGAATAAGGTTCTATGTGCTAGTCAAGTTGAGAATGCTCTTAGGGATGAACTAGCTGAAAATGAATTTAAATTGAAAACATTTAAGAATTCCTCTAGTCTGTTGCAGTCCTACCATGAGAAAAATAAAGCTAGACCTAAGGCTGCCATTGGACTTGATTATGACACTCTTAAACAGAGTAAAGGCTATGCAGTCATTGAAGATGACATTGTTGTTCAAGAGGAAGTGCCTCAGGTTTTGAAAAAGACTGAGACCCCAATATTTAAAACACCAACACTTGAGATTGATGAGGATGCCTTACTCATTAAGCAAATGTTGGATGATGAAGATAAGGCACAATCAAATGAACAACAAGCATCCTCTAAGAGTGAGAATGTCAAAACCAAAGCCAAGGAGCCATAGGAGGTAGACCTAGACCTGAGAAATTTGTGAAGTTTGTTTCAGCTGGGAATAATGAGTTTGAGAAGAAAGTGGCTAAAAAGAAACAAAACAGGAATGGCAAATTGGGGATTAACAAGGACAACAACTATGCTTATGTGCCAAATGCCCCTAGGAAAGTTTGTCAAAACTGTTTTAGCACTAATCATTTAACTCATGCATGCAAGAAACCATCTGGTAGTGTTGCTAAACCATTCTATGAATGATCTGTGACTTTAAGACATAGAGACTCTCCTTTCTGTGATAAACTTGATTGTATGCCATGTAACATGAATGTAATGACTTGTTGTTTTAATTTGAGAAGACAATTCATGGAAGGTTGCATCAGTCACAATGCTCACACACACTACACAAGGACAAAGTCTTCAAGTCCTCCTAAAGTTAGGAAGGTACCTCTGTCACCTAAGTCTAAGAACCCTGATTCTAAGACTTCTAACAGTGACAAGAAGACTAACATCAAGAAAACTGAAAAGCATGCTGTTTATGATAAAACTGTTGCTAAGCCACATGGACCCAAACTTGTTTGGGTACCAAATGAGAAGTAATACATTTGTGTTTGCAGGGCAAAGAAAGTGAAAAGAAGGTCATGTGGATTTTGGACAGTAGATGCTCAAACAATATGACTGGTGATATGGCCCTGCTATCACAGTATGAGGAGAAGGATGGCCCAATGGTTGCTTTTAGAGATGACAGCATTGGCAACACATTGGGATATGGCAAGTTAGAAATTGGAAATGTCATCATTGAAAATATAGCACTGGTCAAGGGGGTCAAGCACAGTCTACTGAGTGTTGGTCAATTTACTAACAGAGGCTTCAAAGTTAATTTTGACAAAGATGAATGTTTGATCACCCACAAGAAGACTGGTGACTTTTCTCTATCTGGAGTAAGGAAAGGAAGCCTATTTGTAGCCAATATGAACTCTGCAAACAAGGACAAAATTTGTTGCTTTTACTCAAAAGCATCAAATGAAGATAGTTGGCTATGGCACAAGAAGCTATCACACTTGAACTTCAAAGGCATTAATTCTCTAGTCAAAAGGGAGTTAGTGAGAGGCATGCCCACACTTGAATTCTATCAAGAAGGAGTGTGTGAGTCTTGTCAAGAAGGAAAAATGAAAAGATCAAGCCACAAGTCAAAGACAGTGACATCAATAACCAAGCCCCTACAACTAATTCATATGGACTTGTTTGGGCCTGTCAATATTGTATCACTTAGAAGAAAGAAGTATGCTCTAGTGATGGTTGATGATTTCACAAGATATACATGGGTAGAATTTCTGGCATCAAAGGATGAGGCTCCACAAGTAATCATTGAGCATATAAAGAAAATTGACAAGGAAGCAAAGGCCAACAATGCAAGTGTGATTGAATTAAGAAGTGATAATGGAACAGAGTTCAGAAATGCCATGCTTGAAGCATTCTGCAAAGAGAATGGTATTTCTCAACAATTCTCAGCTCCAAGGACTCCACAACAAAATGGAGTTGTTGAGAGAAAGAATAGAACTCTGATTGAGGCTGCTAGAACAATGATACTTGATGCAAAGATGCCTACATGTTTTTGGACTGAGGCTGTGAGCACTGCATGCTATATCCAAAACAGAACCCTCATCAACAAAAACACTGGAAAGACCCCTTACAACTTGATGACTGGAAAGAAGCCTACTCTAAAGTATGTTCATACTTTTGGAAGCAAATGCTTTGTGTTAAAAGACAATTCAGAATATGTTGGAAAGTTTGATGCAAAAGCATTTGAAGGAATTTTTCTTGGCTACTCTATGGAAAGAATTGCATACAAAGTTTATGTCATTAGTCAAAAGAAAGTTATGGAAAGCACATATGTGACATTTGATGACAGTAAGCTACCTGGATTAGAAGAAGCCAATGATGAAGATAAAGATCCTTTGAAGTTTGACAATCTAGATGAGTCTGATGAGGAGATTGAAACTGAATTTGAGCCCACAATCGAACAAACTCAAGTGAATGAAGAACCTGTGTCAATGAACAATTAAGAAACAAGCATCCAAGACACACCTGTGATTAGTGGCCACTTCACAGAGGGAGGAAATGTAAATGATCATGATCTGGATGATGAAGCAACATCAAGGCTGAGAAATCAATCTGAACATACAAGGAAATGGGATAGATCACATACTGCAGATCAGATAATTGGAGATCCAAATGCAGGATTGAGGACAAGGAGAGCAACTCCAAATGAATGTCTTTATGGTTGCTATCTATCCCAAGTTGAGCCTAAGAAACTTGATGATGCATTGTTGGATCCTGATTGGATAATTGCTATGCAAGAGGAGCTAAATCAATTTGAAAGAAGCAAAGTATGGGAACTTGTGCCTGCACCAAAGGATAGAACCATTGTTGGAACAAAGGGTTCTAAGGAATAAGATGGATGAAAATGGTTTAGTCATAAGAAACAAATCAAGGTTTGTTGCAAAAGGATACTCTCAACAGGAATGCATTGACTATGATGAGACTTTTGCCCCTGTTGCTAGACTAGAGGCCATCAGAATTTTCTTGGATTTGCTGCACATTCTAATTTCAAGGTTTATCAAATGGATGTCAAGAGTGCATTTCTGAATGGGGAGTTGGAAGAAGAAGTATATGTGCAACAGCCACCTGGCTTTGAGGGTCCACAATTCCCTCACTTTGTCTACAGATTTCTTAAAGCATTGTATAGACTTAAGCAAGCTCCTAGGGCATGCTATGACACACTATCACAATTTCTACTGGAGAATCAATTCACTAGAGGCACACTGGACAAGACACTGTTTTACAAGAAACATGGTGATGATATTATCTTAGTTCAAATCTATGTGGATGATATCATATTTGGCTCTACAAATGAGAAACTGTGAGAGAAATTCTCAAAGCTCATGCAGAGCAGATATGAGATGAGTATGATGGGAGAATTAACATTCTTTCTTGGGCTGCAAGTTAGTCAAAGGAAGGATGGCATTTTTATAAGTCAAACCAAATACATCAAGGATCTATTGAAGAAATTTGACTTGGAAGAATGCTCACCTGCAAAGACACCCATGGCCACTGCCACCAAGTTAGATGAAGATGTTAAGGGCAAGAAGGTAAATATTTCAATCTACAGAGGCATGGTTGGTTCTCTACTCTACCTCACTGCTAGTAGGCCAGACATCATGTTTGCAACATGCTTGTGTGCAAGGTTTCAATCAAATCCAAAGGAATCACATATGATAGCAATAAAGAAGATTTTTAAATATCTGAAGGGCATACCAAACTTGGGGTTATGGTATCCTAAGGACACAGGGTTCAATCTGGTTGGTTATTCTGATGCTGATTATGCTGGATGCAGAGTGGATAGGAAAAGCACCTCAGGTAGCTACCAGTTTCTTGGACAAAGGTTAGCCTCTTGGTACAGCAAGAAACAACAATCTGTGTCAACTTCCACAGCTGAAGCTGAGTACATAGCTGCTGGAAGTTGCTGTGCTCAAGTGCTTTGGATCAGAAACCAACTTAGAGATTATGGACTTGTGTTGGAAAGAATTCCAATCATGTGTGACAACACAAGTGCAATCTCTATAGTTTCCAATCCTGTCAATCATTCTAGGACAAAGCACATTGACATCAGATATCACTTCATAAGGGAGCATGTAACTAATGGAACCATTGAGTTACATTATGTTCCCACAGAAAAACAACTAGCTGACATATTTACTAAGCCATTAGATGAAGCCACCTTCACAAGGTTGGTTAGTGAGATTGGAATGCTGAATTCTTCAAATTCTGGCTAAGTGAATATATCAACTAGATTGTTGCAGTAGTAAATACTTACTTTATCAAATGCTCAATATTTTTGAAGTAAGTATTTGCTAGAGTATGATTTATAAATATTCCATAATGCTGCATATGTTGAAAATCATACATCTTTAGCTTGAAATTTCTGTAAAATTTTGAGAGAATCACTATTTAATTTGGTATAATATTCTTCAGTGAATATTTCTGGTAAATTTTAAAAGATAGTGAAAATTGAATTTTATGAGTGAAAAGTATAGTTCGAAAAGTCAGACTTCTCGAATGGTTCATTGTTATGTCATGGCTCGAGTTCTCGAATAGGCCTATCTAGAACCGTCTTGAGTTCTCGAATAGTGTCTTTTGGAGAAATCGAATAGCACACTCTGAGTTCTCGAATAGAGTATTTTAGTTCTCTAGTGATGGAGTTCTCGAATACTGTATTTGAGTTATCGAATCGTTTGAAAAGGCTGATTTTTCGCTGACACTTAATCGCTTTTTGGATTTATATTCAAAATTTCATTTCGCTCATAAAAACATATTTTATTTAGCTTAGAATTATTTTCAGAGTCAAATAACTGCCAGTTGTGAGTTACAAACTGCCTGAGATATCGAATAAGCCATTCTTAACTTATCGAATAGTTGTTTTATACTTCTCGAATGACTTGTTGATACAGATCATATATCTAATCGACAACTCAGGTTATTCATATATATACAATTTCACAATTATTCAACTCATTTCGTTCGATTTCTTAAGCATCTAAACTCCTAAAACCTCTGAAAACCCTAACTGCGAACTTCTTCTTCAACCTTAATTCTCTTTTCTTCTCTACCCAAATGGTAAACACTCAACTCACCATACCATCTCAAACCAATTTCATCGCAATTACTAGTGATGTGGAAGCACCAAATGCTAATTTCAAGTGCTTTGTTCGATGGTTGTCTGAATCTTACATCAAGGGTGCACTCTCAGCCAACCCAACCCTGTACCTAGACTTATTAGAACAATTCCGGAGGACAGCTACTGTGGAGGTCATCGCCCCTGAGAATGCTATCACCTCATATGTTGTCTACTGCAAGATTCAAGGTGAGTATATTACTATCACTACCGCAGACATGAATCAAGCCTTGGATTTGCAGCAAGAGGCATATGACTCCCTGGCCACCGATGCAGAGTTCGAAGAATTCTTTGAATTTATCAACTACTCCGATGCTATTAAACTTGGGAAGCTGAATAGGAAGTACTTGAGAAAAGAATGGAGCTATGTTTTTGCTACACTCCTTCAAGTATTCACTGCAAGGAAATCGAGCTTTGACCAGATTAGTACACCTGTGCAGCAGCTTGCCTATGCCTTGGCTCATGGGAGAAAGATAGATGTTGGACATATCATCTTACAGGAGCTATATGGGAGACTTGGTAAGAACACATCCAAGAGAGGTACTGAAATTTTCTTTCCTCGCTTTATTCAATCAGTACTTAATTTTGAGAATGCTTCATTGAATTGCCTGGAATAGATAAAAGTAAAATAGGCTATCCTAAGTCCATGACCAAACTCATTTTTGGTAACTTGGAGACTAGGAATGATGTGGATGTAAGGCTTAAGATAACTCCCCACATGGAGGGTTTGTTTAGGTCTTACCCCCACAACATGCCAATATTTAAATTTAAGTCTCAGTTAGCATAGCCTAAGCAAGAAGAACAAAATGATAACCCAAGGCTTGCTAACCAACCCTCTCAGACAAACACTCTACCAACACAGAGCCAACTGCATCATCCTCTCAAAAGGGTGATGTTAGTAAAAAGAAGAGAAAACAGGTTGATTTCGAACCTTTAAACATCTTAACTGAAGCAGCCTTGGCTGTAGAACTAGGTTTAGAATGTGAGGAACCTGAGTCACCTATCATTAGCCTAAAGAAGAAGAAGAAGTCTAAAACCACCTCTTCAGTCACCCAAATGGCTGAAGTTATAAAATCAGGGGCACACAGCTCACTAGATGTATCCTCTCAACAGGGTGCATCTATAGAATCAAGCATCCTCCCCAATGCACCTACCTGTAAAGAGTCAGCACAAGAGAGTGATAAGGCTGGCACAACACTGAGTGGAGAGCACATCACACTTGAAACTCCCTCTATTTCTCAGGGGGAGTTGCCAAAATCCATTCTACAATACTCTTCTCTTCCAGAATCTAACATTGAAATTTCTTTGGAGCCTGCAACTCAAGAAATTGAGGAGCAAGGCATTGATCACCAAGAATTACATTCTCTTGCTGAGCCAATGGACTCAAGTGACTTAGTGACTGACACTTTGCTCAACACCCAGGTACCACATTTAGATGGTCAGGGAATGCATGCTGGGGCATATCCTAATGACACCATCACAAACACAGAGGATTCACTAGTTTTCACTAGAGACTCTGTGCCTGTGTCACCTACTGTTGTAACTCATCCCACTCCTGTGGAGACAACAGTAGTAGAGTCTGTCCATCCGGCTATAGAAGTTGCATCTGTAACTGAGGAGTCTAGCTTGCCTAGCTCTAGCTCTCACTATATGTCCCAATGGCTGAAGCCTGTGCAACATGATAGTGCTTCAGGATCAGGGTCTGTTCCACCACAATTTACGGTTGAAGCACTCCAAAGCTTAATTGTGGATCAGATCCCTGAGTTCACAAAGATTGCTCAGCACCTTCTCACTGCAAACATGCCCAATCCAGACTATAAAGCTATCCTCATATGCCACAGAGATGATGTAGAAATTGAGAATGCAAAGATCATAGATGAAACTGAGAGAGATGGAAATGTAGATGCTTGGCTACAAGGAAAATATGACATCCCTCTCTCAGAAGGTCTCCAGTACCTCAGAGAGGAGTACATCACTTCACTAGGGTCCAATGCCAAATCTCTCACCCCTAATGATGTGTATAAGGCAATCAATGACACCTATAAAGGCATTCTCAAGGCTGCACACTACCTTGGCAAGGGCCTAAAAACAGAAGTTACAGCAGTTTGCATAGCAACAACTCAAGAGGTGCATGAGATAAAAAGGACTTTTGATGCTAAATTCCCTCAAATGGAGACTGTTCTCAAGGACATTCGATCCTGCAAGGCTACTTGTACAAAGATGGACAATGGTTTAGCCATTCTATCAGATACCGTCAAAGGTCTGGGGCACAAATTTCAAAATCTTTCTGATCAGACAACAGAAGCCAATGCCATGCTAAGAACTATGTTTGCAAATCAGTATGGAGACAAGCTACTTACTGAAGTCCCAGTGCATTCTATGTCTAAGTTTGAAGTGTAGAGACTGAAAGAACAATCCTTGTCTGGCTTCAAATCTACTGAACTGTTCACCAAGGTCAATGCTCTTGAAAGGGAAGTAGCCTCTGTCACCCAGTTAATGCTCATCTTATAGACACTGTCACTACTCTGACTGAGTAGTTGAACATTCAAGCCACCACCACAGCTGATGTTCTTCTGCATCAACAGTCCATGTTAGCTGATATGATGAAGCACATGGGTCTCCCTCTGCCTGATGAATCTTCAACTCCAAAGGTCAATCCTACAGCCTCTGTTCCTGACAACAAGCCTAAGGGGGAGAAGAGGATTTCAAGGGACTCAAATACAAAGGGGGAGAAACCACCAGTAAAGGGCATCAAATTCAATGAAGGTGGTCATCAAAGGGCTTCCAAATCTTTAACTCATGTCCCTGGCAAAGGAAAAGCCAAAGTTGGTAAGCCTACTTCACTTCCAGTTGTCACTCTACCAACTGTGCATGTCACTACCCCTGGTGGTCAAAAGCAATCTATCACAACCACAGTAGTTGCAGGGAGTATGCCATCTGACAAACCTTCTTTAACCATATCTAAAAGCGCCAAGCCAGTAGAGGTGAAGGTGGTCACTGAGGCCAAGCTACAAGAAATTTCAAACTCAAATGTCTATCATGATGATGCATTCTTGGAGCTTCTGAAAGTCTCAAAAGAATAGGCTAGTGATGCATTATCATACCACAGGAGTTTAAGGAGTCAGATTGACTACCTCACTGTGATACCAGAAGAGTTGATAGCCTGTGGCTCAAGGAAATAATGGTGGTAGGAAAGACCAAGATATGGCACCTAACCATCAACACTCTACAAGGCCTAAAGCACTCTGAAGTGGAGGTGTTCCTTGCACTAATTGAAAGAAGGAATGAGAACACCAAGAGTCTCTATGATGACTTAAGGGATGGTCAACCTTCAAGGCTACTTGAAGTATTCACTAATCCCAGAACCATTATCTACCAGGCTGGAACAAGAATTGATGATAACAAGCAACTGGTCATCCCTAAGCATCTAACTCCTGAGAACAAACCTCTCATCATTGCCATCACTGAGAAACTGAACAAGAAGAAGGGTTTAAGAACAGCAGAAGAATTAGAAGCTATATCTTATCTCAGGTCATACATTGCAACTGGCACTTTACCTGAGACTGCTAAGTTCAACCCAAGCAAGGATGGTGATCAAGACAAGGATGGGGATAAAAGTGATGGAAGGAGAACACATCACAGGAGTAATAAGGGTGATGAAGATAAGAAAAAGAAGAAGGATGATAAGGAGAAGAAGAATGATGATGACCAAGGTAAAGGCTGTGAAAGGAAAAGTGGAAGACAGCAAGCCTTACATTGCTGAAAGTAACCTCACCACAACACAAGACTCTAAGTCTAGGGTGAATACTGTCAGCAGTGACCTTCCAAAATTTACATCTATGGCTTCTGCAACTGTCTTGCCACCTCAAGAAGAGAAGAAGATTCAAGTCAAGAAACCATCTGTATGTTTCAAAAATCAAACTGCTAATGGAATACTACAATGGTCTACAGACAAAGGTCACATACTGCTGCCAAGTAATCATGTAAAAAGAACCAAATTCAAGCAAGCTGCAAGGAAATCAAAGCTATCCAAATCAAAGACCCTGACAATCTATCCAGGCTTAAAACTCCAACCACTAGATGAAGATTTTGATGAAGACAACCTGCAATTCTTACAAGCTCAAAGTATCTACCATGTTGTCATTGTTGATAACTGCCTTGAGATCAAATATACTGATGGAAGGGAGGAGAAATTCAAACAAGGAGGATGTCAGCACTGGGGCAAGCTACATGACATAGAAAGAATCATTACATTGTTGAGCTCAGAAGATAAAGTGGAAAGAGTATGGAAGCTGGAGCTAATTGATTTTGTGAAGATGACGAAAGATCATGAGGAGAGAATCAGAAAAGGGTGTCTTGAGAAATGGCTAGCAATGGAGAAAGAAATTGAGAGACTGGAGATTGAAGCAGAAAAGCTAAGGGCAAAGGGATTGTGTAGAGTTCAGTTTAATCCCTATGTGGTGAAGTATAGGAGGAGAAATGGGGATCAGGTCAACATCAGAATGAACCTACTCAACTACTATCCTGCAAACATTCTGAAACCAGTACTTAAAGATTTCAAAGACTCAATTTTGCTTGAAGAATTGGATGCTATGGCAGAAATAATAAAAGCTATGGATGAGAATACAAGGAAGGAGAAAGAAAGAAGATAGAAAGCATATGATGATTTGGAAGCCAAAGCTATGGAAAGGGAAACAAATGACAATGGCTAGTACTTCATCATAGGCTGTAAGTTTACTCACCCTGTAGTTCTATCCACATTGATAATCGAAATTCATACATGTACTGTCAAGTTTTATCTTTATGTATGTTAGGCTTGTTATCAGACATGAAATTGTGACTAAGGGTCTTACTCATAATTTAGGGGAGATTGTTAGTCACAGAGGCATGACTGAATACATCTAGTAACAAGCCTAAGTTATTTGTAATGCTATGCATTACTTACATGACCTCTTAACTGAGGAAACCTCTAGTTGTAGAGTTTCTACTGGTTTTGTACTTGTAATAGGCATCAAATTCTAGCTGTGTAACTGTACCTATTAAGTCAAGAATAATGCTTGAAATAAGTTCCAAGGTTCATGCCTCAAGCAAGGAGATAAAGACTGCCAAATATTCACAGTTGGGATTTGAAGAAATGAAGAATTTGCCTAAGTACCAATTCGAGAAGTACATTTGTCTATTCGAGAAGTCAGGGGTTCGATATCTCAGAAGACACTATTCGATTTCTCTGAATACACTGTTCGATATCTCATTCGATATATCAGAGATTCGATATGTCTATTACTCTGTTCGAGAACTCAAGGAGTCAACAGGTCAAAGGTGATATTCGAGTTCTCAAAAGGGTCAACAAGTCAAAGCTACATTCGATATCTCAAAGACTCAAGATGCTATTCGACATCTCAGGGATACGATATGTTAAAATGCTCTATTTGATATCTCAAGGACTCCCAGAGAAAAGAGCTATTCGAGAAGTGATTCGATATGTCAATATAACACTATTCGAGAACTCAGAGTTATCGATTAAGTCAATTATAGTTCTCGAATCACTCACTTAGCCACTTCTCGAATACATTCTTGAAGATAAAATACTGAAGAATTGTACAAGTCAGAAACCTGCAACAAGCCAAGACGCTTTATTTGACTATGTACTATAAAGCACGTTGGAAAGCCTACAAAGAAACTTGGAGAGATAAGTCAGGGGACAAGGAGCTAAAGAAGTGGATCTGAACAGACTTTGCAAAGCCAAATCTATAGCCGTTTGGACTCTTACTCAAATGAGATAGACAGACTGGAAAGTATTTTGTTTACCTACCTTATTTGTAGTAAGTAGGGGTATCCATGTCCATAAGGATACAGCCTCACTTCCTTAGCAGATAAATTTTTTTGAGAAACATCACAAGAAATATCTCTCTAAGTAAAACGAAGCTGAAAATACTATCATTTGTATTCACAGATTGTTGCAAAATCTTTATCTAATAAAATATTAGATTAAAGTAATATTGTGTTGTGTTTGTCTTTGTTATCCGCACTTACATATCTCACACACTCAACACATATCTTGCTGCAAAGATTCAAGAACGAAGAAAAGTTCAAGAATCCATTCACCCCCCCTTCTGTATTCTTTTACTGTATTCAATACTCAACTAGTGTCGTATCGATTGAAAAAAAATTTATTCTTGTACGTGTTTATAATGTAAATCCGCCAAAAGTGCTACTCCCTCTAACTAGTGCCGTATCGATTGAACATGATCTATTTTTTTTTCGACGATCCAACTGTACGAATAATGTTATATACTGATTTTAGTGATGTGTACAAAAAATTAGAAAAAAATGAATCATTCTTGTATGATATTTTAATGGTCAATTATCAAAGTATTCCTTGGTCAAAGTAGTAAAATTTTCGAATAATATTTTTTTTTTAATTTTTTTTGGACGATCCAACCGTACGGATGATGTTATATACTAATTTTATTGATGTGTACAAAAAGTTAGAAAAAAAAAATTATTGTCGTACGTGTTTATAATGTAAATCCGCCAAAAGTGCTACTCCCTCAAACTAGTGTCGTACTGATTGAATATGATATATTCTTTTTTCGACGATCCAACCGTACGAATAATGTTATATACTGATTTTAGTGATGTGTACAAAAAATTAGAAAAAAATGAATCATTCTTGTATGATATTTTAATGGTCATTTATCAAAGTACTAATTGGTCAAACTAGTATAATTTTCGAATAATATTTTTTTTAAATTTTTTTGGAGGAACCAACCGTACGAATGATGTTATATACTAATTTTAGTGATGTGTACAGAAATTTAGAAAAAAAAATTCATTCTTGTACGTGTTTATAATGTAAATCCGCCAAAAGTGCTATTCCCTCTAATTAGTTTCGTACCGATTGAACATGATCTATTTTTTTTCGATGATCCAACTGTACGAATGATGTTATATACTGATTTTAGTGACTTGTACAAAAAATTAGAAAAAAACGAATCATTCTTGTATGATATTTTAATGGTCAAATATCAAAGTACTCATTGGTCAAACTAGTATAATTTTTGAATAATATTTTTTTTAAATTTTTTTTGGACAATCCAACCGTACGAATGATGTTATATACTAATTTTAGTGATGTGAACAAAAAGTTAGAAAAAAATCGTTCTTGTACGTGTTTATAATATAAATCGCCAAAAGTACTACTCCCTCGAACTAGTGTCGTATCGATTGAACATGATCTATTTTTTTTCGACGATCCAACCGTACGAATAATGTTATATACTGATTTTAATGATGTGTACAAAAAATTAGAAAAAAATGAATCATTCTTGTATGATATTTTAATGGTCAATTATCAAAGTACTCCTTGGTCAAAGTAGTAAAATTTTCGAATAATATTTGTTTTTAATTTTTTTGGACGATCCAACCGTATGGATGATGTTATATACTAATTTTAGTGATGTGTACAAAAAGTTAGAAAAAAAAAATCATTCTTGTACGTGTTTATAATATAAATCCGACAAAAGTGCTACTCCCTCTAACTAGTGTCGTACCGATTGAACATGATCTATTTTTTTTCGACGATCCAACCATACGAATTATGTTATATACTGATTTTAGTGATGTGTACAAAAAATTAGAAAAAAAAGTGAATCATTCTTGTATGTTATTTTAATGGTCAAATATCAAAGTACTCTTTGGTCAAACTAGTATAATTTTCGAATAATAACTTTTTTAAATTTTTTGTTGGACGATCCAACTGTACGGATGATGTTATATACTAATTTTATTGATGTGTAGAAAAAACTAGAAAAAAAAAATCATTCTTGTACATGTTTATAATATAAATTCGCCAAAAGAACTACTACCTCTAACTAGTGTCGTACCGATTGAACATGATCTATTTTTTTAAAGATTTTTTCGACGATCCAACCATACGAATGTAGTTATATACTAATTTTAGTGATGTGTACAGAAAATTAGAAAAAAATGAATCATTTATGATATTTTAATGGTCAATTATCAAAGTACTCCTTGGTCAAACAAGTAAAATTTTCGAATAATATTTTTTTAAATTTTTTTTGGACGGTCCAACCATACGGGTGATGTTATATACTAATTTTAGTGATGTGTACAAAAACTTAAAAAAAAAAAATTATTCTTGTACGTGTTTATAATGTAAATCCGCCAAAAGTGCTACTCCCTCTAACTATTGTCGTATCAATTGAACATGATCTATTTTTTTAAATTTTTTTCGACGATCCAACCATACGAATGATGTTATATACTGATTTTCGTGATGTGTACAAAAAATTAGAAAAAAATGAATCATTTTTGTATGATATTTTAATGGTCAATTATACAAGTACTATTTGGTCAAACTGGTATAATTTTCGAATAATAATTTTTTTAAATTTTTTGTTGGACGATCCAACTGTACGGATGAGTTATATACTAATTTTATTGATCTATTTTTTAAAAAAATTTTTCGACAATCCAACCGTACGAATGATGTTATATACTGATTTTCGTGATGTGTACAAAAAATTAGAAAAAAATGAATCATTTTTGTATGATATTTTAATGGTCAATTATCAAAGTACTCTTTGGTCAAACTAGTATAATTTTCGAATAATAATTTTTTTAAATTTTTTGTTGGACGATCCAACTGGACGGATGATGTTATATACTAATTTTATTGATGTGTAGAAAAAACTAGAATAAAAATCATTCTTTTACATGTTTATAATATAAATTCGCCAAAAGAACTACTCCCTCTAACTAGTGTCGTACCGATTGAACATGATCTATATTTTTAAATTTTTTTTCGATGATCCAACCATACGAATGTTGTTATATACTGATTTTAGTGATGTGTACAAAAAACTAGAAAAAAATGAATCACTTATGATATTTTAATGGTCAATTATCAAAGTACTCCTTGGTCAAACAAGTAAAATTTTCGAATAATATTTTTTTAATTTTTTTTTGGACGGTCCAACCATACGGGTGATGTTATATACTAATTTTAGTGACGTGTACAAAAAGTTAGGAAAAAAAAATTATTCTTGTACGTGTTTATAATGTAAATCCGCCAAAAGTGCTACTCCCTCTAACTATTGTCGTATCAATTGAACATGATCTATTTTTTTAAATTTTTTTTCGATGATCAAACCATACGAATGATGTTATATACTGATTTTCGTGATGTGTACAAAAATTTAGAAAAAAATGAATCATTTTTGTATGATATTTTAATGGTCAATTATCAAAGTACTATTTGGTCAAACTGTTATAATTTTCGAATAATAATTTTTTTAAATTTTTTGTTGGACGATCCAACTGTACGGATGAGTTATATACTAATTTTATTGATCTATTTTTTAAAAATTTTTTTCGACAATCCAACCGTACGAATGATGTTATATACTGATTTTCGTGATGTGTACAAAAAATTAGAAAAAAAATATCATTTTTGTATGATATTTTAATGGTCAATTATCAAAGTACTCTTTGGTCAAACTAGTATAATTTTCGAATAATAATTTTTTTAAATTTTTTGTTAGACGATCCAACTGGACGGATGATGTTATATACTAATTTTATTGATGTGTAGAAAAAACTAGAATAAAAATCATTCTTGTACATGTTTATAATATAAATTCGCCAAAAGAACTACTCCCTCTAACTAGTGTCGTACCGATTGAACATGTTCTATTTTTTTAAATTTTTTTTCGATGATCCAACCATACGAATGTTGTTATATACTGATTTTAGTGATGTGTACAAAAAACTAGAAAAAAATTAATCATTTATGATATTTTAATGGTCAATTATCAAAGTACTCCTTGGTCAAACAAGTAAAATTTTCGAATAATATTTTTTTAAATTTTTTTTGGACGGTCCAACCATACGGGTGATGTTATATACTAATTTTAGTGATGTGTACAAAAAGTTAGGAAAAAAAAATTATTCTTGTACGTGTTTATAATGTAAATCCGCCAAAAGTGCTACTCCCTCTAACTATTGTCGTATCAATTGAACATGATCTATTTTTTTAAATTTTTTTTCGATGATCAAACCATACGAATGATGTTATATACTGATTTTCGTGATGTGTACAAAAATTTAGAAAAAAATGAATCATTTTTGTATGATATTTTAATGGTCAATTATCAAAGTACTATTTGGTCAAACTGGTATAATTTTCGAATAATAATTTTTTTAAATTTTTTGTTGGACGATCCAACTGTACGGATGAGTTATATACTAATTTTATTGATCTATTTTTTAAATTTTTTTTTCGACAATCCAAACGTACGAATGATGTTATATACTGATTTTCGTGATGTGTACAAAAAATTAGAAAAAAATGAATCATTTTTGTATGATATTTTAATGGTCAATTATCAAAGTACTCTTTGGTCAAACTAGTATAATTTTCGAATAATAATTTTTTTAAATTTTTTGTTGGACGATCCAACTGGACGGATGATGTTATATACTAATTTTATTGATGTGTAGAAAAAACTAGAATAAAAATCATTCTTGTACATGTTTATAATATAAATTCGCCAAAAGAACTACTCCCTCTAACTAGTGTCGTACCGATTGAACATGATCTATTTTTTTAAATTTTTTTTCGATGATCCAACCATACGAATGTTGTTATATACTGATTTTAGTGATGTGTACAAAAAACTAGAAAAAAATGAATCATTTATAATATTTTAATGGTGAATTATCAAAGTACTCCTTGGTCAAACAAGTAAAATTTTCGAATAATATTTTTTTAAATTTTTTTTGGACGGTCCAACCATACGGGTGATGTTATATACTAATTTTAGTGATGTGTACAAAAAGTTAGGAAAAAAAATTATTCTTGTACGTGTTTATAATGTAAATCCGCCAAAAGTGCTACTCCCTCTAACTATTGTCGTATCAATTGAACATGATCTATTTTTTTAAATTTTTTTTCGATGATCAAACCATACGAATGATGTTATATACTGATTTTCGTGATGTGTACAAAAATTTAGAAAAAAATGAATCATTTTTTTATGATATTTTAATGGTCAATTATCAAAGTACTATTTGGTCAAACTGGTATAATTTTCGAATAATAATTTTTTTAAATTTTTTGTTGGACGATCCAACTGTACGGATGAGTTATATACTAATTTTATTGATCTATTTTTTTAAATTTTTTTTCGACAATCCAACCGTACGAATGATGTTATATACTTATTTTCGTGATGTGTACAAAAAATTAGAAAAAAATGAATCATTTTTGTATGATATTTTAATGGTCAATTATCAAAGTACTCTTTGGTCAAACTAGTATAATTTTTTTAAATTTTTTGTTGGACGATCCAACTGGACGGATGATGTTATATACTAATTTTATTGATGTGTAGAAAAAACTAGAAAAAAAATCATTCTTGTACATGTTTATAATATAAATTCGCCAAAAGAACTACTCCCTCTAACTAGTGTCGTACCGATTGAACATGATCTATTTTTTTAAATTTTTTTTCGATGATCCAACCATACGAATGTTGTTATATATTGATTTTAGTGATGTGTACAAAAAACTAGAAAAAAATGAATCATTTATGATATTTTAATGGTCAATTATCAAAGTACTTCTTGGTCAAACAAGTAAAATTTTCGAATAATATTTTTTTAAATTTTTTTTGGACGGTCCAACCATACGGGTGATGTTATATACTAATTTTAGTGATGTGTACAAAAAGTTAGGAAAAAAAAATTATTCTTGTACGTGTTTATAATGTAAATCCGCCAAAAGTGCTACTCCCTCTAACTATTGTCGTATCAATTGAACATGATCTTTTTTTTTAAATTTTTTTTCGATGATCCAACCATACGAATGATGTTATATACTGATTTTCGTGATGTGTACAAAAATTTAGAAAAAAATGAATCATTTTTGTATGATATTTTAGTGGTCAATTATCAAAGTACTCCTTGGTCAAAGTATTAAAATTTTCGAATAATATTTTTTTTTAATTTTTTTTGGATGATCCAACCGTACGGATGATGTTATATACTAATTGTAATAACCTTGAAATTTCGAATTAATTTTCCTACTCGATATTTAAATTTGATTTAAGAGCGATGCATTATTATATTTTAATTAGCGCGTTTTTGAAATTTTATATATTCATTTTATATTTAGTTATTCATATTTATTTATTGTTTACTAAAATTAGGAAAATAGAATTTTTATTTTTATCTTTATTTTGGGTCGAATTTATTTTAGGAAACGAAATTTAGTGTATCGTTTTAATTAGCCAGCCGGGAGAAAATAACTGATTAAGGGGTCATCATTTTTTTATTTTTATGAAAATAGCACTAACCTTGTAATTATTATGCCATTTACAATTGTTCCCCATTATTTATTTCTTTTTAATTAATAAAATACCACACTAAAATTATTATCATTATTGTACATTATTAGAGGCAATCAGTTTATTTTATAAGACCACAAGAGCCCAAGCCCAAACCAAATCACAGATTGTCTATTTCATTCTAAACCAAAACAAAATACTCGATCAAATCATATATACACGAAACAGAGTAAGCAGGTAGATGTCTCTCTATAAATTCTTCTCTTTCCTTTTAATTGTTTTATTCGATTTCACTTCTCTTGAACTGGGTAGGCTCGATTAGTATTTTAGGTCTCGTGTTTTGTTTGTTCGGATCGGTTGTTGCCAAATTTGTGATGAATGTTGGTGATTAAATCGGAGATGTCGAGGGGTCGCAGAGAGAGATTGGTTGTTGTGTTGCCGTGTGAAGTAGAGGCGGAGAGAGGTAGATGGTATTTGTAACGCCCCCAAATCCGGGGCCAGGGATATGGGTCGCTACCGCGGAAAACCTTAACAACCAAACAATCAACTGCCAATATTAAATCTAAAACATGACATCCGACCCCTAACTACCAAGAATCTTTTCAGGTTATAGACTTGGAAACAAGAAATCCGAAAACACTTATAATAACTTACAACTCTTGGTACAACGATTCTCTTATACAGTCTTATGTTGTTAGTATCACCTTGACATAAAGTATACAACAACCACAATATTCTAATACAACAATTATTATAACTCAGGAATATGAATACCATACCAGTATAACTAAACATCTGGTAGACAAACTCAAAATACAGAATCACTCTGAGCCGAACATCAACTCGATCCATGACTCGCCTTGCTTCGAGCTAAACTAAGTCAACTGCATCCACTATCTATCTCTTTAAAATAAGATTTAAACAAAAGCAAGAATGAGCGAAAGAGACGCTCAGCAAGTATATAATAGAGTATACTAAAATACTTTTGGAAAACTTTGAAGGTTTTAAAAATCCAACTTTGAGGATGAAACCATTCTTGAAATATTCATAACGATAATTTTTCAATAGGAAAGAGGTTAATAGAATTCAATAAGAAGTTCACCTCGACAGCTTTATAAACGATTTTGATATTTAACTCAACAATTTTTATAGCGATTTCCGATCAAAACCTTGAATAACTGAGCAACAGATGCTTCAGCTACTAAGAGACAACATTTAAGGAATCACGAAGCTACATCAACTCTCAATTGAACAAACATTCAAGAAATTCGCAACTATTACAATCTCATTATTGTCCACTAGGCACCCATATACCTAGCTGCCGAACCGGCCTGACAATAATGAGTTGGATAATTGAGAAGATCTCAATTCATTCTCGATTTTTGACAGTCACTGTGCAACAAATGCTTCAACGACAGTCTGAATCTCGAATTAATTTAGAACAAATCAAAAAGATTTGACGCTTGATTCTCGACGAAGAAAATATGATTTTTCAGGCAATGTGTCTTGATAATGATAACACTTACTGATAGACAATAACAATCTATCTCAGAATAAAGAAGTTGAAATTGAAAAGTTTGAGATACTGGTCTTCCGCCTCTACGATACCCCACAGCGCGATCAACCGCTGTGTCGCAAGTACCGCACTCCCGTGATACCCCATAGCACGATCACTACTATGTCGCAAGTACCACAATATCATTCTGCTAGCGTAAAGGTGGTTGAAAAGTCAACCTGGCAACATTTGTGCCAAAATATAAACATTCTCTTTCGATACCACGAGTTTATAATTTCCCCGTGTTGATCTGAAAGGAACCCATGGGCCATCTCCCATGTTGACCAGTGGATTATACGATTATTCCTCCGAATAAAATTGATTGATTTGGATTCATATTCACTTCTGGCCGATCGCCAGTCTACACTTTGTACAAAACCGACCTGGACAATAGGCCGTCACAATAATCTCAAAAGGAATTAATTTATTTTATTGGCACAAACAATATGTCAATTCAAGACAATAAAGTAGCAACCTTGAACAAGAAAGGTTTGCGGATCAGAATAAATCTTGTGAGTCGTCTTGAAATAATAAGAACGACTTCCAATATGATAAGGATATTTAAAAAGGAGAATTCACATTCCCAACAGATACTGAGGTGTGTCATAATCATGACAGAATATAAACAGTTCTTATAGGGTAAAGAACAATTGTAAACTTTATAACACAATGGATAAAATCACAAGTGGGATAAATTGAAAGCAGTTATAAAACTGATTAAAAAGACTTGAACGATTTCTCACGAATTTAAGAGTTTTAAATAAGGCATTTGCAGAACTTTCATTTTTAAGAAAGCATAATACTACACTAGAGCATTCGTCATAGATATTTTAAAAACATGCATACTCTGAAAGAAGAGCACGGTTAGTAGTCTTGCAATACATGCAACATACTTCCAATATAGGATATACTATGAACAATAGAGCATAAAGTAAATAATTTGCAATTATGGATTTAAATATAATTCACACATTTCATATATTTCAAAATACGAATACTCTGAACGATAGAGTATGCATAGATAAACTTGCCTCTGGTCCTGAGCATAAAGCAGAAAACCGCGAGTAAATCCTTCGCACCTTGTCCAAGCAATTCCATGGAGGTAACTTACCTTTCTTCATACGACGCCTCGATCTCGAAGTGTGGGAAATGCAGGAAAGATTTATACTCTACCCGTGGCTCGACTTCGGTCTACGGCTCGAGAAATAGGCACTAACAATGTCAACCAGAAAGTACGTGAGCGATTCGCCAGAATAAAATACTTCTCAGCCGATAATAATAATTAAATATAATAATAACATAACTCTCGAAAATCTGCTCGATAAATAACGGATAACCCCAGATAAATAAATCTCTCTTCGAACCACAAAAATAAACCCGTAATATTTATCGTAAATCCGGCTTAATAGAAATACGGCTCCGACGATACTCCGTGTCTTACGTCTCGTAAATAATTAAACCACTAATTATTCTCAAACAAAATAATCCAACAATCTATTTGTTTATAAAAATTTTAAATTCAAAATTATTATTATTGCTCTCACCATTTATAAATCTCGTAATATAAATAAATCTTATTCTGATTTAACCCACTAAAATAATCTGAAAAAAATATTTATTATCATCTATCCATAATAAAACCTTATTTAACTCCACTTATTCACAATAAATCTTTCTTTTTATCAACAAAATAATAAGTCACTAAATTATGTCCAATAAATCACAAATATTTCTGATTAATAAATAACTTATTTAATTAAACCATTTTTAATAAGTTAATTGTTAACAACCATTTTAATTATTCCATATTCCCATTTATTCACAAATATTCCTCCTTTTTATGTAAATCTCTAATTTTTATCCAAAAATCATTAAATGATTACTTTTTAACAAATTAATAAATAATTACTCCATTTTTATCAAACTCCTTTTATAAAAAAAAAATATTCTCATTTCTCACAATTTAGATAATAACTACTTTTTAACATTTTTCACCCTTTTTCATTTTATTAATTAATCATTTCTCTCAATTAATAATATTTATCCTCTTTATTTAATTAATTACTATATTATTAAACTCTTTTTATTCTTACGATTTAATAAACCAAATATTAATACAATTTGTAAATCAAACACCTCTTTTATTTAATTAACTACTTTATTATTGGTTTTATTGTTATGTATATATATTTATCTATGTTTCAGTTTATTTATTAATAACTCACACCAAACACTCACCCATGCTTAGAAATTGAACACCACACACACATCCACTCTGCTCAGCCACTGCAACATCTACGGACACATTCCCAGCAACTCTTCCATTCAATTCAACACTACATTACAACTAATACATCCCACTCGAACATCACCCACTCCCCTATACTCCTTATCAAAATCTAAACTCACCCCACCAGTACCATACCACTGCTCGTACACACCAACCTACTGCTCAACAACATCACCTTTGTACCAATTAAAACGAAACCCCCAAATCATCATGTGCACACACTCGACAACAAGTACACACGCACCACATCTCTGTCTCGTCCCTCCCCTGTAATCGATATTAACACACACACACCCAACAGTACAATACAAAACAATATCATCACTCATTCCCCCTCACTCGAGTTCGATACCAACACACCACCACAGCCTCGCTCGGAACTTACACTACCACCTATCGTCGCCGTTGCTAGATTACAAACCGACAACCACCACAAAAATTCTCTGCGTCGCCCCTGTTTACAATCCAAACACAACCAAACCCATCTCCTTATCACTCCGATTCAACCACCACGACTAGGACCTCGACCTCCCCCGTCCTCTTCTCCGGTTACCACCTATAAACACAACCACCGGAACACAACACCCTCATCGCCAAGCACGAACCGAACACCACCACTCACCTCGAACACAAACCCACACGTAACACCCAATACAACAACCACAATCAACACAACTAATCCAACACGAACGACTTTCGGAACTATGCAAAGCGAATCGGAAAAAGAAACAGAGAAAATAAAGAAAGGAATGAACAGAAAGAAAATAACCTGAAGAAACTAAGTGAACTACGTGATGGTTTAAAAAAAACAATGGCCGGGTTTGTCTTGGAGAATAATGATTTGGGTTTGGTGTTTCTGGCTGTGTAGCGAAATGAAAGAGGGGATTGATTTTTGTTTTTATCACAGGGCTTTTGCTTGGTTTTGCAGATAGAGAATTAGAGAGAAATAGACTTGGGTTGTGTTTGTGTATGAAACTGTAACGCCCCCAAATCCACCCTGACAGGGGACCCGGGTCGTCACATTGTCTCAATATCCTGTAGCACAAGTTACGCAATAACAAAGCAAAATATATAATACAACGGGGCATAAAATGTCCCACTCCGCAGATCCAAGATCGTCTTCACAGCGTAATACAAAACAACTTGGTACATCTCGAATTAATATATTACAAAAGTTCACATCAATAGAAATATAAAGATTCCAGTTGGATCTTCTAATTGTTGTTGCCATAGCCTTGCGCTTTCCCTTTTCCTTTATAGCCCTGGCTGGACGTCTCGCCTTTCTCCGTCTTGATAGCTGAACAAAATGTTGTAAAGCAAGAATGAGCAACTATAGTGCTCAGCAAGTTCTCTTCTCGCTCGGTACATAAATATAATAAGGTTTACCGAAATTAATACTCAAAATTTAATATCGAATGTAACAATGTGATTTGACTCAAATTTATCTTGAAAATATCATACTCGAAAGGCTCAAAACTCATCTCAAAACAGAATACTCAAAAGACTCATTTGATATAACTCTGATAACTCATGATGTAAGAATGAACTGGTCTTCCACCTCTCCGTATCTCGGTGGGGCGATCAACTAACCAACCAAGAATACCGGCCTCCGATGACACCGCACTTCGCCCGATCACGGCTACAATACGATATCAACTATAATATATATGTATGAATGCTAGCATCATAATGGTTATCAATTCAACCAAGGCAACGAATGCCTAAATATTCTCGGGTCCGTAAAACGGTACACGAGTCTCTCTTTCTCTATAAAGGGCCTCTTGCCCAAAATTGACCAGTAGAATACAGAATTCCCGAATAGTTGGATACAGATAACTTGAGATAACTCTTTCAGAAAATATTTACAAATCTGGCGGACTGCCAGTATGACTCAATTGTACCACCAATCCGAACAATGGACTGATGTAAATTCTCAATAATAATTTATCGGTTGACATGAACGAAATGCCAAACCTTGACAATAAAATCGACTATCTCGAATCTATGAGAATAGTCCTAAGATTAAAGTAATTGGGAGTCGTACTGAACAATTAGTACTTCTCGATATTTATAATACTCACTTTGATGAACGTTTAGATAGAATATTTTTCACTTGATCGACGAATAAAAATCTCTAATAATTATAATTTTAAACTCCTATCGGTTAGTTCAAACGAGGAACTAACTGAAAGATAATCAATAAATAACGATTGAATTTGTACAATAAATTCAATCGAAAAGAATAAATTTAACTATCTCGGACGAATGAGATTAGTTTCGCTGAATAAAATAACAGTCGTCTCGAATTAATGAGATCGACCCGATATCAATTAAATTGTTTCTACGCATATAGGGATTATAATTCTCAAATAAACTAACTTGACAATATAATGATATTTAACAAGAAATAATTCTCTAAAGAAATTATTGCATCATATAGGGCAACAGATAATCTCAATATATAACATCTCAAAAATAATTAAGAAAATAAATAACACGAACAGAAATTCACAGTTTCCAAAAGTTAGGGTAAGAACGAACTTGCCTCGATCTCGAAGTGCAAACGAATGCAGATAAAAAATTATACTCTACCCGTGAACTCGGCTTCGGTCTACGGCTCGGGGATTATTCTCTAAAAATGGCAACCAGAAATACGTGAGCGATTCTTCAAAATAAAATACTCCCGATCCGATAATCTAATTAATAATAATATAATATTTCATGAAATATCTGGAATAAATAACAGAAACCAATTCCGGGATAAATAAATATTTCTTCGAACACAGGAATTAAATCTGGAGAATATATCCTATTTTTAATCTCTAGAAATCTAAATTCTTACTCAAAATGAAAAATTCAAACATCCGTTTTTATTCAATTTAAATCCATATTTATTATTCTCATTTTTAAACTAATTATCAAAGAATTCTAATTTTTAAGAAATCTCACAAAATTCTAATTTACTAAATTCCTTAATAAAACAAATTTTAAATCTCTAAATTAAATCTGACTCGATCCGGTTAATTAAAATAAACCGAAAAAAATTAAAAACATCTTTCCAAAAATAAAACACATTTTATTCTATTTATTCACAAATATAACCTTTTTATTGTAAATTAATAAATCTCTAAAATTGTGTCCAAAATCACAATTATATTAAATCTCTAAATTATTTTCAAAATCACCTAATAACACTTATTTAATTAATAAAGTAATAAATCCTAAATTACATTTTTTTTTTAAAACTCTAAATAATTCTATTTAATGAATTAAACAATTAAACCATTTAAAAACTATTTATTACTAACTAATTTAATTAACTGTCCAAATAATAATATCTCGACTAATAACGTTCAATTGCTAATTAAATAAAACTGTACCGTTTTAATTAGTACTGTATTATTATATTATTATTTAACAGATAAATCAGGTGGGCCCCACATCTCCCCACCGTGGGTCCCACCCTTCCCCTCCCCTGCATCTAACACAGACAATACCTCTCTTTTCTCCCCAACAACAATCTCTCTCGTTGTTCTCTCTACCATCTCTCTCTCTCTCTCTCTCTCTCTCTCTCTCTCTCTCTCTTTCTCATCTCTCTGCCCTCTATCTCTCTCTTCGATCGCCGTGATAACCACCACCACACACGGCAACACCACTTCCTCCTAATCTCTCCACTCTCCCTTTACTCCCGTTTCATCCCCCCCACTCCAAATACAATACGCGGCAACGAATACATTCACCCACACCACAAATCGACAAACCATTGAAATCCCTCATCACTCTATGTTCTCAACCTCTTCTCCTACTCCCTCAAGTCTCACTCTCGTTCTCGATCTACAAAACCAACCACACAACATCTCTCCCTTCTTTTCTGTCAACAATCACAGTCCTCTCCTCTAATCGACATCACGATTACTACTCTCCTCTCCCTCGATACAAATCGGACAAACCCAGCACCAAGGTGTAAATGAAGAAACCGAAGGACTTAAACAGAACAAGAAGAAAGCAAAGAAAGAAATGAAAAGAGAAGGAAAAAAAAAATAAGAAACAAGAACAACAAGAAAAGAACTACCTGTGGTTTTAAAACAGAAAATGGCCGGTTTTGTTTTGGAGAAGTAAAAGGATTTGGGTTTGGTGTTTATGGCTGTGTAGAGAATAAAAGAGAAGATTGGTTTTTGTTTGTTTTTGGTTAAAAAAAACACAGAACTTGTGTTTGTTAAACAAGGACAGGACTTGTGTTTTTATATATTGAACCGAGATCTGTGTTTGTTTTTCTGTTTGTGTGAAGTAAATGAGATCGTTGGGTTTGTTTTTGTTAATGCAGAGACCAGCCTTTTTATAACAAAAATAAGGTATTGTGATTAATCATGAAATTGGTAATGGTTGTGATAAAAAAATAAAAAGACTAAATCATGGAGAAAAAAATCATTGCAACATTTAGTGGTGTAATCATCATAAAAATTTTTTATTTAATAGGTGGGTAATTATTAAATTAAAAAAATAAAAAATGGGGGACAATTATAATGATGCAAATATTTAATATAATTTTAATAAAAAGATTTCGTTTTTCTCCCGCTGACTAATTAAAACGAGACTCAAAAATTCGGCTAAAAAAATAAAAATCTATTTCGAAAATTCGTGGTTATTACAGTCTTCCCCCCTTATAGGATTCCGTCCTCGGAATCAAAACTATGCACTAAACAATTCCGGATATTTATTCCGCATTTCACTTTCTAATTCCCACGTGGCTTCCTCAACTTGGTGGTTTCTCCAAAGTACTTTCACTAAATTCACTTTCTTAGTTCTTAACTCTTGCACTTTGTAATCTAGGATCTCTACTGGTTTTTCTTCGTATGTCAAATCTGGACGAATTTCCACTGGTTCGTAGGTTATAACGTGCCTGAAATCAGAATGGTACTCTCTTAACGCAGAAACATGAAACACATCGTGGATATGCTGAAGGTCTGGAGGTAGGGCCAACTGATAAGCTAGTGGTCCTATCTTCTTAAGTATCTCAAAAGGTCCTATATATCTGGGGATTAACTTGCCTTTCTTTCCGAATCTCATTACTCCTTTCCAAGGTGAAACTTTTAACATCACTTTATCTCCCACTTCAAACGCTTTGTCTTTCCTCTTTTGATTTGCATACTTCCTCTGTCGGTCTTGTGCTGCAACTAACCTTTTTCGAATAACCTCGGTTGCTTGCTTAGTTTGTTGAAGTAATTCCGGTCCTAGTACCTTCCTTTCTCCTACTTCATCCCAATATAAAGGTGATCTACACTTCCTTCCGTACAAAGCTTCATAAGGTGCCATACATATGCTCGAATGGTAACTATTGTTGTAAGCAAACTCGACTAGGGGCAAATGCTCATCCCAACTTCCTTTAAAATCAAGTGCACAGGCTCTTAACATATCTTCAACTGTTTGAATCGTCCTTTCACTTTGTCCGTCGGTCTGTGGATGATATGCAGTGCTCAGATTTAACTTCGTGCCAAGACATTCTTGAAAACTTTTCCAAAATCGTGAAGTAAAACGGGCATCTCTATCAGATACAATTGAAACAGGTACTCCGTGACGAACTACAATCTCCTTTAGGTACATGTTCACCAATCTCTCAACGGAATACTTATCACTAATTGGTAGGAAATGCGCAGATTTAGTGAGTCGGTCGACAATAACCCAAATAGCATCGTGGTTGGCTCTTGTTCGGGGCAATCCTACGACAAAATCCATGGTAATATGCTCCCATTTCCACTCTGGTATCTCTAAAGGTTGTAGAAGTCCACTTGGTCGTTGATGTTCTGCCTTCACTTTCTGACATGTCAAACACTTACTTACCCATTCTGCAATCTCCCTCTTCATGTTGGGCCACCAATAATTCAACTTGATGTCTTGATACATTTTTGTGCTCCCTGGGTGAATGGAATATCTCGAGTTATGCGCTTCACTCATAATTTCTTCCTTCAACTCTGTAACATTAGGAATCCATATTCTCGATGCAAATCGCTTAATTCCCTTTTCATCTTTTGAACTTAGAAAATTCTTCTCCGGTCAACTCTGATCTTCTTTCTTCCATCACTTGCTCTTGACAACGTCGAATCTTCTCGAGTAACTCTGGTTGAAACTGAATGCTGTAAACTCTTTCATTGTTTTGGACTGGGATCTTGACTTCTAATTCCATCTTCTCAAATTCTCTAACCAATTCTTCTGAGGTTGTCAACAGGTTTAGTCTCTCCTTTCTACTTAATGCATCAGCTACAACATTAGCCTTCCCTGGGTGATAGTTTATCGAGCAATCATAGTCTTTGATCAACTCCAACCATCATCTTTGTCTCATGTTTAATTCCTTCTGCGTGAATATATACTTTAAGCTCTTGTGATCCGTGTAAATCTCGCATTTCTCTCCGTAAAGGTAATGTCTCCAAATCTTGAGTGCAAAAACAATAGCAGCAAGTTCCAAATCATGAGTAGGGTAACGGGACTCATACTCCTTCAGTTGCCGAGAGGCATAAGCTATTACTTTTCCGTGTTGCATCAAAACACATCCTAAACCCTTGTGAGAGGCGTCGCTGAAAATTACGAAATCGCCTTTCTCATCGGGTAAGGTCAACACCGGGGTAGTAGTCAATCTCTTCTTCAATTCTTGAAAGCTATCTTCGCATTTGGGGGTCCATTCGAACTTTTCACTCTTTCTGGTAAGCCGAGTCAGTGGCGTCGCTATCTTTGAGAAATCCTTCACGAATCTACGATAGTATCCGGCCAATCCAAGGAAACTTCTAACTTCGGTGGGAGTCTTGGGTCTCTCCCAATCTGCTACAGCTTCTATCTTTGCGGGGTCTACAGAAATCCCTTCGCCGCTTACAATGTGTCCCAAAAATTGAACTTCTTTTAGCCAGAATTCACACTTCGAGAATTTCGCATATAACTTTTCCTTCCGCAGCGTTTCCAGAACTAGACGGAGGTGTTCAGCATGTTCCTCAGGAGACTTCGAGTATATCAGGATGTCATCAATAAATACAATCACGAACTTGTCCAAGTATCTCTTGAACACACGATTCATCAAATCCATAAAAGCAGCTGGCGCATTCGTCAATCCAAAAGACATGACTAAGAATTCGTAATGTCCATATCGAGTCCTAAAGGCAGTCTTAGGAATATCTTCAGGCTTGATCTTTAGTTGATGATAGCCGGATCTCAAATCAATCTTTGAAAAACATCTAGCTCCCTTAAGTTGGTCAAACAGATCATCGATTCGAGGTAAAGGGTACTTATTCTTGATGGTCATCTTGTTCAACTCACGATAATCAATACATAATCGCATGGATCCGTCCTTCTTCTTCACGAACAGCACTGGAGCTCCCCACGGGGATACACTTGGTCTGATTACGCCTTTGTCAAGTAATTCTTGCAGTTGGGTAGCCAACTCCTTCATCTCAACTGGAGCCATACGGTATGGTGCTTTGGAAATTGGTGCAGTTCCCGGGGCAAGATCGATATTGAATTCTATTTCTCTGTCGGGCGGCAATCCAGGTAACTCTTCAGGAAAAACATCTTCGAATTGATTTACTACAGGGATTTCATCAATGGCAGGGGCTTGCTTCTCGTTGTCAACCACATAAGCTAAGTAGGCTTGACACCCACTTCTTAGTAGTTTCTTCGCTTGAATCAAAGTCAGAAAATTACTATTAGGTTTCCTTCCGCGAAATTGTATTCTTTTGCCGTTGGGTCCCTTTACACTAACCCACTTACGCCGGCAATTGATTTGAGCATCATAACGTGTCAACCAATCCATTCCCAGAATTATATCAAACTCCCCTAAATTAAAAGAAAGAAGGTCTGCTTCGAAACGTTGTCCTTGGATTTCAATTCCACAATCTGGACATATCTGATCTACAGGGACTTTTTCCTGATTTGCTACTTCTATAATCAATGTCTCCCCTAATGGTACGGACTGAATATCCAATTTATTCCTAAAATTCTCCGATATGAAAGATTTTGTTGCTCCCGAATCAAACAAAACACATGCATCTACGGAATTGACTAAAAGCGTACCTGCAATCACATCACTATCAGCAATAGCATCCTTCACCGTCATGTTGAAAGTACGAGCAGTTGGCTTGTTGCTGGGAGGTGCCATGAGTCTAGGTGCATTTGTCTCCTTTGGTGGTGACTTGCAATCTCGTGCAATATGTCCTTTCTTTCCGCAATTGAAACAAGTAACGGCCTTATCCTTGCAGTGAGAAGAATAGTGCCCTTTCTGTCCACAGTTGTAACAAACAATGCTGGCCAGATTACATGGTCCTGGGTGCTTCCTTCCACACGTTTTGCATTCGGGTAGCGGTGGCCTCCCTTGAATTAGATTGGCTGCCTGAGTGGGTCTGGACCTTTGATTGTTTCCCCTAGCGTCTTGATTCTCAGTTCTCTTTGTATCATTGCTTCTGTCTTCCCGCTTCACAAAAGGTCTCTTTCCATTCCGATCGTCCGGCTTCCTCTCAAAATTATTTCCACGATTCTGAAACTTCCTTTTCTTCATATCCTTGTCCTTTGAGTACAACTCAGATCCACTTTCCACAATAGATGCTTTTTGAACCACAGTAGCATAGTTGGTGATTTCTAGGACCGCAACTCGATTCTGGATCCACGGCTTTAGCCCTAGTTGAAAACGTTTAGCTCTCTTTTCGTCCGTATCCACATGGTAAGGCACAAACCTAGAGAGTTCAGAAAACTTGGCTTCATATTCAGCTACAGTCATGTTGCCTTGCTTGAGTTCCAGAAACTTGACCTCCATTTGACTCTCCAAGTATTTAGGAAAATATTTCTCTAAGAATAGCTGCGTGAACCTGGTCCAGGGTATGACTACGTTCCCTTCCATTGCTCTCTTTGATTCCCACCAATAATTCGCCTCACCTTTTAACATATAGGCTGCAAAAATGGTTTTCTTCTCTTCTTCTACCCCTACGATCTCAAAGGTTTTCTCTATTTCACGTAACCAGATTCTAGCTTCCACTGGGTTAGTGGTACCTTTAAACTCAGGTGGACTCAAGGATTTGAATGATTTGAAACTCACAGTAGTTTGGGTCAGTTGAGCTGGAGATGGATTCCCTCCTATATTTTGGTATAGCTGAGGCTGAGGGTTCTGGGTATGCTGAATAAGAAAGTTCATAAGTAGACTCATCGGGTTATTTTCTTGGTTGGGACCTCGAGCGAGTTGTGGTTCCGGGTTTGGAACTTGGTTCTGAGGTGGAACCTCATTCCCTGGATTCACCTCGGGTTGAGGACGAGGATTCTTTTCGAGTCTTCCTCTTTTTGGTGCCATTTTTTTTTCTATTAAAATTGAAAACAGGAGCTTGGTCAAACTAGGTAAAATTATAACAGAATATCGGTGCTGGTAACGTAAACTCTTAAAATCTTATGTCGAATTTCTGAAAATGCTGAAGATATATCTCATGTGTCACAATATATATATATATATATATATATATTTTTTTTTTACAGGAGTACTATTATTAAAGCGCAACAACAATAATAAATCTGAAACAGGTAAGGGTGCAAAAATATTAATATCCACATATAATCCATCATGGTACCATAAGGTACGTTTAATGCATACATCTGATACAAGCTAGCCAACTCATACATAAACACCATAATGCAAACAAATCTAATGCATCACTATACAGAAAGTGGGTCATCAAGAACAAGCCCAAGCTACAATATCAGCTACGGTCTCAACGGCCAAACATCTCACCCATGCGTCCCTGGAACTCCTCGATAGCTCTGGCAATCAACTCTGTAACAGCATTGCGATCCACGGCTCCTGTACTAGAGGATGGTAGGGCTGTGAGATCAGTCTGTAGCCCAGTCAGAATAGCAATAGAGATCTGATGTACGATCTCCATAGGAACATTCCTCACAAGCAAGCTGCCTCCTCCATGAACTGTGGTAGGGTCGACCGACAGTAATCGCAATATAGCATCTCTAGTGGCAAAAACCTCCTCATAACGAAGCCATGCCCATCGAAACTGCTGGAAAAGATAATCATGAACCATCCAAGGTACAGGCCCTCGATCCCCTCTCGGCTGCGTGGGCATACCAACTGGCTGTGCTGGGAAAGGTGGAGCAGATGAGATAATCACCACTGAAGCAGGGACATGTATAGCAGGTGCAGGAGGAGTAGTATCACATGCCGGCATGGCACTGACAGGTGGAAACATGTAGTCCGGCACGGTAGGGACTGTCGGCGTCGAAGCATAGACGGGAACAGGTAAAGTAAACAACTCAGCAAGAGCTGCTACTCCTATAGGTACATCAACTCCGGATACTGGAGCTGACAAGGTAGGTACAACCTCAATACGGACGGGTGAAAGCTGGCTCTCATCAACTGGATCCGTAATCTCGGGCACTGGGGTCTCAACTCTGAACGTCTCAGGGGTAGGAGCCTCTACATCAATCACTGGTGGAGGAGAATCGACTATCTCAATGATCTGGTCAGGAGAATCTACTAAATCTATCACATGTGGAGGAGAAGGTGTAAGGATCTGAACTGAAGAATCCTCCGTGTCACTAACGATCAGCATAAACTCTTCAGACGGGTCACTGTCTGAACCTGAGCTAAGTGGTCCATGCGGGTAAGGTGTAGGAGATCTATCTCGGGTAGAACGGAAATCTGCTGGTCCGGAAGTAGACATCTACAAAAGTACGAAAATCTCGGTCAGGTTTCAATCAACTAGCTATGCCTATAAATATATATAAAGGCGTAAGGCGCTTAGTGCCAAAATCTCAACATCGTATCATATCTCTAAATTCTCACGTCGCGTTATAGTTCTAGGTTCGTATTATATCTCTAAATGCTCGCATCGGGTTATACTCCAAGGCTCGTAGGATTCCTAAAAATATAACTAAGGCTTTGATACCAAAACTGTAACGCCCCCAAATCCACCCTGACAGGGGACCCGGGTCGTCACATTGTCTCAATATCCTGTAGCACAAGTTACGCAATAACAAAGCAAAATATATAATACAACGGAGCATAAAATGTCCCACTCCGCAGATCCAAGATCGTCTTCACAGCGTAATACAAAACAACTTGGTACATCTCGAATTAATATATTACAAAAGTTCACATCAATAGAAATATAAAGATTCCAGTTGGATCTTCTAATTGTTGTCGCCATAGCCTTGCGCTTTCCCTTTTCCTTTATAGCCCTGGCTGGACGTCTCGCCTTTCTCCGTCTTGACAGCTGAACAAAATGTTGTAAAGCAAGAATGAGCAACTATAGTGCTCAGCAAGTTCTCTTCTCGCTCGGTACATAAATATAATAAGGTTTACCGAAATTAATACTCAAAATTTAATATCGAATGTAACAATGTGATTTGACTCAAATTTACACTACACCATAAAACGCCTATAGCAACCACTAAAAATCATTGCTATAGGCACCAAATCCGTTGCCATAGTATCTATGGCAATGTTTTTGGGAAAATTGGCCGTGAACTTAGGTTGGGTTGCAATAGGCGCCTATAGCAATGCTTTTAGTACCATATAGCAACGCCAATAATTCATTGCAATAAAGCCCTATAGCAACGGTTTTTGGTCTGTAGCAACGTTTTAAAAACATTGCCATAGGATTTGATAACCCTGCTTTGGATCTTTTTTTAGTTATATATAGGCAATGGCAACGTTTTAAAGGGCAGTGGCAACGTATTAAAGGGCAGTGGCAACGTTTTTAGTTAAAAATGACAGTATATGGCAACTATTTTGGAGGCTATAGCAATGCTTTTATTTAAGAAAAAATGGACATGACCTTTTCGTTTATATAGAAAGCCACCATTAAATGGTATTTCATTTCAACCAACCCAAAGTCAACAGTTTTCAACAGAATGGTTAACCATCGTTCTACCAACCATAAGTACCAAAATACAAAATAGAACGCTACGTAGTACAAGAGTCTAGCTACGTCGTAAACAAAGGACCAAAATATTAGAAATGCATAAAGTAAATATAACTAGATGCCAAGTTTAAACATCATCTCCGTCTTCACCATCAGAATAATTTCCATCCTCCGCGGAACTTTTACACAGTTCATCAACATTGATCTTCAAAGCAGGATTTTGTTGAGCAATTTCTGTAAGAATACTCTTCAATTTCTGGTTCATTTTATCCTCCATTTCAGCAGCAAGTTCCTCTCGTATCTTGGCCAGTTCTTCAGAATTTTTGCCCTGCTTTGCTCGCTTATTCCTAGTCCTCCTAGTTAAGCCTGTCCTGCCATCAAGCCAGTTTGGGCCATGTGCTGCAAAATCAACTTCCAGACCTCCATGGACTGTTTCATCCTCGGAACCATCAACATTTTCCTAACAGAAATGGGAACCATCAACATTTTCCAAAATGCAAATAAAACATCATAAAATTATCCAAAAAGTAGTATTTTTACCAGATTTTCAAGACCCTTGCGGGTTTTAGGGTATAATTCTTTTTTTGTGGGTGTTCCAAGGGTTGACTTCTTCTTTTTCTAGCACAAATTATATAGAGTGAAACAAGGAAAAATAAATTATATATGTTAGTAATTAATCAGTATTAACATAATACATTATGCATTCTAAAGCACAATTTATAAGATCAGTTAATGACATACCATATCATTACGGATCTGCGCAAAGGTAGTACGACCGGCATTGTGCATGTCTTTAACTTGTCGGCGGTTATTTGCATTTGTCTCAGCTTTTTTTTGCACATCTTCGTCACCCCAATACTGCAGCAACGTCTTGAACTGTTCCAATGGAACCCTCGGAGATCTGTTTTTTATACGTTCCTCGTCAGTTTTGTATTTTGAATAATACCGTGTCTTGAATCGACTCTTGTACACTCTCCATGTTTCACAAATACTCCTGAACACATAGTCTTTTGCTTCCTCGGGAATGATGTACTTTGTCTACAAAAATATCAAGAAGTACAAAAATATCAAGAAGTGATATAGTTATCACAATAAAATATACAAGTTTTGGAAAATACGAGTTGATTTTTTACCTTGATAAATTCCCACAACCCATTTTTTTCTTCTTCAGGAACAGCAAGCCAACTAACATGATCTAGTGGCACACATTCTCTAGCTATTGCCCCCAGGAAACTACTAAATTCAGCTCTAATTTTGGAGTTTTCAGCAACGGGCTGTAATTTATGATTTAATGTCAAAGTTGGTCTGTCTTCTAGTCTCCTTGTAAAAACAGCATTCATTTTTGTAGGCCCTCTCTTCCGTTTGGTTTTAGGCTCATCTGTTAAAATACATAAACAAACAGATAAGTTGCATAATGATTGATAGTTATTTTCCCTCTACGTATGTGTGAAAAGACATACCTGCTGCAAGAGTAAGCATATTAACAGCTGGATTTTCAATAATTGTTTCACCATTCACCTCATTCACATGATTTGAATCATTTAGCACTGATTTCTCAGCTGCTTTCTGATCCCTTTTGCGTTTTTGCATTTCCAGGTATGACGTCATTGAACCAATAGCATTAGTGTCAGCCCTTCTCAGTTGCTTGAATTGTTCAATATCAGTTGGGATAGGCGGCGGAGGTGGTAAAATTTCTTCATCAGCAACCTTGTAAGAAAATGTCACATTTTGATTGAAAATGTCAAATATCTGCTGGGACAAATTTAAAATGCATATAATGAAACTGTAAATAAAAATATACCAAACGACCAACAGAAGCATATGTAGATTTTGAACGAGTTCTTGGCCCGCTTCCCGGTTTTGTCTTTTCAGCCTTCTTTTTCCTCTAATTAAATAAAATTAAGTTATTAAACAGATCGTATTTGAGTTCTACCGATACAGAAATATATTTACAATTTATGAATTTTTTTTGATTTTTAATAATTTTTACGATTCAAGATGCAAGACAAGTAATAATGTACCTTCTTGGGGGCATCCGGTTCTCGATCATCCTCACTAGTTGGAAGTATATCATCTCCACACACATACTCTCCATCATTCTCTTCTCCGGATGATTTGTCATTGGTTAATTGCTTTTTCTTCTTTTTTAAATTTCCAGATGCAAGACCAGATGCAAGATGCTTCAGCCCGAGTTCTTGAACGCGCTTCTGGTTTTCCAAGATTCTCTTCTTTCTATCTTCTTCCCACTTGTTAACCTTGACATAAAGTACAGTTGCAAATTATAAAAAATTAAAAAAAGGATGATTACAATAATAAAAAAATCAGATAGACAAACAGCATTACAAGCATAAAATATTACCCCTTTATCAGTTACAAAATTTCCACCAATTTCGGTGGCTGACTTAGCCACTTCCTTGTCCTTCCTATGATATCCATCATCTTCACTGCTTGAGGAGCTGTAGTTAAAGAGTTACTCAATTAACTCCTCAATTTCTTCATTCCCACAGTTAAAGAGTATGTAGCGATGGACATCAGTCCATATTTTATCTACCAAAGCTACAGGCTTGCCATCCTTGTTTCTCCTGGAACCAATGGGATATGAAAGCTCCTCTTTTTCTTTCTTCACATCATCATTTAAAAATCTGGAGCAAAATGTTAAGCACTCTTCAACTAAGTACCCTTCAGCCATGCTTCCTTCTGGTTTGCTCCTGTTACGCACATAGGACTTTAATCTACACAAGTATCTTTCGATTCCGAACATCCATCTGAGATGTACTGGTCCTCCAAATTCGACTTCTTTACACAAGTGTACTGGCAGATGGACCATAATATCAAAAAAGGCCGGTGGAAAGATCGTTTCAAGTTCGCATAATATTTCAATGATCTCTTCTTGTAGTTTTTGCACATCCTCCAGATTAATCACTTTACCACATATGCCTCTGAAAAATGCACCTAGCCTTATCAAGGGAATTGCAACCTCTGGTTTTAAGGTCTTTATAGCAGCAAACTGGAGCAAATATTGAAGTATAAAATGTGCATCGTGGCTTTTATAGCCAAACACTTTTCTTTCTTCTACGTGCACACAACGGCTAATATTAGACGCGGAACCATATGGTAGTCTAGCATTCTTAAGCACTGAACAGAAGTTCTTCTTTTCTATTTTTGTCATGTCAAAACTAGCCGGATTGTACTCATAATGAATGTTGTCTGCAGTTACGGGATGCAGAACCTTGCGAATGCCCATTTCTTGTAAATCTAGGCGAGCGTTTAGGTGATCTTTCGTTTTTCCCCCCATATTTAGTAAAGTCCCTAATATTTTGTCACATACATTTTTCTCAATGTGCATGACATCGAGATTATGTCTGATTAAATTACCACTCCAATATGGTAATTCGAAAAATATCGACTTCTTTTTCCATGGACAGTCGGCAGCTTTTTTACTTTTTTTCCCCTTCCCAAAATTATTTTGATATCCACATAACAACTCTTCGATGTCTTCTCCAGATAATGGAGGAGGACAAAGACCAGTTTCAATTTCACCGTTGAATATTTTCTTATCAGACCTAAGCTCGTGCTCGGGAGGAAGGAATTTTCTATGGTTCATGTAACAGACTTTGCGACTATGTTTTAGATAGGTCGAGGAAGTGCAGTAGTGGCATACTGGACAGCCTAACTTACCCTTTGTGCTCCAACCTGATAAGACTGCATACCCGGGAAAATCACTTATGGTCCATAGAAGACTCGCACGTAATGTAAATGTGTTTCGATTAAATGCATCATAAGTTTCTATACCTACACCCCACAGTTCTTTTAACTCGGAAATTAGGGGCTGCATGTACACATCTATCTCATTACCAGGGTATACAGGACCAGGGATTATGGTTGATAAAATCAAATTCTCCGGTTTCATAATCAAAGAAGGGGGCAGATTGTAATTAACAAGAACAATAGGCCATGTGCTGTGGGATATATTCATTGACCGGTACGGATTAAACCCATCAGCGGCTAAGCCTAACCTAACATTTCTAATTTCTCGCGCAAAATTTGGATGTTTCTCATCCATTGACTTCCAACCTTCGGCATCCGCGGGATGCCTTAACATGCCATCTTTTGTTCTTCCCACTGAATGCCATGTCATGAGTTCAGAGTACTCTTTACACATGAACATCCTTTGTAGCCTTGGTTTCAACGGGAAGTACCTCATTACTTTTGCTGGGATCTTACGCTTTACTTCCTGGTCATAATCAACAGTATTGTTATGACCAATTTCTGATTCCTTCCATCTTGAAATTCCACAAACTTTGCAATCATTTTCATTTTTATCTTCAGCCCAATATAACATGCAGTCATTAGGACATGCATGTATCTTTTCGTAATTAAGCCCTAAGTCTGTGATCATTTTTTTGGCTATTCTAAAAGATGAAGGCAAATTGGCCTCAGGGAAGGCCTCCTTCACCAACTCTAGCATACCACTGAAGGCAGCTTCGGTGAATCCAAGGGTACACTTCAATTCATAAAGTCTGACAATAAAACTTAAACGCGTAAACAGTTTGGACCCCGGATATAAAGGTTGTTTTCCCTCCTCTACACGCTGATAAAACGATCTGGTTTCACTAGTCATTCCATTTGTATCATGCTTGTTTTTGTACGTGTTATTTATCATCTCATCAAAATCCTCTCCTAAACCAAAACCTCTATCAGAATCCACCTTATTACTACCTATAGTTTTGTACTTGTCGGTTGAAATTTCATATATCCAATCTACAAGTGATGGATACGGACCCTTAAAAATGAGATGATCAAATACATCACCTCTGGACTGCCAAAACCGATTACCGCAGTCCTTGCAGGGGCATTTTAATTCATCTCCTATGCCAAAGTGAGCAAAACCATTCAAAACAAATGCTTTTACCCCATTACTATATTCTTCACAGAATTTAGGCAATAAAATCCAATTCATCTTTGCATTCCAATTTAACCTAAAGAAAGACAATAAGAAATACAAAAATTAGACCTCAATTCACACCGACAAACAACAAGAAAGCTTATAAACAAAAAAAACAAGAAAGGACATGTACAATTATTTTGTGTGTGTGTGTGTGTGCGAGGGAGAGAGAGAGGGAGAGAGATGGGGAGGGAGGGAGAGAGAGACAGGGAGAGAGAGAGAGAGAGAGAGAGAGAGAGAGAGAGAGAGAGCTACAAACGTAGAGAGACCTACAAACGAGATATAGAATCAAACAAATCCCTAATTTAATCAAACAAATCCCTAATTCAATCAAGAAAAACCCTAATTTAAGAATGAGAAAGACAAAAACAGAGATATAGAAAAGGGACCGTACCTGAGTTTATGTGTCGGAGCTTCGGTCGCCGTCAACGAGCTTCAATCGCCGTCTTGGAGCTTCAATCGCCGTCTTCGCCGTCTTGGATCTGTGAGGAGAGGGTGTGCTTGAGAGACCGTGTAATTAGGCAGGTATAGTATATTTACTTAACTTATTTTTTAGTACAGTATGTGTCCAAATAAAGCCCGGGCAAATAAAAATAGAAAGCCCGCTTCTTTTTTTTGGAGGCCCGCCAAGATTTTAGAACCAAACTAAAATTCTATGGCAACTCCTTTCTGAAAACGTTGCAATAGGTTACACTTTTAGTAAGAAAATAAAGCCTTTGTAACGCTTTTTAAATTTAGTTACAATAGGTCAAAATCTAGAAAAACAGGTGACTATATAGCAACGAATTTTTTTGCTTGTGGTTGCTATAGGCGTTTTATGGTGTAGTGTTATCTTGAAAATATCATACTCGAAAGGCTCAAAACTCATCTCAAAACAGAATACTCAAAAGACTCATTTGATATAACTCTGATAACTCATGATGTAAGAATGAACTGGTCTTCCACCTCTCCGTATCTCGGTGGGGCGATCAACTAACCAACCAAGAATACCGGCCTCCGATGACACCGCACTTCGCCCGATCACGGCTACAATACGATATCAACTATAATATATATGTATGAATGCTAGCATCATAATGGTTATCAATTCAACCAAGGCAACGAATGCCTAAATATTCTCGGGTCCGTAAAACGGTACACGAGTCTCTCTTTCTCTATAAAGGGCCTCTTGCCCAAAATTGACCAGTAGAATACAGAATTCCCGAATAGTTGGATACAGATAACTTGAGATAACTCTTTCAGAAAATATTTACAAATCTAGCGGACTGCCAGTATGACTCAATTGTACCACCAATCCGAACAATGGACTGATGTAAATTCTCAATAATAATTTATCGGTTGACATGAACGAAATGCCAAACCTTGACAATAAAATCGACTATCTCGAATCTATGAGAATAGTCCTAAGATTAAAGTAATTGGGAGTCGTACTGAACAATTAGTACTTCTCGATATTTATAATACTCACTTTGATGAACGTTTAGATAGAATATTTTTCACTTGATCGACGAATAAAAATCTCTAATAATTATAATTTTAAACTCCTATCGGTTAGTTCAAACGAGGAACTAACTGAAAGATAATCAATAAATAACGATTGAATTTGTACAATAAATTCAATCGAAAAGAATAAATTTAACTATCTCGGACGAATGAGATTAGTTTCGCTGAATAAAATAACAGTCGTCTCGAATTAATGAGATCGACCCGATATCAATTAAATTGTTTCTACGCATATAGGGATTATAATTCTCAAATAAACTAACTTGACAATATAATGATATTTAACAAGAAATAATTCTCTAAAGAAATTATTGCATCATATAGGGCAACAGATAATCTCAATATATAACATCTCAAAAATAATTAAGAAAATAAATAACACGAACAGAAATTCACAGTTTCCAAAAGTTAGGGTAAGAACGAACTTGCCTCGATCTCGAAGTGCAAACGAATGCAGATAAAAAATTATACTCTACCCGTGAACTCGGCTTCGGTCTACGGCTCGGGGATTATTCTCTAAAAATGGCAACCAGAAATACGTGAGCGATTCTTCAAAATAAAATACTCCCGATCCGATAATCTAATTAATAATAATATAATATTTCATAAAATATCTGGAATAAATAACAGAAACCAATTCCGGGATAAATAAATATTTCTTCGAACACAGGAATTAAATCTGGAGAATATATCCTATTTTTAATCTCTAGAAATCTAAATTCTTACTCAAAATGAAAAATTCAAACATCCGTTTTTATTCAATTTAAATCCATATTTATTATTCTCATTTTTAAACTAATTATCAAAGAATTCTAATTTTTAAGAAATCTCACAAAATTCTAATTTACTAAATTCCTTAATAAAACAAATTTTAAATCTCTAAATTAAATCTGACTCGATCCGGTTAATTAAAATAAACCGAAAAAAATTAAAAACATCTTTCCAAAAATAAAACACATTTTATTCTATTTATTCACAAATATAACCTTTTTATTGTAAATTAATAAATCTCTAAAATTGTGTCCAAAATCACAATTATATTAAATCTCTAAATTATTTTCAAAATCACCTAATAACACTTATTTAATTAATAAAGTAATAAATCCTAAATTACATTTTTTTTTTAAAACTCTAAATAATTCTATTTAATGAATTAAACAATTAAACCATTTAAAAACTATTTATTACTAACTAATTTAATTAACTGTCCAAATAATAAAATCTCGACTAATAACGTTCAATTGCTAATTAAATAAAACTGTACCGTTTTAATTAGTACTGTATTATTATATTATTATTTAACAGATAAATCAGGTGGGCCCCACATCTCCCCACCGTGGGTCCCACCCTTCCCCTCCCCTGCATCTAACACAGACAATACCTCTCTTTTCTCCCCAACAACAATCTCTCTCGTTGTTCTCTCTACCATCTCTCTCTCTCTCTCTCTCTCTCTCTCTCTCTCTCTTTCTCATCTCTCTGCCCTCTATCTCTCTCTTCGATCGCCGTGATAACCACCACCACACACGGCAACACCACTTCCTCCTAATCTCTCCACTCTCCCTTTACTCCCGTTTCATCCCCCCCCACTCCAAATACAATACGCGGCAACGAATACATTCACCCACACCACAAATCGACAAACCATTGAAATCCCTCATCACTCTATGTTCTCAACCTCTTCTCCTACTCCCTCAAGTCTCACTCTCGTTCTCGATCTACAAAACCAACCACACAACATCTCTCCCTTCTTTTCTGTCAACAATCACAGTCCTCTCCTCTAATCGACATCACGATTACTACTCTCCTCTCCCTCGATACAAATCGGACAAACCCAGCACCAAGGTGTAAATGAAGAAACCGAAGGACTTAAACAGAACAAGAAGAAAGCAAAGAAAGAAATGAAAAGAGAAGGAAAAAAAAAAGAAACAAGAACAACAAGAAAAGAACTACCTGTGGTTTTAAAACAGAAAATGGCCGGTTTTGTTTTGGAGAAGTAAAAGGATTTGGGTTTGGTGTTTATGGCTGTGTAGAGAATAAAAGAGAAGATTGGTTTTTGTTTGTTTTTGGTTAAAAAAAACACAGAACTTGTGTTTGTTAAACAAGGACAGGACTTGTGTTTTTATATATTGAACCGAGATCTGTGTTTGTTTTTCTGTTTGTGTGAAGTAAATGAGATCGTTGGGTTTGTTTTTGTTAATGCAGAGACCAGCCTTTTTATAAGAAAAATAAGGTATTGTGATTAATCATGAAATTGGTAATGGTTGTGATAAAAAAAATAAAAAGACTAAATCATGGAGAAAAAAATCATTGCAACATTTAGTGGTGTAATCATCATAAAAATTTTTTATTTAATAGGTGGGTAATTATTAAATTAAAAGAATAAAAAATGGGGGACAATTATAATGATGCAAATATTTAATATAATTTTAATAAAAAGATTTCGTTTTTCTCCCGCTGACTAATTAAAACGAGACTCAAAAATTCGGCTAAAAAAATAAAAATCTATTTCGAAAATTCGTGGTTATTACAGAAACCAACTAAAGGCCTGTACTCTGTTTTAATCCAGTGTTTAACAACCGAGGTCTTTGGCAGACAAAACGTGGGAATAAAACAAAAGAGTGTGCAGGAATGTTTTGAACTGCTGAAAAGAATTTAGTGTTTTGTGATATAATGTTTTTGTGCTTTGTACAGAATATCCTTGTGTTTTGTAACGAATAAATGGTGTTTGGTGAAAGAATTGTGGTGTTCCGAAAATAGAATTTGCTGTTTCCTCCTTCGTATTTAACGATTCGAACGGTTAAAACCGAACCATTAATATCGTTGCTTTTCCTGCTGGATAAATAAAACGAGACCCAAATTCGCTTTCTAAAATAAATTCTGCGATAAAAATTAATATCCGTCCAAAATTAAAAATCCTATTTTCCTAAATTTCTAATTTTAATAAATACCTAATAATTATAGATAAATAGATAAAATAGACATTTATTTACATACGAATATAAAATTTTAAAAAAATTTAACCAAAAAAAATACGCTAATTAAATATATTAACGCATCGACCTTAAATAAATTTAAATAACGAGTAGAAAATATTATTCGAAAATTTGCGGTTATTACAGTCTTCCCTCTTTAATAGGATTCCGTCCCCGGAATCCGCAGAAGAAAGAACGGGATTTCCAGACGCACCGCTTCCTTCCGACTGAAATTCCCAAGGCCTACGGCAATCCCCGCAACTTCGCTATCTCGCGACTCAGACGATTCGATACACACATTTCCAATTCTTCATATCCATAGTGCTTCGGGTTAAACCGTGAAAAGAATCTCGAGAAACCTCTAATAGCCATGATTCCACTTTCAACGTACAATGTCGATCGAGGAACCTAACAATCGGAAGATCTCGATTTATTCCTTATTCAACTGTTTACCGAGCAACATCGCTAGAACACGAACACCATGTCGCCATTCGTTAAGACACAAAAGAATAATGAAAACAACTGAAATGACGGAATCCTTGAATAAAATAGATTCCTTATCAATTTGAATGTCACGCAATGTGATCATGATTAAAAAGCTTGAGGCAACCATTAAAGGGTACAAAAGAATAACTGAGAGATCAATATGATCCAAGAAACTCAACGTTGCGTGTCTCAGTTAAGACATTACTAAAGGTAATTAGCCTTCTTGTATTGCACAACACACAAGTGATGGCGTCCCATCCAACTTCTATCACACAGACAGATAGTCCTTGTGTCCCCTATATAATAGGGTTGTTTGTCTCAGTTAGAGTAAGGAGTTTTGGAAAGAAATTCCTGGTTAAACAAATAAATAGCATCTTATAGCAAGAAACTTTCAAACGTACACCTTGGAAAAAACAAGGCAAATTCCAAAGGTGTTATTCCCGAAAGAAAGATTAACGGGAGAGGATACTAGCACATGACGAGCAAGCAGTGCTGTACCACGAATAAAATTTTTATCCACCAATAGAAAAATAAAGGCGGAAATTTGATTTGAACAAACTTGACAGGGCCTCAGAAAAACCTGAAAAATAGGTATCATGAAAGCCTCTAACACAATCGAAACCCAACATTCGGGTGAATACAAATGTTTAAAAGAACTATAACTTAGAAGACGGAATATATCTTCTAACACAACCCTCCAATGAAGGAGTATCAAATAAATTATGGATGAAAAAGAATATTGTCGCGATTCTCCACAGATGCATCCTCGGTCGGCTCTTCTGACGAACGATAGATCAATTCTAAACTCTCTTCGCAACGTCTTAAGATACACGATACCCTACATCGATCACAACTCATAGCGGTCTCTAACGACTCTACTGCCGCAATCTCCAATCGCAAGGAATTCTACTTGGCTCGGAACCATCATCCTAAGTTAGAATCCTAATCTCGACTTACTCATTGGAATATAACCGATAATCCAACACGAACTCTATGTGAGTTCAGACACCCTCACATAACTATATATATAATCCTACGCTCTCACTTGTTTCTAGTTTCTATAACCTTGGCTCTGATACCATTCTATAACGCCCCCAAATCCGGGGCCAGGGATATGGGTCGCTACCGCGGAAAACCTTAACAACCAAACAATCAACTGCCAATATTAAATCTAAAACATGACATCCGACCCCTAACTACCAAGAATCTTTTCAGGTTATAGACTTGGAAACAAGAAATCCGAATACACTTATAATAACTTAAAACTCTTGGTACAACGATTCTCTTATACAGTCTTATGTTGTTAGTATCACCTTGACATAAGGTATACAACAACCACAATATTCTAATACAACAATTATTATAACTCAGGAATATGAATACCATACCAGTATAACTAAACATCTGGTAGACAAACTCAAAATACAGAATCACTCTAAGCCGAACATCAACTCGATCCATGACTCGCCTTGCTTCGAGCTAAACTAAGTCAACTGCATCCACTATCTATCTCTGTAAAATAAGATTTAAACAAAAGCAAGAATGAGCGAAAGAGACGCTCAGCAAGTATATAATAGAGTATACTAAAATACTTTTGGAAAACTTTGAAGGTTTTAAAAATCCAACTTTGAGGATGAAACCATTCTTGAAATATTCGTAACGATAATTTTTCAATAGGAAAGAGGTTAATAGAATTCAATAAGAAGTTCACCTCGACAGCTTTATAAACGATTTTGATATTTAACTCAACAATTTTTATAGCGATTTCCGATCAAAACCTTGAATAACTGAGCAACAGATGCTTCAGCTACTAAGAGACAACATTTAAGGAATCACGAAGCTACATCAACTCTAATTTGAACAAACATTCAAGAAATTCGCAACTATTACAATCTCATTATTGTCCACTAGGCACCCATATACCTAGCTGCCGAACCGGCCTGACAATAATGAGTTGGATAATTGAGAAGATCTCAATTCATTCTCGATTTTTGACAGTCACTGTGCAACAAATGCTTCAACGACAGTCTGAATCTCGAATTAATTTAGAACAAATCAAAAAGATTTGACGCTTGATTCTCGACGAAGAAAATATGATTTTTCAGGCAATGTGTCTTGATAATGATAACACTTACTGATAGACAATAACAATCTATCTCAGAATAAAGAAGTTGAAATTGAAAAGTTTGAGATACTGGTCTTCCGCCTCTACGATACCCCACAGCGCGATCAATCGCTGTGTCGCAAGTACCGCACTCCCGTGATACCCCATAGCACGATCACTACTATGTCGCAAGTACCACAATATCATTCTGCTAGCGTAAAGGTGGTTGAAAAGTCAACCTGGCAACATTTGTGCCAAAATATAAACATTCTCTTTCGATACCACGAGTTTATAATTTCCCCGTGTTGATCTGAAAGGAACCCATGGGCCATCTCCCATGTTGACCAGTGGATTATACGATTATTCCTCCGAATAAAATTGATTGATTTGGATTCATATTCACTTCTGGCCGATCGCCAGTCTACACTTTGTACAAAACCGACCTGGACAATAGGCCGTCACAATAATCTCAAAAGGAATTAATTTATTTTATTGACACAAACAATATGTCAATTCAAGACAATAAAGTAGCAACCTTGAACAAGAAACGTTTGCGGATCAGAATAAATCTTGTGAGTCGTCTTGAAATAATAAGAACGACTTCCAATATGATAAGGATATTTAAAAAGGAGAATTCACATTCCCAACAGATACTGAGGTGTGTCATAATCATGACAGAATATAAACAGTTCTTATAGGGTAAAGAACAATTGTAAACTTTATAACACAATGGATAAAATCACAAGTGGGATAAATTGAAAGCAGTTATAAAACTGATTAAAAAGACTTGAACGATTTCTCACGAATTTAAGAGTTTTAAATAAGGCATTTGCAGAACTTTCATTTTTAAGAAAGCATAATACTACACTAGAGCATTCGTCATAGATATTTTAAAAACATGCATACTCTGAAAGAAGAGCACGGTTAGTAGTCTTGCAATACATGCAACATACTTCCAATATAGGATATACTATGAACAATAGAGCATAAAGTAAATAATTTGCAATTATGGATTTAAATCTAATTCACACATTTCATATATTTCAAAATACGAATACTCTGAACGATAGAGTATGCATAGATAAACTTGCCTCTGGTCCTGAGCATAAAGCAGAAAACCGCGAGTAAATCCTTCGCACCTTGTCCAAGCAATTCCATGGAGGTAACTTACCTTTCTTCATACGACGCCTCGATCTCGAAGTGTGGGAAATGCAGGAAAGATTTATACTCTACCCGTGGCTCGACTTCGGTCTACGGCTCGAGAAATAGGCACTAACAATGTCAACCAGAAAGTACGTGAGCGATTCGCCAGAATAAAATACTTCTCAGCCGATAATAATAATTAAATATAATAATAACATAACTCTCGAAAATCTGCTCGATAAATAACGGATAACCCCGGATAAATAAATCTCTCTTCGAACCACAAAAATAAACCCGTAATATTTATCGTAAATCCGACTTAATAGAAATACGGCTCCGACGATACTCCGTGTCTTACGTCTCGTAAATAATTAAACCACTAATTATTCTCAAACAAAATAATCCAACAATCTATTTGTTTATAAAAATTTTAAATTCAAAATTATTATTATTGCTCTCACCATTTATAAATCTCGTAATATAAATAAATCTTATTCTGATTTAACCCACTAAAATAATCTGAAAAAAATATTTATTATCATCTATCCATAATAAAACCTTATTTAACTCCACTTATTCACAATAAATCTTTCTTTTTATCAACAAAATAATAAGTCACTAAATTATGTCCAATAAATCACAAACATTTCTGATTAATAAATAACTTATTTAATTAAACCATTTTTAATAAGTTAATTGTTAACAACCATTTTAATTATTCCATATTCCCATTTATTCACAAATATTCCTCCTTTTTATGTAAATCTCTAATTTTTATCCAAAAATCATTAAATGATTACTTTTTAACAAATTAATAAATAATTACTCCATTTTTATCAAACTCCTTTTATAAAAAAAAAATATTCTCATTTCTCACAATTTAGATAATAACTACTTTTTAACATTTTTCACCCTTTTTCATTTTATTAATTAATCATTTCTCTCAATTAATAATATTTATCCTCTTTATTTAATTAATTACTATATTATTAAACTCTTTTTATTCTTACGATTTAATAAACCAAATATTAATACAATTTGTAAATCAAACACCTCTTTTATTTAATTAACTACTTTATTATTGGTTTTATTGTTATGTATATATATTTATCTATGTTTCAGTTTATTTATTAATAACTCACACCAAACACTCACCCATGCTTAGAAATTGAACACCACACACACATCCACTCTGCTCAGCCACTGCAACATCTACGGACACATTCCCAGCAACTCTTCCATTCAATTCAACACTACATTACAACTAATACATCCCACTCGAACATCACCCACTCCCCTATACTCCTTATCAAAATCTAAACTCACCCCACCAGTACCATACCACTGCTCGTACACACCAACCTACTGCTCAACAACATCACCTTTGTACAAATTAAAACGAAACCCCCAAATCATCATGTGCACACACTCGACAACAAGTACACACGCACCACATCTCTGTCTCGTCCCTCCCCTGTAATCGATATTAACACACACACACCCAACAATACAATACACAACAATATCATCACTCATTCCCCCTCACTCGAGTTCGATACCAACACACCACCACAGCCTCGCTCGGAACTTACACTACCACCTATCGTCGCCGTTGCTAGATTACAAACCGACAACCACCACAAAAATTCTCTGCGTCGCCCCTGTTTACAATCCAAACACAACCAAACCAATCTCCTTATCACTCCGATTCAACCACCACGACTAGGACCTCGACCTCCCCCGTCCTCTTCTCCGGTTACCACCTATAAACACAACCACCGGAACACAACACCCTCATCGCCAAGCACGAACCGAACACCACCACTCACCTCGAACACAAACCCACACGTAACACCCAATACAACAACCACAATCAACACAACTAATCCAACACGAACGACTTTCGGAACTATGCAAAGCGAATCGGAAAAAGAAACAGAGAAAATAAAGAAAGGAACGAACAGAAAGAAAATAACCTGAAGAAACTAAGTGAACTACCTGATGGTTTAAAAAAACAATGGCCGGGTTTGTCTTGGAGAATAATGATTTGGGTTTGGTGTTTCTGGCTGTGTAGCGAAATGAAAGAGGGGATTGATTTTTGTTTTTATCACAGGGCTTTTGCTTGGTTTTGCAGATAGAGAATTAGAGAGAAATAGACTTGGGTTGTGTTTGTGTATGAAACCAACTAAAGGCCTGTACTCTGTTTTAATCCAGTGTTTAACAACCGAGGTCTTTGGCAGACAATACGTGGGAATAAAACAAAATAGTGTGCAGGAATGTTTTGAACTGCTGAAAAGAATTTAGTGTTTTGTGATATAATGTTTTTGTGCTTTGTACAGAATATCCTTGTGTTTTGTAACGAATAAATGGTGTTTGGTGAAAGAATTGTGGTGTTCCGAAAATAGAATTTGCTGTTTCCTCCTTCGTATTTAACGATTCGAACGGTTAAAACCGAACCATTAATATCGTTGCTTTTACTGCTGGATAAATAAAACGAGACCCAAATTCGCTTTCTAAAATAAATTCTGCGATAAAAATTAATATCCGTCCAAAATTAAAAATCCTATTTTCCTAAATTTCTAATTTTAATAAATACCTAATAATTATAGATAAATAGATAAAATAGACATTTATTTACAAACGAATATAAAATTTTAAAAAAATTTAACCAAAAAAAATACGCTAATTAAATATATTAACGCATCGACCTTAAATAAATTTAAAGAACGAGTAGAAAATATTATTCAAAAATTTGCGGTTATTACAGTATTGTTGGTGGTTGAAACTGGTGTTGGTTTGTGCGGTGTTGGTTGCCGGAGAGATACGGGGGTGGAGGAAGAGAGATGAGCTGAGAGAGATGGGGGAGGTCGAGAGGAGGTTGAAGTGGGAGGAGGCGGAGAGATTTGGATGGGAGAGGAGGGAGATAGTGAGAGATGCAGAGAGAGTCGAGAGAGGGAGAGAGAGATTCAGAGGGAAAGAGAGATTCAGAGAGATAGATAGAACGAGAGAGAGAGGGAGAGATTTAGAGAGAGTTGAAAAATGGAGATGGGTGGAGAGAGGATAGAAAAATACAGGGAAGAGAGTGGCTGTGTTGATGTGTTTCGGTTGGAGTAGCCACCACCGATTGGTGGTGGTGGTGATGGTTGCTACCGGAAAAAAAATGAGCGAAGAGAGACACAGATTGTGAGAGTCGAATGGGAGAGAGGCGTGGGTGGGACCCACGGTGGGGGAGTGGGGCCACGAACAGTTTTCAGTTAATAATAAAATAATAAAACGATACAGTTTAGTATATTAACGATTGAATATTTAAAATCGAGATTTAATTAATTGGTTTGATAGTTAAAAATTGTGGGAAATAAAAGAGTTTAATTAATTAAATAGAATTATTTAGAGTTTTTAAACGTAATTTAGAAATTTATTAATTGAGTAATTAAAAAGAATATATTTGTGATTTTTTAACACAATTTTAGAGATTTATTAAATTGTCAATAAAAGGAGAATAATTGTGAATAAATAGAATTAGAAAGCGGTATTATTTTAGGAGATTTATAATTAGCGTTTCCGGTTTATTTTAATTAACCGGATCGAGTCAGATTTAATTTAGAGATTAAAATTTGATCTATTTTATTAATGAGTAAAATAAATTAGAATTTGTGGGGTTACTTAAAAGTAGAATTCTTTGATGAATTATTTTTTTAATAATGAGAATAATAATTATGGATTTAAATTGAATAAAAGTGCATTGTTGAAATTTTCATTTTGAGAATGAATTGAGATTTCCAGATATTAAAAATAGGATATATTCTCCAGATTTAATTCCTGAGTTCGAAGAGATATTTATTTATTCCGGAATTAATTTCCGTTATTTATTCAGGAGATGTTTATGAGATATTATATTATTATTAATTATATTATCGGATCGGGAATATTTTATTCTGAAGAATCGCTCACGTATTTCTGGTTGTCATTTTTAGAGAATAATTCTCGAGACGTAGATCGACGCCAAGTTCACGGGTAGAGCATAATTTTTATCTGCATTCATTTGCACTTCGAGATCGAGGCAAGTTCATTCCTACCCTAACTTTTGGAAACTGTGAATTTCTGTTCGTATTATTTAATTCCTTAATTATTTTCGAGATATTGTATGTTGAGATTTATCTGTTGCTTTGTATGATGAAATAATTTATTTTGAGCATTATTTCTCGTTAAATATTATTATGCTATTAATTTAGTTTATTGAGAATTATAATCCCTATAAGCGTAGAAATAATTTAGTTGCTATCGGGTCGATCTCATTAATTCGAGACGACTATTATTTTGATTCGGTGAAACTAATCTCATTCGTCTGAGATAGTTAAATTTATTCTTTTCGGTTGAATTTATTGTACAAATTTAATCGTTATTTATTGATTATCTTTTAGTTAGTTCCTCGTTTGAACTAACCGATAGGAGTTTAAAAATTATAATTGTTAGAGATTTTTATTCGTCGATCAAGTGAAAAATATTCTATTTAAACGTTCATCAATGTTTAGTATTATAAATATTGAGAAGTACTATTTGTTCAGTACGACTCCCAATTACTTCAATCTTAAGACTATTCTCATAAATTCGAAATAGTTGATTTTATTGTCAAGGTTTGGCATTTTATTCATGTCAACCGATAAATTATATTTATTTAGAATTTACATCAGTCCATTGTTCGGATTGGTGGTAAAATCGAGTCAGACTGGCAATCCGCCAGATTTGTAAATATTTTCTGAGAGAATTATCTCAAGTTATCTGTACCTCAAATATTCGGGAATTCTGTATTCTACTGGTCAATTTTGGGCAAGAGGCCCATTATAGAGAAAGAGAGACTCGTGTACCGTTTTACGGACCCGAGAATAATTAGGCACATTGTTGCCTTGGTCGAATTGATAACCATTATGATGCTAGCATTCATACATATATATTATATTGTTGATATCGTATTGTAGCCGTGATCGGGCGAAGTGCGGTGTCATAGGAGGCCGGTATTCTTGGTCGGTTAGTTGATCGCCCCACCGAGATACCGAGAGGTGGAAGACCAGTTCATTCTTAAATCATGAGTGATCAGTGTTATATCAAATGAGTTATCGAGTATTCTGTTTCGAGATGAGTAATGAATCTTTTGAGTATTCTATTTTGAGATGAGTTTTGAGTCTTTCGAGTATGATATTTTCAAGATGAATTTGAGCCAAATCATATTGTGATATCCGATATTAAAATTTTGAGTATTTATTTCGGTAAACCTTATTATATTTATATATCGAGCGAGAGGAGAACTTGCTGAGCACTATAGTTGCTCATTCTTGCTTTACAACATTTTGTTCTGCTGTCAAGACGGAAATAGGCGAGACGTCCAGCCAGGGTTACAGAGGCAAGGGGAAAGCGCAAGGCTATGGCGACAATAATTAGAAGATCGAGATGGAATCTTTATATTTCTACTGTTGTGAATTTTTGTAACATATTATTTCGAGATGTATCAAGTTGGATTGTACTATGTCGTGAAGACGATCTTGGACCTGCGGAGTGGGACATTTTATGCTCCGTTGTAATAAAATTTGGTATTGTTATTGCGTTATCATATTGAGACAATGTGACGACCCGAGTTCCCGGTCAGGGTGGATTTGGGGGCGTTACAGTTTTGCTATCAGATCTTTAGTTATATTTTTAGGAATCGTACGAGCCTAGAATTATAACGCGACGTGAGAGTTTAGAGGTATAACACGATGTTGAGGAATTAGCACCAAGTGCTTTACACCCTTATATATATCTATACGCGTATATAGTCGATTAGAACCTGTTGGTGACCGAAACATTTCGTACTTTTGTAGATGTCTACTTCAGGACCCATTGGTTTTGTCTTGCTCGAGATAGATTTCCTACGCCTTATTCGCATGGACCCCTAGTTCCCAATTTATTTAAGATAGGATGCCTAGCTAAGATTCCATTCTTGTTATGGTGGGTAATACCCTATAGAGTTTCCACATTTTGTAAATGTTGTCAATATCTTTACCAGTCAGAGTTAGATCAACACGAGGTAAGTGCACCAGAGATGAACCTAGAGAGATATGCAACTATGTGTTCCGAGTTCGAGGATAAATTCTTAAACGATTTCGTGATCGACATTATTTTTATAGAGATATAACTCATAGAGGTTGAAATAGTTCTCTGTGTTGATGTGTTTTTCGTACATTCCTTTTTAGAGATTTTCTTGCCTGACGAGTTACCAGGGTCTGCAAGTGTCGCTTTTATTCGAGAATCAATAGTTGTTCCTACGAGCTTACTTTGAGCTAGGAAATCATTTTTTTTAATAACTTCCTTACCAATGATTATCGATAAATCTTACTATTCGAATTTACTCAGACAATTTCTACCATATTTGAAAAAGGACCTATGTTGTTTAGAGGTTAATTTACCCATCATCATGTACTTTCATAAATACAAATCCATTTAATACCCATTCCTATATTTGATACCCTTTGAGATATTGAGATGAACAACCCTATATAGAGGGGAAGACTATCAGTCTCTGTGATTGAAGTCTGGTGGGACGCCACCGTCTGTACTGTTGTTTGTCATTAGAGTACTAAAGGCTGGCCACCTTGTGTACAATGACGGTTGTCCTAATGACACATGCAACAAAACAGATGTTCAATGATCATCATGATCTCTCAGGTAATCCCTTGTTAAGATTCTCACTATCAAAACTTGAGTATTCACATGTTTTTGTTTAACATTAATTCCTTTATGAGTTATCTCTATTCAAAGTTCTTACGGATCCTAAAATGATCGGTGTCTAAGAATTTCAAAGAGGTATACTGACACTTGAATGTGATGAAACGTTACTCCTAGAAAATAGAATTTCAGCAATTCGAGTTTGAGTACCAATTTCTAATTATGCATAGACTATTACGCTAATTACTCGCTAGTCAGATCTTCGAAAGCCTACGTAGTGTCTCATGGTTTTGTGTTAAAGTGCTAAGAATTTGGTTTGAATGCGGAACAATCTTTTAAAAGTGAGAAGCGAGTCGATACTGAGTATACATTGATGATATATTACTTGTTAATGAAAGAGTGATCGTTTTTCATATAGGAAAAGAAATGAGAACATGGTTGAGAGAAGTGTAGAATATTTTCTTTGTATAGTGTTGAATAAGCTAGGACTATCTCCGTTAATATGTTATGGTAAATAAAGTTATTGGTGGAAGGCAAAAGAGAACTATTGAAGGCACGATGGTGATATCTTAAGTTTGAATTATTGAGTTGATATTTAGCAAGTACAATACTAAGTATGTTGTGAAACATAGGGGAATCAAGCTCCTTAAAAAAAAATCCAAGACTATATGAGCAGAATATATATATATATTTCTGGGAGAGGGTCAATATTATTAATTAAACTACGTAAAGAAGGGTATTCCTACATCAAATGAGGAAGGAATGGAGATTTTGGACGAAAAATATTATTAACCCGAGAGAAAACACAGTTATAAGATTGGCTACCCGACTGCAAGAATTACTTGAGAAAGGCGTAATCAGACCAAGTGTATCCCCGTGGGGAGCTCCAGTGCTGTTCGTGAAGAAGAAGGACGGATCTATGCGACTATGTATTGATTATCGTGAGTTGAACAAGATGACCATCAAGAATAATTACCCTCTACCTCGAATCGACGATCTGTTTGACCAACTTAAGGGAGCTAGATGTTTTTCAAAGATTGATTTTAGATCCGGCTATCATCAAGTAAAGATCAAGCCTGAAGATATTCCTAAGATTGCCTTTAGGACCCGATATGGACATTACGAATTCTTAGTCATGTCTTTTGGATTGACGAATGCTCCAGCTGCTTTTATGGACTTGATGAATCGTGTGTTCAAGAGGTACTTGGACAAGTTTGTGATTGTATTTATTGATGACATCCTGATATACTCGAAGTCTCCTGAGGAACATGCTGAACACCTCCGTTTAGTTCTGGAGACGCTGAGAAAGGAAAAGTTATATGCGAAATTCTCAAAGTGTGAATTCTGGCTAAAAGAAGTTCAATTTTTGGGACACATTGTAAGCGGCGAAGGGATTTCTGTAGACCCCGCAAAGATAGAAGCTGTAGCAGGTTGGTAGAGACCCAAGACTCCAACTGAAGTTAGAAGTTTCCTTGGATTGGCTGGATACTATCATAGATTCGTGAATAATTTCTCAAAGATAGCTACGCCATTGACACGACTTACCAGAAAGAGTGAAAAATTCGAGTGGACCCCCAAATGCGAAGATAGCTTTCAAGAATTGAAGAAGAGATTGACTACTGCCCCAGTGTTGACCTTACCCGATGAGAAAGGAGATTTCGTAATTTTCATTGACGCTTCTCACAAGGGTTTAGGATGTGTTTTGATGCAACACGGAAAAGTAATAGCTTACGCCTCTCGACAACTGAAGGAGTATGAGTCCCGTTACCCTACTCACGATTTGGAGCTTGCTGCTATTGTTTTTGCCCTCAAGATTTGGAGACATTACCTTTATGGAGAGAAATGAGAGATTTACATGGATCACAAGAGCTGAAAGTATATATTCACGCAGAAGGAATTAAACATGAGACAAAGAAGATGGTTAGAATTAATCAAGGACTATGATTGCTCGATAAACTACCACCCAGGGAAGGCTAATGTTGTAGCTGATGCATTAAGTAGAAAGGAGAGACTAAACCTATTGACAACCTCAGAAGAATTGGTTAGAGAATTTGAGAAAATGGAATTAGAAGTCAAGGTCCCAGTCCAAAACAATGAAAGAGTTTACAGCATTCAGTTTCAACCGGAGTTACTCGAGAAGATTCGCCGTTGTCAAGAACAAGTAATGGAAGAAAGAAGATCAGAATTGACCGGAGAAGAATTTCTAAGTTCAAAAGATGATAAGGGAATTAAGCGATTTGCATCGAGAATATGGATTCCTAATGTTACAGAGTTGAAGGAAGAAATTATGAGTGAAGCGCATAACTCGAGATATTCCATTCACCCAGGGAGCACAAAAAGGTATCAAGACATCAAGTTGAATTATTGGTGGCCCAACATGAAGAGGGAGATTGCAGAATGGGTAAGTAAGTGTTTGACATGTCAGAAAGTGAAGGTAGAACATCAACGACCAACTGGACTTCTACAACCTTTAGAGATACCCGAGTGGAAATGGGAGTATATTACCATGGATTTTGTCCTAGGATAGCCCCGAACTAGAGCCAGCCATGATGCTATTTGGGTTATTGTCGACCGACTCACTAAATCTACGCATTTCCTACCAATTAGTGATAAGTATTCCGTTGAGAGATTGGTGAACATATACCTAAAGGATATTGTGGTTCGTCACGGAGTACCTGTTTCAATTGTATCTGATAGAGATGCCCGTTTTACTTCTCGATTTTGGAAAAGTTTTCAAGAATGTCTTGGCACGAAGTTAAATCTGAGCACTGCATATCATCCACAGACCGACGGACAAAGTGAAAGGACGATTCAAACAGTTGAAGATATGTTAAGAGCCTGTGCACTTAATTTTAAAGGAAGTTGGGATGAGCATTTGCCCCTAGTCGAGTTTGCTTACAACAATAGTTACCATTCGAGCATATGTATGGCACCTTATGAAGCTTTGTACGGAAGGAAGTGTAGATCACCTTTATATTGGGATGAAGTAGGAGAAAGAAAGATACTAGGACCGGAATTACTTCAACAAACTAAGCAAGCAACCGAGGTTATTCGAAAAAGGTTAGTTGCAGCTCAAGATCGACAGAGGAAGTATGCAAATCAAAAGAGGAAAGACAAAGCATTTGAAGTGGGAGATAAAGTGATGTTGAAAGTTTCACCTTGGAAAGGGGTAATGAGATTCGGAAAGAAAGGCAAGTTAAGCCCCAGATATATAGGACCTTTTGAGATTCTTAAGAAGATAGGACCACTAGCTTTTCAGTTGGCCCTACCCCCAGACCTTCAGCATATCCACGATGTGTTTCATGTTTCTGTGTTAAGAGAGTACCATTCTGATTTCAGGCATGTTATAACCTACGAGCCAGTGGAAATACGTCCTGATTTATCGTACGAAGAAAAGCAAATAGAGATCCTAGATTACAAAGTGCAAGAGTTAAGAACTAAGAAAGTAAATTTAGTGAAAGTACTTTGGAGAAACCACCAAGTTGAGGAAGCCACGTGGGAATTAGAAAGCGAAATGAGGAATAAATATCCGGAATTGTTTAATGAATAGTTTTGATTCCGAGGACGGAATCCTATAAGGGGGGGAGACTTTAATAACCATGAAATTTCGAATTAATTTTCCTACTCGATATTTAAATTTGATTTAAGAGCGATACATTATATATTTTAATTAGTGCGTTTTTGAAATTTTATATATTCGTTTTATATTTAGTTATACATATTTATTTATTGTTTACTAAAATTAGGAAAATAGAATTTTTATTTTTATCTTTATTTTGGGTCAAATTTATTTTAGGAAACGAAATTTAGAGTATCGTTTTAATTAGCCAGCCGGGAGAAAATAAGCTGATTAAGGGGTCATCATTTTTTTATTTTTCTGAAAATAGCACTAACCTTGTAATTATTATGCCATTTACAATTGTTCCCCATTATTTATTTCTTTTTAATTAATAAAATACCACACTAAAATTATCATCATTATTGTACATTATTAGAGGCAATCAGTTTATTTTATAAGACCACAAGAGCCCAAGCCCAAACCAAATCACAGATTGTCTATTTCATTCTAAACCAAAACAAAATACTCGATCAAATCATATATACACGAAACAGAGTAAGCAGGTAGATGTCTCTCTATAAATTCTTCTCTTTCCTTTTAATTGTTTTATTCGATTTCACTTCTCTTGAACTGGGTAGGCTCGATTAGTATTTTAGGTCTCGTGTTTTGTTTGTTCGGATTGGTTGTTGCCAAATTTGTGATGAATGTTGGTGATTAAATCGGAGATGTCGAGGGGTCGCAGAGAGAGATTGGTTGTTGTGTTGCCGTGTGAAGTAGAGGCGGAGAGAGGTAGATGGTATTGTTGGTGGTTGAAACTGGTGTTGGTTTGTGCGGTGTTGGTTGCCGGAGAGATACGGGGGTGGAGGAAGAGAGATGAGCTGAGAGAGATGGGGGAGGTCGAGAGGAGGTTGAAGAGGGAGGAGGCGGAGAGATTTGGACGGGAGAGGAGGGAGATAGTGAGAGATGCAGAGAGAGTCGTGAGGGAGAGAGAGATTCAGAGGGAAAGAGAGATTCAGAGAGAGAGATAGAACGAGAGAGAGAGGGAGGGATTTAGAGAGAGTTGACAAATGGAGATGGGTGGAGAGAGGATAGAAATATACAGGGAAGAGAGTGGCTGTGTTGATGTGTTTCGGTTGGAGTAGCCACCACCGATTAGTGGTGGTGGTGATGGTTGCTACCGGAAAAAAAAAATGAGCGAAGAGAGAAAGAGATTGTGAGAGTCGAATGGGAGAGAGGCGTGGGTGGGACCCACGGTGGGGGAGTGGGGCCCACGAACAGTTTTCAGTTAATAATAAAATAATAAAACGATACAGTTTAGTATATTAACGATTGAATATTTAAAATCGATATTTAATTAATTGGTTTGATAGTTAAAAATTGTGGGAAATAAAAGAGTTTAATTAATTAAATAGAATTATTTAGAGTTTTTAAACATAATTTAGAAATTTACTAATTGAGTAATTAAAAAGAATATATTTGTGATTTTTGAACACAATTTTAGAGATTTATTAAATTGTCAATAAAAGGAGAATAATTGTGAATAAATAGAATTAGAAAGCAGTATTATTTTAGGAGATTTATAATTAGCGTTTCCGGTTTATTCTAATTAACTGGATCGAGTCAGATTTAATTTAGAGATTAAAATTTGATCTATTTTATTAATGAGTAAAATAAATTAGAATTTGTGGGGTTACTTAAAAGTAGAATTCTTTGATGAATTATTTTTTTAATAATGAGAATAATAATTATGGATTTAAATTGAATAAAAGTGCATTGTTGAATTTTTCATTTTGAGAATGAATTGAGATTTCCAGATATTAAAAATAGGATATATTCTCCAGATTTAATTCCTGAGTTCGAAGAGATATTTATTTATTCCGGAATTAATTTCCGTTATTTATTCAGGAGATGTTTATGAGATATTATATTATTATTAATTATATTATCGGATCGGGAATATTTTATTCTGAAGAATCGCTCACGTATTTCTGGTTGTCATTTTTAGAGAATAATTCTCGAGACGTAGATCGACGCCAAGTTCACGGGTAGAGTATAATTTTTATCTGCATTCATTTGTACTTCGAGATCGAGGCAAGTTCATTCCTACCCTAACTTTTGGAAACTGTGAATTTCTGTTCGTATTATTTAATTCCTTAATTATTTTCGAGATATTGTATGTTGAGATTTATCTGTAGCTTTGTATGATGAAATAATTTCTTTTGAGCATTATTTCTCGTTAAATATTATTATGCTGTTAATTTAGTTTATTGAGAATTATAATCCCTATAAGCGTAGAAATAATTTAGTTGCTATCGGGTCGATATCATTAATTCGAGACGACTATTATTTTGATTCGGTGAAACTAATCTCATTCGTCTGAGATAGTTAAATTTATTCTTTTCGATTGAATTTATTGTACAAATTTAATAGTTATTTATTGATTATCTTTTAGTTAGTTCCTCGTTTGAACTAACCGATAGGAGTTTAAAAATTATAATTGTTAGAGATTTTTATTCGTCGATCAAGTGAAAAATATTTTATTTAAACGTTCATCATTGTTGAGTATTATAAATATTGAGAAGTACTATTTGTTCAGTACGACTCCCAATTACTTCAATATTAAGACTATTCTCATAAATTCGAGATAGTTGATTTTATTGTCAAGGTTTGGCGTTTTGTTCATGTCAACCGATAAATTATATTTATTTAGAATTTACATCAGTCCATTGTTCGGATTGGTGGTAAAATCGAGTCAGACTGGCAATCCGCCAGATTTGTAAATATTTTCTGAGAGAATTATCTCAAGTTATCTGTACCTCAAATGTTCGGGAATTCTGTATTCTACTGGTCAATTTTGGGAAAGAGGCCCATTATAGAGAAAGAGAGACTCGTGTACCGTTTTACGGACCCGAGAATAATTAGGCACCTTGTTGCCTTGGTTGAATTGATAACCATTATGATGCTAGCATTCATACATATATATTATATTGTTGATATCGTATTGTAGCCGTGATCGGGCGAAGTGCGGTGTCATAGGAGGCCGGTATACTTGGTCGGTTAGTTGATCGCCCCACCGAGATACCGAGAGGTGGAAGATCAGTTCATTCTTAAATCATGAGTGATCAGAGTTATATCAAATGAGTTATCGAGTATTCTGTTTCGAGATGAGTAATAAGTCTTTTGAGTATTCTGTTTTGAGATGAGTTTTGAGTCTTTCGAGTATGATATTTTCAAGATGAATTTGAGCCAAATCATATTGTGATATCCGATATTAAAATTTTGAGTATTTATTTCGGTAAACCTTATTATATTTATATATCGAGCGAGAGGAGAACTTGCTGAGCACTATAGTTGCTCATTCTTGCTTTACAACATTTTGTTTAGCTGTCAAGACGGAAAGAGGTGAGACGTCCAACCAGGGTTACAGAGGCAAGGGGAAAGCGCAAGGCTATGGTGACAATAATTAGAAGATCCAGATGGAATCTTTATATTTCTACTGTTGTGAATTTTTGTAACATATTAATTCGAGATGTATCAAGTTGGATTGTACTACGTTGTGAAGACGATCTTGGACCTGCGGAGTGGGACATTTTATGCTCCGTTGTAATAAAATTTGGTATTGTTATTGCGTTATCATATTGAGACAATGTGACGACCCGAGTTCCCGGTCAGGGTGGATTTTGGGGCGTTACAGTTTTGGTATCAGAGCTTTAGTTATATTTTTAGGAATCGTACGAGCCTAGAATTATAACGCCAAAAGTGCTACTCCCTCTAACTAGTGTCCTATCGATTGAATATGATCTATTTTTTTTTGAAGATCCAACTGTATGAATAATGTTATATACTGATTTTAGTGATGTGTACAAAAAATTAGAAAAAAATGAATAATTCTTGTATGATATTTTAATGGTCAATTATCAAAGTACTCCTTGGTCAAACTAGTATAATTTTCGAATAATATTTTTTTTTTAATTTTTTTTTGGACGATCCAACCGTACGGATGATGTTATATATTAATTTTAGTGATGTGTACAAAAAGTTAGAAAAATAAAATCATTCTTGTACGTGTTTATAATGTAAATTCGCCAAAATTGCTACTCCCTCTAACTAGTGTCGTACCGATTGAAAATGATCTATTTTTTTTCGACGATCCAACCATACAAATGATGTTATATACTGATTTTAGTGATGTGTACAAAAAATTAGAAAAAAATGAATCATTCTTGTTTGTTATTTTAATGGTCAAATATCAAAGTACTCTTTGGTCAAACTAGTATAATTTTCGAACAATATTTTTTTTAAATTTTTTGTTGGACGATCCAACTGTACGGATGATGTTATATACTAATTTTATGAGTTAATTCCATTTCGCATCCCCTTGGTTTCGGCCAACTGCATTTTTTACCCATACTTTGCATAATTGCACTATACATCCCTTTATTAGTTTTGGCGGGTCAATTTGCATCCCTTCGGTCTATTTTGGACGTTAATGTTAAAAATGGCAGGGGTAATTTAGGAATTAATAATGCTGAATTGCATTTTGTTATTTGATGTATTACACATTTTACATATGAACCTTTAAACTAAAAAATCAAGCATTTTTGCTCCTGGACTATAAAAATTGAATAATTTAATCCTTTTACCAAAATTTATTCCTATATTATTTTTGAATTTTTGAATTTTTAGAATATGTTCAAATAAAAAATGAAAAACATAGATTATTCTATAAATATTTCAGCATAACATCCCGAATTTATCAAATAAATTTTTTTGTTTAAGAAATTTTACAAAATAAAAATCGAATAAATTTTAAAAAGTTAGTAATCTTATAAATTCAATCCGAAAGTTTACGGTATTTCCTCATATTATTTTTGTAAGGTCTAATTATCTTAATCAAATTCTAATTCTTCATCAAATTTTAATTTTTTTCATCTATTTTCAATCTACTATTAATATTATTTCTAAAAAAATATGGATATATTGCAAAAAAAAAAAATTATGAATATTCTATTTTGTTGTTTTTTATTTGAAGATACACTGAAAAGGGTTAAATTATACAATTATTATAGTTGAGGGACAAATATGCATATTTTTTTGTTTAAGGGGGTTTATGTGTAAAATATGTCATATTTCAAGGACCAATATATAATTGTGCATTTATAATTCCGAAATTACCCCTGTCCTTTTTAACGGTAACGGTCAAAATAGACGGAATGGGTGCAAACTGTCGCGCCAAAACTAGTAAAGGGATGCATAGTGCAATTATGCAAAGTATGGATAAAAAATGCAATTGGCCGAAACCAAAGGGATGTGAAATGGAATTAACTCTAATTTTATTGATGTGTAGAAAAAACTAGAAAAAAAATCATTCTTGTACATGTTTATAATATAAATTCTCCAAAAGAACTACTCCCTCTAACTAGTGTCGTACCGATTGAACATGATCTATTTTTTTTAAAAAAAATTCGACGATCTAACAGTACGAATGTTGTTATATAATGATTTTAGTGATGTGTACAAGAAATTAGAAAAAATGAATCATTTATGATATTTTAATGGTCAATTATCAAAGTACTCCTTGGTCAAACAAGTAAAATTTTCGAATAATATTTTTTTTTAATATTTTTTGGACGGCCCAACCGTATGAATAATGTTATATACTGATTTTAGTGATGTGTACAAAAAATTAGAAAAAAATGAATAATTCTTGTATGATATTTTAATGGTCAATTATCAAAGTACTCCTTGGTCAAACTAGTATAATTTTCGAATAATATTTTTTTTTAATTTTTTTTGGACGATCCAACCGTACGGATGATGTTATATACTAATTTTAGTGATGTGTACAAAAAGTTAGAAAAAAAATTATTCTAGTACGTGTTTATAATGTAAATCCGCCAAAAGTGCTACTCCCTCTAACTAGTGTCGTATCGATTGAACATGATCTTTTTTTTTTCGACGATCCAACTGTAAGAATAAAGTTATATACTGATTTTAGTGATGTGTACAAAAAATTAGAAAAAAATGAATAATTCTTGTATGATATTTTAATGGTCAATTATCAAAGTACTCCTTGGTCAAAGTAGTAAAATTTTTGAATAATTATTTTTTAATTTTTTTTGACGATCCAACCGTACGGATGATGTTATGTAATAATTTTAGTGATGTGTACAAAAAGTTAGAAAAAAAAAATCATTCTTGTACATGTTTATAATGTAAATCCACCAAAAGTGCTACTCCCTCTAACTATTGTCGTATCGATTGAACATGATCTATTTTTTTAAATTTTTTTCGACAATCCGACCGTACGAATGATGTTATATACTGATTTTCGTGATGTGTACAAAAAATTAGAAAAAAATGAATCATTTTTGTATGATATTTTAATGGTCAATTATCAAAGTACTCCATGGTCAAAATATTAAAATTTTCGAATAATATATTTTTTTAATTTTTTTTGGATGATCCAACCGTACGGATGATGTTATATACTAATTTTAGTGATGTGTACAAAAAGTTAGTAAAAAAATCATTCTTGTACGTGTTTATAATGTAAATCCGCCATAAGTGCTACTCCCTCTAACTAGTGTCGTACCGATTGAAATGATCTATTTTTTTTCAACGATCCAACCAGACGAATGATGTTATATACTGATTTTAGTGATGTGTACAAAAAATTAGAAAAAAATTAATCATTCTTTTATGTTATTTTAATGGTCAAATATCAAACTACTCTTTGGTCAAACTAGTATAATTTTCGAATAATATTTTTTTTAAATTTTTTGTTGGACGATCCAACCGTACGGATGATGTTATATACTAATTTTATTGATGTATACAAAAAACTAGAAAAAAAAATCATTCTTGTACATGTTTGAAATATAAATCCGCCAAAAATTCTACTCCCTCTAACTAGTGACGTACCGATTGAACATGATCTATTTTTTTAAAAATATTTCAACGATCCAACCGTACGAATGATGTTATATACTGATTTTAGTGATGTGTACAAAAAATTAGAAAAAAATGAATAATTTATGATATTTTAATGGTCAATTATCAAAGTACTCCTTGGTCAAACAAGTAAAATTTTTGAATAATATTTTTTTTAAATTTTTTTTGGACGGTCCAACCATACGGATGATATTATATACAAATTTTAGTGATGTGTTCAAAAAGTTAGAAAAAAAAAATTATTCTTGTACGTGTTTATAATGTAAATCCGCCAAAAGTGCTACTCCCTCTAACTAGTGTCCTATCGATTGAACATGATCTTTTTTTTTTCGAAGATCCAACCGTACGAATGATGTTATATACTGATTTTAGTGATGTGTACAAAAAATTAGAAAAAAATGAATCATTCTTGTATGTTATTTTAATGGTCAAATATCAAAGTACTCTTTGGTCAAACTAGTATAATTTTCGAATAATATTTTTTTAAAATTTTTCGTTGGACGATCCAACTGTACGGATGATGTTATATACTAATTTTATTGATGTGTAGAAAAAACTAGAAAAAAAAAATCATTCTTGTACATGTTTATAATATAAATTCTCCAAAAGAACTACTCCCTCTAACTAGTGTCGTACCGATTGAACATGATCTATTTTTTTAAATTTTTTTTCGACGATCTAGCAGTAAGAATGTTGTTATATACTGATTTTAGTGATGTGTACAAGAAATTAGAAAAAAATGAATCATTTATGATATTTTAATGGTCAATTTTCAAAGTACTCCTTGGTCAAACAAGTAAAATTTTCGAATAATATTTTTTTTAAATTTGTTTTTGGACGGTCCAACCATACGGATGATGTTATATACTAATTTTAGTGATGTGTACAAAAAGTTAGAAAAAATATTATTTTTGTACGTGTTTATAATGTAAATCCGCAAAAAGTGCTACTCCGTCTAACTAGTGTCGTAACGATTGAACATGATCTATTTTTTTTTCGACGATCCAACTGTAAGAATAATGTTATATACTGATTTTAGTGATGTGTACAAAAAATTAGAAAAAAATGAATAATTCTTGTATGATATTTTAATGGTCAATTATCAAAGTACTCCTTGGTCAAAGTAGTAAAATTTTTGAATAATTTTTTTTTAAATTTTTTTGGACGATCCAACCGTACGGATGATGTTATATACTAATTTTAGTGATGTGTACAAAAAGTTAGAAAAAAAAAATCATTCTTGTACGTGTTTATAATGTAAATCCGCCAAAAGTGCTACTCCCTCTAACTAGTGTCGTACCGATTGAACATGATCTATTTTTTTTCGACGTTCCAACTGTAAGAATAATGTTATATACTGATTTTAGTAATGTGTACAAAAAATTAGAAAAAAATGAATAATTCTTGTATGATATTTTAATGGTCAATTATCAAAGTACTCCTTGGTCAAAGTAGTAAAATTTTTGAATAATTTTTTTTAAATTTTTTTTGTCGATCCAACCGTACGGATGATGTTATATACTAATTTTACTGATGTGTACAAAAAGTTAGAAAAAAAAATCATTCTTGTACGTGTTTATAATGTAAATCCGCCAAAAGAGCTACTCCCTCTAACTAGTGTCGTACCGATTGAACATGACCTATTTTTTTTTCGACGTTCCAACCGTAAGAATGATGTTATATACTGATTTTAGTGATGTGTAAAAAAAATTAGAAAGAAACGAATCATTTATGATATTTTAATGGTCAATTATCAAAGTACTCCTTCGTCAAACTATTAAAATTTTCGAATAATATTTTTTTTTTTAATTTTTTTTGGATGATCCAACCGTACGGATGATTTATATACTAATTTTAGTGATGTGTACAAAAAGTTAGTAAAAAACTCATTCTTGTACGTGTTTATAATGTAAATCCGCCAAAAGTGCTACTCCCTCTAACTAGTGTCGTACCGATTGAACATGATCTATTTTTTTTTCGACGATCCAACCATACGAATGATGTTATATACTGATTTTAGTGATGTGTACAAAAAAATAGAAAAAAATGAATCATTCTTGTTTGATATTTTAATGGTCAAATATCAAAGCACTCCTTGGTCAAACTAGTATAATTTTCGAATAATATTTTTTTTTGGACGATCCAACCGTATGGATGATGTTATATACTAATTTTAGTGATGTGTACAAAAAGCTAGAAAAAAAAATCATTCTTGTACATGTTTATAATATAAATCCGCCAAAAGTACTGCTCCCTCTAACTAGTGTCGTACTGATTGAACATGATCTATTTTTTTTTATTTTTTTTTCGATGATCCAACCGTACGAATGATGTTATATACTAATTTTAGTGATATGTACAAAAAATTAGAAAAAAGAGAATCATTCTTGTACGATATTTTAATGGTCAACTATCAAAGTACTCTTTGGTAAAACTAGTATAATTTTCGAATAATATTTTTTTAAATTTTTTTTGGACGATCCAACCGTACGGATGATGTTATATACTAATTTTAGTGATGTGTACAAAAAGCTAGAAAAAAAAATTCATTCTTGTACGTGTTTATAATATAAATCCGCCAAAAGTATTACTCCCTCTAACTAGTGTTGTACCGATTGAACATGATCTATTTTTTTAATTTTTTTTCGACAATCCAACCGTACGAATGATGTTATATACTGATTTTAGTGATGTGTACAAAAAATTAGAAAAAATGAATCATTCTTGTTTGATATTTTAACGGTCAACTATCAAAGTACTCCTTGGTCAAACTATTAAACTTTTATTAAAATTTTGAATCTACCAAATTAACAAATAATTAAATTTTATTTAATTTTATTCCCTCCCAAATTATTAATCAAGCCAAAATTTATTTCATGTATTCTTATTTCCCCTTAATGAAAATTTCATTTCCCTCTTTCATTTCCCTCTTTCTCATCATTTCATTGCCCCTTCTACGTCCCCCTTATTTTTCAGCAGCCGCTCATCTCTTGTTTTCTAACAAACCCAAACACCCACAACTTACAACTTACTTCTCTCATAGAATGCACACAAAACTTATATCTCTCCCACAAAAGCCTAATGTGTCCGCAATAATCACTTTGTCTTACTCTCTATCTTGCAAGCGTTAAATCTTTTTCCCATTCACTTGATTTAGGGTTCGATTGGTGGTTTGATTTAAGTTGGGGCTTCTTCGATTTGGCTTTAATTAGGGATTTTCTTGAATTTGAGTTTCGATTTCAGGTTATATCCTCTCACTTCGATTTGTAATTTGTATGATTCTTTGATTTATATTCTCTCACTTCGATTTGTAATTTGTAGTTTGTATTTTTTAGTTCGCATTCCAGTTGATGTAATTTTTATGTAAACTGTAAGAACAACTCAAGTATCTAGCAAATGTTTAATAACTCTATTACTTTCTATCATTATAGTTTATTATTGGTTTGGACTTTTGAGATCAGTTGTTTACTTCAGTGCTTTGTGTTGGTAGGAGGATATCTAATCTGAGAATTCAGGACTCGATGAACATACAAAGGAGCTTCTTGATTTGGCTCTTGTCAAAGTTGCTGATCCTGCAGACCGTGTCATTGCAGTTTATGTTTGTCGAAATTTGGGTATTTTAATTGTGCAATGCCAACTTCTTTTATTGATTAAATTTTTATTGTTAGCTGCATTAAGTTTTATTATTCGAATTGTAGTAGTAGATTCAAGTTTAAAGGAGGATTTGGATCATATTCTTGATGAGTATGATGGACTGTGCATTAAAAGAAAGGTGGGCTTACGCGAAAATTTTGTTCTTTTCTATCAGACTAAAAGGGCGCAATTTTGAAAAAGTTTTAAAAAAAAATTATTGGTGTTTATTACTCAGATAGATCTTACTGGAGAAGTCTTGAAAGGGCCTTCATTGCGGAAAGTTCTAGTTAGTAAACCTCACACTTTGGGGTAAGGACAGAGTTATATCAATGCCTAGATCGGTATTTGGTTGTACATATTATCTCTACTTTGCTTATAAAATAAAATAATTTTTTTCCAGGGGTTGGTCTTCTCTTGCTAAGTATTGTGCAAAGAACCTGCCTATCACTACTAAAGTCCTGGCCTTCCATATTTGATCCGTTTTTGTTATTCTATCAGGTCTTGATTTCTAGTAATAAATTTACTTATCTCGCTATATTTTTTAATAACTTCCATCAAATTACTTATCTCTCTATATTTTAAACCTTGAAATTGTTGAAATTCAGGAATTACATAGGCACTGGATCAGTTTACATAACTGCAGACTTAGGTGGAGAATGTGGAGTTCCATATGAGACTTACTTTCCGATGCCAACATTTAAATTGTTTTCGTGAGGATTATGTTGATTTGTAGCTAGGTGTTCTGTTGTTTCTCCAAGGCAGTAAAAAATTTTGTTTATGCCCTGCTAGTTTTACTGTAGTCCTTTTGAGTATGTAGCACCATGGAATTTACAGCTGCGAAAAGTTATGCCATGACATGTTACTTGGAATTAAAATTAAGGACAACGTAGAAAGTTAAATGAAATGCATTTTGTTTTTTTTCATGAATATTAGCTTTGTAGATGCATGTGCTGCTATTCATATATAATGATATGGATGTTATCTAATTGTGTAATTCTCTTGCTCTGAACAGTCGTTGTAATAGTATTGCCTGGGTGCCCCTTCAATTGCAGCTCAACAATGATGTTGTCAACGTCATCAATATATCCATTGGGAGCATTCTGGCAATCGTCATTAAGCAACTTGTACTGCAAAACTAGTACATCTATTTGCACAACAACAATGGTATCTTAGGACCTAGCAGGACTTGCTGATATCGCTTGTAAGACATGTTAAATTTAAATTTGAATGCCATGATTGGAATTTCATATATCTCACTTGGGCCCTGTTTAATTGTATTTTGTTGTTGTCCATTTTGCAGTCTCTAGGGAGGAACATCTGCAGTCATACCAACTTCAAGAACTTCTGTAGATGGAGTAGCCTTACCTGATGAACTAATAAGCACTGCTTGTCACTGGGCTTTGGATATATTGGAGCGTAGGAAACCATTGGTTGCCACCTTGTACATAACACTTAGGGTATTTCCAGTTCTTGGAGTTTATTTTTAGGTTATGTAATTGATTTTTGTTTAGAAATTAATGGCATTAGGTGGTTGAATTTTAGTTGGTTGATGATAAATTTTGGTTGTAATGGTGGATTTTAGTTCGTTGTAATAGCAAATATTGGTCTTAATTCTAGTATTTTATTGGTGCATTGTTTAGTTTATTTTTAGCCAATGAGAGCATTTATAAGAAAACATGTTATAAATCATATCTTACAACAGCAATCTTTATAAAAGTGTTGTGTAAAAATGAACTATTGTGGAAGAAGAAGAAAGACAACAGTCTAAATCTGAAGGACCATTGTCTAAATTCTTAACACACAATAGAACAAAATATGGGTGGGCTAAAAACACTTGTGCATTTTGTTTATAACAACAATTTTGAAGCTACAAAACATTGTACAAAAAGTATGAAGACAACGAATTGTATCACATGTAAATGTTGTGTGAATGTTGTCTTCGCGTGCCTCTGATTTAGCAAAACAGTTGTGCACATTAAAATCTAACAACATTCAAAGTTTACCAAACCGTTGTAATATCACCATAAGAACAACGTTTTTTACCAGATTCGTTGTGGTTTCTGGGTGTGCTACAACGCTTTATGAGCATGTTGTGTTGTTTTTACGGATATCAGATTTGTGTACCATTGTCTGAGGTTGGTAAGATATAGTTGCTCAATAGACAACGCCATTCTAGGGTATCAGACAACGGGAAAAAACCATTGTATGCTTCAGTTTTCCTTGTAGTGCAATCATATTTTCAGGGTCAGCTTGGTTCACTTTCTCCTACCGAGCAACAAGATACTACCGAAAACAGTCAACAGTATGCAACATCTCGCCAAAGTGAAGCAGCTATTGGAGGATCTCAAGGAACATACCCATCATATCGTTCTGGCTCCCTCCCTGTTGGATATTATGCATTGTAGAGGGATAATGTTTTTCCTGAAAGACCTGGACAGCCTGAATGCCAATTTTACATGAAAACTGGAGACTGTAAGTATGGTGCGGTTTGCAGATTCCATCATCCCAGGGTGAGACTTATTCCTCCTCCAGACTACGTATTGAGCCCAATGGTTCTTCCTCTACGAAAAGTAAGCTGGCTTCAGAAGTTATTACAAAACATTAGATTAAATTTAACTTATACTCCAATGACATGTTGCAATTTTTTTTTTTAAAATGAAACTGAAGGACATATATACATGTCTTCTTCGAAAGTTTCAAATTACAGTCATATATACATTATATTAGATGATCCAGTGGTCATACTCTGTAATCCTTTAACTTAGGTTTGTACTGGCTGAAAGGTTCTGCCTTTTGTCGATGTTAATTATTCAATTTACTAAATCTTTACTTGTCTTGTGATGTACCATCAAAAAAATTAATGTGTTGGATATATATGTCAATTCATATAAATATTATTGAAGTACGCAATAGTAGTGTTATATATATTAACCAAATAAGAAGATCCAAACAACAAAAGGACTTGGACTAGGATCATTACATGGCTAAATTTGTATTCCGTCTATGACAAGCTAGTGTTGCAGCATCCGCAAGACCGCAACCAGGGTTGGACCATGGGCCAAGGGTGGAAGCAGAATCAATGTTTGGTTAATAACCGGTAATTGTTATTCTCATTCTATAATAAACATTGAAATGAAATTTATTTTAGCTCAGTCTCTGTCCGCATGTTGCCTTCTGTTTGTTTTTTTCCAAGTGACTAAGTTAACTTTCACCCTTGTTTTACAGTCATGTTTCATTTGCAGGTGACATCATACAAACTCTGAAGGCAAATCGGTATGAATATACCTGGTGAAATGTTACTGTAAAACTTGTAGAATCATATGGATTTTACTCGGGTGTTGAGCGGGAAATCCCTGCTGAAATGTCTAGAACTCGGTTAATTTAATGGTGGTGGTTGAAGTAGTTTGGAGTGGTTGAATGTTGGTTTAGACATGTGATGGATAAATTTGGAATGGATAGGTAGTGGTTGAATGTTGGTTTAGACATGTAATGGATAAATTTGGAATGGACATGTAATGGTTATTAATGAGAATGTTGCATATACAAAGCAACTATTTTAAAATTTTTGTATTCTGGTGTTACATTTGCCTATTGTAGTGTTACATTTACCTATTGTAGTGTTACATTTACGTATTATAGTGTTACATTTGCCTGGTGTACTATTACAATATCATTTTATTTAGTGTTACAATATTTATGTTATAGTGTTACAATAGATAAAGTGGGCCCCACTTTCCATGGGACCCACATGTGGGCACCACATATTCTGTGGGCCCCACATATTGGCCCCACTTTCTATGGGCCCCACATGTGGGCCCCACTTTAATAGTGATTCATTATTTAAATTCTGTGGGCCCCACATTCTGTCCCTCGGATTAAGTTCAAATGTAACACTAAAAATCCGTTACATTAGGTGATGATAGTGTTACATTAGCTACATAATGTATCGCTGTACTAGTGTTACAGTAGATAGGTAAAAACGTTACAATAGGCACATATTGTAACGCCCGTAAATGTAACGCCCCCAAGTGTTACAAAAGACCTATTGTAACGGATTTTGGGCCTATTGTAAAATTACGCGAGAGTTACAATAGGCCACTTATGGCGTAGTGAATCTGGAGTTAATTCTCAGGTCTCTATCTGACACACTAGTCACGGGTACTCCATGTCGTACCACAATATCTTTGATGTAAATATCTGTTAGTCTCTCGACAGTGTATCCCTCGTTCATCGGAAGAAAGTGTGCTGACTTAGTCAATCGGTCAATGATTACTCATATGGCATCATGGTTCCCTCTCGTTCTCAGTAATCCTACCACAAAATCCATCGTGATATGTACCCAGTCCCATTCGGGGATCTCTAAGGTTGTAATAATCCACTGGGTCTTTGGTGCTCGGCTTTCGCTCGTTGGCACGCTAGACATTTACTTACCTACTCAACGACATCCTTTTTTATGTTAGGCCACCAATAGTTCTCTCTCAGATCTCTATACATTTTGGTACTACCTGGGTGAATAGAATATCTCGAATTATGGGCCTCGTGTAAAATCTCATCCTTTAATTCTTGAACAGTCGGAATCCATCTCTCTCACATTTTATCTCTTCTCCCGTATGTATTTTCTCAGAGGGCTTCTCTTCCTCTTCCCTTTTCTTGACATATCTTAATCTTTTCCAACAACAGTAGTTGGACACTAATTTCTATTAGGCCCTCTTGGCCTCCTCTTTGTATTTTCACCTCAGTCTCCATTCTCTCAAGATCTTTAATCAACTCCTCTGATGTGGTTATCATCTTAAGTCACTCTTTTTGACTAAGGGCATCGGCCACCATATTGGCCTTCCCTGGATGGTAGTGTATCTCACAGTCATAATCTTTATCAACTCTAGCCATCTCCTCTATCTTATGTTGAGCTTATTCTGAGTAAATATATATTTTAGGCTCTTATGATCCGTATAAATCTCAAATCTTTCCCCATATAAATAATGTCTCCAAATCTTTAGGTCGAAAACTATCGCTGCTAATTCCAAATCATGGGTGGGGTATCTCGTCTTGTACTCTTTTAGCTATCTGGATGCATACGCAATTACTCTACCGTGCTGCATAAGCACACAACCTAACCTTTATGAGATGCATCACTATATATCACAAAGTCTCCCTTATCATCTGGTAGGGCCAACAAAGGGGCTGACAACAACCTCTTTTTCAGTTATTGAAGACCCTCCTCACACTTCGGAGTCCACTCAAACTTCTCAGTCTTTCCCGTAAGTCATGTCAACGGTGCTGCTATCTTAGAAATGTCCTGCACGAATCTCCTATAGTAGCCTACTAGGCCCATGAAACTTCTCACCTCTGTGGTTGTAGTTGGTCTCTCCCAATTTAGAACAACCTCTATCTTAGCGGGATCCACTAGAACTCCCTGGCTACTAACCAAATGTCCTAGAAATTGGACTTCCCTAAGCCAGAATTCATACCTTGAGAATTTGGAATACAACTGCTCTTCTCGTAATATCTCTAACACCATCCTCAAATGCTCAGCACGCTCTTCTTCCGTCTTTGAATAGATCAAGATGTTATCAATAAATACAATAATAAACTCATCTAGATACTTCTTGAACACTCGATTCATTAAATCCATAAATGTTGCGGGTGCATTAGTCAAACAAAATGACATCACTAAAACTCTTAGTACCCATACCTAGTGCGAAAAGCAATCTTGGGTATACCCTTGGGTTTTATTCTTCAACTAGTGTTATTCAGTTCTCAAATGAATCTTGGAAAATACACCGCATCTCTTAGATGGTCTAACAAATCATCTACCCTTGGTAGTAGGTATTTACTCTTAATGGTAAGCTTGTTCAACTCTTGTTAGTCGATACACAATCTTATATTACCATTTTTCTCTCTTACAAACAGCACCGGGGCTCCCCTCGATGATACACTGGGTCTTATCATACTCTTGCCCAGCAACCCTTGTAACTGAGTAGCTACTCTTCCCTATCTACTATGGTTAATCACTATCAATTCCTACTTCTCAGTCCGGTGGTAATCTGGGTAGATTCTCTGGAACAAATTATCGTAATCATTAATCACTGGGATTTATTATCGGCTAGGTGCTTTTCTCTTGGTATCCACCACATAAGCTAGGTAAGCCACACATCCCTCTCATAATAATCTCTTTACTCTATTATCATAAGAAACACAGTAATTCACTTTTAATATTCCGCCATTCGAAAATCTGAGCGTACGAAACATCCTTGACAATTTTCATAATTTCAATTCGTCATATCTCATACCCCTCGGTTTTCTGTTTTGTTCTCGATTTCAACTCTATATTTTCTCCCAAATACTAAGGAACATACTTGCATAGTACAATGAATACCTCGAGCGACAGTGGGTTCATAGAAAGAACTTCATAAAAAAATCTTGTTGAGTGGGCGACCTTATTAGCTCTCAATCAAATTTCCCTTTTGGAATTTCACCATCATACTTTACCACATGCAAAATGCATTATGAATTTACTGAATAAATTAAATTGGGATTCGAACTAGTGAAACAATAACTAGTCCATCTCATGAATCAGTTCATTTAGGACACAACAACTAGCTAGGATAATCAGCTCGATTTTTACCATGATATTTAGAAGAATTTTGGCTAGTCAGAATATTTCGCTAACCATCTCACATGACAGATACAACTAGTCAGTTTCAAGCTGCTAGTTTAATATTTCAACATCATAGTTATAAAATAAAACTTTGGGGTTGCTTGAATACCGAGTTAAAAGAAACAATGAATAAGTTTGGGCCGAACAAGGCAATCATAAAATTTAATAGACTGTTATTGGTATCGGAACGATCGATAACCTCTTCATCAATTATTTCTCATTAGTGAAACGGTTCGCCCAAAGGGCCTCTATACATATACTTTATCAATTTCTTGAATAGAAATGAATTCGAAATATCAGTATCAAATTGATATCCTTTATACAATTTCAACATCAGATGCTTGAATCTCTCTTTGGATAAAAGAAAGAGAAGAAAAAGAAAAATAAAAAAATAAAAAAAATTCATGAATAATCTTTGAATAATAGATCATCAATGACAAATAGAATAATCAAATATTTATGAACTCGATTAGAGAGTCCATGTATTCAAGAGGGAATCGAGTATCAAATAATCGTTGAACACTATTCATCAACACAACAAGGGAAAGATTAATTGAATATTCCTTGAATGAATGGAATTAATTTTAGGAATCACAAAAAGATTCTTTAAAAAATTTAAAGAGGGTTAATAAATGCCATTTGAATGAAAGTGGCGTAACAGTTGAAGGTGATTAGCTTCAACTGCCTCTCAGTCACATCTCGGGTATAAATGATGTACCTCGAGATATGAATAAAACAAGGGTTCTCCAATCTTTAAGTCAATATAAAGATTGATAACGAATGAAAGCGAATGAACACATAATCATATGATCATCAAGTTTGCTTCAACATATAATATGATGAAGCCTTTATGAATAGAAGGTAGAAACAAGGTCATATGGCTCAGAACTTGGGTATATAAAACTCAGTAATGTGGAGCTGGAGGGCTGGGAAAATAATTAACTTCCCCCTCCCTGGTCGTCCTGGAGCACGAACTAGGCACTCCAATGAACAGTGATATTTTAATAATGCCTTCTCAACCTTTAAAGGTGATAAGAAGGGAATAAAAGTTATACCAATTATTGGTTGCTTCACAAGTTTGAAGTAGGAAGCTAGAAGGGTCACCTTACATGACCTACTCAAGGTAACTTGAATTATGAACAATTTTAGACTGGATGATACACTAGCAATTAGATACCAAAATAAGTCAATGGTCAATCATAATTCCTAACATTGTCGGAATGAGTATGATCCCATCCCTTCTCCTTCACAATATAGGACACTAACTAAATAGTCTCTCTCAAAGTCACATTAAAGTTCCCTAACAGATTGGGGGTCTATGAACATATCTGTCATTCCCCTATAGTCATTCCAATGCTCGGGTCCTCCACTATTGAGTTAATACAACAACCAGAACTGCTGGTGAATCTCCGGACATATACATAGTCTCTAACGAAAGTCTTATTGAAAGAATCCGACTACAGCTGACACTGGTCTCCTTCCTGGTAGGCTCTAAAATCGTCGTATTGCTCATTGCTACCACACACAATTCATTACCATCATGCTATCAAGTCTCAATGCCACTTATACCATAGTAAACACCGTCCTTGGTGGAAATCGTCGATCGTGGGGGATTGAAAATAAGTACCCTTAATCATACACGAAAGTTTGAACGTCTCGGTTCTTACGTATGCTTCCTCCTTATGGGCAACTGCAATAGACTACGAGTCTTACTCTAGTCGAATCACTCCAGTGGTGCTGGCTATACCGCCTCTACCTCAGTTTCTCTTGAGACTCTGCTCCATTCTCTTCATCATGTCTCTTGATGAATCATAACTGACTCTAACTCTCATCTCGTCACTCTGACGACCTCTGAAGATTCTCTCGATCCTACTATAAGAGGTCGTTTGGTTGACAGACATTTATGTAGGTATTTTAAATACCTAGGAAGTGAGATTTAAGTAGTTGTTTGGTTGAATAAAAATATAGGTATTGTAAGTTACTGGGAAGTGCAAATACCAGTTTAATGTGGGAAGTCGCTTACCCACCCCTACCTAGGTTAATCACATTTCCTGTATAACACAAAACATTACAAAACTAATAAAATCAACCTATAAAATTAGAAAAACTTTCTACATAAGATATATTTTTTTAATAAATTGTTTTAAAATAAATTTAGAGTTTTGCTTTATTTTTAAATTATTTATTTTCCTAGTAAATTTTATTATTAGAACATATTCTTTGACCTTTTTTCTGCTAGTTTCTGACATTTTAAAAAAAATCACATTTTTTAATTTTTTTTTTTAAAATGTTAGCGTTCAAAATTTTGATTTTACTATTATAGGGATTTGTAATTAAAAATTTTATGTTTAAATCTATTTTTTATGTTAATTCAACTTCTAATTCATTTTAAAATTTAGAATGCACATTTGCTATTGACTAAAAAATTAGAAATATAAAAAAAATAATTTTTTAAATTGAAACCTAAATCAAGAAATAGTTGGTAACCACTAAATTCACATAAATTTGATAATATATACATCTTTTAAAATTTAAACATTAAAAAATTTGATATAAATACCAAATTACAAGTTAGTTATTTTTATTGGTAAAAGAAAGATTGTTAATAAATCCAAATATTATAATATAATATTATAATATTTATAATATATTCGAGGTCATTACAGTCAATCAGTGGGAAGTAAAATATTTTACCAAACAACATGAGGGAAATGAATATCCAGGAAGTTTAATTTCCAGCATGACAACCAAACAGTTTTTTTACACTTCCCAGGAATTCTAAAAACACATAAAATTGAACTTCCCATGGGAAGTTAATTCCCACTATATACCAAACAAATACTAAGACCTCAAATAACACACCACATTTTTCTTATCAATAGACTCGTTCTCTATAGAAATCTTCCTTCGACCCTCCATGGGGTCCTCCTCTAGATCCTCCTCTGGATCCTCCTGTATCTGGTCTGCGTCCGTCTCAAGGAGCGCATCATCATGTGCTTACTCGAAGGCCTCTGGTATCTCAGAATCCCAGCCATCTATAACTCATACGGATCAAGGTTACTAACCATGAAGTCCTAAGAATAGTTTCCCAGAAGAAGTCCCCTCGCGGGCTTAATCTCAAATAGTTAGGGCTATATCCGATAACCCGACTACGAACTCGATCTGAGCTCTAGGTATTATCATTATTATTAATATGGGTATTATTAGACTCGATCTACTGTCATTTCTAAGGATTGTAAGCTAATGCTCTAATACCATCTCTGTGACGCCCCCAGACCAGGGGTCAGGGATCTAGGGTCGCCACGGTCCGTTTATTTCTCACTGTACCTGTATTACTCACAATATATAAATCCACCAGCTCTTGACCCCATAATATATAATCTCACACACATGCACAGGTTAAAGTCTCAGAAACGACACATTATAACAAATGAGGAATAAATTAATACTATTACATACCCAAATGTATACTGAATCTGTTATTGATGCAATCTCTAAGTAAGGGCACATACACTTAACTTTCTGGTTCTCGTTATCCTCTTAGACAATTCATGCTTATAAATAAAGAGGACTAACAAAAGCTGCAGACCAATCCAACTCGTCTGTACTACCTCCGGGATTACTTCCAGAAACTGCTCATGGAAATGGGCATCCTGCTTCGCTGCTATATAATATATAAAACAATAGCAAGATTGAGCAAAAGCTCAGCAAAGTAATGAAAGGATGGCATAAATCTGCCTTTGAATGAAACCCAGTATAACTTTGGTATAAGACAATAATTGTTAAAGTATCTTAATACTGAAATTATTTCCTTATCGGAAAATATTCGAAAACAGTACTATCTCAGTACTTCACTTATCAATACTATCTTTATATATGAAAGATATATGAAACTCGTATTTGCCAAAACAATTTATAACAACATGCATCCTTTATTGAAAAACTCGAATATTCCCTTATTTGGGATTTAACAGAAATATGGATGCGGAAACCCTGCTCTGGGCAAATAAGGATTTGCAGTTCTAGATACTGCCAGATGAGAATACTGAACTCCGTATAGAGGAGAAATTTTATTTGAACTATGTGTCGGGAATTCTCAGACGCACCCTTAGCTCGATGATCAGTCGATATGCTGAGGGCTCTCGATCAATTATTTTTCTACATGTAGAGGATAATTTCGGATCCCCGTTTTCTTTCCCTGACCCTAGACGGCCGTGGTTGGACGATGCGCTACTCTCGCCTCTTACACCTTTTTCCCAGTTCTTGACTTGGAATCTGCCTTCCTTGGAACTGAAATTAATTCAAGTTCCCCGAGTGATTACCCGTTCACAGATCCTCTCATATCTTTAGGTTACTTCCGGAACAATTGGAAGCTAACTGATAAGCACATGTTGGTTTCAACAAAATCATTCTGAGGGACAAATAGTGCTCATGAAAATCGAAAATGAACTTTTATAAACCTTGGATTCCCGACTTTTGACAAGTTTGAAAACATGCGGGTACTCAGTAAAGAGTCATTCTATTTTTGGAAAAATATTTGGGAATCCCTTTAATATTTAAACATTTTTGAAGTTCAAAAAATATTTAAAATAATTTTTAAAGACCTCAAATGTTTTTTAATTAAATAACATGATTTTTAAATCAATTAAAGAGATTTAATAAATATTTAAATAATATTTATTAAACAAACCTCTATAATTAAATAATAAATCAAAATAATCCTCTGACAATAAAATAAATATTCAAATAATATTTCTGAAGTCGTTTCCAAGTATTTAATACTTTCTGGAAACATAAATAATGTTTATTAAAACATTTCTCGAAAATTGTAATAACCACGAATTTTCGAAATATATTTTAATTTTGAGCCGAATTTTAGAGTCTCGTTTTAATTAGTCAGCGGGAGAAAAACAAAATCTTTAACTAAATATTTATATTAAATATTTGCATCATTATATCAAATCAATTTGTCCCCCATTTGTTTTATTTCTTTTTATTTATTAATTGCCACTTAATTAATAATGATTATGCTTCATTGTCCACTAATTCTGCAATGATTTTTGCCCCATAATTTTATCTTTTTAATTTTTTTATAAACTGCATTATTGTTATTTGAGGATATAGTGGATTCCAGGTTTTATAAAATCTCTGCAGCATCTGTTATAAGTCAAACAGAGAAACAAACACAGCGAGTCATCTACACTAACAATATATAGAGCTTATTTACACACTAAAACAGAGCAGGCAAAACACAACCACCTCTTTTCTAAAACTCAAGCTGTTCTATTTCTATTACACACAAAAACTCGATCCTGTATTATACTAAACAGAGTTAACAAGCAGGCCTATTTTCTTTGAACCGGGGAAAACTCGAAACCATACATACACACAAACCAAGCACAGGTAGTCAATTACTATTGCTGTTAACACTTTCATTTCCGATTTTGTTGTGTGGGTTGGGGGAGAGAATGAGATTGTTGATTATTGTTGTGAACCGAGAGAGAGTTTAGGGAGAGGAAGGAGCTCGAGAGAGATTATTGTTGTGGGTGTTCGAGAGAGACGACAAGAGAGATTGTGAGAGAGTTGGTTGATTGGTGTTGCGAAGTCGAACAAGAGAGGTGACGAGAGAGGTTGTTTGTTGGGTTCGACGAGAGAGATTGAGAGGGGAGCCGAGAGAGATTGTGATGTTTGTTGTTATTTGATTGTTGTTGGTTTATTGCCTTGTTCGAACAAGAGATGAACCGAGAGAGACTGACAGCGAGAGAGAGTTCAGGGAGGAACGGTGGTAGTTTGACCTTGTGCCGTGGGAGAGAACTCGGAGAGATTGTAGACAGTTGTAATCGAACAAGAGAGATACGAGGGAGAGAGTGCAGAGAGATGAGGGAGAGATTGATTGTTGATGTTGTGGTTGTTCAGAGAGAGACAGATCGAGAGAGATTATTGCGAGAGAGAGAGAGAGAGAATGAGAGAGATGCAGAGAGTTTGATTGTAGTTGGGGGAGATGCAGGGAACAGGGGTGGGGCCCACGGGGAAAGTGGGGCCCACGTCAATTTTTTTTTGTTAAAACGATACAGTTTAGTAAATTAGCGATAGTTCGTTAAAAATCAAGATTTTATTATTTGAACCGTTATTTAAATTATTTGGTAAATAATAATTTTATTGCGTTATTAATTAAATAGAATTATTTAGAATTTTTGATGTAATTTAGAATTTATTATTTATTAATTAAATAAGTATTATTATGTGATTTTTGAAAACAAATTAGAGATTTATTAATTTGCAATAAAAAGGGTATATTTGTGAATAATTAGAATAAAATATGTTTTATTCTGGAAAGCTGTTTTTAATATTTTCCGGTTTATTTTAATTAACCGGATCCAGTCAGATTTAATTTAGAGATTAATATTTTATTAAATAAATTAGGATTTGTGAGGTTTATTAAAAGTGAAATTCTTTGATGAATTATTTTAAAAATTAGAATAATAATTATGGATTTAAATTGAATAAAAATTGATGTTTGAATTTTTCATTTTGAGTAAGAATTTAGATTTCCAGATATTAAAAATAGGATATATTCTCCAGATTTAATTCCTGTGTTCGAAGAAATATTTATTTATCCCGGAATTAATTTCTGTTATTTATTCCAGAGATTTTATGAGATATTATATTATTATTAATTAGATTATCTGGTCGGGAGTATTTTATTCTGAAGAATCACTCACGTATTTCTGGTTGCCATTTTTAGAGAATAATTCTCGAGACGTAGATCGACGCCAAGTTCACGGGTAGAGTATAATTTTTATCTACATTCATTTGCACTTCGAGATCGAGGCAAGTTCATTCCTACCCTAACTTTTGGAAACTGTGCATTTCTATTCGTATTATTTAATTCCTTAATTATTTTTGAGTTATTCAATATTGAGATTTATCTGTTGCTCCGTATGATGCAATAATTTCTTTTGAGCATTATTTCTCGTTGAATATTATTATATTGTTCAGTTAGTTTATTTGAGAATTATAATCCCTATAAGCGTAGAAATAAATTAGTTGCTATCAGGGTCGATCTCATTAATTCGAGACGACTATTAATTTGATTCAGTGAAACTAATCTCATTCGTCTTACATAGTTAAATTCATTCTTTTCGATTGAATTAATTGTACAAATTCAACAGTTATTTATTGATTATCTTTTAGTTAGTTCCTCGTTTGAACTAACCGATAGGAGTTTAAAAATTATAATTGTTAGAGATTTTTTTTTATTCGTCGATCAAGTGAAAAATATTCTATTTAAACGTTCATCAATGTTGAGTATTATAAATATTGAGAAGTACTATTTGTTCAGTACGACTCCAAATTACTTCAATCTTAAGACTATTCTCATAAATTCGAGATAGTTGATTTTATTGTCAAGGTTTGGCATTTTGTTCATGTCAACCGATAAATTATTATTATTGAGAATTTACATCAGTCCATTGTTCGGATTGGTGGTAAAATCGAGTCAGACTGGCAGTCCGCCAGATTTGTAAATATTTTCTGGAAGAATTATTTCAAGTTATCTGTACCGTGTACCGTCTTACGGACCCGAGAATAATTAGGCACCTTATTGCCTTGGTTGAATTGATAACCATTATGATGCTAGCATTCATACATATATATATATATATTATTGTTGATATCGTATTGTAGCCGTGATCGGGCGAAGTGCGGTGTCATTGGAGGCCGGTATTCTTGGTTGGTTAGTTGATCGCCCCACCAAGATACGGAGAGGTGGAAGACCAGTTCATTCTTAAATCATGAGTTATCAGAGTTATATCAAATTAGTTATCGAGTATTCTGTTTCGAAATGAGTATTGAGTCTTTTGAGTATTCTGTTTTGAGATGAGTCTTGAGCCTTTCGAGCATGATATTTTCAAGATGAATTTGAGCCAAATCATATTGTGATATCCGATATTAAAATTTTGAGTATTTTTTTATATACCGAGCGAGAAGAGAACTTGCTGAGCACTATAGTTGCTCATTCTTGCTTTACAACATTTTGTTCAGCTGTCAAGACGGAAAGAGGCGAGACGTCCAGCCAGGGCTATAAGGGCAAGGGGAAAGCGCAAGGCTATGGCGACAATAATTAGAAGATCCAAATGGAATCTTTATATTTCTACTGTTGTGAACTTTTCTAACATATTATTTCGAGATGTATCAAGTTGGATTGTACTATGTTGTGAAGACGATCTTGGACCTGCGGAGTGGGACATTTTATGCTCCGTTGTAATAAAATTTTGTATTGTTATTGCGTTATCATATTGAGACAATGTGACGACCCGAGTCCCCGGTCAGGGTGGATTTGGGGGCGTTACAGTTTTGGTTTCAAAGCCATAGTTATATTTTAGGAATCGTACGAGCCTAGAATTATAACACGACGTGAGAATTTAGAGGTATTATACAACGTGGAGATTTTAGCACCAAGTGCCTTACACCCTTATATATTTATATGCGTTTATAGTCGACTAGAACCTGATTGTGACCGAGACTCTTTGCTTTTGTAGATGTCTTCTTCAGGGTCTACCGGTTTCTTTCCTACTGGAGACAGATCTCCTACCCCATACCCACTAGGACCTCTAGATCCTAGCTCAGGGACGGATAGTGACCCATCAGAGGAGTACATGCTGATCAGTAGCGACTCGGAGGATTCTTCTATCCAAATACTTACACCTTCACCTCCACATGTGATTGACTTAGATACACCTCCACATGAGGTTCAGATAGAGACTGAGCAGATAGAACAGACTACCTCACTGTTTACCCCCGAGATGTTTAGAGCTGAGACCCCAGAGCCAGAGATTGCTGATCAGGTTGATGAGAGGCTGCATTCACCTGTCCACACTGACGTAGTGCCTAGTTCAGCTGCCCCAGAGTCTAGAGTTAATACACCCACCAGAGTGGCAGCTTTTGCTGACTGGTTTACTTCCCAAGTTCCAGTATATGTTTCGGCAACGTCAGTCCCTACCATACCGAACTACATGTTTCCACAGGCTGGTGATACTCCTGCTTGTGATACTGCTCCATCGGCACCTACTATACCTGTTCGTGCTCCGACTCTGCCCACTGCGGCCCCTTTTACTACTACTGCGATGCCACCTGTTCACCCGGAGTATGAGGGAGCGGCAGGAGAGATGGTCCCTTGGCAAGTTCACCATTCCCTCTTCCAGCATTATCGATGGTTATAGGCTCGTTATGAGGAGATCTTTGCTACTAGGGATGGTATCCTTAGACTGTTGGCTGTTCCTGATCCTTTCGTTGTGCATCACGGAAGGAGTTTACTGGTGAGAGACGTCCCAATGGATATTATGCATCAGATTGCTCTTACCGTTTTGATGGCACTACAGACTGACTTTGCTGCCTTGCCGTCATCGAGTACCGGGCAGATTGACCGTGCCAGAGTTGCCACCATGATTGCAGATATCGTAGCAGAGTTCCATAGGAGGGTCGGTGAGATGTTCCCACGTTGATGACTTATTTGCACGCTTGAGCATCCTCATCGTTTGGCTAGAGTAGCTAGCGGTGAACCAATTTCTGGATGGCGTCACATTAGATCTTTCTGTATTGGGATGTACGTAGTTTCTTGTTATATGTATTTCATGTAGCGGAGATGCATTATATTCAGTGTTATGACATGTACCGTACCAGTAGTTGTACCTTTTCATTATTATATATTCCGATCTGTTAACTGCTTTCTTGCTTTATTTATTGGAAAATTGTGTTACAGTAGAGTATCATGTGATATTGTATCCTCATGCTACCCAAATACAGATAACAACTTATTTGCAAAAGTTACGATTTAAAATGAGTTTAACCAAAATTCGAGAACCAGAGATTAATAACGATTGAATTTTAGAACTTATAAGGTTTCCCGAGAACTGTCAGTTATACTAAGAATAAGAGTAATTGTTTATAAGAGACCAGAGAGAATCACGATTGTGGGTACGATTTATTTCGAGGAACCGAGAATTTGACCGATTATTTATTTATGAATTCCTATCATAACTGTGCCAGCAATGGTGTCGTATAATTGCAAACCTGAGATATAACATACCCTATTGTTTTCATCTTTATAGAAAAAGATGGCACCAAAAAGAGGAAGACCCGCAAAGAATCCTCGTCCTCAACCCGTGGTGAATCCAGATAATGAGGTTCCACCTCAGAACCAAGTTCCAAACCTGGAACCACAACTCGCTCGAGATCCTAATCAAGAAAATAACCCGATGAGTCTACTTATGAACTTTCTTATTCAGCATACCCAGAACCTTTAGCCCCAATGGAACCAACATCCAGTGGGAGGAAATCTACCTCCAACTCAACTGACACAGGCTACCGTTAGTTTCAAATCATTTAAATCTCTGAATCCCCCTGAGTTTAAGGGTACTACCGATCCCGTTGAAGCAGGAATATGGTTACGTGAAATAGAAAAGACCTTTGAGATCGTAGGGGTAGAAGAAGAGAAGAAAACCATCTTTGCAGCCTACATGTTAAAAGGTGAAGCGAATTATTGGTGGGAATCAAAGAGAGCAATGGAAGGGAACATAGTCATACCCTGGACCAGGTTCACGCAGCTATTTTTGGAGAAATATTTTCCTAAATACTTGGAGAGTCAAATGGAGGTCAAGTTTCTGGAACTCAAGCAAGGCAACATGACTGTAGCTGAATATGAAGCCAAGTTTTCTGAACTCTCTAGGTTTGTGCCTTACCATGTGGACACTGACGAAAAGAGAGCTAAACGTTTTCAACTAGGGCTGAAGCCGTGGATCCAGAATCGAGTTGCGGTCCTAGAAATCACCAACTATGCTACTGTGGTTCAAAAAGCATCTATTGTGGAAAGTGGATCTGAGTTGTACTCAAAGGACAAGGATATGAAGAAAAGGAAGTTTCAAAATCGTGGAAATAATTTTGAGTGGAAGCCGGACGATCGGAATGGAAAGAGACCTTTTGTGAAGCGGGAAGACAGAAGCAATGATACAAAGAGAATTGAGAATCAAGACACTAGGGGAAACAATCAAAAGTCCAGACCCACTCAGGCAGCCAATCTAATTCAAGGAAGGCCACCGCTACCCGAATGCAAAACGTGTGGAAGGATGCACCCAGGACCATGTAATCTGGCCAGCATTGTTTGTTACAACTGTGGACAAAAAGGGCACTATTCTTCTCACTACAAGGATAAGGCCATTACTTGTTTCAATTGCGGAAAGAAAGGACATATTGCACGAGATTTCAAGACACCACCAAAGGAGACAACTGCACCTAGACTCATGGCACCTCCCAGCAACAAGCCAACTGCCCGTACTTTCAACATGACGGTGAATGATGCTATTGCTGATAGTGATGTAATTGCAGGTACGCTTTTAGTCAATTCTGTAGATGCATGTGTTTTGTTTGATTCGGGAGCAACAAAATCTTTCATATCGGAGAATTTTAGGAATAAATTGGATATTCAGTCTGTACCATTAGGGGAGACATTGATTATAGAAGTAGCAAATCAGGAAAAAGTCCCTGTAGATCAGATATGTCCAGATTGTGGAATCAAAATCCAAGGACAACGTTTCGAAGAAGACCTTCTTTCTTTTAATTTAGGGGAGTTTGATATAATTTTGGGAATGGATTGGTTGACACGTTATGATGCTCAAATCAATTGTCGGCATAAATGGGTTAGTGTAAAGGGACCCAACGGCAAAAGAATACAATTTCGTGGAAGGAAACCTACTAGTAATTTTCTGACTATGATTCAAGCGAAGAAACTACTAAGGAGTGGGTGTCAAGCCTACTTAGCTTATGTGGTTGACAACGAGAAGCAAGCCCCTGCCATTGATGAAATCCCTGTAGTGAATCAATTCGAAGATGTTTTTCCTGAAGAGTTACCTGGATTGCCGAGAAATAGAATTCAATATCGATCTTGCCCCGGGAACTGCACCAATTTCCAAAGCACCATACCGAATGGCTCCAGTTGAGATGAAGGAGTTGGCTACCCAACTGCAAGAATTACTTGACAAAGGCGTAATAAGACCAAGTGTATCCTCGTGGGGAGCTCCAGTGCTGTTCGTGAAGAAGAAGGACGGATCTATGCGACTGTGTATTGATTATCGTGAGTTGAACAAGATGACCATCAAGAATAAGTACCCTCTACCCCGAATTGACGATCTGTTTGACCAACTTAAGGGAGCTAGATGTTTTTCAAAGATTGATTTGAGATCCGGCTATCATCAACTAAAGATCAAGCCTGAAGATATTCCTAAGACTGCCTTTAGGACCCGATATGGACATTACGAATTCTTAGTCATGTCTTTTGGATTGACGAATGCGCCAGCTGCTTTTATGGACTTGATGAATCGTGTGTTCAAGAGGTACTTGGACAAGTTCGTGATTGTATTTATTGATGACATCCTGATATACTCGAAGTCTCCTGAGGAACATGCTGAACACCTCCGTTTAGTTCTGGAAACGCTGAGGAAGGAAAAGTTATATGCGAAATTCTCAAAGTGTGAATTCTGGCTAAAAGAAGTTCAATTTTTGGGACACATTGTAAGCGACGAAGGGATTTCTGTAGACCCCGCAAAGATAGAAGCCGTAGCAGATTGGGAGAGACCCAAGACTCCAACCGAAGTTAGAAGTTTCCTTTGATTGGCCGGATACTACAGTAGATTCGTGAAGGATTTCTCAAAGATAGCTACGCCACTGACTCGACTCACCAGAAAGAGTGAAAAGTTCGAATGGACCCCCAAATGCGAAGAAAGCTTTCAAGAATTGAAGAAGAGATTGACTACTGCCCCGGTGTTGACCTTACCCGATGAGAAAGGCGATTTTGTAATTTTCAGCGACGCTTCTCACAAGAGTTTTGGATGTGTTTTGATGCAACACGGAAAAGTAATAGCTTATGCCTCTCGACAATTGAAGGAGTATGAGTCCCGTTACCCTACTCACGAGTTGGAACTTGCTGCTATTGTTTTCGCACTCAAGATTTGGAGACATTACCTTTATGGAGAGAAATGTGAGATTTACACGGATCACAAGAGCTTAAAGTATATATTCACGCAGAAGGAATTAAACATGAGACAGAGAAGATGGTTAGAATTGATCAAGGACTATGATTGCTCGATAAACTACCACCCAGGGAAGGCTAATGTTGTAGCTGATGCATTAATTAGAAAGGAGAGACTAAACCTGTTGACAACCTCAGAAGAATTGGTTAGGGAATTTGAGAAGATGGAATTAGAAGTCAAGGTCCCAGTCCAAAATAATGAAAGAGTTTACAGCATTCAGTTTCAACCGGAGTTACTCGAGAAGATTCGTCGTTGTCAAGAACAAGTAATGGAAGAAAGAAGATCAGAGTTGACCGGAGAAGAATTTCTAAGTTCAAAAGATGATAAAGAAATTAAGCGATTTGCATCGAGAATATGGATTCCTAATGTTACAGAGTTGAAGGAAGTAATTATGAGCGAAGCGCATAACTCGAGATATTCCATTCACCCAGGGAGCACAAAAATGTATCAAGACATCAAGTTGAATTATTGGTGGCCCAACATGAAGAGGGAGATTGCAGAATGGGTAAGTAAGTGTTTGACATGTCAGAAAGTAAAGGCAGAACATCAACGACCAAGTGGACTTCTACAACCTTTAGAGATACCCGAGTGGAAATGGGAGCATATTACCATGGATTTTGTCGTAGGATTGCCCCGAACTAGAGCCAGTCACGATGCTATTTGGGTTATTGTCGACCGACTCACTAAATCTGCGCATTTCCTACCAATTATTGATAAGTATTCCGTTGAGAGATTGGTGAACATATATCTAAAGGAGATTGTGGTTCGTCACGGAGTACCTGTTTCAATTGTGTCGGATAGAGATGCCCGTTTTACTTCTCGATTTTGGAAAAGTTTTCAAGAATGTCTTGGCACGAAGTTAAATCTGAGCACTGCATGTCATCCACAGACCGATGGACAAAGTGAAAGGACGATTCAAACAGTTGAAGATATGTTAAGAGCCTGTGCACTTGATTTTAAAGGAAGTTGGGAAGAGCATTTGCCCCTAGTCGAGTTTGCTTACAACAATAGTTACCATTCGAGCTTATGTATGGCACCTTGTGAAGCTTTGTACGGAAGGAAGTGTAGATCACCTTTATATTGAGATGAAGTAGGAGAAAGAAAGATACTATGACCGGAATTACTTCAACAAACTAAGCAAGCAACCGAGGTTATTCGAAAAAGGTTAATTGCAGCTCAAGATCGACAGAGGAAGTATGCAAATCAAAAGAGGAAAGACAAAGCATTTGAAGTGGGAGATAAAGTGATGTTGAAAGTTTCACCTTGGAAAGGAGTAATGAGATTCGGAAAGAAAGGCAAGTTAAGCCCCAGATATATAGGACCTTTTGAGATTCTTAAGAAGATAGGACCACTAGTTTATCAGTTGGCCCTACCTCCAGACCTTTAGCATATCCACGATGTGTTTCATGTTTCTGCGTTAAGAGAGTACCATTCTGATTTCAGGCATGTTATAACCTACGAACCAGTGGAAATTCGTCCCGATTTGACATACGAAGAAAAGCCAGTGGAGATCCTAGATTACAAAGTGCAAGAGTTAAGAACTAAGAAAGTAAATTTAGTGAAAGTACTTTGGAGAAACCACCAAGTTGAGGAAGCCACGTGGGAATTAGAAAGTGAAATGCGGAATAAATATCCTGAATTGTTTAGTGCATAGTTTGATTCCGAGGACGGAATCCTATAAGGGGGGAAGACTGTAATAACCACGAATTTTCGAAATATATTTTAATTTTGAGCCGAATTTTAGAGTCTCGTTTTAATTAGTCAGCGGGAGAAAAATGAAATCTTTCACTAAATATTTATATTAAATATTTGCATCATTATATCAAATCAATTTGTCCCCCATTTGTTTTATTTCTTTTTATTTATTAATTGCCACTTAATTAATAATGATTATGCTTCATTGTCCACTAAAATTCTGCAATGATTTTTGCCCCATAATTTTATCTTTTTAATTTTTTTATAAACTGCATTATTGTTATTTGAGGATATAGTGGATTCCAGGTTTTATAAAATCTCTGCAGCATCTGTTTTAAGTCAAACAGAGAAACAAACACAGCGAGTCATCTACACTAACAATATACAGAGCTTATTTACACACTAAAACAGAGCAGGCAAAACACAACCACCTTTTTTCTAAAACTCAAGCTGTTCTATTTCTATTACACACAAAAACTCGATCCTGTATTATACTAAACAGAGTTAACAAGCAGGCCTATTTTCTTTGAACCGGGGAAAACTCGAAACCATACATACACACAAGCCAAGCACACGTAGTCAATTACTATTGCTGTTAACACTTTCATTTCCGATCTTGTTGTGTGGGTTGGGGGAGAGAATGAGATTGTTGATTATTGTTGTGAACCGAGAGAGAGTTTAGGGAGAGGAAGGAGCTCGAGAGAGATTATTGTTGTGGGTGTTCGAGAGAGACGACAAGAGAGATTGTGAGAGAGTTGGTTGATTGGTGTTGCGAAGTCGAACAAGAGAGGCGACGAGAGAGGTTGTTTGTTGGGTTCAACGAGAGAGATTGAGAGGGGAGCCGAGAGAGATTGTGATGTTTGTTGTTATTTGATTGTTGTTGGTTTATTGCCTTGTTCGAACAAGAGATGAACCGAAAGAGACTGACAGCGAGAGAGAGTTCAGGGAGGTACGGTGGTAGTTTGACCTTGTGCCGTGGGAGAGAACTCGGAGAGATTGTAGACTGTTGTAATCGAACAAGAGAGATATGAGGGAGAGATTGATTGTTGATGTTGTGGTTGTTCAGAGAGAGACAGATCGAGAGAGATTATTGCGAGAGAGAGAGAGAGAGAGAGAGAATGAGAGAGATGCAGAGAGTTTGATTGTAGTTGGGGGAGATGCAGGGAACAGGGGTGGGGCCCACGGGGAAAGTGGGGCCCACGTCAATTTTTTTCTGTTAAAACGATACAGTTTAGTAAATTAGCGATAGTTCGTTAAAAATCAAGATTTTATTATTTGAACCGTTATTTAAATTATTTGGTAAATAATAATTTAATTGCGTTATTAATTAAATAGAATTATTTAGAATTTTAAATGTAATTTATAATTTATTATTTATTAATTAAATAATTATTATTATGTGATTTTTGAAAACAAATTAGAGATTTATTAATTTGCAATAAAAAGGGTATATTTGTGAATAATTAGAATAAAATATGTTTTATTCTGGAAAGCTGTTTTTAATATTTTCCGGTTTATTTTAATTAACCGGATCGAGTCAGATTTAATTTAGAGATTAATATTTTAATAAATAAATTAGGATTTGTGAGGTTTATTAAAAGTGAAATTCTTTGATGAATTATTTTAAAAATGAGAATAATAATTATGGATTTAAATTGAATAAAAATTGATGTTTGAATTTTTCATTTTGAGTAAGAATTTAGATTTCCAGATATTAAAAATAGGATATATTCTCCAGATTTAATTCCTGTGTTCGAAGAAATATTTATTTATCCCGGAATTAATTTCTGTTATTTATTCCGGAGATTTTATGGGATATTATATTATTATTAATTAGATTATCGGATCGGGAGTATTTTATTCTGAAGAATCACTCACGTATTTCTGGTTGCCATTTTTAGAGAATAATTCTCGAGACGTAGATCGACGCCAAGTTCACGGGTAGAGTATAATTTTTATCTGCATTCATTTGCACTTCGAGATCGAGGCAAGTTCATTCCTACCCTAACTTTTGGAAACTGTGCATTTCTGTTCGTATTATTTAATTCCTTAATTATTTTCGAGTTATTCAATATTGAGATTTATCTGTTGCTCCGTATGATGCAATAATTTCTTTTGAGCATTATTTCTCGTTGAATATTATTATATTGTTCAGTTAGTTTATTTGAGAATTATAATCCCTATAAGCGTAGAAATAAATTAGTTGCTATCAGGGTCGATCTCATTAGTTCGAGACGACTATTATTTTGATTCAGTGAAACTAATCTCATTCGTCTGAGATAGTTAAATCCATTCTTTTCGATTGAATTTATTGTACAAATTCAACCGTTATTTATTGATTATCTTTTATTTAGTTCCTCGTTTGAACTAACCGATAGGAGTTTAAAAATTATAATTGTTAGAGATTTTTTTTTATTCGTCGATCAAATGAAAAATATTCTATTTAAACGTTCATCAATGTTGAGTATTATAAATATTGAGAAGTACTATTTGTTCAGTACGACTCGCAATTACTTCAATCTTAAGACTATTCTCATAAATTCGAGATAGTTGATTTTATTGTCAAGGTTTGGTATTTTGTTCTTGTGATAAGTGGATTTTATATCCACTATTTGTCTTTCGTTCGGACTTAAAACGGTTGCAAGTTCTCGAGTTTCGTTTCCATTTGATGTGTTTTTGTGTAATTGGTGTAGGTTGTGTCGTCGAGGACAGGATGGGCTAAAACAATGTTATGGTGGTGTGAATTTAATCCGGAGTTTGCACATGGAAATAAGAGCAAGGCAACAAGTCAAGTTGTAGAAGTTTTGTGGAAGTTTTGAAGCTTTTCCAGGGTCAAGAAGGTGCCCTAGCACTTGGTCAGGCGCTAGAGCGCGCCAGGAGGAAATTTTCCAGGGAGACAGAGGCGCAGGGGCGCTCAACAAGGCGCAGGGGCGCTTGCCAAGGCACAGGGGCGCTTGCCCGGGGCTGTTTAGCAGATTTTCAGCTTTTGTTTTGTCGGGTCAATTGTTATTGGGCCTGTTTCCTTAGGTCTAGTAGGAGGGCATTTATATATGTATTTTGAGAAACCTACAAAGGGAGGAACTAACTATCGTTGTTTTCAGTTTTCAATTTAGCATCTATCATCACTTTCATCTATTTTCTTAGAACAATTTCAAGGAAGAATCTCCAAGCTCGTGACAAGCAAGGAGTAATCTTTGGAACTTTTGTATTCTTCTACATTGGGGATAAATTTTCTATTTCATTTCTCTTCTACTTTTAATTATTTTTCTCTTTCATTACTTAATTGTTTTCTTTAGAATCATGTTTAATTTAGAACCCATGATGGTGATTAGTTTTATTATGAACTAATTCATTATCATGGGGTTCCAATGGATTTGTATACGTAGTTATTGTGTTTGACATGTAATTGATCATTGGGTGATTTATTAGCGATAATCTGATATGGTTGAATTAATTGATGGATGTGTAGCTAGCGTCTAATGTATTAATCCTTGATGAATGCGAAAGTGGATTCTAGGATTGAGATGTAGCCATATTAGCATGGGTTCTTGAATTAATTTAATTATTCATGATTAGTGGTATGATTTAACCAATGCATATTGCCCCATGTAATTATAAAGATAACCTGTGCTTAAACCAATTGTGTTTCCAGATTGTATAGGCATATATAATTTGAATATAATTTGGTGTCCTCTTAATTTCTATCTTTTGTGGATATTAAGTGGTTTGATACGTGTGTACTGAAAGGTAGTTCGTATTATTGTCGTGGTTATCTTGTTAATTATCAATTTTTATCACCTGTATCGATTCTATGTGTCAACCTTTAGTGAAATATTCAATGAAATTGGAACTCCATGTTTTCTCATTTATAAGAATTCTTATTCGTTAGTTGGTCTTTCTTAGTTAATTAAGATAGTTAATTCAAAACTCAATTTGGTAATTGTCAAGCATTAAGAAGTAGCCAAACACTGTTGCATAGGTATTAAACTGGCATTTACACCTAGTCTCTGCGGAACGAATCTTATTTATCACTTGCTATTTGTGATCGCGTATACTTGCGTGTTTACGTGTCAACATCGTGTCAACCGATAAATTATTATTATTGAGAATTTACATCAGTCCATTGTTCGGATTGGTGGTAAAATCGAGTCAGACTGGCAGTCCGCCAGATTTGTAAATATTTTCTGGAAGAATTATTTCAAGTTATCTGTACCCCAAATATTCTGGAATTCTGTATTCTACTGGTCAAATTTAGGCAAGAGGCCTTTTATAGAGAAAGAGAGACTCGTGTACCGTTTTACGGACCCGAGAATAATTAGGCACCTTGTTGCCTTGGTTGAATTGATAACCATTATGATGCTAGCATTCATACATATATATATTATTGTTGATATCGTATTGTAGCCGTGATCGGGCGAAGTGCGGTGTCATTGGAGGCCGGTATTCTTGGTTGGTTAGTTGATCGCCCCACCAAGATATGGAGAGTTGGAAGACCTGTTCATTCTTAAATCATGATTTATCAAAGTTATATCAAATGAGTTATCGAGTATTCTGTTTCGAAATGAGTATTGAGTCTTTTGAGTATTCTGTTTTGAGATGAGTCTTGAGCCTTTCGAGCATGATATTTTCAAGATGAATTTGAGCCAAATCATATTGTGATATCCGATATTAAAATTTTGAGTATTTTTTTATATACCGAGCGAGAAGAGAACTTGCTGAGCACTATAGTTGCTCATTCTTGCTTTACAACATTTTGTTCAGCTGTCAAGACGGAAAGAGGCGAGAAGTCCAGCCAGGGCTATAAGGGCAAGGGGAAAGCGCAAGGCTATGGCGACAATAATTAGAAGATCCAGATGGAATCTTTATATTTCTACTGTTGTGAACTTTTGTAACATATTATTTCGAGATGTATCAAGTTGGATTGTACTATATTGTGAAGACGATCTTGGACCTGCGGAGTGGGACATTTTATGCTCCGTTGTAATAAAATTTGGTATTGTTATTGCGTTATCATATTGAGACAATGTGACGACCCGAGTCCCCGGTCAGGGTGGATTTGGGGGCGTTATAAAAATAAACAATACTCTGCCGCTGGGATCCTTCCGGTTCCCATCACAATCTCGTCATCGTAAAATACCGATTCCCGATCTAGAATCGAAACAATGAACATGCTCATACACTCTAGAGCTACAAGGTATACCAGTTTATAACTACTTATCTCGAAAGCTCGTATATAAGCCAAAAGTCAAACCCAATTTTAACACGATAAAACATTTATCGCAAAACTGTATAACAATATATATGGCAAAAGCAGTATTATACAACAATACTTCAAAAGTATAAGTTTTTAAAACTTGCCTGATACTCGAGAGGTGGTAGGGGCTCATGACGATGTCGGACGATCTAGACGAAGTCAATGAAAAACATTCGATTAATCCCATAGATAAACCACTTATAACTCAATGCTTAAACACGTAAGCGAATCACAACCAAGGCAATACTTGCTCGCTCTAGACTCATACTAAGTCCATGTTAGTCGACAATTACTTAAGTCATAAGTTTGGTTCGAAATCAATCTTCGAATTCGAGTTATACTTAACCATTTTCAACATTGGTTTTTGAGTCGTATTCTTAGTGGTTTTCACTTTCGCAACCTCGGCTAACACATTTATATAAAATCGAAAAATATTCTTTTGGACTCGAAACCTTCGATCATACTTTGACAACTGACCTTAGCATTTATCCTCAAAATATCACATTCGAATTCCATTATTAAGGGTCTTAAACATAACCACAAAGTTTGTACATTTCTGCGACTTCATTCCTCGAATCACTTTCACTAAATTGGTCATATCTCACAAACCGTAAACTCTTTTGACACGATTCTTGTGGCCACATAAACTAGAGACCAAAATCTATACAAACATATGTAGTGGTTAACCTTGAAACATTTTTAAGGTCTTGGGTTCTACTATCAAAGTGTTATGAAAAATTTGGGCATTACGACGACTCTAAATCAAGCCACGCAAAGCAACCCACACTCTAATATCACAAACCAACACTCATAGATGACCTTTAAAGTCAGTGGTAAGGTTAAATGGTCACCACTCAACATATACTTATCAAAACAAGGCTTAACAATCATGTAACCTCTTAATATAAACTCATCTTTATACCAATCACTAAAACTCCATCAAAACTCATAAAAACTCAAGCATGGTTTAGGGTTTTAGCTTCCTTGATACTCTAGGAACACTACCTAATCTTGACACACCTTGGTATGGCCTTGAATAGCTCTTACAAAGCCTAAAAGGCAAGATTAAAACATGGAATTAAGCTTGAAACACTATTCATCACTATTCATTAGCAACTTTGGAAGATTATTTGACATAACTATGTTGTGAGTTTGGAGCTCAAATTTTGAGCTTACCTTAGTCTCATCCTTACCTTTGTTTTAAGCTATGGCTCAATAAAAACCAACCTTAGGAACTTGGGTTTTGCTCCTTGCTTTCCAACAATGGCCGAATGGGGTGAAATGGTGATGTTCTTGGTTCCTTTCTTTTCTCCACCTCCAATCTTGACTTCTCAACTACTTTTTGATCATAATAACTTGATATTTCAGATATGTTTGGTTGTGTTGATCCCCTTGATACTTGTGCAAAGTGTGTTGGATAAGCTTGTTTGATTTCTTTTGTTTTTGGAATTGATTTAAGTGATTTAATTCACTTAAATCCTAATTGTTTTGATTTAATCTTCGATTAAATCATTCAATCCACTTGATATAGTTCTGTTGATGATCATGTAGAATATTAAATCTTGTTATAAACTTAATCCACAATCCATGATTCGTTCGCTTTATCGCTTAATCTCGTTATAAAGTTTCAGCAGTTTCTAGAATGCTCGTTTCACTATCTTAGTGGTTTTGGTTCTAAAGCCTCAAATCACCTATAATAAAATGATAAAATATCAAATCCTCAAATCCCTAATTTACATACCTCATTCCCCTGATGATACTGATATACACTTCACTGCCCGGTCGAATATTACACCAAAATACAAATTGGAATTTCTGAATTCCGATCGTCTTTACATACACTTATTTACTCCGTAAATCACTAATATGACTTCGAAATATCCATACCATGTTCCATACATAGGTGGCATGAAAAATTTCACAATCCTCAAAAATAACTATTCATCCACAAAATCACTATTCATCCATGCAAAACACTATTCACCTAAAAATGAAAAATTTTCCCAAATCCAGAATTTAGGGTTATTACATTGTCCCTGATTTGTGTATCCTTTTTTTTAAAAATATTTCTCAACAATCCAACCGTACGGATGTCAAGAACCATCCTTTTTCATGTTATTGCCAAAATTTTAGAAAAATAAATTTATTTGATGAGTAATTTAACGGTCAACTATACTTTGACTAGTACCCCTAAACATAGTTTCGTCCATGATTTGTGTTTCGATTTTTTTAAAAATATTTCTCGACGATCCAACCATACGGATGTCAAGAACCATCATTTTTCATGTTATTACTAAAATTTAAGAAAAAAATAAATTTGTTTGATTTGGTAATTTAACGATGTTAGGATTTATGGGTGATAGCGTAGAGACAACTTAACTAGTACTTAGTTTATTTGTAGAGGCTAAGTAGAACATACTGTCACAGCCAGAGTGTGTTCTTGTAATCAAATAATTGCTGAAATGTAATAAGTTTGTATCTTGGAAGAAGTTCATTGATATGTTCAAGCCTCAAGAGAATACATCAGTTCGACAACAATAACTTTATGGTAAGTAATAATATCAATATCTCTTGGATTTATGGTAATGTTACAAGAAGACTTCATGTTGCTAGGTCACGACAGCAAGTTTCATTTGATAGCAACATTGGCTGAAGCAGGGGACAGCAACATTCTCACACTTGACATCAAGTTTGGAGTTCCAACAGCAACATTGGTGGGAGCTCATACTGTCAACTACTGAATATTCCTATGACAGCAAACTTGGCGGCAAGGGTTACTGTCTCAATGAATTATTTGATTTGGGGATTTTATCTCAGTCAAACCCCCGTGACAGTTTAGATGTTTGAGAAACAGATTTGTTGCAATTCGTCAAAGATTGTAGCAGACCTGCAAGACTACGATAGAAGCTTGAGAGATCACAAGACGAGGCTCGAAAATTCAAAGAGTATGACAAGTCTGCATCTACTAGAATTGTTATAGCTAATTTTGGAAAGAACCCAGAATTCCTTATGCTTAAAGATAACTCTGTTTGTATAGCATTTTAGGAAAGGTCACATGTGTGGGCACATTGTGAGGAGCTGTCACTTGAAAATGACAACAGATCCGCAACCCATGTGACTGAGATGCTAGAGAAAGATTAGTCTATATAGAGACACGTCTCTCATTCTTTCTGTAAGCGATTCTCACAAGAAGTCGAAGCTTGAGAAACCATTTTTCTCGAGGTTGTAGCAACACATTACAAAATAAATAAAACATTTATTTTATGAGAACATCTTGAATTACTACTTGTGTTTGCAATTCTTATCTAGATAGTTTACAATCTTTATCATTGTTATTGAGCTGAAGATTTGAAATTATCTATATTGCATTCAACCCCCCTTATGCAATATACTCCGGGACCAACAACTGGTATCAGAGCAACAGATTGATATACAAATCTGAAGATCATGATGAGTGTTCAGAAGTCAAGTGGTATCAAGATTCCAGTCTTTGATAAAGAGAACTACAATTTTTGGAAAAGAAAGATCTTGTTATTTATCAAAGCTGCCCATCCACTATACTTGGGAATCCTTGAGAACGACCCCTTCATGCCTTAAAAGGAAGTAGCTGCTGCTACTGTAAATGACGAAGTCATTCCGGCCCATTGGGTTGCCAAGAGGCCTTCAGAATACACAGAGGCCGAAAAGGAGAAAGTAGCCTTGGATGACTACTTACAATTTATCTTAATCGACTCTCTCACTTTAGACAAAGCCATGTGTGGTAATGTCATGGGATGTTCATCTGCAAAAGAGATGTGGAGCAAGATAGAGCTGCTGTGTGAAGGAAGTGAAGAGGTCCGAGAAAATCGAAGGCAAATCCTTGTATCACAATATGAAGCCTTCATGGCCAAGCCAAGCGAAGAACTCAAACACATGTTTGAAAGGTTCAGTAAGCTAATAGCTGAGTTACAAATTCATGGGAAGTTCTATGATAGAAAGGAGATCAACATCAAATTTCTGCTCACTCTCCTTGAGCATCTTGAGCACAAAGTCACAGCCATAAGATATGGAAGGAACTTGAGCGATGTCTCTCTAGAAACTCTTTATGGTGTGCTCAAATCATACGAACTCGAATTCTTTCAAAAGAGAGCTATTTAAACTGGAACCAAAGGAAAGTTGGCAAACATGTTAAGAGCCCTTGTAGCTCATGAACCACAAGTAGCCTGTCCAAGTGAATCCTCACAAAGTTCACAACCAACACAAGTACCACTATTGAAGAGGTGTTGGATGACGAGGAGAAGGTGGTTCTGCAGCTCAAAGTCGTTGAAGATGAATACTTCTACACAATAGAAGAGATTGAAAGCATGGATAATCCAACCATGGCTTATATGGCTAAGAGATTCAAGAATATCAAGTTCAGAAGGCACAAGTCATACAAGCCACATGGTCAAACATCTAAGTTCAACAAGGGGAGTTTTTCAAAAGCTGCTGGTGGTGCCACGAGAGGTGGATGCAAGACCGGGATGGTGGATTGGTTGAAGTTCAGGTGCTACAACTACAATGAGCTAGGTCATTTTGCTACTGAATGCGGAAAACCAAAACAGAATCAAGGAAAAGTATCTGGAAATCAGTTTAAGAGGAATCAAGGTAAAGCCTATGTGGCTGAAGGGAAATGCTGGGATGATTCTGAGGATGAGGAAGAAGAAGAGTTTGTAAACTTGGCCCTCATGGCTAAATCTGATGATGAAGCTTCTAGTTCCTCAACTCAAGTACCATCTCTAGTCTTACTTGATATGTCTAAAACTGAATACAAGCATACCACTGAAGATTTAAGTGCTGAGTTGTTTAACATTCATGTTAGTTTATCTGCTGCTCACGAAGAAATTGCTAAGTTAACTAAACAAAATGAAACTCTCAAATCTGAAAATGAAATGTTATTGCTTAGAACCAGTCCTCTAGATTCGTTAGCTCAAGAGAACACTATATTGAAAAATGATATTGTCTGTGCTAAGGAAATAGAAGAATTTCTCAGGAATCAAATTGCAGAAAATGAGTTAAAACTCAAAGCATTTAGAAACTCTTCTAAGTTAGTCCAGGAATATCATGATAATCACACTGAGAATCAAAAGGTAGGTATAGGCTTCGAGTATGGTAGGAGGCATGAAAAGGAAATTGTTCTTGATGATAGTGATGCTATCAAACCTCATATTCTCAAAAGAGTTTACAAACCGATTTTCAAAAATCTTCAAGCTGATTTTGATGAAACCTCTTTGTTCATCAAACAAGAACTTCTTGATGAGGTTGAGTGCGTTGACAACACACTAGATGAAGGGAAAAATACTGTCAAGTCTCCCATGACAGAAACTTTGCCAAGCAATCAGACAGAATGTTCTAAAGTAGCTGTCAACAAGGATATGACATAAACTTCAAAAGATACTGTCAAGAGAGAACCCAAGACAACAACTTCTTTCAAACCTGCTGTTAAGATAGAGGGAAAGAAAGGTACTGTCAAAGGTAGCTCGACAGCAACTTCAGAACATACTGTCAAGGCAAATGCCTACAAGCCTAAGAATAGGAATGGCAAGGTAGGAATTGACAAGAAGAATGGCTATGCTCATGTTAAAGATGCTCCTAGGAAGCTTTGCAATAATTGTGGCTCATCTCAACATTTAACATTTGTTTGTAAGAAACCCAACCAGAACAAGGATAATGCGACCAATGTTAGTGGTAACTTACATAGAACCCCCATCATGCAAAGAGAAGTGGACGTCTATAATAATATTGACTGTATGCCATGCAAGATTTTTGTTATGAGTACTTGTTTAAATTTGCCTATTTTGTCTACTGAAAGATGTTCCTATATGCAAACTGCTGAGACTTCTAAGCCTGCCTGTGTTGGTAAAAAGGCAACATCCACCAAGAGAAAGACCAAGTCTAACTCTAAGCCTAAGTGGACTATGAAAGAAGTCAAACAGGAGGATTCTAGTGTTGATTCAAATGTGAAACAGAATAATATGAATAATAATGCTGTAACTGCAGGACCTAACATAATTTGGGTACCAGATGCAAATTAAAATCATCTGTTTTGTAGGGCAAAAAGCAGAAGCAAGTCATGTAGATCATCGATAGTGGATGTTTTAGGCACATGACAGGTGATATAGCACTGCTATCACATTTTGTGGAGAAAGCCGGCCCAATCATAACTTTTGGAGACAACAGCAAAGGTTACACTGTGGGATATGGCTGTTTGGAAATTGGAAATGTTGTCATTGAAGATATTGCTCTTGTAGATGGATTGAACCATAACCTACTCAGTGTCAGCAAATTCAGTGACAGGGGATTCAAGGTTGACTTTGATATGATGGTTTGCAACATTTATCAAAAGAAGGATGGAAGCCTCTCCTTGAAAGGAGTCAGAAAAGAAAGCTTTTTTATTGTAGACTTAAATTCTGTGAAGAAAGACAAGGCTTACTATTTTTACAGTAAAGCATCAGTTGGTGAAAGTATGCTTTGGCACAAGAAGCTCTCCTATCTCAATTTCAAGAATATGAATATTCTGATGAAGAAGGATTTGGTGAGAGGACTACCTCAACAGGAATTCTGTCAAGAAGGATTGTGCGAGGATTGCCAAATGGGTAAATTGAAAAGATCAATGCACAAGTCAAAGCAAGTGAATACCAACACTGAGCCACTCAAATTAATTCATATGGATTTGTTTGGTCCAGTAAATGTTCAATCTCTTGCAAGAAAGAGATATGCACTGGTAATGGTGGATGATTACTCGAGGTACACTTGGGTAAAGTTCTTAGAGACAAAGGACGAAGCTGCTCAAGAAATCATTGATCACATAAGAGTTCTTGATAGAACCCCGAATGTAAAAGTTCAATATCTGAGAAGTGACAATGGTACTGAGTTCAGAAATGCCACATTGGGAAACTTCTGCAAGGAAAAAGGCATTGTCCAACAATTCTCCACTGCCAGGACACGACAACAAAATGGAGTTGTAGAAAGGAAGAATAGAACTCTCATTGAAGCTGCGAGAACTATGTTGAATGATTCTAAATTACCTACATATTTCTGGGCAAAAGCTATTAACACAGCTTGCTACACACAGAACAGAAACTTGATCAACAAGACTCATGGAAACACTCCTTACTTTTATTTGGGAGTAAGTGTTTCACGATGATTAACAACCATGAAAAGAAAGGAAAGTTTGATGCTAAAGCTTATGAAGGCATTTTCATGGGATATGGATTGGAAAGGACTGCGTATAGAGTCTATGTCATTGATTACAAAGTCATTGAACAAAATGTAAATGTCACATTTGATGAAACTCAGTTCCCTGGATTACAAGAGGATGGTCAAATGGAGCGTCTTAGATTTGAAAATCAAAGTTACTTGGAGGAAGAAGAAGTTGTTGCTGATGAACATACTTGCACTCAGTCCATTGAGTTTGGAAGAGATGCTGTCAACACCAATGATGTTACTCAAACTCCAGCTCAGTCTTAAACAATAACTCCCAATCATCTGAATGAGAATGAGTTTGGAGATGTTGAAGAACATGAAGGAGAAACCATCAATGGTGGAGAATCAACTCCTCAAAGTGGAACTGATCAAGCAGATCAAGAAAGAAGCTTGCCTAGAACCATTAAGTGGAACAGAGATCACACCAGCAATCTAATCATTGGTGATCCCACTACTGGTATAAGGACAAGGAGAAATGTTTCTACTAACAGCATGTTCTCTTACTTTCTATCTCAAACTGAGCCAAAGTCAATTGATGAAGCATTGTTGGATTCAGATTGGGTGATAGCCATGCAAGAAGGGCTCAACCAATTTAAGAGAAACAATGTATGGAAGCTAGTCCTTAGACCTAAAGGGAAATCAGTTGTTGACACAAAGTGGGTCTTCAGAAACAAACTGAATGAAGGTGGAAACGTGACAAAAAACAAAGCAAGACTAGTGGCCAAAGGATACTATCAACAGGAAGGAATAGACTACGATGAAACATTTGCACCTATTGCCAGACTTGAAGCCATAAGAATTTTTCTAGCCTATGTTGCACATTGTAACTTCAAAGTGTTCCAAATGGATGTCAAAAGTGCTTTTCTCAAGGGAGAGCTAGAGGAGGAAGTGTACGTTGAACAGCCACCTGGATTTGAAGATTCTGAATTGTATGACTTTGTCTACAAACTGTTCAAGGCACTTTATGGATTGAAGCAAGCCCCTAGAGCTTGGTATGATACTCTTTCTACCTTTCTGCTGGAGAATCAATTTGTAAGAGGTGTTGTGGATAAGACACTATTCTACAAGCATCATGGCAAAGACATCATTCTGGTGCAGATCTGTGTTGATGACATAATCTTTGGTTCTACAAATGAGAAGCTGTGTGAAAAGTTTTCATCTCTTATGAGGAACAAATATGAGATGAGTATGATGGGAGAACTATCATTTTTCCTAGGTTTACAAATTTATCAAATGGATTATGGCATCTTCATTTTCCAAGAAAAATATGTCAAGGAACTTCTCAAAAAGTTCAACTTGGAAAATGCATCACCTGCCAAGACACCTATCTCTACTGCAACCAAACTGGATTTGGATCCTAAAGGAAAGAAAGTGGACTCTAGTACCTACAAGGGCATGGTGGGATCATTGCTGTATCTAACTGCTAGCAGACCAGATATTATGTTTGCTACATGTCTCTGTGTAAGGTTTCAAGCTAATCCAAAAGAGTCACACTTGGTAGCAATCAAAAGGATCTTTAGATATCTCAAAGGTACTTCAAACTTAGGCCTTTGGTATCCTAAAGATTCTGGAATTGATTTGATAGGATATTCGGATTCAAACTATGTTGGATGCAAGATTGACAGAAAAAATACAATAGGAAGCTGTCAATTTCTTGGTGGAAGATTAGTGTCATGGTTTAGCAAGAAGCAGCATTCTGTGTCTACCTCAACTGCAGAAGCTGAATACATTGCAGCTGGAAGTTGTTGTGCTCAAATTCTTTGGACAAAAAATCAGCTAATGGATTATGGTTTTGAGTTGTCCAATATTCCCATTTATTGTGATAACACCAGTGCCATAACCATCTCAGATAATCCAGTTCAATACTCCAGGATGAAGCACATTGATATTAGACATCATTTCATTAGAGAGCATGTTGAAAAGGGAACTGTGAAGCTGGTTTATGTTCCAACAGAAAAGCAACTTGCAGACATCTTCACGAAGCCACTAGATGAAGCAACCTTCAACAGGTTGGTAAGTGAATTGGGAATGCTAAATCTGGTATGTTAACTTAATAGTTTTTACATTTTCAAAGTGGTTAAATCGCAGCTTGTGACCGTAGTTTTTAATGTTACTGTCATGAGAAGTTACTGTCTTATATGCTACTTGTTTGTTGACAGCATGTTTGCTATGACTATGCTAAATTCAAATTACATGCCTGTTTTAACTTATGTAATGAGTAGTCACGTGACATTAACTTAATTCACACGTGTGTAAGTGATGAGTAGTCGTGTCATTTGAAATGTACCCGGGTATTTGTCAGACTTTTAGTTTAAAGTTTAATACTTTATCAAAAAGAAGCGTGTGAGAAGCTCAAGAGTCACTTAATGTGTTATAAATAAGACCGAGGCCAAACCCTTATTCTTCATTACACACTAAGAAACTCTAGAGAATGAGTAAGAGGAAGGCGTCGGAAATGTCAACTTCAGAAGACTCCAACTCTTCCAAAGCTGAAGAGGTGATACTGAAGCCAGAGGCTGCTGTTGTGTTGCTCTAAAAATTAAGCGTTTTAAATTTCAAGCGAACAATTTGTTTCGTTGTAAAATGTGAGATTCGTTCCGTAGAGATTAATATTTTCGCAATCCTTAATTCTCAACTTAATCGAATTAGACCAATTTTGGTTTTTGGAAAATGTGGATTTTGAAATTTATTTCCTAAAAGAAAATTAAATTATTATTCTATTTCTAAACTAATTAATTAAAAATGAAAAGAGCACACCTAAATTATTCTAAAAAAAATGAGAAATTAGAATTTAACTAAATTTATTTACAGAAAATTTTATTAAAAATTTGACATGAATTATTCGTAAATATGACTAGCCAAAAACACAACCAATTATAATAATTTCGATTCTAACTTGAAAATAAACACGACAAAGCTTAATTCAAACGAACCAAAATCGATAAACACAGCAACTCTAGTAATCAATAACTGTGGATTAAGATGCACCCAGTCAACTCAGTATTCAAACTCAGCGAATCAAAACTCAGAACAAAACGCAAAACACAGACTAAAAACTCAGACTCGGACTACAAAACACCAGCAACAACTACAAAACAACATTCTAAATTAAACTCTGAGTAAATTAAAATCGGCAAACAGCAGAACAACAATTTTTTTCTTTCAACCTACTGGATAAGTGGATTTTATATCCACTTGGATCGCTTCAATTCGGCTTAAATTGATTGTCTTGGACTCAAGTTTGTTGTAGTTTTGATGTGTTTTGTGTAGTTGTGCAGGTTTGTAAGAATGTCGATTATGGTTGATGCTTCCGTAATTTTTGGAGTTAAATTTGTGCAATGGAATGAAGAATGGAGTTGTCATTAAACTGTCATGAAGGTTCCTAAGTCGAGGGAAATAAAAAGTGATCCAACGCAAAAAGAACGGACGAAAACGGAGCAAGAACGAAGGAATTAGAGCTGAAAAATGACGCGACGGAGAGCCAGGCGCAAGTTTCCCCAAACCAGGCGCAGGTTGTGCAGAATGCAGGTGGCCAGGGGCAGGTTGCGCGCCTGAGGGGCAAGTTGCGCTGTGCGTTGCTAAAAAATTACAGTTTTGCCCTTATTCACTGTTTTGGCCATATCTTGAGTTCTACAAGTCAGTTTTGGACGATCTTAATGTCCACGCGAAGATAACGAGATTCTCTATCATTCTAAAGTAGTTCAGAGGTCCAATTATGATTGGAACGGCCCATAAATATTGAAGAAAAGTCAGTTACAAATTTTTCCTTAAAAATAGAATCAGTTTAGGAAACGTATTCTATTTTAATTCTGATTTGGTAGTTTCCTTGCTGGGCAAGACTTCTAGAGCCTATTTAAACACATCCTACCATTGTAATTTGTAACATCATTTCATATCAATTACTTAGGTTTATTTGTATCTTTTCATACTTTGTTTTCATCATGGTTTCATCAGATCCCATGATGACGAGAGGTTCGATTATGAACTAATCGTTGTCATGGGATTCTAACGGATTTATTTATTGAGCTTTAGTATTTTGATGCTTTAAAGATCTGTGTGTGATGTATATTTGATATCCTTGTTTGGTTATTCTTAATGCTTTTAGATGCGTAGCTAACATCTAAATTGAATTGTTAATCTCTTGCGAAATGAGATTGGATCTTGAGATTTAGAACTTGCCATGCTAGCATAGGATAGGTTGATGTTTTAACATCATGATTTGTGGCGTAAATAGAGATATTATGCTGCCCTATGTGATCAATATGGATAACTTGTTCTTCAACCGTTATGTTTTCAAATTCTATAGAGATATAGGGTCTAAGCATAATTGGTGTCTATTCATCTTCTATCTCTTTTGTGGATGTATGTTTAGTTTGATATTCGTATACTAAGATGTAGTGTATACTTGTTTTGTGTTGTCCGATCAGATATCATAACCATTGCATATAGTGATTAAAGGCGTCAGATCTAAGCGAAGTATTTAATGAAGTTAGGATTCCATGGTTCATATTGCGTAAGTAATTCGATTTTAATTATCATTAGTTAAGTAATTCTTAGTTTAATAGTTTGCATCTTAGTTTAATTTAGATAATCAAACCCCAATATTGTTAATTGTCTTAGCAGTGCATAATAACCATACATTGTTGCATAGGTACAAAACTGAATTAAAACCATAACCAGATCTCTGTGGGAGCGAACTCAACTTTATTCTATATTACTTGTGACAACGTACGCTTGCGTGATTTAGTGCAAACAAGTTTTTGAAAACTACTCAGCAATGATTTAATACTCAACAATTTATCTAGTAAAACTACAGCAAGAAAAGAGTAGAACAAAAAGAAAGGGGGGGTTTGTGTTCTGCTTGAATTGAAAAAAAAAAGAGGTGAGGAAGGCGATTGAGACAAAGAAAAAAAAACTTATCATTAAATAAATTCAACTTCACAATCAAGTTTTTCTCAATATATAAGGATCTAAAAGTCATTTTCACAGTTACTTCCCCAATCACAAGTCAAGCTTATCCAACTACTGCGATTACGTAAACAATTGAATCAAGTATCATTCAGTATACTTAACTGCATCTTAGCTTTCTAAATAAATAAATCAGCATAAAAAGATTAAACTGAACTCGACTACGAATTAACTCGGACATAACTCAAAGAGGAAGGGAATTAACATAGGGATTTAGGAAGGGAATCGGTTATTTTGTAGAAAGAGGAGAGGAGAGTGGTCAAAGGGAATGGGAATAGTGCGTTAACTGTGAAGAAGAAGAAGAATAGTTTGCTGGGTTTGTTGAAATAGAATAAAGGGGAAACAAAACATGGGAGGTTCTTAATACTGAACAAAAAAGCAGGGACTAGATTAATGCTTCGAATTAACATTAAATGGCAGGCAAATAAAATGCTGAAAATTAATAAAACTAATATTTTTGGTTTTTTTTAAATTAAATACGAAAATTAAATTTAACTACGAAAATAAAGTTACACTAAGACGATGATTTGGAATTAAATGCCCACAATAAAATTGAGATTTAAAGGGGCATAATTAAATTTAGCAACTAAGAACACGAAATTAAAATTTCGTTATTTTCATCCCCAAGTGGTTAGCAACGGGATTTACGAAAATAATGAAACAAGGCAACAATAACGAAAGAGCAAGACAAGAAGTAAAGAAAATAAAAATTGCATTAATATTAAAAAGAGTGTTTACAAGATTTGAAACTAAAGAAAATACAAGAAATTAAAACTACCCTAAAATCTAAGTTACTCAATACAAGGGGGTGAGGGGATATTTATAAGATAGGAATTAGGGTTAAGGGGGGTGTTGGGTAAATTCCTACCATACATTTGTGCTGTGTGGTGGTGAAATCCTAGCCATCTATTTGTTTCCTTCCCCCCTTAAGCTTTGAAGAGTTGTATTGGCCATACACTAATGTAATGTGTTGGGATGATCTCCACCTTCCACTTGTCTTGAAATATTCCTTTTGCTCCAAGCTCCTAATTCTTTTCCTTCTTTCATTTTTAGTCCTTTTCTTCCTATTTTCCCTTCCTTGCTCTTTATTTCTTTATTTTGCCATTTCTTTATTTATTTATGAATTTCCTGAAATGCAACAAAATAATTTATTAAAATATGAGTTCAAGCAATAAATAATTAATAAAAATATGCAAAATATGCACTTATCATGCTGCTAAGCACCCTCTTGATCCCTTCTTTGATAAGCTTCAAGCTTATCTGGATGCAAAGGGGATTACTGAGGAGAAGGAGATAGAGAAGGTCATTGAGCAGCTGCTAGTGGAAGCTCTTGCGGAACTTAATAAGAAATGATGTTCAGTTCTTAAGAACTACCTTGTACTATTTTTAAGTTTTTCTTAATAAAAAGTTCATCATTTCATCTCCCCAGTATTATTGCTTATTTTACCCTCTCATCTCAGTTGTTTGTTGTATGCAAGTGCTTGTTTATGTATGGATGTATGTGGATGTGTGCCTGCTTAACAAATATGTGCTTAAATCGATAAATATGCTAATTGGTAATTTTACTTTTCCTGGCAGAAGATTCAAGATTGTGAACAACATCTTGAAATTCAGAACTTACACCTATGATTTTGAATCATGGTTTGATCTGAAAGATGTTCAGAATGTCTCTTCTAGACAAATCCAACAGTACATTGATGAGATTGAAGATGATGCTGTATTTGCTGATGAAAAGAAGCTAGTACAAGATCTTAGAAAGTACTTGGAAGAAGCTCTCCACAGAAAGAGAGAAAACAGATAGAACAGGAAAGCTTAATTACAAGATAAGTAAATATCATATCTACTAAACCTCGAGGAGTACTTGTTTTGCTTTAGATCATTGTCCTATATAATGCTAAATGCTTGGAAATGTTCTAGAATCCTATGCTGATCCATGTTATTTAAGTTGTCACCATGCTTGTATTAAGAATTTGTTGTTATTGTCCATAAAAACAAATTGGGGGAGATTGTTAGGATTTATGGGTGATAGCGTAGAGACAACTTAACTAGTACTTAGTTTATTTGTATAGGCTAAGTAGAACATAATGTCACAGCTAGAGAGTGTGTTCTTGCAATCAAATAATTGTTGAAATGTAATAAATATGTATCTTGGAAGAAGTTCATTGATATGTTCAAGCCTCAAGAGAATACATCAGTTCGACAGCAATAATAAAGTTATTGTCGATACATTGATGGTAACTTTACAAGAAGACTGCATGTTGCAAGGTCACGACAGCAAGTTTCATTTGACAGCAACATTGGCTGAAGTAGGGGACAGCAACATTCTCACACTTGACAGCAAGTTTGGAGTTCCGATAGCAACATTGGCGGGAGCTCATACTGTCAACTACTGAATATTCCTATGACAGCAAACTTGGCGGCAAGGGTTACTGTCTCACTAAATTATTTGATTTGGGGATTTTATCTCAGTCAAGCCCCCGTGACATTTTAGATGTTTGAGAAATAGATTTGTTGTAATTCGTCAAAGATTGTGGCAGACCTGCAAGACTACGATAGAAGCTTGAGAGATAACAAGACGAGGCTCGACAATTCAAAGAGTATGACAAGTCTGCATCTACTAGAATTGTTATAGCTAATTTTGGAAAGAAAACCCAGAATGCCTTATGCTTAAAGATAACTCTGTTTGTATAGCATTTTAGGAAAGGTCACATGTGTGGGCAAATTGTGAGGAGCTGTCACTTGAAAACGACAACAGCTCCGCGACCCATGTGACTAAGATGCTAGAGAAAGATTAGTCTATATAGAGACACATCTCTCATTCTTTCTGTAAGCGATTCTCACAAGAAGTCGAAGCTTGAGAAACCATTTTTCTCGAGGTTGTAGCAACACATTACAAAATAAATAAAACATTTATTTTGTGAGAACATCTTGAATTACTACTTGTGTTTGCAATTCTTATCTAGATAGTTTACAATCTTTATCATTGTTATTGAGCTAAAGATTTTAAATTATCTATGTTGCACTCAACCCCCCCTTCTGCAATATACTCCGGGACCAACAAACGATCAACTAGTACTTTCACTAGTACCCTTAAATAGGATTTCAGTTCGTGTTTCGATTTTTTTAAAAAATATTTCTTGACGATCCAACCGTATGGATTTCAAGAACCATAATTTTTCATATTATTTCCAAAATTTCTCAAAAAAAATAAATTTATTTGATTTTGTAATTTAACGGTCAACTAGTACTTTGACTAGTACCCCTAAATAGGGTTTCGTCCTTGATTTATCTTTCATTTTTTTAGAACTATTTCCCGACGATCCAATCGTACGAATGTCAAGAACCATCATTTTTCATATTATTGTCAAAATTTCAGAAAAAAATATTTTTGTTTGATTTGGTAATTTAACAATCAACTAGTACTTTGACTAGTACCCCAAAATAGGGTTTCGTCCTTGATTGTTGTTTCGATTTTTTTCAAAATATTTATTAACGATCCAACCAGACGGATGTCAAGAACCATCCTTTTTAATGTTATTGTCAAAAGTTTGTAAAAATATAAATTTATTTGATTTGGTAATTTAACGGCAACTAGTACTTTGACTAGTATCCCTAAACAAGGTTTCATCCCTGATTCGTGTTTTAATTTTTTTAAAAATATTTCTCGATGATCCAACCCGTGCGGATGTCAAGAACCATTTATTGCCAAAATTTAAGAAAAAAAATATATTTATTTGGTTTGGAAAAAAACCAAAATTTTGAACTGAAATTCATAGACACGAAAGTAGTCATACTACTATTTCTGTGATGAATGTTACCCTACTTTCATTACTTTTCTATTTTTTTTATTTTTCCCCATTTTTAACTAGTTTGTAAAATAAATTAAAAATTACAAAAAAAGCCAAAATTTGAATTTAAAATTTGGTTGTACGACTAAGTGGGTGTGTATAAATTCTGAATCAAAATTTGGCAGACGATTATGATTTGAAACCAATACAACATTATTCTGAACAATTTTATTTTGATACGAACAAAATTCGATTTAAAACAAGAAAAGATTTGAATCGATCCGAACCGAATTTAATCCGATCTTAATCTGAAATTTATCCGATTTTTATCTGAAATCAATTCGATCCGAAATCAATCCGAACCCAACTGAAACCGATCAAAATTATGCAAAAATCGAAATTAGATCCGAATCGAATCAAATACGATTCAATCCAAACTATATCAAAATAAGAAAAATTAGTCCAATTCGAAATTAATCTCATCCAAATCCCATCCGATTTTCCAGCCAGGTGTACATGTAGCTAACTAATATATGCTCGACCTTCACAAATTAAGCATTTGCATACATAGCTCAATTACAAAACCAAAAACATTTGTTTTTAGAATGATTAGACCGGCTACCAATCTTTGACAATTTTAATGTAAGTTAAATATGCATGGAGTCGCCTTTGTTGTGTCATACTGACAATATTTTTATGTGTAACAATCGGTGTTTCACCAACTAAACGTTTACCACGACAGTTAAAGAAATTTATATTAAAAATTGGAGCAATTTTTAAATGACACTCTGTGGGAGAATCTGCAGTACCAATAAAAAGTTTTACTTTCTTATAGTAGGAACTTGCTTTACGCCCTTACCACGTTGGATATATGGTTTTCCTTTTTTTAAGGGTAGATGGTCAGGAGTAAACCATTGTTGCTAGCACTCAGTAGAATATGTGAACACCTCATGCGCTCAGTAGTGAATACCTCATGCGCGAATTCAAGTCAATTATGTGAACTTCAGAAGTTTCAAATGCTGGGACAAATATTCATGTGTGGGATTAAGTTATAGAATATGTTTTCTATTTGGTCGTATAAATTGTCAATAAAGCTAGGCTCTAGTACAGAAGTGGAAAACACATGGAAAGTAATGGTATAATCTGTTTCAAAGCTCTCAATTACTCCTATAAATAGAGTAAACAACTTGCAGCATGTTGTATAACTCTCTCAATCCTTAATCTTTCAATCTATCTAATCATCTAAATATTCTAATAATGGCTCTTGATTCATTTTAATATTTCTTCTCTTACATATTATTCTTTGCACTAGTACTTTCTGATGCACATTCGTCACCTTTCTAGTTTCTTAAGAATTTGCAAGGTTCTCAAAAGGGTGATACACAACAAGGGATCAATCAGCTCAAGCAATATCTCTCTAAATTTGGTTACATCAACTCCGATAATATTCATAATCCAAAAGTTCAAACCCTTGAGTCTGACAGCAACGATGATCATCATATTTTTGATGATACACTTGAGTCTGCAATTAAAACATACCAACTCAATTATCACCTCAAGGCCACCGTAATTCTAGATGCTAAAGCCGTCGCAAGCATGATGTTGCCTCGATGTGGTGTCTCAGATGTCATCAATGATCACAGCCGCATGCGAGCAGCACACAAAAGAACGCACCACCACCATCATCATACAGTGTCTCATTACAAAATTTTCAGTGGTTCTCCAAAATGGCTAGCCTACAAAACCACTCTTACTTATACATTTGAAGAGAACACTCCTGTAGATGCTGCCACCACCATATCATGAGCTTTTGACAAATGGGCTTCTGCTACACATTTTAGGTTTACTCGAATTGAGAATAACATATCAGCATTATGTGATACTACAGCTGACATTACTATAGGTTTTCACAGCCGTGATCATGGTGATGGATTTCATTTTGATGGACCTTTCGGAGTTTTGGGCCATGCTTCGCCGCCAACCAAAGGAAGTCTTCATCTTGATTAAGACGAGCCATGGTCCATTGGGCCAATGGCAGGACATATAGACATGGAGACAGTTGCACTGCATGAAATAGGGCACCTTTTAGGGCTGGAACATAGCTCAGTTGAAGGTGCAGTTATGTACCCCTCAGTTGCAGATGGAATGACCAAAGATCTGCATGGAGATGATGTTCAAGGAATCAAAGAATTATATCAAACTGATTGAAGCTTTAAATATATAGTCCATAATTAGTTTAGATGCTTAATTGGCGCTTAGTTTACTAATTAAGCTGACAAAATTCTTTTATTTTCTTAAACAAACAATTTATCTAGATTATAATGATCTCAATTAACAATTATAATGATCACTGTGTAACATATATCTGTGAAAAAATTTAGAAGCTATCCATGCTCCCGTGTAAACTTTTTAATACTCCCTTTGTCCCATCCATTTCTTTACATAAAAAACTACGTACACGCATTTTAAGGTGCATTTTAAGGATAGTTCTATAACTTATTTTTTATATTTTCTTTTTTTGTATAAAAATAGAATTGTTCTATTTTTATACAAAAAAAGAAAATATCAAAAATAAGTTATATATAGAACTATCCTTAAAATGTACATTAAAATCCGTGTCGAAAACTGGTCCGCAAATGTAAACTATTGAATGGGACGGAGGGAGTACAAATTAACCTTATAATTATACTCCCTCTGTCCCTCTCATTTCTTTACATAAAAAACTGCGTGTTTGGCACGCATTTTAAGGTGCATTTTAAGGATAGGTCTATAACTTATTTTTGATATTTTCTTTTTTTGTATAAACATAGAATTGTTCTATTTTTATACAAAAAAAATATCAAAAATAAGTTATAAAACTATCCTTAAAATGCACCTTATAATACGTGCCGGAAATTGATCCGCAAACGTAAAGAATTCGAAGGGACGGAGGGAATATTCAGAGTTAGTTGTGAGGAGTTTTTTGTTTCAAGTAATCATATCCGCGTCTCTGGTTTAAATTCATTTTCATACCAAATAATTCAAGTTTGACTTAGTGCGCAGATGGGCTTAACGCCCGTTTTGGGCTTAAAGTAAGCAAAACGCTCGTTTTATAAATTAACAAACTGTTTGGCAAAATAAGTTGAACGGGATTTATACAAATAAGTTGATAAGTTGAAAATTGTAAATTCTAATATTCAACTTTTAACTTATTTAGTTTTCTATATACACACAGTATATAATATTCTTCAAATCTTCAAAATCAAATATCTTTTGATCCGTTCATTAGGAAATTGATATGTATATATCAAATTTATCTATTCATCAAGATCTATACATTGATATCCATTGATATATATTAAAAAATAAATATTTTGAAAATAATAAAAAAAAGTTAACTTATAAGTTCTGATTTACCAAACACTCTATTGATTTATAATTTCTAATTTACCAAACATTCTACTGACTTATAAGCTATGATTTACTTATCACTTATATAACACATATCACTTTTTGCTATAAGTTAATTAATTATAAGATAAGCCAAACAGGCCCTTAGTTACACTACTATTTTTTTTTTTGTTGGCTCGATTGTATATCAGACCAATTTCCAGTCAAACTTAACATAAATTATTAACTTTTCGTTGATTTATGAGTAGAGAAAATTGGGTGTGAAGTTGGGTTTTCCTCAGAGAAGAACCGTGAGGTTAAAAGATTTTGTTCCTATAAAATAAGTGTCCCGCATGGACAATTTTGTAAATATAAATTTTTTTACAATAATTTACACATATACCCTTAAATTTATACTGAAAATCTTTTAACTCAGGGGAGAATCCTGAGTACAACCTCAGGCATATCAAGCCCTTATGAGTAATATTAACTTTTTGTTAGTTTATAATTAGATGATTGAAATGCGACTCTAAATTATTTTGAAATGACGTCGTGATTGGATCAATTAAAGTAGTTTATGATCGGATTATAGAAAAATATGAAGCAAACAATAAATGAGTATCATGTATTTGGCTTACCTTAAAATAAGTAAATTATAATTTAAAGTGATAAATATCATATAAGTGATAAGTAAATCAGAACTTATAAGTTAATAGAGTGTTTGGTAAATCAGAAATTATAAGTGAGTAGAGTATTTGGTAAATCAGAACTTATAAGTTAACTTTTTTAAATATTTTCAAAATATTTGTTTTTTAATATATATAAGTGGATATCAATGGATAGATCTCGATGAGTAGAGAAATTTGACATATACATATCAATTTTTTAATGAACGAATCAAAAGATATATGATTTTGAAGATTTGAAGGATATTATATATTGCGTATATCGAGAAATAAGAATAAGTTGAAAGTTGAATGTTAGGATTTCTTAACATTCAACTTATCCCATATAAGTTCTAAAAACGGGCTTTTGCTTATTTTGCCAAACACTCTCAATAAGCTGGAAACGGGATTTCGCCATATAAGTCGACTTATATGGTTAGCCAAACACGCATTAAGTAAGCAATGGTATACACGAGACATTCGATCAATTGAGTAACTAATTCGAATTAAACTTGTAAGTATATAATGTTCAATTTGTAATACTTGGACGCACTCATTTATGTACTTGATATTTAGTTTTTTTTTTTTTATAATTCGGTATCCGGACAGCTTGCGCACACCTAGACTAATCCGGAAAACATACTAGCACACTCATACCCCGAGTATATGGTAGCCCACTTAATCCCAGAATGTCCCATGGAATCGAACTCGTGATCTCAAGATTACAAGACTTAAACGTCACTACTCGACTATCTGTAACACCCCGTGGGGATTAATTGATATTTAGTTAACCCTATATTTGTGTGCGTGAAAATATTCAGGTGCACTTATTTTTGCTTCATGAAATGCTTCAATAACACAACAATATTATATTTTGATTCATTCTCTCCCATTTCACCTCACGTAACATGATATTTGTATATATATACTTGATAAAGTAGAAAATTAGATAAACAACTTCAGTACGCAACAAACAGTTATTTAAAAAACCTCAATAAAGAATATTATATATCGCAATTCTTTTCCCTAAATTGGGGGTAGACCTGGCAAATTGGGTCTAGATCCGAAGAACCGATCCGAAATATGGAACCGAGATCCTATTTTATATCCAAATTAGATTAACCGAAATTTAACCGAATCCGAAACAATCCGATCCGAATCGAATTTCAATCCGATATAATCAAATCTGATATTGTCCGAAAACCGATCTCATCCGATCCAAAAATTACCGGAACCGAATATCTAACCGATAATAATCCGAAATACTTGATCCAATGATGATCCGAAACGATCAAATTGGAAAAAAATGTTGTCCCAACAGAATATGAATCAAAGTATTATATCCGTTCTAAATTGAAAATTAAAACACCTATATCGAAAATTATGTGATGAAATAATATTATTGGGATTATATTTTATTTCTCTCTCTGACTCAAAATATTGTATATTTTAGGAAAAAAAGTTCAATATATCATATATGTATCAAAATATTAATGTATAGTAAATATTTTATTTTAGATATAAAAATGAATGATATTGTTTATTCTGGAAAATAGGTATTAAATATACTGTATATTTACACATGTTGAACCTTCATATCTCCTAGATACACATGTTTAGTAATTCGTATGTTTGTGAATTGTAATTAACTTTATTTTTTTTTACATAAAATAAGGTAATAACTAATAAATAAATAATAACTACTGCTCATTATTAAATAATGGTTTTTTAAATAAATACTCATTCCTAATATGTGTATCAACCCATCCCGTCAAGATTCTTGTCAAATAAAATAAAAACCTTATAAATAACTGAACATTTTTTTATTAAATAAAAAATTATTCTACAAGTCTATTTCTCAACTAATTGAAAATATTTTTTTCAAATGATTAAGAAATAAAATTCATTTAGTAATATAAATGATTAAATGAGACTTATTAATTATAATAATATATTCATTTTTAACCACCTAAAAAAATCTTAATCATTAAAAAAAATTTAAAAACAAAATAAAAATTTAGATTAAAAAATTGCCACATATAATTGAATAATCTTGAAAGTTGAATTAAGATATGTACATTAATAATTTTAAAAAAAAATAGTATTATATATTTTTCGGCTTTTGCAGGAAACATCGAGTAATATTGAATGTATGTATAATTAAATTATATATGGTATAGTATGCATTTCATAATGACAAAATTTAAAAAACCGAAATTAACTTTTAAAATTGTGAGAAGTGAAAATAAAGGCAAATCTAACCCATATTTTAAAAATAAATTGATAATGTATAATATAGTAAATATTATTTTGCTAAAATTATAATATTATACATTAAGCAAACATATTATTTTATATTACTGGTCCAAGTTGACACCGGAAAAAATAATATTAAATATTAAATATTCAAAAAACAATCAAGTTTTATATTACTCAATTGAGTATATATTTTCGCGTTATAACTATACTTCTACAAACTTACTAATGACATTTATTTAGTTTCAATGATAATTCAAAATTGATACAACATAATTGAAATCAAATTTTTTCAATCTGAAAAGATCCGAACTGAATTTTATCTGATCTTAATCCGAAATTTATCTGATTTTAATCTGAAATCGACCCGATCCAAAACTAGGCCCGAACCGAACCGAACCGATTAAAATTTTGTAAAATCGATTCTAGACCCGAATCGAATTAGATCCGATCCGATCTATATCAAAATATATCAAAACCGAAAATTGTCCGATCCGAAATGGATCCAATCCGAAACCGATCCGATTATCCAATTTGACAGGTCTAATTGAGGGTAAGCAACATTACAAATTTATTCAAATTTTATGAAATTATAAAGCCGCGACCTAGTACAAACATTCTAAATATAGCAACCATGCCGAGAGGTTCTGATGAACTTCTGATACTCCGCATTTTCTATGTTTTAACCCATGCCATGTTCATGTGCTAATCAGGTAGCAGCCGGACCAGAAGTTGCAATAATCCACCCAGCCAAATTGCCTCTCTCTCTCTCTCCCTAAACGGAAAGTTATGCAGCCCTATTAGGATTAATTTTCATAATTAATGTTCCTTTGTCCCACTTCATGAACACCGAATGCAAGATTTTCCGCATATTACCGTTAAACCTCGATAAATGAATACGTTTGGTACCGAAAAATTTTATTCATTAATCGAGATTATTCATTTATCGAGATCAAAAATACACTGTCTCTATTATGTCGGGACCAGAACAAATTATTAATTTGATAAAGTTATTCGTTTATCGAATATTAATTTACCAAGGTTCTACTTATATGTATCTGGTTTTAGTGTGTAACCATAATGCATGTATTTCGTTGGTAGCAAGCACGCTGGGACACATGACTAACATGTGATATTAGTGTTAGTACTAATATTGCGTATGTGCTAGTACTGTTAAATTGTTATTAGTGTGTCTGTGGAAGTTGCAGCCAGAAAAAGAAATTAAAGCATGACTATATTTGTCACCTTCAACGTGCAAAGAGACCACTAGAAGAATATTATACGGCTGCGTCAATACATTTTTAACCAGCCTTCTCGATTTAAACATTGTTAGTGCTATTTTAACATTAACACATGTTCTCATTGTATTAAATTAAAGTACGTCAATGAAACTGTTAAATGAATGAGCTACCACATAATTATAGTGCAATTCCTACAAATTATAATTTCACTGACAACCTCAAAATTTATCATTTTTAGTACTTTAATTTATCCTACATGCAAATTATAATTTTTTTAGTATATAGCTTTAGATGTCATATATTAATATTCACTACTACAGATTTTTAGCTTGCATAGCGCTTATTTTTGAGCTTACAAAACGCTTTTAAGCGTTGTGCAAGTCAACGCTGTGCAAGTTCAATTAACATCTATAGCGCTTATTTTTGGCGCTCTCTAACTAACTACTTATGTAGCGCTTCTGTAAGTGCTATGGAAGTAACAAGCACATCACTTATATAGCGCTTTACAAAGCGCTATGTAACTACCTATTTTCAGCGTTGCGATAACTACTTGTATAGCGCTTCTATAAATGCTATGGAAACAACCGTCACCTAAGCGCATCATCACTTATATAATGCTTTGTAAAGCGCTATGTAAGTACTATGTTCATCATTCTATATTTGTTGCATAGTCCATAAGAAAACGCTATGGTAGTGGAAGAAAGCCATATGTAACAACTTACATAACACTTATAAGGGCACTATTGAATCCATTTCAGAATAAATCCTATTTAATTTTATTTTGGTCATTTTATTTAAATTGTAATATTCCAGAAAAGTTCATTTACGACGGTTTTTTTGAACCGAAACCGTCGTAATTAGGGTCAATTACGACGAAATATTTCCGTCGCTTTTGCTCGAGTAGGAAGTTCAGATTTCCGTCACAAAATAAAATTTTCGTCGCAAATTCAGTTTTTCGTCGCAAATTCGGTTTTTCGTCGTAAGTTTGAGAAAAGGGTCCCACAATTTGTAATAAATTATTAAAGCAACTTACGACGGAATATTTCGTCGTAAGTTCAATCAGGGCCCATTTTCATTTAAAAATAAAAGAAAATAAAATTATTTTTTCAGCACCAAATCAATAATTTACGACGGAAAAATCTGTCGTAAGTTAGTTGTATTTTCTAAACTTACGACGGAATATGAATGATGAACAATCGGCGTAAATTCTGTCCAGAAAAATTCCTAGCCAGATTCCGGTGACTTTTCAAGATTCCGGCGACTCGAAAATTTGTCCAGAAAAATCCTAATAAATTATATGCACCACTTAACACCCTTATGTACATATACACTAACCCATAATTTATAAAGAAAATTTAGACCATTGATTCCGACCAACAATACAGAATCCGATGAACCAAAAACCATTATTAATAAATCTTAAAAAAATATACAATCATCTACACATCATAACTTAAACATTCGTCATTATACAATCTCAAAATTAATTGGTTCCAACAAACTCCGGTCATCGAAAAAAATTCCGACGAACACCAACCACCCCAAAAATCTTGGAATCGTGCCCAAACTCACCCATCAATAATATAATAAGCTCATAATCATCAAAAACACCTTGAATCATCAAAATCGAATTAAAATTAAAAAATTATCCAAAAAAAAAATATTTCGAAATTGTTATTATAAATATCAAAATGAAGATTTTGATTTTAGGAGCCCAAATATATATGCATAAGTTGTAAATGATAAAAAGAAGTGAAGTTATGAATTTTTGAATAATAATAATAATAATAATATTAATATTAATATTAATAATAAAAAATAATAATAATAATAATAATAATATATATCTGTGTGTGTTACACTCGAGGGGAGGGGGAGAGGGGAATTGGTCGAGAGGCAGGGGATGGGATGGGATGGGATGGGATGGGATGGGATGGGATGGGAGGGGGGAGGGGAGTGGGGGTTTGATTTTTTGGTAGAATAATATATATATCAATATGTTTGTGTGTATTAGGAGGGGGAAGGTTTAATTTAGACCATTAGATTTGTGCTTCTTGGTTTTAATTTAACGGTGGAAGTGTGTGATCCGCGTGAATTTTGAGTAGCCAATGGGATGCGTGTGTTTTTTGTCACGGAACTTACGACGGAAATTAAAATTCGTCGTAAGTTTATTATTTTAATTTTTTTTAAAAAAATAAAAATAAATATAAAATCTTATAAAATTTTAGTAATCCACATTTCGACTAATTGATCATATATATTGCAGGATCTAATAAAATTTATCATATTTTAAAATCTTATCTTGGTTAATATATATAATTCAATAGTTTAATTAGAGTATTATCGTTTAATATCCATAATTTTATAATTAACAACCAATCGTACGGATGTCAAAATATATTTAATTTAATAATTCCAAAAATTAAAAAAAAGTTATTTGGTAAAATTAGTAGTCAACTATTGATTTGACTAGTACTACTAACTATTACTTTGTCCCTGATTATTGTTTTGATTTTTTAAAAAATATTAATCAACGATCCAACCATATGAATGTCAATATATATCTAATTTAGTTATATTCGCAAAATTTTAAAAAATAAAAAATTAATTTGGATAATAAATTTAGTAGTCAACTATTGATTTGACTAGTACTACTAACAAGTACTTTCACCCAGATTATTGTTTCTATTTTTAAAAAATATTTATCAACGATCCAACTATACGGAAGTCAGTATATATCTACTTTAGTGATATTTCTAAAATTTTAAAAAATAAAAAATTAATTTAGATAGTAAACTTAGTTGTCAACTATTCATTTGACTCGTACTATTAACTAGTACTTTGTCCCAGTTATTGTTTCTATTTTTTAAAAAATCTTTATCGACGATCCAATCATACAAATGTCAATATATATCTAATTTAGTGATATTCACAAAATTTTAAAAAAATAAAAAATTAATTTGGATAGTAAAATTAGCAGTCAACTATTGATTTAAGTAGTACTACTAACTAGTACTTTGTCCCAAATTATTGTTTCTATTTTTTAAAAAATATTTGTCGACGATCCAACCATACAAATGTCAATATATATCTAATTTAGTGATATTTCCAAAATTTTAAAAAATAAAAAATTAATTTGGATGGTAAAATTAGTAGTCAACTATTGACTTGACTATTACTACTAACTAGTACTTTGCCCAAAATAATTGTTTCTATTTAAAAAAAAATTCGATGATCCAACCATACGAATGTCAATATATATTTAATTTTTGTGATATTTCCAAAATTTTAAAAAATAAAAAATTAATTTGGATAGTAAAATTAGTAGTCAACTAATGATTTCACTAGTACTACTAACTAGTGCTCTGTCCCATATGAAAAATTAATTTGATTGGAGATCTTAGTAGATCACTACTATATTGAATAGTACTCATAACTAGTGCTCTGTCCCATATTATTGTCTCTATTTTTTAAAATATATTACTCGACGATCGAACCGTACGAATCTCAAGATATATCTAATTTAATGATATTTCCAAATTTTCAAAAAATAAAAAATTAATTTGGTTGGAGATCGTAGTAGATCACTACAATATTGACTAGTACTCGGAACTAGAGCTCTATCCTGTATTATTATTATTATTTCTATTTTTTAAAATATATTTCTCGACGATCCAACCATACGAATTTCAAGATATATATAATTTAATGATAATACCAAATTTTCAAAAAATGAAAAATTAATTTGATTGAAGATCTTAGTAGATCACTACTATATTGACTAGTACTCGTAACTAGTGCTCTGTTCCATATTATTGTTTCTAGTTTTTGAAATATATTACTCGACGATCGAACCGGACGAATGTCAAGATATATCTAATTTAATGATATTTCCAAATTTTCAAAAAATAAAAAATTAATTTGGTTGGAGATCGTAGTAGATCACTACAATATTGACTAGTACTCAGAACTAGTGCTCTATCCCCTATTATTATTTCTATTTTTTAAAATATATTTCACGACGATCCAACCATACGAATTTCAAGATATATATAATTTAATGATAATACCAAATTTTCAAAAAAAAGAAAAAATAATTTGATTGGAGATCTTAGTAGATCACTACTATATTGAATAGTACTCGTAACTAGTGCTCTGTACCATATTATTGTTTCTATTTTTTAAAATATATTACTCGAAGATCGAACCGTACGAATGTCAAGATATATCTAATTTAATGATATTTCCAAATTTTCAAAAAATAAAAAATTAATTTGGTTGGAGATCGTAGTAGATCACTACAATATTGACTAGTACTCGGAACTAGTGCTCTATCCCCTATTATTATTTCTATTTTTTAAAATATATTTCACGACGATCCAACCATACGAATTTCAAGATATATATAATTTAATGATAATACCAAATTTTCAAAAAAAAGAAAAAATAATTTGATTGGAGATCTTAGTAGATCACTACTATATTGACTAGTACTCGTAACTAGTGCTCTGTACCATATTATTGTTTCTATTTTTTAAAATATATTACTCGAAGATCGAACCGTACGAATGTCAAGATATATCTAATTTAATGATATTTCCAAATTTTCAAAAAATAAAAAATTAATTTGGATGGAGATCGTAGTAGATCACTACAATATTGACTAGTACTCGGAACTAGAGCTCTATCCCGTATTATTATTATTTCTATTTTTTAAAATATATTTCTCGACGATCCAACCATACGAATTTCAAGATATATATAATTTAATGATAATACCAAATTTTCAAAAAATGAAAAATTAATTTGATTGAAGATCTTAGTAGATCACTACTATATTGACTAGTACTCGTAACTAGTGCTCTGTTCCATATTATTGTTTCTATTTTTTGAAATATATTACTCGACGATCGAACCGGACGAATGTCAAGATATATCTAATTTAATGATATTTCCAAATTTTGAAAAAATAAAAAATTAATTTGGTTGGAGATCGTAGTAGATCACTACAATATTGACTAGTACTCGGAACTATTGCTCTATCCCGTATTATTATTTCTATTTTTTAAAATATATTTCACGACGATCCAACCATACGAATTTCAAGATATATATAATTTAATGATAATACCAAATTTTCAAAAAAAGAAAAAATAATTTGATTGGAGAGATCACTACTATATTGACTAGTACTCGTAACTAGTGCTCTGTACCATATTATTGTTTCTATTTTTTAAAATATATTACTCGAAGATCGAACCGTACGAATGTCAAGATATATCTAATTTAATGATACTTCCAAAGTTTCAAAAAATAAAAAATTAATTTGGTTGGAGATCGTAGTAGATCACTACAATATTGACTAGTACTTGGAACTAGTGCTCTATCCCGTATTATTATTTATATTTTTTAAAATATATTTCTCGACGATCCAACCATACGAATTTCAAGATATATATAATTTAATGATAATACCAAATTTTCAAAAAATGCAAAATTAATTTGATTGGAGATCTTAGTAGATCACTACTTTATTGACTAGTACTCGTAACTAGTGCTCTGTCCCATATTATTGTTTTTATTTTTTAAAATATATTACTCGACGATCGAACCGTACGAATGTCAAGATATCTATCTAATTTAATGATATTTCCAAATTTTCAAAAAATAAAAAATTAGTTTGGTTGGAGATCGTAGTAGATCACTACAATATTGACTAGTACTCGAAACTAGTACTCTGTCCCATATTATTTTTTGTATGTTTTAAAATATATTTTTCGACGATCCAACCGTACGAATGTCAAGATATATCTAATTTAATGATATTTCAAAATTTTTGAAAAAATAAAAAATTAATTTGATTGGACTAATGAAAGATTAAAAAAAAATTATACGCATACTTACGACGGAATCCGTCGTAAGTTATTTGCCGCCTTTTTTTGATAAAAATTTGAATTTGCCGCCCGACAGCTTAAGACGGATTCCGTCGTAAGTTGAATTTAAGTTAAAATATTCTTATAATATACACAATTTTTATTAGAAAAATAAAATAGTGAACTTTGCCGCTTATTTTTTAGCTGAAAATTCAAATTTGTCGCTTGATAACTTACGACGGATCCCGTCGTAAGTTTAATTTAAGTTAAAATATTCTTATAACATACATAATTTTTATTAAAAAAAACACGTATATTGAATTTACGACGGAAAATTCATCGTAAGTTCACCCCTAGAAAAATAAATTCATTTTACAATTAAATTTAATTATAATAAACTAATTTACGACAAAATTTCCCTCGTAAGTTTTCTGCAAAAATGACGTCATTTCGTCATTAGTAATATTAATTCATTTTGAAAATAAATTTAATTGAAAAAAATCACTTTACGATGAAAATTCCGTCGTAAGTTTTCTGCTAACACCAATTTCCGTCGTAATTACTTACGACGGTTTATTGTTTCCGTCGTAACTATGGCGCGCAAAAAATTTCCGTCGTAAGTTGGCCGTCGTAAATAGCCAGATTTCTTGTAGTGAAATACAATAATAAAAATAAAAACACTCCAATCAAAGTTCTTGTAAAAACTCATAAAAATGAATTTAATTCCAAAAATGTACAATTTTCATTAGTCGCTTAATATCATCGTACAAATCAAATATTCCAAAGTACTACTTAGATAACTACTAATGATCATTACAATAGAACTCAAAAAACTACTTGATTAATAACTTGTCCTCGAGAAACCGATTATACAAGTAGCCTGCATAATTTTTCTAGAAAAGGATCATTTTGTCACGAGAATAGGATTCCGAACCCGTGGAATATGAGAACTGTACACCAACAAAATTGTAATTAAATTATATAAAAAAGTACACCTGTAAAGACTAGTAGTAATTTCAAAATTTTGGAATATACTTACGTTAACATTAATATTTGTTTGACCGGTAGACAATATGTCCTTAAGGAAGCATCCAACATAATATCCACAAAAGATGCCATCATACAATGCTTGCTTGGGTCACTATAAAATTTTAAAACATACAAAATCAGTCTCACACATATTAGAATTGCTTTACCACAAATGAATAAAAATTTCATGTTCAAAAATGAGCATTAGAATAATAATCTAGATAAATTAATAAAAACTTCATGTCCAAGAGTTTAAATCGCTTAATAAATGATAATGTGGGTGAACTTTATCTATATAAAGCCCAAGAGTCCAATTTACAAAATCTGCATCCATGCCATACAACTTTCAGAGTTATCAGAAGCCACACATTTTTTTTAATGTGTATAATTTAAGCCCAGGAAGTTAAAAAAAAAAAAAAAAAAAAAAAAATATGATCCCACAAAAATCTAAATTGACACATAGATGGCGTACCAGTTGCAATGTTAAAAAATATAATCCCACAAAAATATAAATTGACCCATAGATTACACTCTCTATCTCTACGCAACTGTATGCTGCCTTGTTCTCGATTTCTTGAGTTATAAATTCAAAGATGGTGGTTGAAACATAGAGTTATGAACTATCTCTACGCAATGCTGCCTTGTTTATCTAGTTACCGGAAAGTTTCTTCCATGTTTGTGTCATTTTACCACTTTTGCTGAGAGTTAGGTGGTCTGATGTACCAGCAATTGATAATCGATGACTACATAAGATTATAAACAAATTGTGTTGAACTCCTTAATTAATTAAATTGCAGGTATGATTTGCAAGTGATCGTCAAGTCTCGCCACTTACAAAATAGAAAAAGAATACTAGTATGTTACAAAAGAAAACCAATTATGTAAGAACCCAGATTTTTTGAGGAATTAAAAACTTTTATATTGTATTAAGTGCAAAAATGAATATTGGTTACGACTACAATGTATCAGTGGTTTAATGAATGAATATTTAATGGATTTGGATTCAAATGTTTATATGCCATGAACAATACAATTGGTTGACAACTTAGATTAGAATAATCTATCTCCTAAAAAGTAAGATAGGGTATTCCAAAGGGGAAGGTTATTCTCATGTCATCCAAATCTATATCTGTTATAAGTTAATTGATTCCGTAAAAGAGATTGTGAACGCTTCAAAGGGAACGAGGACATTTTTCTAAATATAGGAAATAAAGAAAGAATAAGTAAAGAATAGTATTTTTGATGGAAATTGTAATATTATCAGATGACACTATATAGAAGTATTATGAATGGATTTCTGAGTTCGTATTAATGATCTATAGGCGAAATAAGTGTATGTAAACGATATTAGATTTATAAAAATAGCACTTTTATTTTCTCCCAGATTTCCCTATACACTGAAGGATTTAAGGATTTTTTAAAGAGATTCGAGGAATTTAAATTCAAGGATTATAAAGGAGGATTGAGAATGGTAGTATAAATATCAAGAAGGTTTCCGTAAAACCCTAACAAGAAATACTTGAGATATTCCTCCGAACGATCAATGAAATTGAGTAATAACCGGACAAAGAAACAAGCAGAGAGCCTAGATGCATGCAGGTGCAAGTGGATAGGATCAAGTACCCAAGTTAGTTACCAAGTAACTAGCATCATTAGCAACTAAACCAAAATAGTTGCAAGATTACATCATCTACACCACTAAAACTCAACACATGGCTCAAGATGATGAATGGAATGACCTAATCACTTTTTTAAAGTAACTTTATGCAATATATTATCCAAAACATCACAATAATGCAATATTAAAGCAAGAGCCAAGCCAAGCAACTCCATTCTCCCCCATTATACCCCATTCGGCTATTTGCATAATTCCAAAGGAGAAATCAAGCTTCCAACCATTGTTAAATCTCAAGATTATTTTGGTCAGTACTACATTTTATAACTTGGATACCCTATGAATTTTAGCTTCAAATTCCAATTCCTTCCTAGGTAATAAATTCATCAAAGATGATGATGAATAGTAACTTTCAAGAACTAACTTTAGTTTCCTTGTTTCTTTGGATGATCTAAGCTTGGTTAAGGTAATCTAAGGACTATAAAAAGCTTAGTAAGGTCTTTACACACTCCAAGGAAGGTATATCTCTCAAGAACCCTAGATTTTACTTTGAGTTTTAAAATTGTTCTTGGTGGTTTTAGATTAACTGTGATTATGATGTTATTATAAGCATGTAAGCATGATTATGTAGTTGGTTTAATTGATCTAAGTAATATGATGAAAATGATGGTGAAGTGAGATGTTCTTGGACTTGTTAAGATGTATCGTATGCCCGGTGTGGCTTGTTATGTGTGACAAATTTTGAAATGTTCGATTTATAGCCGTCGTAATGCCGAAATTCCGTTAGACCTTAAAGAACCGTGCATAACAGTAGCTATAGGTCACTGATCTTGACAAGTATATGACCTGTCCTTGTAGATCTCGAGTCATAGATCGTTTTGGCGTGAGAATCGAAACAAATGGACTTACGGTTTAATAGATATGGTCGATTTAGTAAAAGTGGTTCGAAACCCTAAGTACGAGTTCGTAACTGAAATTGAACCCCCTTAACATGAATAATTCAGTGGAAAATCTTGATAATTAAATATTAAAGATCATAAGGAAGGTGTGAGAGAAGACCATGTCAAATGGATCGTTTTTCGATTTTATAAAAATATTCATATCAAGGTTAAGTGCGAGGGAACTCTAAAAAAAACACTTGGCGATAACTTTGGAAAACCACTTAGAAAACGGACGATAAATCTTGAGGTATAATCTTTCCTAGTAAAAGACCGATCTTAGAACTTATATGGCTTAAGAACCTACCAAGTGTAAGTGTGATGACATGCCTTGATTATGAGCAAGTGTCGGGTTACAACGGTGTTAATAAGGGTTATACTAGAGTGTGCATAACGAGGTAACCTAAAACGTGTTTTAACCGAAGTAAAGTATACAATTAGCTTTTTAAAGCGTTAAGTGATTAATCTCGAATATATTGATTGTTTATAGATCACCGGACTGACCAAGGACACACTACCCCCACCAAATTACCAGGCAAGTTTCCAAACATTTTGGAACTGTTGTTGTGATAATATATACGATTTGATTGTTGTTATACATATGCCATAGCATGCATGCCTGCTTTCAAATTATTGTGATACTTATTTTATGACTTGATATTGGCTTACAAGTTAGATGTGATATATTGGTTATAAGTCGGATATTGCTTAGACCCTTATTGAAAGGCATGTGAATCTCATTCTTCAAGTATAGACCAGGAGTCAGTATTTCTGTATATATTGTGATTAATTTCTGAGGAAAATATTTAAATAAATATTTTTCCATTATTTCTTTAATGAATACTGTTTCGAATATTCATTTGAGTTTTATTTATTTAATGAATATTATTTTAAATATTCATTTGAGCTTTAATTATTTAACGAATATTACTTTGAATATTCATTTAAGGTTGATTTATTTAATGGATATTATTTTGAATATTTATTCGAGGATTTATTTATTTAGTGAATATTTTCATATATTCAATCGAGGGTTATTTACGAGCAATATTTTATATTAAGAATATTCTTTAAATATTTATGATTTAATAAATATTCTTTGAATGTTTATTTAATTCTTTTAACTAGTTTTAAAAATGATTTATTTTATTCAAATATTATGAAAAATATTTCTGAGTCTTATTATGATTATTTTTATCAAGGGGAGGTTCCCAAAACTATATTTTTCATTTAAATCTATCTTCCAAATTATAAGGGAACGTTACTTGAGAGCTGTTATTTATTTTGTTTGACTGTCTGGTCATAAATCTTTTGAAACTATTCCTTTCACTCGCAACTTGGTTGCTATTCATCAAATTGAGTCTTTTACTTCCTCATCATTCGAGGGGTAAGATTGTTGGAATAAGTCGATATCCATTAACAAGCAACTGCTTGGGAAATATTGGTGAATTTTCCTTTCCAACTAGATACGGCTACTTTGTGGAGTCCTATCAACAAGTATTATATTTGGGGAAAGGGGGACGAACTTTACGTTTCAGAGTCATGGATTTACTCGAACTAGGAGTATTTGTGTAAGAGGATGTGGGGCAGTTCATCATTGAAACTAGTATAAGAGGTTGTGGGATAGTCCATCCTGGAAATAGGGTCCGAGTGGCGTTGGTCCCGTCTAAGCCCAAAGATGGCTATGGAGATCCGGCGTATGGTGGTGTCCATATGTTCTTTCTTCTACATGTAGAGAAACAAATTTTGAGATGCACGACCTGCGACTGATCATCGTAAGGTGGTGTCATCTGCCGCGACATACTCCAGTATTAGTTCATCATCCAAATATATTTATTTTCTACAACATGAAGTATCATTCGTGTTGACAGGTTTTGAAAATTGTTCAGAACTAAAAGTATCTTTACTCACCTCGTAACTTCATCTTTTACATTATACTAGCACTATGTTCGTTAATGCATGGCATATGGTTTCAATGATATTTTAGAAATGTTATATATTATTGTTCAGTTATATATTATTTTTGGTGGGCTATTGCTCACCCTTGCTTTATCTATTATATCACAACAACAACTAGGTCTGATGGCCCGCGTAAGGCGCACTCGGCGCAAGCAGGTGACAGCAGTCGTAGGATTACCCGATGATGCCATAGCCGCCATTGCTGAGGTAGGAGCAGCCAGTAAGCTAGACTTGTAGCTTTTATATATCAGACTTACTTACATGTATGATTTATGATAATCAACAACTATTAAACTTATTCTGTAACCATTTAGGGTTTGTAATAACTTATAACTTGAGGATCCTATGATTAGAGAATTATTTCAATTTCATCTCCGGGACTATAACTGGTTGTGTGGTGTGATATTATTGCGGGGTCATATCATGCTGTTTATTTGTTTTGATTCAAGTTTAATTATTATTGATGAAATTGAGACCGTAACGACCGGATCCCCGACCCCGGATCTGGGGCTGTTACAAATTAAAATCAAATTGAAGTAATATTGGTATGCACTTTGTTAAATCAATTACACAAATTGATTGCTCGAACATAAGAATAAAATCGCTCTTTATCACCCAGTTCATATAATAAAATTGATTACTCGAACCCAGTTCATACGCTATGCCTCCCAATTAAAACTCGAAGTCAAAAACCCAATTCAAACCCAATTGACAATCAAAACCCAATTCATACAGGAACTAAACGCGAAAAGACAATTAAGACCCAGCAATTACCCAATTTAAAACCCTAAAATTAAAATCCCCAATTGACAAGAGACACTTAAATATTGAATCGAAGCAATAGTGAGAGATGACTAGATCGAGAACAGAGTTGTGGATGTCCAGATTACAGAGAGATGTGGAGATTTGAACGAAGTTCAGATGTTGATGAAGAACAGAGAGCTCGAGAGCGATGTCTTTGTTTTGAACAGAGATCTCGAGAGACATTTTGATTCTGAAAGAGTTATTTTAGTTTTACTAACATAATTAATAATTAATATTTTTTCAGGATAGGATACGTATACTAACATAGCGCTTCTAAAAGAGTTTTAGAACAATTTAAATAAATAATTAATTAAAAGTTAATTACTTAAAATATACTAGTACAAAAACGGCCTATAGCATCGATTAAATAGGCCTATAGCGTCGGTTCTTTGGCGTAGTATATATATGTAGGGGACGCTATAGGTATAGACCTATAGCGTCGGTTAAAATGGTGACGTTAAATGTCTACTATGGTGTCGGTCAATTAAATGACCGACACTAAAAGTCTGCTCTAAGCGTCAGTCATTTTAATGACCGACGCTAAAAGTATGTTTTAGGCGTCGATTATTTAAATGACCGACGCTAAAAGTTTGTTTTAGGCATCGGTTATATAAATGACCGACGACAAAAGTCTACTTTAGGCGTCGGTCATTTAAACAACCGACGCTAAAAGTCTGATTATAGGCATCAGTTATTTAAATAACCGACGCAATAAGTCAATTTTTTTGAAAAAAAAATAAAAAATACAATTTTGTTATTAAACAATACAAGGACCTACACGAATTCGGAATAGAATGGAAGGCTCTTGATAATTCTTCTCATATACAAGAACCTTGAATAAAATAAAAGGCTTTAGAAAATCAAGAAGTCATAAGCAAGAAGTCATAACTACTTCAAAATTCATTACTACTTAGAAAATGAGGGGAGTTATTCATAGAGATAAATGGCCATTAATTACGGACCTCTAATGTACAAATTAGCATGCTGCTCATGGTAACTTAAACCATGTCATCATTTTCCAATGCTAATGAGATTCCACCAGAACATGTAATGGCTTCCCCTTCAGTCGGTCACGGCCCTGAAATATCCAAAAGTATGAAGTAATTAAGTGAAAAATTCTAGGCAATACATATAAAAAAGAAGGAATCTTACTTTACTCAGATTCAAGAAAAATACTAAAAAGAAGGAGTCTTACAAGTAGGGTTGGAAATTGACTGCAAGAGAATATAAACAACATTATAATACAATTAAGCCATCTATATATAAATACATTTCAAGAAAAATTACATACATCAATGGGCGATCTATTGACGACATAAAAATGTCCCATTTCAGCAGAAAAGGCACAAATAGATTCAGCTCTGTTATCAGTGATGGGGTCAACACCAGGATGAAGTAACAGAATGGAGGCGTAAAAGACCACTTGCTGAACTAAACTATTCTAAAAATGAATTTTTTTTAATATTATTACGCACGAATATTACCTGAAAAACAGTTGGAAGAAAGGTCATGTGAAGGATAAAATATAATAAATGAAAAACAATTGGCACGTTGTTGAATCCCAAATTTAAACCAAACAATTTACCATATATCAAGAAGGATTAAAGATATTTAATATTGGATAATGGGACTTTAATTTACCTTAAAAACTGAAAGATTAGCTGAAATATGCCTAAGAACTTCATTGTTTTGTTTCAAAAGATGCCTTGCGCCATCTAAAGCTGAAATCAACAATTAAATTAATATCAGTGATGTTGGTCTTGTATACGGCACTGTAATCCTGAACCCTGCAAAACATATGTGCCAAGTAACAGAAACATAGCTCTCTTCAACCAGAAAGATAGTGTCACAAAAATAGAGAAGTTAAAGACAAAGTAATGCGGGAAGAGTTGCATTTCGAAACAAAGTTTTCTTAGACTAAATGCATAGAACTTAAAAAGATAGAAAGACTGGAAAAATTAATGAAGCCAGTGCGGGAAGTTTAAAATCGCATGCTTCTGTAATTCCCGTGAAAAGACAAACAATGGAGGCTTTTGTAATATAAGGAAAAATTGCATCCCGAACCAAAACAAATGATGAATAAGATTTAGAAAAAATATATGAAGTGAGAAATACTGTATGGGAGTTGCAATGAAGTTGCGTAGAGGCCAGCCAGGCTTATTTGGAAGATGACAAGGATCGTAAAAGCCAAAAAGGCACTGCTAAAAACAAATACAGCACAGAAAACAGGTAGCTGACTTTGATAATCATAGCAGGCCCAGGCCTAATACACACACCGCATATTCAAATACATAGAATTAGTATCGACATTGAGTAGCCACCCAGGGGCAAAAAAGACATATGTGTACAGAACTTATGACCATCACTTCTGCAAACTTCCAAGTCATTCAGATGTCTAATGGAAGCATGTGAATTTGAATTAATAAACACAGAAAGGAATGGCACAACTGTAGAAGATTTAAAGCTTTAGTCCCATATCAAAACAAATCATATACTAGCACAATACCAGAAACTACTTTTTTTTACTAAAAATGTTTTTAATTATGAAAATTGGAGTGCAATGAAATCATTTATTCTGCAAAGATAATTTTTTACTATTTGAAGTTGAGTTACGAAAATCTAAATGAAAAAATCTTTTCCAAGTGTTCCAAATGAAATTTGAGTATTAAAAAATCTTATAGTTCTACCTGTAGTTGCTTGAATTTGAATTTTGCCACTGGTTAAAAGCTGCTGTTAGGGATTTAGTCTATGGAACATAAATTATGTTGAAGAAATGTAACGCCCCCTAATCCCTTACCAGGAATTCGGGTCGTCACAACCTTAACCATACCTTTGCGGAATATTCAATCACCTGCTCACAATATAATCTACAATAGTAATCATAATAAACTCCATAATCTACTCCACGGTTATAGTCTTAGAACAAGTACTTATTAATCCAAAAGTGTTTACACATCAGAGTATCCTCCAGAATCTTATTACAACTTCAAAGTACTAAATAACAAAACATTAAACAACTTCTTCCCAGCTTGCACCCTCCTCAGGTACTATAAGGATAACACATTTATCTCGGTTCGCCACACTAGTGTCAGTTCCGGATGCCGCTGTTTTAGAATATTTAAAATAGCAAGAATGAGCCAAAAATGCCCAACAAGTTTTATATCACTAGAATATATATCTCTCTATATATATATAGGCCTTTGCTCCATACAGAACACTCTTAGATAACAAACAACAAAGAACACCTTAGATCTATTAGATCCTTTGGCCCCGCCAGGGGCACCCAATACAAAAAGTTGTTATTTTTTTACCCTCTATCAAGTCTGAAAAAAAAATTGAAAATTATTGTTCACTGATGACGTCATTGATGACGTCATCAATGAATAGTAAATTTTCAAAATTTTTTTTTGCTGGTTTGCTAGAGGGTAAAAAAAATAACAACTTTTTGTATTGGGTGTTATGACGGAACTCTTAAATTATATTAGATATGAGGTGTTCTTTATTGTTTGTTATATAAGGTGTTTGCTATGGAGTGCAACTATATATATATATATATATATATATATATATATATATATATATATATATATATATATATATAAGGTATATTTGGAATACCAACAACATAATCTCCAAAGGACGCTATTTAGAAAAAGAATCCCGCCATTTGCATACACAGGTAGCATAATGCACTCATATGTTCTCCACCCTTTTTGAATACTACTTATATATAAATATACATCAATACTTCTTAAGAAATTACCCCTTGGGTTCTCCGCCATACTGAATATTACCCATATACATTGGGCGATTATATACTTCCATTACTACTAATGGACCCTATTCAGGAGATTTCCCTCGTCATATATCCGTAAAGGATGATCAGTCCTATTACAGCTGGTGTTTGCTACAGGTAGAGGATGAGTACGCCTCCTCACCCTAAGTGCTACTGGTAGAGGATGAGTACGCTTCCTCACCCTAAGATATACTGATAGAGGAAGAGTACGCTTCCTCACCCTAAAATATACAGATAGAGGATGAGTACGCCTCCTCACCCTAAGATATACTGATAGAGGATGAGTACGCCTCCTCACCCTAAGATATATTGATAGAGGATGAGTACGCCTCCTCACCTTAAGAGATACTGATAGAGAATGAGTACGCCTCCTCACCCTAAGATATACTAATAGAGATGAGTACACCTCTTCACCCTAATATATACTACTATCATCTATATTAACCGGATGACAACAATCAACAGCAAGGTACATGCATTAAATTGCAAGAAGAAAACATCTCCGATAAGTAATCAACTAGATAGAATAATTTCATTTTATCATCTTTGTTATTTCTCCGGAACAAAGCGGTTTTAAGAAAATGTTTTGAAAATGATATTCATCTAATTAAATAAATTTAATTAGACGAACAAGGTTTTTTTGCGATGTTGGCTTTAGGTTAATTATTGTGAAATTCTTTTAAAAAGCTTTGTCCGATTTTTCGAAAATTCAATTCTCCTCAGCACTTCGTGCTCATCGCCTACTCCTTATGTTACATCATCTACTTGGAATGTAGGTTACTTCTAACCATACTTCCATATCTCCTCATTATGTTTACTAGAATTTACTATTACGAACAACTTTTATCAAAAAATATCTCTACTCCGAATGATAGAGTAGGAGTTATTACTTGCAATTAAGGATCGAAAACATAATCAATATATTTCCTATCAATATATCTTAGGATGATGAGGCGTACTCATCCTCTATCAATATATCTTAGGGTGAGGAGGCATACTCATCCTCTACAAGTATATCTTAGGGTGAGGAGGCGTACTAATCCTCCATCTATATATCTTAGGGTGAGGAAGCGTACTCATCCTCTATCAGTATATCTTAGGGTGAGGAAGCGTACACATCCTCTAATAGTATATCTTAGGGTGAAGAGGCGTACTCATCCTCTACCAGTAGCACTTAGGGTGAGGAGGCGTACTCATCCTCTACCGGTAGCAAACAGCAGCTGTAATAGGACTGATCATCCTTTACGGATAGATGACGAGGGAAATCTCCTGAATAAGGTCCATTAGTACAAATGGAAGTATATAATCACCCAATGTTTATGGGTAATATTCAGTATGGCGGAGAACCCAAGGGGTCATTTCTTAAGAAGTATTGATGTATATACATATATATACATATATATATATATGCATATATATATATATATATATATATATATATATATATATAAAAGTAGTATTCAAAAAGGGTGGAGAACATATGAGTGCAATATGCTACCTACTTATGCAAAAGGCGGGATTCTTTTTCTAAATATTGTCTAAATGATAGAGTATGCATAAGTAAACTTGCTTGGTACTCCGGATGTAGTAGGGGCTAGTAGCGGGATCCGATAATCTAAACAAAGTCAAGAAAACACACGATTAATCTCCTATACGATCCACTTATAACTCAATGCTCAGACACTTAAGCCAATCATAAACAAGGCACTAAGGGGTCCCTCTAGACTCGTACTAAGTCCATGTTAATCGACAAACACCTTAGTCATAAGTTTAGTCTGAAACGGCTCCTCAAATTCAAGGTATACTTAACCATTTATAACCTCGTTCTTTATACCAATATGTTGCCTTGATAATTATTAACAAGTCTCGCGTTTTAGTCGACTCGAAATTCCTCTTTTAACTTAGCAAAAACGGATGGTCAAAGTAGCACCTCTAGAGTTGACTTTCCTGAAAATTACTGTTCCCTTACTCGCACTCCAACACTTTTAATAAATCCCTGGGAAAGTATTTAAATACGAAACCACTTATAAAATCATCTTTGGTATTTATAACATTTATCGTAAAAATCTTGATTCGAAAACACGGGTCTAGATAGGTAAAATGTATTCGAAGTTGGGTCGATTGCGGATTCTTACTATTTTTACCACTTTTACTAATACCTTCATAACTCAATAACCGTTAACTCAAATGACGCACCGTTTTCGCGTGCACGATCTAGAGAATATCTAGAAGCTAACCAACTCAATATTTGGCTCTGGTCAGAGGACTCATTTGTCAGAATTACCAAAACAGGGCAGTGGTTGTTTTGGTGAATAGTGTCATTCCTTTAAGGGCTTTTCACTCCCGCAACCTCGGCTGACGCATTTTTATAAAATTTAAAAATAATCCTTTAGACTGGAAACCTTCGCTCATACCTTTCTAACTGACCTTATTATTTATCCTCAAAGTATAATACTCTAATTCCATTTTTAAGGGTATCAAACATAACCACAAAGTTGATACATTTCTGCGACATCATTCTTCGAACAACTTTCACTAAAATGGTCATATCTCCTAAACCATAAACTGTTTTGACACAATTCTTGCGTCCACATAAAATAGACAACAATATCTACACAATATGGTCAGTGGTTACCCTTTAAACATGATTAAGGTCTCGGATGGCTACTGTCAACATGGTACGAAAAATTTGGACATTACGACGGTTCTAAATCGAGCATTTCCATTTTGTTTCATCTCACACAAGCCACACAAAGCATCCCATATTCTAATATCACAAACCAACACTCAAAATAGTCCTATAAGGGCAGTGGTAACGTCCAATGACCACCACTCAACATATACACCTCAAAACAAAGTTAAACAATCATATAAACTCTTAACATGAACTCATCTTTACACTAACATCAAAACTCCACCAAAACTCATATAAATAAAAGGTAAAGTTGAGGTTTATACCTTCCTTGATACTCTCACAACACTAACAAAGCTTTGTACACCTTATAATAGCCTTGGGTAGTCTTAACAAAGCCTAAAAGCCATGAACAAAACATGAAAACAACTAAAAATACTATTCATCATCGACTTTGTAAAATCTATATAAAATCAAAAAATTAGAGATTGGTTCTCAAATTTTTACCACACTTTCTACTCTTCAAGGGCTTTCTTTTGAGCTATATATCACAAGATTTGGTGCTAGGTTGCTAGGGTTTTGAGCCTCTTCTTCCTGCTTGGCAAAATCTGGAAAAATGATGTGTTCTTGATCTTTTCTTTCTCTCCCTCCTATCTTGACTTGTCAACTCTACTTTTGATGATAATATCTTGATATTATCCGTTGTTATGGCTGTGGTCAATTCCTTGGTTCTTGTGCAAGGTGTGTTTAAGAAGCTTGGTTGATATTTGTTATGTTTTGGATTTGATTTAAGTGATTTAAATCAATCAAATCCTAAATTGTTTTGTTTTAATCCTTGAATTAAATCTTTTAATCCACTTGATATAATTCTCTTGATGATCATGTAGGATATTTAATCTCATTATGAACTCAAGCCAAATTCCATAATTCGTTCGCTTAATCGCTTAATCTCGTTATAAAGTTCTAACGATTCCTAGAACGCTCGTTATACTAACTCAGGGGTTTTCGTTCTAAATCCTTAAATCACCTTTAATAAAATAATAAAACATAAAATCCTCAATTTAAATAAATTTCTTGTCTTGGTCGCATTGAAAAGCTCTTCCCTACCCGATCAATTATTCCAGAAAAATAAATTTTGGATTTTCTGAATTCCGATCACGTTTACATACACTTATTTACCTCGTAGATTACTAATATAACTTCGAAATATCCATTTCCTATCCCGTACATAGGATAACATGAAAAATTCTCAATCCTCAAAAATCACTATTCATCCCTTAAATGAAAATTTTTCTCAAATACAGAAATTTGGGTTATTACAAGAAAAAATGTAAAAACAAAGACAAGGAACCTGGAAAGAACAAGACTTTCCTGCTCTGCTCTTCCAGAATGAATATCTTCTCAAATCTGAAATCCAGGTACAGGAAAAAAATTATGACATGGCAGTCAATATATTGAAGTTATAAACTTAAATGGAGTTTAATTAAATTTTAAACCAAGTACTTTCTCTGTTTGGAGAAATTGAATAAACTAAAGTAATAAAATATCAACTTTAACTTTAATTTCGTAACATCAACTTTCTCTGTTCGAGAAATTTCTAAAACATGCTCCCCAAAATTTTCACTATGCTTCACCAGTTCCTGCAATCAAAGACACAAGGATCCGAAATCACCAGTATCAACTTTAAATGCCAATCCAAAGATTTTAGTAAGGAATAAAATTAATGTAAATCTATAACAAGTCTATTTATAGGAGAGAAAATTCATTAACCAACGAATAACAAAGGAAAATATAAACAAAAAATCTGCCATAGCTATAACACAAGTCTGATGATGAAATTGATTAGCAATCTCCCTGAGATGAATTCGCTATTCTAATTTAACAGTTACAATTGCAATTGATTTAATGAGACTGAGACTAGATTTATATAATAAGATATGTTTAATACAACTCCAAATAGAATGCGACTTAAATATATTCATACATCAAATGCGGCTTAGCTCTTTAAAGACGCATATTTGACATCATTAAACACACAAATAAAATGCTGAGAAACAAAGAAAAGCTTCAGCATTGTCTTTTTTCAAACACTAGAGGAGCATTTTATCAAACTGGTCTACAAACTGAAGAAACACAAACTATTAACATTAACTAAACATAAATAATTTCTATATAATCAAAAACCCCAAATTCAATCAAATCACAGATTTATTGAGTGCACTTTTGCCCATCTCTAATTAGGGTTAAGTGGAAAGATGTTGGTTTATAGCAGCTTGCAGACACGCACAGCAAAATCCAACACATATTATAGCAGCTTACAGACATATTTTGCGTTAATTCAACACACAACTCAATTCAACAATGTAAACCGAACAACTTTCTGTCCCAAATTGAATCTCGTAGAGATTCAATTCAGTAGAATCTGAGTAGAGATAAGCACCGACTGTGAACGAGTGTGAGTTAATTGAGTAGAAATTGGCCAACTGTGAGTTAATTGAGTAGAAACTGAGTATAATTGAGAGTGGTGAGCGACTGTGAGTTAAGAGTGGAGACTTGGTATGTTTTGTGTGCGAGAGAGAGCGAGAAAGAGGTTTGCGACAGAGAGACTGAGAGATTTGTTGAGGTTTGCGAGAGACTGAGAGCGAGAGAAACTGAGAGCGAGAGAGATAAAAATTAGGGATTGTGAGTTTTGCGAGAGGCTGAGAGCGGGGACTAGAAATTAGCGATTAAGACCAAAACCAGAACCCATATCCCCAAATTTAAAAATATTATTTAATTAAATTAAATTGTCATATTTTAAATGATTAAATTATTCTATTTTATTTTTACTCCACCAAAATCCCAACCCATATCTCTAAATTTAATTTTTATAACTTAAAAAATGTGAAGAAATATTTATAAAAAATTATTATATAATTTATTCGATTTTTGCATAATTGAGTCGATTAATCACATTAATTTTCAGAATAAAGTATAATTTTATTATATAAAATATGATATATTTTTATTTTTATTCTAAAAATCAACAATTATTGGGATTACCTGCTAGACGATAATAATTGAAAAAATATCCGTCAAAAATTGAAAAAATCGGGTAGATAATAGTATATTTTTAAAAATATTTATTATATTAATATAAAGTTATTACATAACGCATATAATTAAAGCTTTATTTGTATTTCCTTAAATTAAGAATTTTTCATTTAAAAATATTTTTTTTTTATTTTATCTTCGATCAAAATATTAAAATATTATTTTTACAAAACTTATTTGTACAATATTATTCCTTTTAGTATTTTTTAAAAGGAAGTTTTATTTATATAATATAAAATATTATAATATTTTTCAAATATTAAAAAAATTGTTATTTTTGAGTTATAACTATTGTGTCGCCATTTTAAGAGGCGACGCTATAAGTTATACTTATAGAGTCGCCATTTTAAAGGGAGACGCTATAAGCTACTCCTATAGCGTCGGAATTTTAAGGGGCGACGCTATAAGCTACGCCTATAGCGTCGGTTCAAAGATGACAGACGCTATAAGCTATACTTATAGTGCCGGTTCTTAGTTGACCCATGCAAAAAACTTTTTTAGCTTCGGCATTTTAAGAGGCAACGCTATAAGGTGTACCTATAGAGTCGGTTATTGCAAACAACCGATGTTATAGCTTCTGGTAGAAGTCAATAAGCGTCGGTTAATGCAAACAACCGACGCAATAGGTACAATCGATGCCTATAGCGTCGGTTAATGCAAACAACCGATGCTATAGGTGCGACGCTATAGGTCATTTCTATACTAGTTTCCTTACATAGCACTTGTAGAAACGCTATAAAACATGTTACTTATATATCATTTGAGCAAGAAACACTATTGTAATACTTTTTGGAAATTTTCATTTATTTTCAGTTTTATTTTATGTAGCTTACATAGCATTTTTTAAATAGCTCTACGTAAGTAGTCTTCTTGCATAGCACATTAGAATAATGCTATGTAAGCAGTATCTCCTAAGATCAAACATATAAATAAAAATTAGGTTACATGTTGAGTTTGATATTAACTACAAAAAATTATTATTATTATTATTATTATTATTATTATATTTTTTATTTTTATTATTATTATTGCATTAAACGTATAAAATTAGTATAAGCTAATGATTTGAGTTTCTCAATTCAAAGTATATATAGTTTTTAATTTCGCACATAGTAAAAAAGTTGCAAAAATATTTAATTTTCAGTATTCTTATTACTTTAATTCACATACCAAAAATAAAATGTTTAAAACATTAATCAATAATAGATACTCCTCTGTCCTTTTTGATTGTTAATAGGAATGTCCGATACGCATTTTAAACTGATAGTTTCATAACTTATTTTCATCAAGTATTTTACCAATTCTCAATCGTATTTTATTACCTAATTATATTTACGTGATGATGTGGTCATTGAGTATGATCACTTATTGTTAAAATTCAAAATAAATATTATATTACAAAAACATATCACATTAATTTATTTTGCATTATGATGCTTTGGCCCGAAAATTATTACTAGCCATTAAGTCTTTTCAATTATATTTATTATTACAATAATTTTTTCTACAGTTTTTCCTTTCTTTTGGTTTAGAGGTAAAAAGACAATAAAAATTTTAAACAAAAATGCATTTTGAAAGCTTAAAATAAAATTACACCAGGACTGAGTAACATATTTTACCAAATATTAGTAGTAATTTTTGGAAAAACAATTGTATTATCCGGACTACTGCCCACCCCTAACCCTATGACGGTCCGCCTATGTTTGGGATCCATTTGAAAATATATACCACACGTTCATGTCATGTTACATTTCTCAACAAATTCAAACCCACAATTTAGAAAGATGCAAAACCGAAAAGGTATTATTGATAAGGGTCGCATGTCTCGATCCTACTTTCCTGTAGTGCTGTTAATTTTAAATCCTAACACAAAAAGATTGTGAAAATTAAGTCAGAGAGAAGGATTAATAAAATAAGTATAAAATCATTGAATATTATTCATATGTTATCTATTTGTTACCTCAATGTTCGTCAATAAAATATTTGCCTAAATCGACTAGTTCTCCATCTTTGACCATTTTCTTAATATTTGACATGTCTTTGACCATTTTCTTAATATTTGACATGCATGGTTGTCTCATGTCTGATGGTCACCTACATATTTTTCTCGATGAATATATAACTATGTACCTGTTTGACATAGACTTATTTTTAGGTCCTTATGCACTTATTTTCGGGTTAAAATTTCTTATTTTGATAATTTCTTTTTATACAAGTATTTAATGTATCTTTGAGATTCAATAAATTCTAAAAAAAATTAAATTTTGCAGAAAAAAAGATAGAAATCTCTAACTTTGTTTTAAAATAATTTGACTTATTCCGGAAATAACTATTTGTGTTCGTTGAAAGCTCTGTTCGTTTACAGCTCACTAAATCTTGACTTAGGAATCAATATAGCAAACTATTGAACTTACTTACATGCACACAAATAGTTTTGGTTTCCTTAGCTCGAGCTCGGTTTGATAAGAGCTTAGTTCGGCTCGAGCTCGAACAAGATTTTTGTTCGTTAAGCTCGGATCGATAAGAGCTCGGTTCAATTCGGCTCGAGATCGGCTCGGCTCGAGCTCGGCTCGTTAAAGCTCGAAAAAAATTAAAATTTTCAATTTTTATTTTTTATCTCCAACCAAATTAATTTTTATTTTTTAAAAATTTGGGAATATCACTAAATTAGATATATATTGACATCCATACAGTTGGATCGTCGAAAAATATTTTAAAAAAAAATAGAAACAACAATCCGTGACACAACAATAATTACTATTATTAATTAGAATAGTAGTGATCTACTAAGATCTCCAACCAAATTAACTTTTATTTTTTGAAAATTTGGGAATATCACTAAATTAGATAGATCTTGACTTCCGTACGGTTGGATCATCGAGAAATATTTTTTTAAAAATAGAAACAACAATCCGTGACAAAGCACTAGTTACTAGTACTAGTTAGAATAATAGTGATCTACTAAGATCTCCAACCAAATTAATTGTTCACGAACAGCTCGAGCTCGGATCGAGCTCGGCTCGAGGCTGTTAGTGAACAACTCGAGTTCGACTCGGTTCGGTCAAAGCTCGGTTCGGTTCGTTAAGAAATCAGCTCGTTTCGTTAAATCAAAGCTCTGCTCGGTTCGTTAAGATCAAAGCTTGGCTCAGTTCGGTCAAAACTCGGCTCGACTCGGTTCGTGAACAGCCCCGTGTTAGTGGTTGTCTAAAACACTAAGTATCTCTAACCATTTTCTACTTTTGGTAACCATTAGCTATCCCTAATTTGATTTCTATCAATAGAAAATTCATATACCTCCATTTCTCAATATTTTCCATATCTCATTTTCTAATTAATAATAACAAGAAATAAATATAGAAAATGTTGTTGGAGTTTATGTACAAAATAAGGTTACTAAATCACTAGGAACCATTATTTTATTATATTTTTAGTAATCAACTAAGGAGCTATATGATTTACTCTAAATGAGTTTTGAAATATTTATTTCCTCAATCCCTTTCAATTCTTTACAATTTTGTCCATCTGAATTATTTACATTTCAAAACTTATCAAAAATAATAAAGTTTTATAATATAAAAAGTAATTACATCCACTGGTTTCCTCCACTACACTCATTTTATTGATTGGTCTCATCACTTTACTCATTATTTCTTATTTTATTTTTTTTTACTAATTTACACTCTTTTTTAATCTCCGTATCCAATTTATTTGTAAACAAGGAAAGGGACGGAGGAGTATGTTGTCCAATTCTCCCCATTAATATATATATATATATATATATATATATATATATATATATATATATATATATATATATATATATATATATATACATACATCCATACATACATACATAACCCGTGCGTTGCTTGTAAACTGTTTAATAGATCTAAATAAATAACCACGGATCATCTTATGCGATATTATCAAGGTTACACGATATAACTGTAGTATGAAAGCATACCTAATTCCATGACTGTAGATATGAATACGGATTATGGGACTTGATCTTCCACAGACTTGATTCGCCTCTAACCGTATATCTCTCTGACTGATGGGAATAGAGGAGTAGAGGTTGTGAATTAGCCTTGGGGACCAAGACCCTATTATGTTCTTTATATAGTAGTCTAATTAGACACCATTAACCCTAATCAGATTACTATTGGATATTACACATTACAAATTAAAACCCATACCGAATAAGATGTTACTAGACTCTTTATTTAATACCACTTAATTAGTCCAAATAAAGAATAAACATTAAATATAATTGTCTTTAATTTGTAAGCCCATAATTTATTATTACATTATAAAAATAATCTAACAATCTCCCACTTCTACAAATTGTTCCAAAACAACAATTACATTCAATAACCATAAATGCGCAAAAAACTGTTTATTCTTTAGAAAACAACTTCCTTAGTCAATCTGGTACATCTCATATATAAACATGAAACCAAAACGACCTTCATCACATTGTCGTAACTCGATCCTCAATGATCATCACATAAATATATTCAATGACATAGATCAAGTATGAATGTGTAACTGGAAATTACATTTGAAGGAGATAGCTCATATAGAGCATTAGAGAGAATAAAATAAATAAAATAACTTTATTATGCAAAAACTCAAAAAACATAAATATCACCATAGTGTCAATAGACTGAGTACTAAATATAAGAACAAAACAAAAAATTCCCACTAAAACTGAATTATATTTCGTTAAAATTTTAAGTTGTATATATGTTTTTATTATTAAAATATTTTTTGAATTTATAAATTACATGAATATAAATATAATGTTTTAATTTTTAATTATAATGTGTTATTGACAGAAATTTATATTGCTCTACAAGGGTAGAAGATTACTGTACGCCGTTCTAATGTTTCCAAGATCAAGGGATGAATAAATAAAAAAAATGGACCCTTAAAATTATAATGATAAAAAAATTAACTCCTAGATTTATATAAAAATTTAAGATGAAATTAAATTCAAACTAAAAAAATGACAAATATTTATTTTAGTTGAACAAAAAATGAATTAATAATATTTATCATCACAAATAATAATTATGTCAATAACCAACATTTTACGTAATTCAAGAAAAGTTTCCACGAATTTCAACTATTTGAAATAATACAAGTAGCTACAAGATTTTTGTAATGTTCTTCGAATTCCTTCTATCCAATCCCTTCATAAATTATAGTTCAGATATATAATGTTAATTTTATTAATTAATATTAAAATATTTTCTAAAATTATTCACATATGTTTGTCTATACTTGGTAAATTTTAAAAACTTTTGGATGGTCAATTTAAAATCATAGACCTTCGTTCTCCCTCCCCTCCTATCAACTCCTGTTTATGTAGTGTATATGTTAAATAGAAAATATTATATGTATGTGCACGAGTAAAACGTCAAGTTAATTTGTAGATTTCAAATTGAAGTCCATTAAGCAAACGCATATAAAGTTTTGGATAGTGGGACAATCATCCACCTGTGGGAGTAAATTATAGAAAATATAATATTGGTGGTCGTATAAATTGTCCATTAAGCAAGGCTCGCGTACATACGCGGAAAACACCAGGAAAGTGATCGGATTCATGTACAAAGTAATAGTACACTTCAAAACCCTCAAGTTATTTGTATAAATAGAGCACACACTTCCAGTTATTTGTATAACTCTCTTAAACCAAAATATTCTTTCTACATATTTAAATTATTACAAACGATCTAATCGTCCAATTTTTTCATCAATGGCTCTTAATCTATTTCATTACTTAGTCTCGTGGATATTACTCCTTGCTCAATTTTCTGATGCACACCCGACACCTTTTGAGTTTCTTAAGAATTTGCAAGGTTCTCAAAAGGGTGATACACTACAAGGCCTCAATCAGCTCAAGCAATATCTCTCAAAATTTGGTTACATTAACTCCAACATCCATAATCCAAATGTTCAAAGCCTCGAATCCGACAACAATAACAATGGTCATATTTTTGATGATACACTTGAGTCTGCAATAAAAACCTACCAACTCAATTATCACCTAAAGGCCACCGGGATCATGGATGATAAAACCGTAGCAAGTATGATGTTGCCTCGATGTGGTGTCTCCGATGTCATCAATGGTCACAGCCGTATGCGAGCAGCACGCAAAAGAACCCACCACCACCATCATCATACAGTTACTCATTACAAATTTTTCAGTGGTTCTCCAAAATGGCCAGCCTACAAAACCAATCTTACTTATACATTTGAAGAGAACACTCCTGCAGATGCTGCCACCACGATATCACGAGCTTTTGACAAATGGGCTTCTGCTACACATTTTACGTTTACTCGAATTGAGAATAACACATCAGCATCATGTAATACTACAGCTGACATTACTATAGGTTTTCACAGCGGTGATCATGGTGATGGATTTCCTTTTGGATGGACCTTTCGGAGTTTTGGGCCATGCTTCGCCGCCAACCAGAGGAAGTCTTCATCTTGATGCAGATGAGCCATGGTCCATTGGGCCAATGGAAGGACATATAGACATGGAAGCAGTTGCACTGCATGAAATTGGGCACCTCTTAGGGCTGGAACACAGTTCAGTTGAAGGTGCAATTATGTACCCCTCAGTTTCAGGTGGAATGACCAAAGATCTGCATGGAGATGATGTTCAAGAAATCAAAGAATTATATCAAACTGCTTGAAGCTTTAAATATATAGTCCACTTAGTTTAGATGCTTAATTGGCGCTTAGTTTGTACTAATTTAGTTGACGAAATTCTTTTATTTTTTTATCCAAACAATTTATCTTGATTATAATGATCTCAATTAAAAAATGGTCACTGCATGTGTAACATGTATCCGTGAAAAAATTTAGAAGCTATCCATGTACCTGTCTAAACTATTTAATACAAACCATATAAATATAATTAATGATATCCATAGTTGTGAAGAGTTTTTGGTTTCGAGTAATCAGCACACATATCAACACACGTGCTTATATTCACATTTGTAGTTTAAATATATTCATTTTTATGTTTCTATATCAAATAATTCAAGTTAGATAATTATTACAAACTAGCATAAATAACACTACAAGAAAAACGCAGTCATACAACACCATTCAAATAACAGTTAAAAAAATATCTATTATCCTAAAATTTCATACAACGGTATACGGATTTTTCACAAAATACTATTGTCTGAGCTCCTAAACAGACAACAGTTATCCATCTTTTTTCAAACTGTTGTCTATGTGGTGTGCTCCCATCGAGTCAGACAATAGTCCTTAAATTGCACTGTTGTCTTACATATTTACACAACACTCCAAAACCGTTGTTGATAAACTAACTAATAGTAGGTCGATACAATGGTTTTGGTGATAAATATTCTGACAACGGTTTTCTGATAAAAAAATGTTGTGTGATAGTGAAGCACAACAACAGTTTTTCATAAAAACCGTTGTGTAATGTTTTACACTTTAAATCATTAAACAACAGTTTGTGTGTTTTACTACGTTTTTGTTAAAATCTCGTACAACCAGACCTTTTTATTTTTGATTATTTTTTCCTAACACTAAAATGAGTGTTTAATAATAATCGTATGGTTCGACTGTTGAAGAAACCATTTTAAAAAAAATTATTCAGTGAATCTGGATCGTGTCCCGTTATAGGAAGCAACATTTTTACACAATATTTGCTAAACTCTCGTACAATCCGACCTTTTTATTTTTTGATTATTTTTTTCAATACTAAAATGAGTCTTTATTAACATTCGTATAGTTCGATCATCGAAGAAATCATTCAAAAAAATTATTCAGTGAATCTGGATGGTGTCCCGTTATAGGAAGCAGCACTTTTACAACATTTTTGTTAAAATCTCGTATAACCCGACTTTTTTATTTTTTTGATTATTTTTTTCAACACTAAAATGAGGGTTAATTAACATTCGTACGGTTCGATCGTCGAAAAATCAGTCGAAAAATTTATTCAGTGAATCTGAATAGTGTCCTGTTATAGAAAGTAGCACTTTTACTACGTTTTTGTTAAAATCTCGTACAACCCGGCCTTTTTATTTTTTCATTATTTTTTCCAACACTCAAATGAGTGTTCATTAACATTCGTACAGTTCGATCATCGAAAAAATCATTCAAAAAAATTATTCAGTGAATCTGGATGGTGTCCCGTTATAGGAAGCAGCACTTTTAAAACATTTTTGTTAAAATCTCGTATAACCCGACTTTATTATTTTTTGATTATTTTTTTTAACACTAAAATGAGGGTTAATTAACATTCGTACTGTTCGATCGTCGAAAAATCAGTCAAAAAATTTATTCAGTGAATCTGAATAGCGTCCTATTATAGAAAGTAGCACTTTTACTACATTTTTGTTAAAATCTCGTACAACCCAATTTTTTTATTTTTCGATTATTTTTTACCAACAATAAAATGAGCATTTACTGACATTCGTACGGTTCGATCATCGAAGAAATCTTTCAAAAAAATTATTCAGTGAATCTGGATCGTATCCCATTATAGGAAGCAATAGTTTTACAACATTTTTGTTAAAATCTAGTACAACCTGACCTTTTTATTTTTTGATTATTTTTTTTCCAACACTAAAATAAGTGTTTATTAACATTCGTACGGTTCGATAGTCGAAAAAATCATTCAAATAAATTATTCAGTGAAACTGGATCGTGTCCCATTATTGGAAGCATCACTTTTACTACATTTTTATTAAAATGTTGTACAACCCGACTTTTTTATTTTTCGATTATTTTTTCTCAACACTAAAATGAGTGTTCATTAACATTCCTACGGTTCGATCGTCGAAGAAATCTTTCACAAAAATTATTCAGTGAATCAGAATCATATCCCATTATAGGATGCAACACTTTTACTACATTTTTGTTAAAATCTCGTACAACCTGACCTTTTCTTTTTTGTTTATTTTTTCTCAACACTAAAATGAGTATATACATTTGTGTAAAATTTAAATTTTTAAAATTGAAATCAAATAAATTCTTATTGAAATAAAATTTGAATTCTTACCAATTATTTAAAAAATAAAAAAATGGAATGAAACAATACATTGAAAAACTAAAAATGTTAAAGGCGCGTAAATTTCCCCCTATCCCAAAATTTTCAGCATTTCATTCCCCCCCTTCTCCCCCTTATCTCCCCCAAACTTTCTCTTGTCCACATATTCTAACTTGTTAGCGACTGAATATTGTCAATCTCTCTCTCTCTCTCTCTCCCCCTTCAATCTCTCTCTCTCTCTCTGTCTCTCCCTCTCTCTGTCTCTCCCTCAATCTCTATCTCTCCCCCTCTCTCTCTATCATTCGCCCTCTTTTCCCCTTTCTTTTCACCAAACACACTACACCTTCCCTTTTCTAAACCCACTTAACCACTGCTGCTCTAAACCCATTTAATTTCACTCAATTACATCCAATTAAAAACTCGATTTCTGCTCAGAATGATCAAGATACTCATTTTTACTATGTTTTTGTAGTCCTAGAAAATTGTGAAGAAAAGTCAGATAAATCTGCTCAGAATGATCAAGATACTCATTTTTACTATGTTTCTACAGCAGCAAGCAAATAGTTCAATTATAAGTATTTGTGTAGGTAAGTGGGTGTGAAGTTGCTTTCATCTATGTGTTAACCAATGAAAACAATTTCAGGTGCTCTGTTTATGTTCACCTTGTTCTCTCTTATTCTTCTATTTTGCCACTTAACGCAAACACAATGTCTTCTGTATGTAGATGACAATCATATCGTGAACCTGCATCGGTGCCATCTTCCACTACAAGAAATTTGACCTTTATCTACCAATTGTAAATGTAAGTAAAGATATTATATTGGTAGTCAAAGTGTTTTACCTACCAATATATTATTGGTAGCGAGTGGAAGATAAAAGTTAGTAAAGAAAGACTCTTTACCTACACATTTTTGTATTAGTAGTTAAAAGTATCATGTGGAGCCCACATTGCTTACTTGTCAATGATGAGTCATCAAATGACGTGGCATTGTCTTACTTGGTTTTGATAGTCCACATGGCACTCCATGATTGGTCCATATTTAAGAAACTTTTATACATGAGGCATCATGCTAGTGGTCCACATGGCACCCGACAATTGATCCACATGGTAAAAATGAAGTGGTCCACATGGCACCATTATAATGATCAATGTGGCTTCATGCAAGTTGTCCATGTGGCTGGCTCGAATTATTGTTTCTAATCTTCTTTTTGTTTTCATTTTATCACACTTAAATAATAACAAAATGTGAAAAATATTTTGCATAAAATTCAAAATTTAATAACGTAAGTTCTCCATCCAATTCAAAATTATCACATATATGAAATTTACAAATAACTGTCATACGATTACAATTTATACAATGAAATAAAAAAATGTAAAAAATTTGGTCTAAAAGATTAGAATTCTTCACACTTCAAAGTTGAACTCTTCTTTCTTAAGGAGTCTACAATTTTCTTCCTTTTCTGTCCATAATTTAATTAACCTTTCTAATTCACATTTGTATCAACTGGTTAAGCTTGTCTTTCGAGTCACAGTCGGTTGCTTTCCTTCTGTTGGACCAACTTTAAAATGCACTAAACAACCTGCAAGCACAAACATAAGAACTCGCATAAATAATGTAATAGCTAGGATGTAGGTTGATTTGATTTGGTTACTTTTATACTTTGACAATTAAAGTTGGAAAGATCTTTTACTTATTTAAGGATAGAGGGTGTTTTAGTGACTTGGTAATTGAGGAAAAATTATGGTTTGTAAATTGTGGAATTTGGATGGATTGTGTTGGGGATTCAATTGAAGGAAGAAGACGAAGGGAAAGGTGTGTGTGTGTGTCTTTTGCAGCGCTGTGCGAGAGTGCGTGTGTGTATTTCGGTGTGCGTGGGTGTCGATGTGTGTGCGGGGTCGTCGGCTAGTCGTGGCAGTCTGGTGGCGACAGGAAGAGGAAGAAGGGAGGCAGACATGTGTGTGGCGAAGGGGGGGTGTGTGTTTGCTGTGTGGTATGTATCGATTGTGTGTGTGCTTGTTGTGTGTTGTGCGCGTATATGGGCGAGGGTAGACCACCACCGTGGGAGAGAAATGGTTGAATTCCAGCGGTGGCAGTGATAGTGGTGATGTTGCTTTAAATATATTATTATCTTTGGTCATGCAAAAGCACTGAACTCGAGGTAAGTCCTGTGTGTAGAAGACCACGCGCTAAGGTATTGTCCCAACCATCACTTTTATGCACTATGCACGAAGCCGGGGTCTGCACGGAAACAGTCTCCCTACTTTCAGGGTAGGGGTAGGGTCTGCGTACAATCTACCCTCCCAGACCCCGTTCTAAACGGGTTATACTGGGTATGTTTGGTTTGGTTTTCGGTTTACCTGAATGTATATAAATTTGATTGCAAATATAATCATAACTTACTCTTGTAAATGAAAGAAAATATAAATATATATGAATATTTGAAAAGGTTGTTGTTAATTGCCAAGGAATGAAATTCTCACCCATCATGGTTCCTCGCTCATAAACAAGAAGAAGAACTCATTCTTTACTTAGTATTCTGGAAAAACTTGAAATAAATATGGAGAGATGTTAATAATAACAAGGTCGTTAATATAATCAAGAATTTAAGCAAATCTACAAAGGATCCACAAATAATAAAATTTTGGACAAAACTTGTATTTGAAAAGATCGAGCCATTACACAAAAAATACAAAGAAAAATAAGAGGCATACCGTCGAGTTGAAAGTCATAGGTAATCAAAGACATATCCATTTTCTTGTTTTCGTTGGGTGTACATTCTAAGTGGCTGAAAGGGTTGATCCGCAGATATCAAAGTTTGTTCATCCAAATTGGTTGAGAAGAAAGTGATGAGATAAATATTGTATTCTGGCTTTTAGGGACACAAATATAATACATAGATTAAGTTTAAGCGATTACATAAATTAATGACCCGCTTGTTAAAGCACTCATTTTCACTAAAACAGGCGGGATTATTTCAATTTTTTGCCAAAACAAAAAAAGCGGGTTTATTTTTGTTGCTCTTTCAGAACAAATATTTGGTTAAATTTTATAAATCTTTTTAAAATTTATTATAAAATATTAATTCTATCCATAAATAATTTCAAAATTAATAAAAAAAGAACTCACTTACATTTTTGTAAATAGACATATTTATTCATTCCTAACATTATCTTCTTGCTATACAATAATGTTATAAATAAATCATAATTGATATGGGCTAAAAATAAGTCCTAAAGATACAATTAATGTTGCATTAATTAGACCCAGCCTGGTCCAAAGAGGAAGCCCATTAATGAGGCCTGAAACCCCAATTAAATATTAATTTCGTAATTAATATTAGGGGCTAATTAACATCTTGCAAATTAGAGTCAAATAAGTATACAATATCTTTATGAGCAGCCTCCAAGGCACACAGTCATACATGGAAACAGACTCCTACAAGGTAGAAGTCTAGAACCTTCCTCAAAGACAGTGACTTGCCCACCAAGTCACCTAACCCTATTACTATTCTAAGGCTTCTCAGCCTATATAAGGGTCAGACCCCTCATCACCTAACCCTATTACTATTCTAAGGCTTCTCAGCCTATATAAGGGTCAGACCCCTCATTCCTAGAAGTACGTTGGCTTGATTCTCTAGTAGAGGACCAGAATTGAGTCACGAAACACAAGAGTAGCCATTAAAGCTCGAACCTCCCACAAACCCTAGTAGTTAATATGCAATAAATATACCCTACTTTTTATTCCACAACAATAATATTTTAAATTTGTTTAAATATAATATATTAATTTTATTTAGCATTAGTTGAGAAAATAAGAAAAACAATCTATCTATTAACATAGGTCATAAGTATATGTGAGTAAATAGTTCTGAAATCTTCGGAATATCAAAACTAAAATGAAAATAAAAATAAATATACAACTAAAAATATCAAAATAATCTCAAATTATTTATGTAAAATTGTGATTTTTTAAATTTTTAAGAAGAATATGCCTTTACAACCAAATAAAATGAATTTAAAAAATTAGAAAATCAACCTCAAAGTTATTTATCTAAAAATGAGTTTTTTTTTAATTTTTTTCAAAAAAATACAATTTTACGACCACATATAACTAAATATAACCAAAATCAATTTTAATTGGAAAAATAAAAATAATTTCATTTTTTTATGAAAAAACATTAAAAATATATGTTGAATGTCTTTTGGTTACAAACCATGAAAAAATGTTGCAATTAGTTATTTTTGGTTGATATACATATTTTCGGAAATCTTATATTAAAATTTTAATGTTACAATGTTCATTGTTTTTTATGTAAATTCTCATTCAAATACAATAAAAATATTACTATGATATTAAAGAAATTTGATGCACAAATTTGATGCAAATAATACCGTAATTGATTTTGCGATGTATTTTTCGGAATTTTAAAATTAAAAGAAGATAATATGTAAATATTAAACAAAGATAAATTAATTTGATCATAAAAGATCAAGTATGTGACGCCTCGCAGATCCGGGATACAGATCCGGGCTCACAACTCACTTAAACAATACAAACCTGTAAATGCGGAACAATAATAATACAATCCCTCATCCAAGATACGAGCACAGGCTAAAGTATGAAACAAACACTGCTAATTACTATTACAAACCTCAAATATATTTTAATACAATCTGATAGATCTTAAATGTCTAGTCTATCCAATCCATTTATTACAACAATACACGAAATTAAACCAGCTGCACTCTCAATCATCAAACCTCACTGCCCTGGCTGCCGAGCCACTAGGTCTAAACATCCTCGATCTTAACTGGAAAAGAAACATTACATTGCAAGGTGAGCCAGAAAGCTCAACAAGAATATCCTTCAATGTATAAATAAATAATAAACTATTAATCGTTCCAGGTATTAACTACAAGCCATACTGGAATATCTGAAAGGAGAATCAAGTTCAGTGATATGAACAGATAAATTCGGATAAGTTTTGACAATCAATAATGCAATAAGAAAATGGCTCAACATCAACTAGAGTCAATTACTCAGAATGTTAGAACTGGTCCATCTCATAATTTTAAAAACAAAGTTAGGCATGCTGATCCGTCACGCTCTAACCCGGACAATGCACAAAGCAAAGTCCTCATCGGATCCAAGGCACTGAAAGGCCTTACACATCGACCAATATATGGTCAGACCAATTAAGGTCAAGTTTTATATAAATCCACCAATTATAACCTTACGTTCAGGTGTCGGTACAATTGACAACCTTTAAATCATAATTAGGTGTCGGAAGATTGACAACCTCGATCACAACAATCACTGGAAGTTCACGTTCCAGGAAAACAACTCAAAGTGAATGTATGATAACAAATGGTACAACATCTAGTATCAATGAGTTCGATACAACAATGGGGTGATAATGAATAATCAACAATAATAACAATAAGTGTCGTCTAGATCGATACAAGAAATGGGTAAATCGAATGCAATGATATTATAGGCGTCGACGAAGTCGAACGCCACAATCTGGGTAATAATAATTAATCAAGAGTAATAAGGCATCGACTAGAGCGAATGCCTAAAAAGGTTGAAATGAATCATCAATGATAATTTAAATGAATCTCGTCAAAGTTGATAAGAATAATTCAATAGATTCATGCTGTGAATAATTTAAGAATGATTTCTTGAACAATAATTTAAAGGAATACATGGCATAGCATTTCTATATTCAATAGGATAACAAGTGATAGAAAAATACTTGCCTGTTAATAAGGTCAAGTCCGTATAAATATTCCCGTAACCTTCTGCTTTAGCTTTTCCTTTGCTCCTCTGACTCGACTCTATAATAAACGTCTCGAATCAAATACTAATACATCTCACCATTCACTCCACGTATTTCATATAATTCACATAATTTACATAATTCATTTAGCACGTAACATTTATATTGCCCTAGCGGACACATTCAGATCACGTAATCAATTAATGGAACTCTACAATTATTTTTAACATATGTCCAAACCTCGTCAAAAATTAAATCTCGCTTCGAAATATTTTTAAAACAATTTTCATAATTTTTGGGATTTTTCTAATATTTTTAAAGCATTTAAAACTCAAAACGGGCTAATTTGGAATTAAATATCCTCAATTATATCAATTAAATAAATAATTAATTAATTAATAAAATTATTTAATAAATAAAATCATTTATTAAATAATTAATCAATTAAATATTATTTAAAATTAATTAACATAATTAAAAGTAATTAATTCTAATTAAAACAATTTAAGAAATGTTTTGTAATATCATTAATTAAATAAAATAATAAAAACAAAATCCAAATTTAAAATAAAACATTTCCGGAAATATTATTCTGAAATTTAGAAAAAAAATTAAATCATTTTTCGAATTTATAAATAATTTTTCAAATTAAAAATCATTTATAAAAAATGATTTTCGGATTTAATTTATTTGAAAAAAGATTTTCAAAAATCAGGGACCAAAGTGTGAATCTTGAAACTACAGTATTCCAACTTCGTCATCTTCAATAGTGTAGGTATCAATCGGTAAAAAGTTCGGTGACCAGCTTTAATGGAGGTTCGCCGGAAATCTGAAAATTTTTCCGGTGACCGCCAAATCTTCCGGCGACCATAACTTACACATAACTTAACCAAATCAAGCGTGTAATATACGCATTTTGCGCAAAATTTCAAGACGAACCCAACCGTACCAACGAAAACAGCAAAAACACAACCAAAATCCGGCAAGGTGGTCGGAAAATTCGGCAGATTTCTTTACAAATTCATATAAAATTGAAAATTGATCATTTGATGAAATGGATTGCATATTAGGAAACTAGATAATGTGAGATTCGATTCGACTGTAAGATCGTCGAAATCGGACTCCGATAACACCTCCAATTGTTGGTTTGATTCTCAAGAACACGAAGAACACGAAGAACACGAAGAACGCGAAGAACACAACAATCAAACCTCAATTTCTACTTGATATGAAACTCAAAAATCAACATATGATATACCAAACTGATCAGGAGAAAATTATCTACAACATGGAATCATCAAATCACATAAACAATCAAGTTTACGAAAAATCATAATTTCGAATCTTTAAATTCGAATTTTGTAAAAATCATATAAAATCAAATATTGATCCCCCATGAATTCTGGGCACATATTTAGAAACTAGATTTTTATACCTTTTTTTTTACTGCTAGAACGTTTGATTTCGATTTCGGGAAGGCCTCCAAATTGAAGATTGAATTGATGAATGTTTATGTTGAATTATTTTTGGAGAGCATTTTGAATTTTTAAGATAAAAATGATATGATTGATCAGATGGTGTGCTGAGACAAATCTGGAAAAGCTGGAGGAAGTAAGGGAAAAGCAAACTTTAACTTTTTGGAATAGTGATTCTTGTCTGGCGTGCTGTCTGCTCCGTTAATTGTCGAATAACAGCCATTCTGTACGTCGAACGAATGACGAGTTTTGCTCCAAACGAAACGATTCGAATTCGAACAATTTCAAAACTCTGGAAATAAATTATAATTAAAATAACAAGTCAATTGAAACTTGTTCGAACGAATTTGAAGTTACGGAGTTCTAAAAACGTAGAAAATAGGGTTTCGGGCCTACGGCCCGCCGAAAAACGTTTTCACCACTGTATTTTTCGAAAAAGCGAAACGATCGTTTTAAAACAACACATAATACATCTAAAGCATATAAAAGACTCTTTTAACCAATTAACACGTATATCCACTTATCAATAAATTTAAGTAATATAACAGCTCAAAGCACGAGAACGTTTAATTCTTCTCGTAAATCCACTTAACGGCAAATATAAAAATATCAACTCGTCTTATAAATCCACGATTAAACATATATTACCACAAATAAAAATACAGGTTCTTACAATCTTCCCTCCTTAAAAGGATTCTATCCTCAGAATCAACTAAGTGAATAAATGAGGATACTTCTCTAACATCTCACTTTCTAATTCCCATGTAGACTCTTCGACCCTAGGATTTCTCCACAAAACTCTTACTATCAAAATGGTCTTATTTCTAAGCACCTTCTCCTTCCTGTCTAAAATCTCTACCGGTAGTTCTACGTAGGACAAATCCGGCTGAATCTCGACTGGTTCTGACTCCATCACCTGGTTTGAATCTGGATAGAACCTCTTCAACATTGACACGTGGAAAACGTTATAAACATGTTGTAAATGCGGAGGTAGCGCTAACTCGTAAGCAACTTTCCCAACTTTCTTTAGGATTTCGAACGACCCAACGAATCTTGGACTTAGCTTTCCTTTCTTCCCGAATCTCACTAGCCCTTTCCATGGAGATACCTTCATCAAAACTGGTTCTCCTACTTCAAAGTTTATGTCCTTCCTGGCTCGATCAGCGTATTTCCGTTGTCGATCCTGTGCGGCTATCAATCTCTTCTGTATAAGTTCAACCTTGTCCTTGGTTTGCTGGATCAGCTCGGTTCCCAATATCTTCTTCTCGCCTACCTCTTCCCAATATAATGGAGATCGACACCGTCGTCCGTATAAAGCTTCATATGGTGGCATTCCAATGCTGGCGTGATAGCTGTTGTTATAAGTGAACTCCACCAAAGGCAGATGGTCATCCCAACTACCCTGAAGGTCCATCGCACACACTCTCAACATGTCTTCAATCGTTTGAATCGTACGCTCGCTTTGGCCATCAGTCTGCGGATGATATGCAGTGCTCATGTTCAGTTTAGTTCCCAGAGCTTCTTGAAATTGTCGCCAAAATCTGGAATTGAATCTCGGGTCTCTATCAGACACAATCGAAACAGGGACTCCATGTCGCATCACTATCTCTTTCAAGTAGAGGTGAACTAATTTGTCCATTGTATATCTTTCGTTGATCGGTAGAAAATGTGTCGACTTAGTTAATCTAGGAATGATAACCCAAATGGCGTCGTGATTAGCTTTCGTCCTGGGTAATCCCACCACAAAATCCATGGCAATCTGTTCCCATTTCCATTCAGGAATCTCTAGGGGCTGTAACAATCCACTCGGCCTCTGATGCTCTGCTTTAACCTTCTGGCAAGTGTAACACTTACTAACCCATTCTGCAATCTCTCTTTTCATGTCTGGCCACCAAAAATTTTCTTTCAGATCTCGGTACATCTTCGTACTCCCTGGGTGAATTGAGAACTTTGAATTATGAGCTTCTTGTAAAATTTCATTCTTCAGTTCTGCCACATTAGGAATCCAAATTCTAGAAGAAAATCTTAAGACTCCTTCCTCGTCCTTTTGGCTGCTTAATTCTTCTCCCGACAATTCATTCACATCATGGTTCATTATTTCTTCTTGGCACTTTCTGATCCTCTCCAACAGTTCTGGTTGAAATGTCATTGCGTAATTCAAATCAGTTGCACAAACTGGGCACGAATCTCTATTTCCAATTTCTCAAATTCCGTGAATAATTCTTGGTTCATAGTAAACATGTTCAATCTTTCCTTCCTACTCAAGGCATCTGCTACCACATTGGCTTTCCCCGGATGATAATTGATGGTACAATCATAGTCTTTAATCAGTTCCAACCATCTCCTTTGTCTCATGTTAAGTTCCTTCTGGGTGAAAATATACTTCAAACTCTTGTGGTCAGTGTAAATCTCACACTTCTCTCCATATAGATAGTGTCTCCAAATCTTGAGTGCAAAAACAATGGCTGCTAGTTCCAAGTCATGGGTAGGATATTTCTGTTCATGTATCTTCAATTGTCTGGAAGCATAGGCTATCACCTTGTCATGCTGCATCAATACACATCCCAGTCCTTTATGGGACGCATCACTATAGATCACAAAGTCTCCTTGTTCATCTGGTAATGTCAACACTGGAGCCGTCACCAACCTCTTTTTCAGTTATTGAAAGCTTTCCTCACACTTGTCATTCCAAATAAACTTCTCACTCTTCCTTGTCAACTTGGTTAGTGGAGTGGCTATCTTTGCAAAGTCTTGGACGAATCTTCGATAATAACCTGCCAATCCCATAAAACTCCTGACCTCTGTCGGTGTCTTTGGTCTCTCCCAATTCAGTACAGCCTCAATCTTAGCCGGGTCTACTTTAATCCCTTCACTGCTTACCACATGCCCTAAGAATTGAACTTCTCTTAGCCAGAATTCACATTTTGAAAACTTAGCAAACAACCTTTCCTTTCTCAAGATCCTCAACGTTATCCTCAAATTTTCCCTATGTTCCTCTTCTGTCTTGGAATATACCAAAATATCATCAATGAATACAATTATAAATTTATCCAAGTATCTCTTAAATACCCTGTTCATCAAGTCCATAAAAGCAGCTGGTGCATTTGTCAGTCCAAAAGCCATTACCAAAAATTCATAGTGTCCATACCTACTTCGGAATGCCGTCTTAGGTACATCTTCAGGTTTGATCTTTAGCTGATGGTAACCCGATCTTAAATCAATCTTCGAAAAGTGGATAGCTCCTTTCAATTGGTCAAACAAATCATTTATCCTTGGCAATGGATACTTATTCTTAATAGTCAATTTATTCAACTCTCGGTAGTCAATACACAACCTCATGCTCCCATCCTTCTTTTTAACAAATAGTACTAGGGCTCCCCACGGGGATACGCTGGGTCTAATAATTTCTTTTTCCAGTAGATCTTTCAACTGGATTGCCAACTCTTTCATTTCTATCGGAGCCATTCTGTATGGAGCCTTCGATATTGGTTCAGTTCCTGGGGCTAGGTCAATCGCAAATTCTATTTCCCGATCTGGAGGTAAACCTGGAAGCTCATTGGGAAAAACATCTGGAAACTCATTCACTACTGGAATCTCTTCCAACTTAGGCATCTCTGTTTTTGTGTCTCGTACGTAGGCTAAATAGCCTTCACATCCTTGTCTAAGTAATCTCTTAGTCTGCACAATAGTCAAGAACTTCCTAGTTTGTTTCTGACCGCGGAAAACAACCTCTACATTATCAGGGGATCGTAACGTCAATTTCTTGCCTCTACAATCTATCTGGGCACTATGCTCTGTCAACCAATCCATCCCTAGGATTACATCAAATTCTCCTAGTTGGAAGGGTATTTAGTTGGCATAAAAAGAGTGCCCTAAAACTACAACATCACAACGAGGACACACCTGATCGACGGGTATGCGCTCCGAATTAGCTATCTCTATAACTAACACCTCATCTAACAATCTCATCTCACAATTCAATTTACTGACAAAATCTAAAGAAATAAAAGACTTCGTAGCTCCAGAATCAATTAACTCCTTGGCATTGACGGAATTTACAAGAAGCGTACCTGCCAAAACATCGGACTCTTGCACAGCCTCGTTCATAGACATGTTGAAGGTTCGGGCAATCGGCTGAATGTTCCTCGCTGGAGGTGCCTCAATTGCCGGAATCATTGCGTTTGCTATAGCTGGTAGTTTCGCTGGGGGTACTCTGCAGTCCTTGATCATATGCCCTGGCTTCCCACATCTCTGACACACAATCCCAACCTTGCATTCTCTGGAGAAATGCCCTTTCTGTCCACACTTAAAACAATTCCCAGTTAACTTGTGACATAAACCAGGATGTTTCTTACCACACGTCTTGCAATCTGGCAGTGATGGTCTATTAAATCCTGATTGGTTCACCCCTTGAGTTCGGTTGCCTTGACCTCCATTCCCTCCATCTGGTCTCCTCATCCCCACATTCTTCCCAGCTTGGAACCCCTGTCTTTTATTAAGATAGTTTTGAGAACCACCCTGAATCTGCTTGTTATCAACCACTCCCAACTTTCGTTTCTTTCCCTCTTTCTCCTTCTGATACTGCTCACTTTCTTCTTCTGCAATCATATCTTTTTGAACCACCGCAGCATAGGTGTTCAGTTCCAATATAGCCAACTTGGTTCGAATCCAGGACTTTAGTCCTTGCTGAAATCTCTTTGCTTTCTTTCTTTCCGTGTCCACATAGGAAGGGACAAACCTTGCTAGTTCTGTAAATCTTGCTTCATAATCAGCAACTGACATATTCCCCTGTTTCAATTCCAAAAACTTGACCTCCATCTTGTCGTTCATGAAGAGCGGAAAGTACTTCTCCAAAAACATCTCCTTAAACCTCTCCCATGTAACCACCTCGGTATTCTCCAGGGCTCTCACTGACTCCCACCAATGAGTGGCTTCATTCTTTAGAAAGTAGCTGGCATATTCTGTTTGTTTATCTTCCGGGACTTGCACCAAAGCGAACGCCTTCTCTATCTCTTTCAACCAATTCTTAGCATCGACTGGGTCTGTTGACCCCTTGAATTCTGGTGGTTTTACTGCTTGAAAGGCCTTGAAGGTAACCACTGGAACAGTTGGTTCCTACCGTTGTTGCTAATGAGTTGCGAATTGTAGTTGTAGTTGATGTTGCTGCTGAGCTAGAGTAGCAGTCTTTTGAGTCAAAGTTTGCAATAGTTGAACCAACATAGGGTCCATCTGATTTCTAGGAGGTGAATTGGTTCGCTGTTCAGGATTGTTTTGTTGACCAGTAAGTTGGCGAGTTCTTCTTGGAGGCATTCTCAAAACTGATAGGGAAAAGTAATTTGATCAATAACAATTCAAGTTATAATTGGCTTACAAAAGTTTATCAAGAGTAAAAACAATCAAAACAGTTGTTCAGGGTTGCTATACGAAGTTTGATGGCAAAATGTAATATAAAGATATGACAAGAGATAAAAATTGTGTGCACAATGTCGTGGAAATAATCATCGACAAAATCAAGGTATATGAAACTGACAAGTGAATGACGAAAATGAATATTTATAACTGATCAACATCTTTTATACCAAATTGGTACAAGCGTAAGATCGTTTCAATGGAAAGAAAATGAAATAAAATTCAATCATAATGAAAACTATGCTTAGTAGTTCAATCATAATGATGTTCTCTAGTCGGCAATACAACAACAAACGATACCAAAAATGGTTAGTAGTACCCAACCACTCCCTTACTTCTAATCCATGCCAATAATTGCTTTCGTAACTCGTTCATAGTACTTTCGCATTCTCTATAACGTTCATGACGTCTCTAAAGCCTTGCTCCCAGTCAGATATTTGGATGCATCGAACTTCTACTCGTGTGATACGTCGAAAGACCCTATAACGTCGCAATACTCATCTTACTAACCAAAGGTGAATCCTATCTCAAATTGCTCTACTTAACATCTAATACGTACTCCTAACTATTGCAACTCGTTTCTTAATCTAGACTCTACTTCCTACTGTTTCAGGGACCTTAACCTGTGGCTCTGATACCAACTGTGACGCCTCGCAGATCCGGGATACAGATCCGGGCTCACAACTCACTTAAACAATACAAACCTGTAAATGCGGAACAATAATAATACAATCCCTCATCCAAGATACGAGCATAGGCTAAAGTATGAAACAAACACTGCTAATTACTATTACAAACCTCAAATATAATTTAATACAATCTGATAGATCTTAAATGTCTAGTCTATCCAATCCATTTATTACAACAATACACGAAATTAAACCAGCTGCACTCTCAATCATCAAACCTCACTCCCCTGGCTGCCGAGCCACTAGGTCTAAACATCCTCGATCTCAACTGGAAAAGAAACATTACATTGCAAGGTGAGCCAGAAAGTTCAACAAGAATATCCTTCAATGTATAAATAAATAATAAACTATTAATCGTTCCAGGTATTAACTACAATCCATACTGGAATATCTGAAAGGTGAATCAAGTTCAGTGATATGAACAGATAAATTCGGATAAGTTCTGACAATCAATAATGCCATAAGAAAGTGGCTCAACATCAACTAGAGTCAATTACTCAGAATGTTAGAACTGGTCCATCTCATAATTTTAAAAACAAAGTTAGGCATGCTGATCAGTCACGCTCTAACCCGGACAGTGCACAAAGCAAAGTCCTCATCGGATCCAAGACACTGAAAGGCCTTACACATCGACCAATATATGGTCAGACCAATTAAGGTCAAGTTTAATATAAATCCACCAATTCTAACCTTACGTTCAGGTGTCGGTACAATTGACAACCTTTAAATCATAATTAGGTGTCGGAAGATTGACAACCTCGATCACAACAATCACTGGAAGTTCACGTTCCAGGAAAACAACTCAAAGTGAATGTATGATAACAAATGGTACAACATCTAGTATCAATGAGTTCGATACAACAATGGGGTGATAATGAAGAATCAACAATAATAACAATAAGTGCCGTCTAGATCGATACAAGAAATGGGTAAATCGAATGCAACGATATTATAGGCGTCGACGAAGTCGAACGCCACAATCTGGGTAATAATAATTAATCAAGAGTAATAAGGCATCGACTAGAGCGAATGCCTAAAAAGGTTGAAATGAATCGTCAATGATAATTTAAATGAATCTCGTCAAAGTTGATAAGAATAATTTAATGGATTCATGCTGTGAATAATTTAAGAATGATTTCTTGAACAATAATTTAAAGGAATACATGGCATAGCATTTGTATATTCAATAGGATAACAAGTGATAGAAAAATAGTTGCCTGTTAATAAGGTCAAGTCCGTCTAAATATTCTCGTAACCTTCTGCTTTAGCTTTTCCTTTGCTCCTCTGACTCGACTCTATAATAAACGTCTCGAATCAAATACTAATACATCTCACTATTCACTCCACGTATTTCATATAATTCACATAATTTACATAATTAATTTAGCACGTAACATTTATATTGCCCTAGCGGACACATTCAGATCACGTAATCAATTAATGGAACACTACAATTATTTTTAACATATGTCCAAACCTCGTCATAAATTAAATCTCGCTTCGAAATATTTTTAAAACAATTTTCATAATTTTTTGGATTTTTCTAATATTTGTAAAGCATTTAAAACTCAAAACGGGCTAATTTGGAATTAAATATCCTCAATTATATCAATTAAATAAATAAATAATTATTTAATAAAATTATTTAATAAATAAAATCATTTATTAAATAATTAAATCAATTAAATATTATTTAAAATTAATTAACATAATTAAAAGTAATTAATTCTAATTAAAACAATTTAAAAAATGTTTTGTAATATCATTAATTAAATAAAATAATAAAAACAAAATCCAAATTTAAAATAAAACATTTCCGGAAATATTATTCTGAAATTTAGAAAAAAAATTTAAATCATTTTTCGAATTTATAAATAATTTTTCAAATTAAAAATCTTTTATAAAAAATGATTTTCGGATTTAATTTATTTGAAAACAGATTTTAAAAAATCAGGGACCAAATTGTGAATCTTGAAACTACAGTATTCCAACTTCATCATCTTCAATAGTGTAGGTATCAATCGGTAAAAAGCTCGGTGACCAGCTTTAATGGAGGTTCGGCGGAAATCTGAAATATATGAATTTTGAGCCAAATTTCAAGACGAACCCAACCGTACCAACGAAAACAGCAAAAACACAACCAAAATCCGGCAAGGTGGTCGGAAAATTCGGCAGATTTCTTTACAAATTCATATAAAATTGAAAATTGATCATTTGATGAAATGGATTGCATATTAGGAAACTAGATGATGTGAGCTTTGATTCGACTGTAAGATCGTCGAAATCGGACTCCGATAACACCTCCAATTGTTGGTTTGATTCTCAAGAACACGAAGAACACAACAATCAAACCTCGATTTCTACTTGATATAGAACTCAAAAATCAACATATGATATACCAAACTGATCAGGAGAAAATTATCTACAACATGGAATCATCAAATCACATAAACAATCAAGTTTACGAAAAATTATAATTTTGAATCTTTAAATTCGAATTTTGTAAAAATCATATAAAATCAAATGTTGATCCCCCATGAATTCTGGGCACATATTTAGAAACTAGATTTTTATACCTTTGTTTTGACTGCTAGAACGTTTGATTTCGATTCCGGGAAGGCCTCCAAATTGAAGATTGAATTGATGAATGTTTATGTTGAATTATTTTTGGAGAGCATTTTGAATTTTTAAGATAAAAATGATATGATTGATCAGATGGTGTGCTGAGACAAATCTGGAAAAGCTGGAGGAAATAAGGGAAAAGCAAACTTTAACTTTTTGGAATAGTGATTCTTGTCTGGCGTGCTGTCTGCTCCGTTAATTATCGAATAACAACCATTCTGTACGTCGAACGAATGACGAGTTTTGCTCCAAACGAAACGATTCGAATTCGAGCGATTTCAAAACTCTGGAAATAAATTATAATTTAAATAACAAGTCAATTGAAACTTGTTCGAACGAATTTGAAGTTACGGAGTTCTAAAAACGCAGAAAATAGGGTTTCGGGCCTGCGGCCCGCCGAAAAACGTTTTCATCACTGTATTTTTCGAAAAAGCGAAACGATTGCTTTAAAACAACACATAATACATCTAAAGCATATAAAAGACTCTTTTAACCAATTAACACGTATATCCACTTATCAATAAATTTAAGTAATATAACAGCTCAAAGTACGAGAACGTTTAATTCTTCTCGTAAATCCACTTAACGGCAAATATAAAAATATCAACTCGTCTTATAAATCCACGATTAAACATATATTACCACAAATAAAAATACAGGTTCTTACAAAGTAACACAAAAAAATGGGAAAGAAAAGAGAAAATATGGTAATTAGAATATAAGTTATTTTTTTTAATTTTTACATTAGAATAAACTTTGAAAGAATATTATTATTTGAAAATAAATTAAGAGAATATTAAGATGGTAATTTGACTTATGTAGAAATTTTAACTCAAATATTTGAGAAAATTAAAATAATTTCAAGTGATGCAGGCGCCACTTCATTCTATCCGTCTTTTCCTTTATATAATTTTATAAAATATTACTCCTTCCGTCCCAAATTTTTTGTTTTGTCTTGACTTTTAATGGTCAAATTGACCAAATTTTGATCAAATTTACACATATAATAGATATGAAAATTATGATAAAAATTATATCATTAGAAACTACATCTAATATACTTTAAAAAGTATTTTTCAGATTTTGTAAATTATAAAAGAATGATACATAAATATTAGTTAAAGTTTGGTCAATTTTATCACAAAAAGTCAAACAGAACAAAAGATTTAGGACAGAGGGAGTATATTGATATATATTTCTTTATGGGCCCAAAAATAATTTTATTTTTTCTGTTACCTAAATTTAGGAGTAAAATGCATATAATTACAATTAATTTTGAATCTCAAATTTTAAATAATATATATATATATAATTTTTAATAAAATTTTATTATTTTGGCTAAATATGATCATGTATTTTATACAACTAAATAAATAAGTCAAATAATCAACTATATATATTTATATTGTTTTATTCTATATAATTTTTTATGATCAAATGGATAAAATTTTAACCATACATTAAATTTATATATTACATGATTGGGAAAAATTCTAAATATCATTGGTTTAAAAACTTTTACCAATTTATCTTAATTCTATTTTTTTCTCAAATTTTTCAAATTATATTAAAATAATAAATAAGTTCGGATCAATATTCTGAATAATTTAACAGAAAAAACAAAGAAAACAAACTAGAAACACACATCCGGAATTGAATATACATACATAATCAAAAACTGAAAAGAAAAGTGCAAGGAGATTCCCATAAAAGTCGTCAATGAAATTGTCCGTATGTAAAGGGAGTGGACTTGGAACTTGGTAGACGTAACTATGGTACATTTTTTTATCACCATGATTACCAATTTTTTCAAATGATTATATTTGTATAAATTTTTAAAATTTTACTTTTTAGTAGTTAAAATTTTATTTAATTTAAACCTTAATTCTATAATGAAACATTTCATCTATGTTATCTTCCTAGTTTCATTTTAGTAAAAAATTGGCGTATAAAAAATTATATTCAGTTTCTAACTTTAAATTAATAATTCAATTAAAATACTAATTTGTAATTTATTCTAAAAATTTTAGTTTTTTTAAAAATCGTTGGCTCTAAAAAGTTTTTATGAAAGTCGTGCTAACTGCTAAGTAGTGCTGGTTATGGGATGATGTGGCAATCATCAAAATAATTCATGAAATTAGCAAATTAATTTTTAAGAATAACTTTGACACGTTAGCAACACACATATACACATTTAAAGTAACATTCAAAACAAACACGTCGGGAAGTTGACCGCCCTCAATCAAAACAAGTTTGTCTAGCATATGCGGGTGAGGATCGTTGTCCCCTTCTTCATGTCCATTTTTGTGTCTCCTATACAAAATGGGTGTCCTGGTGGGGCCATTGTAAGGAAAATGGAAATAAAAATATTTTATTTTCATTTTCCTTACAATTGGCCCCGCCAGGGGCACCCTTTTTGTATAGGGGACACAAAAGGGGACATGGAGAATGGGACAGAAGATCCGGGCTCAGCATAGGGTGAGGATCGTCTGTCCCCTTGTCCATGTCCCTTTTTGTGTCCCCTATACAAAATGGGTGCCCCTGGCGGAGCCCATTGTAAGTAAAATGAAAATAAAAAACACAAAAGGGGACATGGAGAAGGGGACAAAAGATCCGGGCTCAGCATATGCCTGGGTCCGGAGATAAAATTTTGTAGCTGTCAATATTTAAATGTAGGTAAATTATCGGCATGAAAAAGTATTATTTCTTGTAGTTTTCTTCAATTATGGCCATCTAATTCATATTTAATTCTATAATTCTCTTGCTTCCTTTGCCCCAATTATGGAAATAGCCTTATTTAATTTCTCAGTTATCAGTAGCAAGCTGCAGGAGTTGATCCGATATCGTCAAAGTATAAAGAGAATTTGCAGACAAAATTGCAGAAAATTGATTATCTTTCGCAGAGACAAATATTGATGTTCTCTGCTACATTTCTAGTTACTGTCAAAGCTTTCAAGGACAACAAGTTTCTTGAAAGAGTACGAGTTGCGGTTGAAGAAGAGGAGTTCAAAGAAAAATGCAAATTTAGTTGTGTGTTGCTAACATTAGATGAAGATTGTGATTTGTATGTTTGTATATAAATTGGTCTAGTAGATATTAGACATTTTCTGATGGTTGTGTAATGATTGTACTAAATCTACAATGTTGGCATTTTTTTTACTTAAGTAGTGTATAAATTATAGTAATTTTGGAGTGTTGACCGTATTGTCTAGCCTAGTTTTTTTTATTATATAAATAAACCATTGTCTAGTCTATTTTTAGGCAATGAAGGCATCTTTAATAACAGTTGTTAAAAATTATATGTGACAATAGTCATGCTTCAGAAGAAACCATTGTAGGATTCCTTTCACATAACTCTTTCTTATATAAAAACATTGTATTTAGAGACTCTTCACAACGGGAAACATATCTGATAGCATATCTGTTGTAGTGTTAGATTTCTAACAACTCTTTCTATTTAAGGAACCATTGTCTTAACCCTTGAACAATAACAGATGTTTTTTTTTAAACATTTGACTCACTTCATTTCAGATTGTAAACATAGCGTTGTTGTTTCTAGGTGTTATACAACGGCTTCAAAAAATGGGGCGTTGTCTTGCAATCTGTTGGACAATGGTTGTGGAACGGTTGTGTTACTTTCTTCTAGCAACGGGTGTAAAACCATTGTATGATTTCAATCAGACCACTGCCCGATAGGCCACAAAAAATTTAGAGAGATCATGCAAAGGTTAAAAACTGTTGCATGATCGTGTTTTTCTTGTAATGTAACCACAGGTCATCTTCTAGAAATTGATGTAAACTTATTTATGACATAATTGTATATATTCCGTTAAGACATATTTGTTATAATTTCTCAATTTTATTTTACTGAAAATTTATTTACTTTTTCAAATAAAAAATAAAAATAAAATATTTCGTGGCATATAAATGTGTTGGATATAGTATGTGATGGATATAGTATAACACATTTAATTACATCAATTTATATAAATTTATGTCATAGGAAACATCCAGTAATATAAGAGTAACGCTTGGTACCCCAAATTGGTTCCCAAAAAATACTCCGGCATGGATGAGTTGGTTGTATGGAAGATTTTAATGGGTGAGATTGATATGACCCTGGCGGGTCCATTTAATTGGTGAGATTGATATGATCCTGGCGGGTCCATTATAATTATAACCAATCAGATACACATGTAATATGGGAAAAAAATTGAGGAACAATTCGGGTACCAAGCATTATTCTTTGTTATTATAATAAATTTTGGTAAGAGAACATAAAATTTAAATAATAAGTAGTTATGAAGAGTTTTTGGTTTCAAATAATCAGCACATATATCAGCACACGTGCTTAGATTCACATTTCTCGTTTAAATTCATTTTCATATATATCAAATAATTCAAGTTAGATAATTATTACAAATTTTATTCGTTTTGAGTACACTGTTTTAATATTTTTGTTGGTTCCATACTGTGTCAGACCAATTTCCAGTCAAACTTAACATGAATGGTTAACTTTCCGTTATTTTGTGAGTAACGTTAATTTTCCGTTATATTTTTAGTTTTCCGTTAGTTTATGAGGTGATTGGAATGCGACTAAATTTTGTTTAATCAATCCCGTAATTTGATTAGGATATTATGTAAATATGTCCCAAATTAAGGGGTGTTTTTATGTTTATATCCCATTTTTTTCATAATTTATAAATATGTCCTATGATTAAAATTTAACTCTTCTTTAACTCATATACATATAATTATACATATATTTATATTCAATAAGATCAAAATATCCCCTAATACATAATAATATCTCTTCTCTTTCTTTCTCCCTCTTCCTCTCACCCTTCTTCTTCGACGAACATCGCCGTCACCTCCTCCTCTGAGCTCTGGCCCCGCAGGGGCACCCTTCCCCGTCGACCCATAATTAAAAGAATCTTCTAAAATGAAGATAAACGGTGAAGGAGAATAATCACAAGTAGGTAATGACTGATAATTTTGATGAATCTTCATAAGCACATACAAGACTGGAGCAAGTGTGTCACAATTGATGCTTCAATTATATAGGAAGACACCCCTGGACAAATTAAGATAAGCTTTAACATGGCTATATCACCTTGTCACGATCATGCATTTGTTAATGGAGAGAAAACTTGATCTTCTTCGGGAGTTAATCAATTATTTAGGGATTAAATTATCCTTAATTCAATTACTCTGTATCTTTAAGTATAAGGATAAAAATGTTTTTTTAGAATGTGAAGTTAGTGAATTAATCATAGTTATGATTAAAAGTAGGACATATTAGAAAAATGGGATAGATTTATAATTACAAATAAACATGGGACACAATTATAAATGACCTTTTAAAATGGGATATATTAGAAAAAAAACCCATTTGAAGTCATTTGTGATCAGATTACAGAGAATTTGAAACAAAGAGCTGTCATTTAAACATGAGATATTCTCTCACTTGAGTAACAATTCGAGTTAAATTTATAACTATATAATGTTCAATTTATACTATTTTGATGCACTCATTTATGTACTTCATATTTAATGGGTTAAGTGTAAAATATTCACTAGTGAAGTTAAATTTATATATTAATTTCCTACCGATTTTAGAGAGGTATTCTTTGAATCACTAACCTCATAATAAATATTAGATAAATAACTCTAGATATGTGTTCGAAATTAATATAAAAATAATCTTTTGTTGATTCTGCTCATTGCTCTTTAATGCTAATGCAACCAAATGAAAAATTGGTAAATTCTAGTAATTAAGATGATCTATTCAGATTTTTAAAAATTCATTACTATTTATTTTGAATTTTATGACCCTCTTTATCTTTCTCAAAGGGAAAAGATAAAGAAGAGAAGAAAGAGTGGCACATAGGAGATTGAGACACACAGCCCCAGGGCTTCTTTCGTTTTTCTCTATTCCTTTCATTACCAATCCCTTTTTTATTGCTTAGCAAAGGTACTATACTAATAATTCCCACGGCCGATTAGAGGCTTCTGATCACCGTTCTGGGCACATTTCCGGGAGTACTTCACCTGAGGTTGGGTATCTGCAAAACAATGCTTGCCCGGGGTTGGTGCCCGTCAAGCACCTCCGGTGTGAGAATCAGTAATCGGAAATAATAATAACCAAGCTGGTGAGAATATATCGTGTGTGTGAAGAATATGTAGAGAGCTTTTGTATTGTAGGAGTTTTTGTGTACGAAAGTTGTGTCCTCTTTCTCTGTGTGTAGAATGGGGGTAGTTATAGGTTGGGTTTCCCAATCACTGTTGCCCACTAGTTGTGCCGTTGAAGCTACAGTGAGCCACTATTGGAACAGTGATTGGTGTCCCCTCCTAACATACCTTGATTCTGCTACTGAGCTACTTTAGTCAGATTTTGTCTGTTGCAACTGGGTGTCTTTGAATATTATATTACCTCCTTGTCTTATGGAGCAAGATACCTTTATGCAAGTGGGCAAGTGGGTGTACCTTTATGCAAGTGGGTGTGCAAATGGACACAGCAAGATATTTTTGTGCAAGTGGGTTTGTATAAGAGAGATGATAACATGAAACAGTTTTTGTGAATATTCTTTTGTATTTGTTGAAATAATACTTTTGAAATTAGATATACTTTGTTAAGTATTCCAGAATTGTGTTTTTAGAGAACAAGTATTTTGCTATTAGCGGGTGCCCGCTGATAACTATCAGCGGGTACTTATCATTGCCCCCCACTCCCTCTAGGCGCTTTAGCGGGTAGGGGGAGTAAAGGTAAACAAAAAGCGGAAAATATGCAAAACTGCGTGAGGCATGTGCTCCCCAAGTGTTGGCGGACAACACTTAGGAGTTAGAAAATTTTTGTAAAAATGTGCCCCCAAGTGTTGGCGGACAACACTTAGGAGAGTTTTTGTAAAAATGTGCCCCCCAAGTGTTGGCGGACAACACTTAGAAGTTAGAAAATTTTGCTGTAAAAATGTGTCCCCCAAGTGTTGGCGGACAACACTTAGGAGTTAGAAAATTTTGCTGGACGAGTTCAAGTTTGTGCGGTTTGCGGTGCTTGACGTGTGCGAAGTTGAAACGTTTTTGTTTGATATGCGTAACTGCTATGCGAATAAATGCTTATTATTGTCAATTAATGAGAGAATAATATTAAATGTCAATAATATGAGAAATGATAAGTGGCAGTGCGTATTAATGAGTGAAGTGACCTTTTGGTGGAAAGAGAATGTACCTTTGATATAATATATGAAGAAAAGTGGGGAGTTATTACCAAGTGAGTAGTTGGTGTTTTGTACCGAGGCAGTTATTATTTTGCTTTTGCCGTGGACCAATCAGAAGCTGCCACGTTGCCTGTTATAATCTCTCCTTCTCTTTTCACGCGCCTCACGTAATAAAAAGGGAGGTTTGCTCAGTTATTTCTCTCATCTTTTTCCTGTCTTCATATCTTTTGCTTTTGAGTTTTTACTCGGTTGTTCTTGGCTGTTGTTGCTGCGCTTTTCCGGTGATCAACGAGGTTTCTGCCCCTTTAAAGCCGTTCGTATCTCCTGCTTCGCGGTGAGATTTGTGCTCTTTGTATTTTCTTTTGTGATTTCTATTTCCTAGATAACCGTGCCATGTATGTATCTCCATTTTTGTGATGTCTGAATGTGGGTTTGTGTTGTCTTTTGTTTCAATGGTAAATGGGTTTTGCTTCGATTTCCTCTTTTACGAAAAAGAGTTCGATTTATGTTTTGGTAGGTTTTTGCCCATGACTTGTGGTGGTATATTGTTTGTTGTTCATGGTTTATGAGTTTGAGTTCTGTGATTTTTTGATGTTTAGGCCTGTGGTGGTGTGTGTATATGTATGTATATGTTTAAATAAGGTGTAAATTGCTTTGTGATTGTATAGCTTCGTTGTTTGTGGAGGGAAATGGAATATGAATCGTTTTTCTTGTATTAATAAAAATTGAAATTGCTGTGAAAATCCACGTGTACCTTGATATTTGTAAGCGGTTTTTGTGTAGGCGGTACTGTTTTTTGACTTTGAATTTTTGTAGATGGGTGATGAATTTGCATATCCTGGGACCGGAGAGAGGGGCCCGTTGATAAATATGAACGGGCGCTGGGCGAATATTGGGCAAATGACCTACCCAGCCGTTCTTCGGAGAAATCGCTACAAATACTTTGAGAGTAGTGAGAGCTTGTTCTGGGCAACCAATGTGGCGCCGACAGCATATTCGAAGGCGCAGATGGATGCCGACTTTTCTAGATTTCCTCATCTTCAACATGACAGTACGTTCATGGCTGATGTATGGTCAGAGTATGTTAGTAGGATGTTCCGGATAGAAGATGGCTATTTCTGGCGACGTGCGGAACCGTCTGAGAGGCTGTATCACCGTTTTGATGACGGTTCTGTGTGTATCCCAGTTAGTCATTTGAAGGCTGGTTTCCGGGTTCCCCCACATAAATTTATCATGGATTTATTCCGGGTGTATTTTCAGTGTCCGTTAGCCCAGTTTATGCCCAATTCCATAATAGCTATTAATTGGTTCATAACCAGTAGTAAGCAATGGGTAAGCAGCCAACGTTCAGGTCATTTTTCTGTCTCTTTGATGTGAAAGCTAGTCGTGCTAAGCCCTTCTATGAATTGCAATTTGTGAAGCCGAATACCGCTATTGGGAAGGCCTTGGATGGGTTTCGCCCGTTTATATTTCCCAAGGGCATGGCAGGTTGGCATGAGGAGTTTTTGGTTATTGGTGGTGGTGAGTTTGCCTAGCAGAAGAATTTTAAGAAGAAAGTTGAGTGTACTTACAAGGTGAACCGCAATCGATTGAGCCGTGTTGAGATTGATATCTTGGTCAGGCTTGTGAAGGCGCTAGGCGAGGTGTGGACGGAAGCCAATTTCGTTTATCCGGCTGAGTTGAGAAGACATTGCCGTAAGTCTCTATTTTATGTTTTTTGTTGTTTTTTTGTGTCTGCTATTGACGATATCGCCTATTTTGTGTAGTATTGGATCCTCGTAAGCCGGAGCTGGATGTACACCCAGCCCTGGGTCTGAGTGAAGCGAGGTTGTATGTAAAGTTTATGTTGACGGTGCCCCCCAGACCAAACCGTCTCCGCGGTGGTCAATTTTCCGTTGCAAATATATTGGATGCTTTTGATCTATCAGGTGAAGGTAGAGGGGCTGAACCTTCTGTTCCTTTTGAAGATCCAGAAACCGTTGTGGAGGAGGAAGATGCCGAGGAAGATGTGGACGATGATGACATTGATTCGAATGCCGACTCGCTATCTGAGGAGTTGCTACGTGAGTCTGAGGAGTCTTTAGGTGGGGAAGGTCAGGCAGTTGATGAAAGCATCGAGTTAGAATGATAGGGAGAAAAACCTGCACAAGGAGAGAGTGAAAAGGATGAGGTTACGGTTGAAGTTGACATGCCCGCCGTGGCAGATGTACAAACTGAGGGTGAAATGCCCGCCAATGTTGAAGCACTTGTTGAGGAGGACGTGCCCGCTGAAAGTGGAGTCAATAGTCCTGGTACAGTGGCAAGGCTATATGCTACCAGCCTGGGAGTTGGTGACAAAGAACCGGATATTATTTCAAGGGAGTATAGAGTGTCCATTCCAAGAGTTGAGCGGGGTTTTTCTGATATTCCGGAAGCGGTTGCCACTCCTGGGAGCAAGATAGTAGTTGACTTAGATTCTGAAGAAACTCTGCCGACCGCTCAAGCGGCCGAGGTTGTGGCGGATACATATGTTGATGTGGCGGGTGACGGATCGAGGCTTCCAGGGTAGGTGATTACATTCCTTCCAACCTGGTTGTTGATGAAAGCGCAGATACTGCTTCTGATGGTACTGAGAAAGAAGATGGCGAGGATAGCGGAGAGTCTTCTGAAGAGATTGTCCATTATACAAGTAGTGATGATGAAGTTAATGACGCTGAGTTTGGAAATAGACCTGGCTATGGCTTTCTCTTTAAGTCAGGGCCTAATACTTTCACTACGAAATCCATGACTGATGACGATCTGTTGAGGATGAATGAGTTGAGTTGGGGGCGGATGTGTCGCCTTTCTCAGAAGTACGCTGCACGGGTATGCATCTGTCTAGTAGTTTTCTGTTTGCTCTTACTTGTGCCCGTTGTTGACTTGTTTTGTCCTGTGTTGTGTTTCTTGTAGAATTAATGTATGTATACGGGTCTGATGGCCCGGGGTAATATGTACCGCAGCAGCAATATTGCTTTAAAAGAGAGGGTAAGAGTGCTTGAGCGGGAACTGTCCGCTGAGAGGATCATGAAGAATAATGCTGCCAAGGCTTTGTATGAAATTGAGACCGAGAAAACAGATATCAAAGCAAGCTATGCTTATAGTTCTGATCTTTGAAGGTTCTTGGCGGAGGACAAAATCGAGCTTGAGGACGGGAAGGCTACATTGACGGAGCAAATAAAGAACTTAAATACTTCGCTGAAGTTTGAGAGGGACCGTGCGAATGATGCTAAAGGCCATCTTGACTCCCGTCCTACGGAAGAGGTCGCTATTAGGAAATTTAGAAATAGTGCCGAATTTACTGAAATTGTGAAAGAGGAAGCCGCCAATATGTGTATAGCGGTATCTAAAGATGATCTTGTTGAGCTTGGTGAGTTAAGGCGGAGGGCCGCCGAGAGTGCTGCAGAGATTGACCGTTTGAGAAACGAGGCGTCCAAGCTGAAGTCTAAAGCCAAGAGAGCTAAACGCAAGGTGAAACCATTGAAAGCCCATCTGGGGGAGACGGTCACAGTGAGTGTTGGTTATCAAGTTGAGCCTGTGGCAAGTGAAGTTGGCGTGCAAATTGTTGAGCGTGGAACAGGTGGGGATGAGTTTAATGCTGTTACTCCGTTGTCGGCTATAGCATCCGTGTATGGCGAGGAGCCGGATGAAAAGGAGCCGTTGATAGGCATGTCCAGTCTGGATGAGTTAGACGATGTAGCTCCGTTCTCGGCTATAGCAGCCGTGTATGGCGAGGATCCGGGTGAAGAGGAATCGTTGATAGGCATGTCTAGTCCGCTGAGAGCTTCCCGCTGGGGATGAGTTTTTACTATAACTGTCCGTTGTTGGTCTGTCTAGAAGTTGCTTTGCGGGTCTGTCCGCCGTGTGACTTGGAAATAGTTTGATATATTTCGTACTTGTAATTTTTTAAAGTCTGAAATACTCTGTGTATGTTTGGTGGGATATATATTTTTGAATTTCTGTGGTGAAATATAACTGCATTGTGTGTATTATGTTGTTTGTCAAAGGGAGGAATAAATAGGCCTTTGGGAAATGTTACATGGAAATTATGCGTTTGACTGTGGGAATTTGCTGCAATCATTAAATGCTGCATGGAAATCACATTCTTTTGACCGTGCCTTTACTGCAGTCTGCATGGGGATAGATGTTTTTTGACTGTGGGTTGTTTTAACCCTCTTCAACCCCCTATAAATAGGATAGCTCAGCTTTTCATTTGGATTACACTTCCTTTGCTTTCATAAAAATTCTTTTCTGTCACCTCGACCAAAAATGGCCAATCATGAAATGGATGCGAACTATACCCCCTTTTCCTGGGGTCGTAAGCTCCAGATTTCCTAGGAGACGGAGGCTGTTTGGTTAGAATGGGCCCGTATTTATGAGGAACAGGGCGATTTGTACAACGCTGAAGAACTTCAGAACCATGCTCGGAAAATTGGCCGCCGTCGTGCTACGGAGGAGGCCAAGGAGGCGGCGAAGGATGGCAGGTTGAACTTCTGTTTCCGTGCCCCTCCGCAGGGTGAAAGCTCTGAGAAGAATGCGGATGCTGAGAAGAAGGCTCCCCAAGCATGAAGGTTTTTAGATGTAGGAAACTATATCTCTATAACCCGTGCTTGTAATAAACTTTATTTGATATAAATAAAAATTTCCTTTCTCGTTGTATTTGTTTGTATTTGTCCTCATTCTGTACGTATTGCCCTTGTTTTAGCATACCGACTGTAGACTTTGTACTGGTTTGTTTTTGCATATTCGTTTTGGTAGATGTCTCTTGATGAGACCTGAGCGGCTATGTCCGCCAAGAAAACTGGCCTTTGTTGTGCGTCCGTTGTGGGCATGGCAGATGACGTGGCTTTTGTAGTACTGTAGGTAGCCGTTTGGCTTTCGTAGTAGATTTTGTTGTTGTAGATGGGTGCTTGCCCGCCTAGGGATTTTTCCATTGTAGTTGGATCCTTTTAGGCACTTTGCTATTGTAGATGGTTGCTTTCCCGTCTAGGGACTGCCATTGTAGTTGGATGCTTGCCCGTCTAGGGGACTTTGCTATTGTAGTTGGATGCTTGCCCGTCTAGGGGACTTTGCTATTGTAGTTGGATGCATGCCCGTCTAGGGGACTTTGCTATTGTAGTTGGATGCTTGCCCGTCTAGGGGACTTTGCTATTGTAGTTGGATGCATGCCCGTCTAGGGGACTTTGCTATTGTAGTTGGATGCTTGCCCGTCTAGGGGACTTTGCGATTGTAGTTGGATGCTTGCCCGTCTAGGGGACTTTGTCATTGTAGTTGGATGCTTGCCCGTCTAGGTGACTTTGCTATTGTAGTTGGATGCTTGCCCTCCTAGGGGACTTTGCTATTGTAGTTGGATGCTTGCCCGTCTAGGGGACTTTCCTATTGTAGATATTTTTGTAGAAGATTTTTCATTCAGAATAGAATAATCCTGGGTTACAGAAGTGTAATTGGTTACTGATAATACTTTCTTAGTTTATCCCCGTGCCAAGTATTGTTGACTTCAGTCCCGTCTAGGCGGGCAAGTTTGTAAGAACCCAACCTGAGTACTTGGGCGATTTTATAGGGGCCTTCCCACTTGGGCATGAGTTTGCCCGTATGTCTTGGGTCGGATGCTTCTGTTGCTCGACTGACCAAGTCGCCTTCCACATAGGCCTTGATTCTAGCCCGTCTTCCGAAAAATTCATTTGTTTTTCTTTGTAGGCGGCCATTTTTTCGACGGCGGCCACCCTTGCTTCGTCTAGAAGGTCAAGGTTTGTTCTGAGTCCGTTGTTGTTTGCTTCTTTTTTGAAATTGACGGTGCGGAAAGATTGGGATCCTATCTCGATTGGGGCAAGAGCTTTAGTGCCAAAAGCTAACTTGAAAGGAGATTCCCCCGTACTGACCTTGGCTGATGTCCGGTAAGACCAAAGGACGTTGGGTAGCTCATGTGGCCATTTTTTCTTGGAAGTCATTAGCCTTTTTTCTAGGCCCCTGACAATGATGCGGTTGGTTACTTCAACCTGACCGTTGCTTTGAGGGTGGCATACTGAAGCATTTTTGTGTTTGATCCCGTAGTCGGATATGAACTTTGTGAATTTTGACCCAACGAATTGTGTGCCGTTGTCGGATATGAGTACCACTGGAATACCAAATCTTGTAATCACTTGTTCTGTGACGAAACGGATTGCAACATCTTGCATGATGTTTTTGAGTGCTTTTGCTTCGGCCCATTTGGTCATGTAATCGATGGCGACCATTACATATTGTAGGTCACCTTTGGCCTTGGGGAAAAGTCCCATGATATCGATGCCCCAAACCGCAAACGGTATAGGTGACAATATTGCCGCTGGGAGGGCTGGTGCTTTTCTAGACATGTTGCTAAACAGCTGGCATTGGTGGCATTTCTTGGTGAATGTCTTGCATTCCTTATGCATTTTGGGCCAGTAGTAACCCTGCCTGAGTATTTTATGTGCCAGTGCCTTTCCAGCCATGTGGTCGCCACAGATGCCTTCGTGAACTTCTCTCATGCAATAGAGAGCTTCTTCTTCGTCGACACATTTGAGGATTGGAGAATCAAAGCTCCTTTTGTAAAAGGTGCCTTCTTGGATGAAGTATTTTGTTGCTTGAGATTTGAGTATTTTAGCTTTGATGTTGTCTTCTGGCAACGTGCCGTCTTCTAAATAACGGATGTAAGGGCTCATCCAAGTTTCAGTTGGTGGATTTATTTCCATGATATCGAGGGCGCTGGAACTGGGAGTGGTAAGTTCTTCAAAGTACACTGTGTCCGCTTCTGTCTTTTCCCCTTGGGTTAGTTTAGATAAAATGTCCGCTATTGCATTGTGTGCTCGGTCTATCTGTTCTAGGGAGTACTCTTCGAATCGAGGGAGCATGGCTTGCACTAATTCTTGATATTTGCTGAGATTGTTGTCTTTGGTTGCATAATCCCCCGTTGTTTGTCGAACAACTAATTGTGAATCGCTATAGATGGTGATTTTTTTCACTTGTAAGTTTTTGGCCAGTGTCAAACCAGCCAAGAGTGCCTCGTACTCCGCCTGGTTATTTGTAGCTTTGAAATTCAATTGTATGGCTTGCTTAACTTGAAAGCCGTCGGGACTAGTGAGGATGAGTCCAGCCCCGCATCGAGTGTTTGTGGAGGAACCGTCAACATATAATTGCCAATGCTTCTGCTTTGATTGCGGTTCTGGGCATGTATTTTAAATTAAATTGGCCGAGCTCAACGGCCCAGTTGATCAATCTGCCTGATAAGTCCGATTTGTGGAGAATTTTTCTGAGCGGTTGGTCTGTCATGATCCTGATCTGTCTGCCTTGGAAGTAATGTCTCAATTTTCTACTTGCCACGACCAAGGCTAGAGCGAACTTTTAGACATTTGGATAGCGGGTTTCCGCATCTTTGAGCACTTGACTGACATAATAGACCGGCTTTTGCTCGCTATTCTCCTCTTTTATGAGTACTGCTCCCACGGCTTTATCTGTCGCAGATAAGTACAGTGATAGGGGTTCTGAAGAAGCTGTGACCGCGAGTAGGGGAGCCGAAGATAGATAAGTTTTGAGATCTTCGAAGGCTTTCTGGCAAGCGTCCGTCCAAGATATAGCTTTAGTTTTTGTGGCTCCCTTCAAAGTGTCAAAGGACGGAAGGCATCTGTCTGCTAATTTAGCGATAAACCTTCTGAGAGCGGCTAACCTTCCTGTTAATTTCTGTATATCTTTCAAAGTTTTGGGCGGTTACATGTCGATTATAGCCTTTATTTTTTCCGGGTTGGCCTCAATACTTTTGTGGGATACTAAGAAGCCAAGGAACTTCTCTGCGTCTAGTGCAAACGTGCATTTGTCGGGGTTTAGCTTCATGCTGTATTTTCTGAGGGTTGAGAAACATTCTTCTAAGTCTTGAAGGTGGGAAGCCGTTAAGAGAGATTTTACTATGAGATCATCCACGTATACTTCCATATTTCGGCCTAACTGACCGCCGAAGATTTTATTCATGGTCTTGTGGAAGGTGGCGCCGGAGTTGATTAATCCAAAAGGCATGACTTTGTAGCAATACACCCCCTATGTGTGATGAAGGATGTCTTTTCTCTATCTTCAGGGGTCATTTTTATTTGGTTGTAGTCGGAGTAGGCATCCATGAAACTTAGCATTAAGTGACCCGCTGTCGCATCAATGAGTTGGTCTATTGAAGGGAGTGGATACGGGTCCTTTGGGCATGCTGCATTTAAGTCCGTGTAATCCACACACATTCTCCATTTCCCGTTAGATTTCTTTACTAGTACTACATTTGCAACCCACTTGGGGTAGGCGACCTCGCAAATCAGATCTGCGTCCAAGAGTTTGTCGATTTCGATATCGATTGCCTGTTGTCGCTCTGGTGCAAAGTTCCTACTTTTTTGTATCTTCGGAGGCTTATCCAGGTCCACATTCAACTTGTGGATTGCTACCGACTCATCTAGACCTGGCATGTCTTTTGGACTCCATGCGAAAACATCCGCATATTTTCTTAAAAGGTCTGTGAGGCCTGATTTGAAGACGGACTCCAATCCCGCTGCTATACTTACACTTTTGTTCGAATCACCAGTTATGATTTCTATTTTTTCTGTTTGCACCGCAGGGCTTATTGGCGGCCTTTCTTCTCGTTTAAGACATTTCATGAGATTCGCGTCGATGCGAAGAGGGTCTTCTAGCAGCGGGTTATGCCCGTCTATGAACTGTACTTCCTTTCTCCTTTTGTTTTTTGCACGCTGATTCTCGGCATGCCTTTGCCTTTTTGCTTGTTTTCTCTTAGTTGGTTTTTCTCCGCGGAGATTGCTAGGCTCTATTTTCACCATCGTGATTGCTATGCCATAGCATCTCTTATATGTTTCGGAATCTCCCTTGATCTCCCCGACCCCGTTTAGAGTGGGGAATCTGACTTTAAGATGGGGGGTGGAGGTGACTGCCTTTAGCATATTGAGGGTAGGTCTTCCCAAAATCATGTTGTACTAGGAAGCGGTGTTGATGACATAGAATTTGACCGTTCGACATACTTGACTGGGCGATTCACCGAAATAGACGGGGAGTCTGGCAATGCCCGCAATTGGGATGGCGTTGTGCCCAAAACCGTAAAGTGGTGTCTCGTCGGGACTTGTTTCAAGTTTCTCGCCATCTAACTTGAGTCTGTCCCATGTGTGTTTGAAGCTGATGTCGAATGAGGACCCGTTATCAACGAGGATCCTCTTCACCTCATTGTTGGCCACGCCCAATGATACAACTAGTGCCTCAGTGTGGTTCGGGTTAATCCCTTCATAGTCTGCATCGGTAAAAGTAATGATATTCGGGGGTCCCTCGGATATCTCATAAATGTCATGCTCTTCTCTTGGTGGGGAGGATTGTCCGCCGAAGACGGTATGTACGATGTTTCTGTTTTGTCCTTGCGGGGTGGATGCCCCTTACACCTGTCTTGGCAAGTACAGAGATAGATTGCCCGCCTTTACCTGTCTTTCCAAGAAATATTTGAGGGACAAGCAACTGTCTGTGTAGTGCCCATGTGTTTCGTGGTAATCGCAGTGTTTGTCTTTAGGTTGTCCTCGGGCGGAGAATGCATTGGTGCAGGTGGGAGATAGAAGGGTTTCCCTCTGATTTCTTTCAGAATGCTCGCCCTAGGGAGGGTGAATTTGGTCCACTCCGGCTCAGGACGCCTATCTGGTCTTTGCGTGTTTGCCGGCCCCAAGCGGTCTCTGACCGGGACTGATGATTATGTTCTTTGTGCGGGCGGTGGCGGTCCATGAGTGGTCTGCACCTGGTGTGAGGCTGGTGTTTGCCTTTGATAGGATGAAAACCTTTCTCTTTGAAAATATGGTGCAGGTGGAGCCCTGGATTGCTTCAGCACGCTCAGAGATTCGGCTTCGTTGATGGCTTGGGAGGCCAGGTCATATGCTTTTGCTAATGTGGTGGGTTTTGTTTCCATAAGACGGCATACGTATTTCTCGCATTCGTAGGGATTAAGACCTCTCCTTAAGTGGACCAAAGCTTTTGTTTCATTGACACAAACAACTTTGTTGACGGCCTCCTTGAAGTGGTCAATGTAGTCCTGCAGTGTTTCCCCGTTGCGTTGTGCAATGGTTTCTAGAGACACGGTATGAACCTCGTGTTGCTGGTTTGCTATCAACTTATTGAGGAATAGTCTTTTGAATTCCAGCCAAGTGTCAATGGATCGGGTGGTTATTCTGCAGAACCACCTCTGTGCATTTCCGCGGAGAGTTGCGGCAAAGAAACGACATCGCGTCTGGTCATTGTATTCATAATGAAGAGCTAGCTGATCAAAGTAGCTAAGATGCTCCTCTGGGTCGCCTAACCCGTCGAAAGAATTGAAGCTGTGATGTTTGATTTCCTTTTTACGGGGCTCCGCCCCCAATCTAATGGTAAATGGCGTGCCACCCTATTCTGGTTCGCTATTTCCCTCTATCTTTTTCTTGAGTTCCATAATAGTTCGCAACATCTCTGCATTTGTGGGTTGCGTGCTGTCAGTGCTCTCTTTATTTCTGTTTTTCGTACTCTGCCAGAACCTTTTCGTAGGCAGCATTCTTGTCAACAATCACCTTCCTTAGGTCTCTCTGCTTTCTGTTCTGCTCCCATATTTCGGGTTGGTGATGGCCTTTGTTATGCCTCTCATGGATTGTTTCTTGGGATGAGCCTAGGCGAGAAAAGGCAGAGTTTGTTTTGTGCGGCCGGCTGTGTGCCTCGTTTCGGTCGTCGTGTGGATTTACTCGGGATTCTTTCTGTTCGGGTGGCTTTTCTTGTCTGGCCTGGGGAAATGCAGAGGCTATTTGCATGAGTAAGTTTATTTGTTGCGGGTCGTAGCCTGTTAGGTCGAGGCTAAGAATTTGATCTTGGTTTCCTCCTCAAGGAGGGTTTGTTTGTAAGCGGTTTTCAGCATTTACTGGCGGGTCCTGTGGCGGGATGCCAGTGTTATTTCCTTGTATCTCTATTGACTGTCACTCGTCGGGGTTTGCCATCACGGTTTTTAGGTCTGGTGTTTATGTGATTATACGGATGCTGTGTATCTTGTGTTTTTGAGGTTGATGCTCGTGTTTCGTCGTGTAGAAGTAGCTATTCTGGTAGAGCAGGCGAGGGATTTTGTTTAAGAAAAAAGGAGCCCTCCTTCTAGCGCCAAATGATAATTCCCACGGCCAATTAGAGGCTTCTGATCACCGTTCTGGGAACTTTTCCGGGAGTACTTCACCTGAGTATGGGTATCTGCAAAACAATGCTTGCCCGGGGGTGGTGGCCGTCAAGCACCTCTGGTGTGAGAATCAGTAATCGGAAATAATAATAACCAAGCTGGTGAGAATATATCGTGTGTGAAGAATATGTAGAGAGCTTTTGTATTGTAGGAGTTTTTGTGTATGAAAGTTGTGTCCTCTTTCTCTGTGTGTAGAATGGAGGTATTTATAGGTTGGGTTTCCCAATCACTGTTGCCCACCAGTTGTGCCGTTAAAGCTACAGTGAGCCACTATTGGAACAGTGATTGGTGTCCCCTCCTAACATACCTTGATTCTGCCACTGAGCTACTTAAGTTAGATTTTGTCTGTTGCAACTGGGTGTCTTTGAATATTATATTGCCTCCTTGTCTTATGGAGCAAGATACCTTTATGCAAGTGGGCAAGTGGGTGTACCTTTATGCAAGTGGGTGTGCAAATGGACAAAGCAAGATATTTTTGTGCAAGTGGGTTAGTATAAGAGAGATGATAACTTGAAACACTTTTTGTGAATATTCTTTTGTATTTGTTGAAATAATACTTTTGAAATTAGATATACTATGTTAAGTATTCCAGAATTGTGTTTTTAGAGAACAAGTATTTTGCTATTAGCGGGTGCCCGCTGATAACTATCAGCGGGTACTTATCATATACTACCAGGTGAAATCATATTGGCCAAAGTGGAAGCAACTACGAAAACGACAAGCAACTACATCAACTGAGGGGTAGTTCATGAGACCTCGAATTCCCACGTTCCAGCGCGGAAGCTACCCTTCTAGAATGCAAGCAAGCTAGCGATTCTATGTCCAAACATCACATGCCAGCAGATGTGGTCACCATCATAAGTGCTCAAGATACTGTGTCGGGAGAGGTGGGACTTTTTCTCACCCGTCGAGCTTTCTACACTTATTTTAAGTTATGGACACACAAGGGTCTAGCGCGTGAATCAGCTTCTTAAGATTATGTTTATTTTACTTGTTTTAATTAAAAATAAATAGTAAATAATTTTTTTAAATTTTAAATATTTTATTTGAAATACTAGAATTTAACAATTTTTCATTTTGTTGCGGTAACATTCAAGAAAAATGTGCAAAATTAACAAAAAATTATTTTTATTATTCGAACACATATTTAGAGTTACCTATTTGATATTTATCATGACTTTAGTGATTTAAATGATATTTCGATAAAATAGGTGACTAAAGTGATATATGAATTTCAATTCAATGAGTATTTTGATATTTAACTCGATATTTAATTAACCCTATTTTTTTGTGCATGAAAAAATTGAAGTGCACTCCTTTTTTCCTCATGAAATTCTTCAATAACACAACAATATTATATTTGCTTTGTTCTCTCCCATTTCACCTCACTTTGTTGGCACAAAATGAACTATGTATACAAACTGTTTGTATAAACTAGAGAGAACAAATCGATTCTCTGAACTACTTGCTTATTATTCATACTGAAAGGTTACAATATATAGAAAGAGCAATACAAGATAAGGAAATGGTTCCTATAACATAGGATCTAAACTACCAGACTCAATCATATCAATTTATTCAGATAATGCTCCTACATTATCTCCATCATTCTAACAGAAACCAGAGACTCTATATAGCATCAATCTCGGACCAAACAAAACAGTAAATAAACTATTATAGCAATCAAGGACGAGTTTAGATTAACACCCCAACATACTCCCCCTTAATCTGAACTTGTCTTGATGCATTTCTTAACTCCAAGCAAGTTCCGCATGACTTCGAATTTAACAGCAGTAAGCGCCTTAGTGAGGGAATCTGCACGTTGCTCTTCAGTACTCACATGCTTCACAACTATCTCCTCATTCTCCACACATTCGCGTATAAAGTGATACCGAATGTCTATATGTTTGCTTCTACCATAGAAAACAGGGTTTTTTGTCAAGTCTATAGCTGACTTATTATCAATGAACAATGTAACTGGACCAATGTCATATTTAGTGATCTGAGACAACAGTTTCCTTAACCAAATCGCCTGACAAGCTGCTGCCGTAGCCGCCATGAATTCAGCCTCGCAAGATGAAAGTGCAACACACTTTTGTATCTGTGAAGACCATGTAATTAAGCTCTTGTTGAGATAGAAGACCATGCCCCTCGTACTCTTTCTGTCCTCTATATTACCAGCCAAGTCACTATCCGAGTAACCAATTAGGACTTCATTATCACTGTCCTGTGTATAAATCAAACCAAAATCAATCGTTCCACTTATGTAGCGAAGTATGCGTTTTGCTGCAGCTAGATGATTCTGAGTTGGTCTCTCCATAAACCTACTCACAATGCCCACAGAGTAAGCTATATCTGGCCTGGTGTGAACTAGATACCGCAGTCCTCCAACTATACTTTTGAACTCTGTAGAATTTACTTCAATTCCTCCTTCATCTTTGTTGATCACTTCCTTAGGATGCATTGGAACTTTGACTGAGTTGCAGCGTAACATACCAGCCTTATTCAAGATTTTCTTTGCATATCCGAACTATTTCAGCTGAATATATCCATTACCCTGTTCAACTTCAATACCAAGAAAGTAAGTTAGCTTACCCAAATCGCTCATGTCAAACTTTCTTACCATTTGTTCCTTGAACTCGGTAATAGCTGTTGCACTTGCTCCAGTTACAAGAAGATCGTCAACGTAGACACCAATAATTAGTACTCCCTCTTCCGTTTTCTTTGTATATACTGCTTGCTCGTAAGCGCATCTGGAAAAACCCAACTCCTCTAAGCATTTGCTCAACTTAGAATACCAAGCTCTTGGTGCTTGGCGTAAACCATACAATGCTTTGATAAGTCTGTAGACAAGATGCTCCTTTCCCTGTTTGACGAAACCTTCAGGTTGCTTTACATAAACTTCCTCCTTAATTTCTCTGTTCAAGAAGGCTGTTTTGACATCAAGGTGGTGCACCTCCCAATTTTCTTTTGCAGCAAGAGCTAGGAGCAGACGAATTGTTTCAATTCGTGTAACTGGTTCAAATACTTCATCGAAATCTATGCCTTGCTTCTGGACATACCCCTTTGCTACAATCCTCGCATTGTGCTTCACAATGCTTCCGTCTGCATCACGCTTGATCTTGTAAATCCATTTTAACTCAATAGCTTTACGACCTCGAGGCAACTCTGTTAACTCCCATGTACCATTCTTTTCTACAGCGTCCATCTCGATTTTCATGGCTCTTTTCCACTCTTCTCCTCTAGCTGCTTGAGTAAATTAACTGGTTCATCCAACCCCATCAAATACAGTTCATCCATTTCAAGCTCAATTGGTTCCGTCACGTCGTAAATTTCACTGAATGGCCAATATTTTCGAGGCCCATCATCATACTCTGAGCTCGAGACAGTCCTGATCGATCCTGGTGTACTTTCAACTGAATCTTCCCTCTCAGATAATGAGTTAGACCTATCTGGGCTTTGCATATCACTGGCAGCATCACTCTGATCATTACTCAAAATGGACGGGCTTGACATAGAACTGTCTTCACTAGTCTGATCATTTTCGGTATTAGTCCCAAGCATGCTGGTATTCACAGTAAATGAACCCAATCTTGTTGTCACTTCCTCATTCTCCTCAGCCCAATTCCAAGCTTTACCTTCTTCAAATACAACATCACGGCTGACACATATGGTTTTTGCTTCAGGATCATATAATCTGAAAGCTTTTGTGCCTGCTTCCTTCCCAAGGTAAATAACAGTTTTGCTTCTATTATCCAGTTTTTTCAAATTTGCGCTTGGCACCCTCATATGTGCTATACATCCAAAGACTCTGAGGTGATCTACGTGAGGTTTTTTTCCAGACAAAGCCTCATAAGGTGTAATTCCAGTCACTGCACGAGTAGGAAGCCTGTTAAGTAGATAAGTAGCATGACAGATAGCCTCACCCCAGAACCTATTTGGCATACTCATCTCCTTTAACAAGCTTCGTGACATTTCAATCAATGTTCTATTACGCCTCTCAACCACACTGTTCTGTTGTGGCGAATAGGGAGCTGAGAAGTGTCTAACAATTCCAGTTTCTTCACAATATTTAGCAAATTCTTTCGATGTAAATTCTCCCCCGTTGTCCGTCCTAAAAGTCAAAATCTTCTTCTCTGGGCTGTTTTCAACTAAAGCACGAAATTTTTTAAACACATCAAATGTTTCACTCTTGTTCTTCAATAAATACGTCCACATTACACGACTATAATAATCAATCAGAACAAAAATGTATTTGTTACCTCCAGGATGCACGGCGTGATAGGTCCACACAAATCCCCGTGGACTAGTTCCAGTGCCTTTCTAGCAGTGAAGCTCGATTGCTGTGGGAACGTCTTTCTCGTTTGCTTTGACATTAAGCATCTCGTACACACCTCACTTGGTTGATCAATCTTAGGCATCCCATACACCATGTTTGTTGTAGACAGAAGTTTCAAAGCCTTGAAATTGACATGGCCTAGTCGAGAATGCCACAGCCAGTTTTCATTGTCACACCTCGCCATCAAACAATTAGACTCACCACTGTAAATAATGATCTTATACAGACGGTTTTGAGATCGCTTTACTTTCATTAACAAATCACCTTTACTCTCATGAACCCAAAGATTTTCGCCTTTAAGTACAATTTTATATCAAGCTTCTGAGAGTTGTCCAAGACTAATAATATTACTTCGAAGAGAAGGGATATAATATACCTCATTTAGGATTCTTCTTCTCCATTCTTACACTTCAAAGTTATTGAACCTTTGCCCTTTATTTGAACCACCGAACCATCTCCAAATTTAACTTGTCCTGTCACTTTTGTATCGAGTTTGTCGAATTTTGAAAAATGGCCAGTCATGTGATTGCTGGCACCATTATCCAAATACCACAAATTTGATTCCATCTCCTTTTCATCTGCTTTCTGGTTCAGTTTTGGTGTGATCTGTTCCTCGTTAATCAACAGTGTGCCCTCCTCTCCTGTAGTGCTTTTAACCATCAACAATGCAGGCTCATCATCCGTTATCTGTACCATATTTGCCTCTTCCTTATTATCTCTATCACGTCTTGGTTTCTTACAGTCTGATGCATAATGACCATAAGCATTACAGTTGAAACACCGGACTTTGCTCTTGTCACGAACGCCTCGAGTATACTCCTTGCCCCTGTTCTTATATGAAGCCTCAGTACCTCCTCTGTTCGAACGTTTCATCCATTCTTCCATTGTGAGCATTAGTTTGCTTTCGTCTTCCCTTTCACGTTCGATCCATTGCTCCTTTGTGAGTAACAATTTCGATCCCCCAGTTTCAGTTTGCCCCTTTATCCTTTCTTCGTGAGCCTTCAAAGAGCCCACAGTCTCTTCTATTGTCATCGTCTTGAGATCACCAAACTGTTCTATAGTAGATTCGATTTGCAGGAACTTAGAAGGAACCGCACGTAATATTTTCTTCACCACATAACTCTCTGCTAGACTCTCTCCTAGTGCACGTATGTTGGTGACTAAACCATTTAGTTTCATGGTGAAATCGTCCACTGTATCAGTATCCTTCATCATCAAGGATTCAAGCTCCGCCTTAAGGGTCTGCACCTTAGCTTCCCTAGATCGTTCAGCACCTTGACACAATATTTTAATTGCCTCCCATGCCTCCTTTGTCGTCTCCTTATCTGCAAGAGAGAAAAGCACTTCCTCTGAGATGCCCTGATATATCGCTGCCAGAGCCATCTTATCCATTTTCTCATCGACCGACGATGCTTTTGGATCCTTAGGTGATATTGCCTCCCAAACACCATGGGCTTGCATGTACACCTTCATTTTCATTGCCCATGCTGTATAGTTTTCCCTCGTCAACATGGGATAGTTTAGACTCATCGTTCCATCTTTGTTCTTGGCTGTCTCCATCATAAGCGCCTTGGGCATATACTTGGGCATCCACTGATTGTTGGCACAAAATGAACTATGTATACAAATTGTTTGTATAAACTGGAGAGAACAAATCGATTCTCTGAACTACTTGCTTATTATTCATACTGAAAGGTTACAATATATAGAAAGAGCAATACAAGATAAAGAAATGGTTCCTATAACATAGGATCTAAACTACCAGACTCAATCATATCAATTTATTCAGATAATACTCCTACATTATCTCCATCATTCTAACAGAAACCAGAGACTCTATATAGCATCAATCTGGGACCAAACAAAACAGTAAATAAACTATTATAGCAATCAAGGACGAGTTTAGATTAACACCCCAACACACTTAACAGAGAAAATGCAATTGTTACACAAACATTCTAAATTTAGCCACAATACGGAGAGGCTGTGATGAACTTCTGATACTATTAGCATATTCATCTGCTAATCTGGTAGCAGCCGGTTGGACCAGATCTTGCAATAATACACCCAGCCAAATGGCCTCTCTCCCGAAACGGAAAGTAATGCAGCCCTATTAGGATTAATTTTCATAACTAATGATCCTAATTAATTTGTCCCACTTCATGAATACTGCATGCAAGATTTTCCGCATAATATCTGGTTTTAGTGTGTAACCATAATATATGTATCCCATTAGTAATAAGCACGCTGGGAAACATGATTAACAGGGGGAACATGTGATTCTCAACATTAAACGTGCGGAGCGGATCAACTCTGCAAAATTATATATATATGTGTGTGTGTGTTACTGTGTTAGACTGTTATCGTTTATGTGGAAGTTACAGCCAGAATGCATGTCTACTTCAACGTGCTAATAGACTTCCCAGCAGAATTATACGGCTGCGTCGATACATTTTACCTAGCTTTCTCGATTTAAACATTGATTGTGTTATTTTAACACTAACACATGCTCTCACAGTATTAAATTAAGATAGGTCATTGAATCTGAAAGTGTTAAATGAATATGCTATATAAATAATATAATTATGTAAAATTTTGAAATTCATTAATTTAAGTACCTGAAACTAAATAAATTTATAACACCATATTTCATGTACTATTTATTTGTTTTTACAGTACTATTATAGTTTTTGTGTAAATTTTATAATAATATAATCTTTACAATTCAAGTTAAATTTAACAAAGTTATAACTGATAAATTTAACCAAGACTGGTTGAATATATCTTTGAAGATTTGGCAAGAATAGGTGGTAAAATTCCCACTTAAACATAGTAAATACGATCAGAATTAAATATAATCAAATTTGATCGAATTTAGTTCTTCAAAATTTTCTCTGAATTTAACCAAATCCTTACATTTTGTTAAATTCAAAATTTTGGTTGAATTAAACATAGTATTTTAGTTCTTCAAAATTTGGTAAAATTCAACCAAATCCTGAATTTAAGGTCGGTCATTTTTACCTGACATTTTGTAATTTTAACAGTTCAAATTAAATTTAACAAAGTTATAATTTATTTAATTATTGGGTTTTTAACGAAAAATCAATTAATTGTTTTGTAATTAAAAATTCTGCAGTTTAAACAACCTATAATGGAAACAACTTATAATAAAAGAAAACCTATAATAAGAATAACTTATATTACCTTGATTACTACATTTGTATCCTTTCAAGTTCAAGCTACATGATCAAATTACTATAAAGTATTTCATATAAAATCATTGATGGAAAATCAAAAATCAAATTTTAATCAAGGTTAAGACGAAACCCCACCATTAATAATGTATGTGATAAATTAACATGGGGACATATATATTATACTTTATACACATATTGAATACTATGTTAAATTTCATCCCTTTCTTTATCCTTTATTGTCTATGTTCAAACCCGCATATTAGAACAAGATGCAAAACGGAAATAGTATTGAGAGGGGTCGCATGTCTCCTACTTTCTTGTAGACTGTAGCGCTGTTTTAATAATCCTAGCACAAAAAAAAAATGAAAAATTTAAGTCAGAGAGAAAGATTAATAAAATAGGCATGATATATATGACCTCAAAGTTTGTCAATTAATTTAATTATTTACTTAGTTAGACTAGTTCTCCATTTTTGACCATTTCCTTAATATTTGACATGATTGTCCTATTGTCTCCGCTTCTTTCTCGAGGAATTAATATAACACAATCTGTGTGCATGAAATAATAAACATTGCTAATAACGTTTACCCCGATGGTTGATTGGTGAGGGAAACTAAAAAAAGTGTTATACCCAACTTTCACTTAACCATTTTAACTTTTAATTTTTTAATATCTACATTCTTTTATAGATAATATCTAATTACTTTAAGTATTACAAACTTTTTATTATTATATATATGTACAAATTTTTTATTAAGAGAATTTTTTAAAAATATTCACATTTTCAAACTTTTTTGAATATAAGATAAAAATTGTATATGAAATTGCACAGCAAAAGTTGAAAATAGTTGCATTTGAAGTTGGAAGAGTTGCGTTTTATGTTACATATTATGAAGTTGTATCATATTCTTGGGCAAAAAATTTGTAACATGAATATTTTTAAAAAAAATCTGAAAACCTTTATTATTATATGTACATATTTACACCACCAGCTAGTTAGTAAATGTGTTGTAGAAAGTATTATATGCCAGTGCACGAGCAAAAGGTCAAGCGAGTACAATTCAATTTCAAGTCAAATAGTCAATTAAGCAAACGTCTAAAGTTTCAAACAGTGGAACAATTAATCTTCCATCCCGAGAATGTAATAAAATATGTTTTCTAGCACAATGGTCGTATAAATTGTCCATTAAGCAGCAAGGCTCGTGTACAGACGGCGGAAAACACCAGGAAGTGATCATCGTATTCATGTACAGAGTAGTTGTACATTTCAAAACTCCTCAAGTCAAACCAAAGAGAAGTCCTATAAATAGGGCAAACACTTTCAGTTATTTGTATAACTCTCTAAAACCTAAATATTTCTACATATTTAATTATTCATTTCTCTAATCGTCCATTTTTTCATCAATGACTCTTAATTTATTTCAATACTTATTGTTGAGAATATAGAAGAATCTAATATATGACTCAGCATTTCACATCATCAATCTGCCAGCTCATGATAGTTAGTTAAACAGAATGACAAAAGGATTCGTCCTTCTATATATTAGCTCATTGTTTTCAATTCTTTAGTTAGGTAGACTACCATTTCTTTTACTCTCTTTTACACACACTACTTTGTATTGTCTTCTTCATCAAGAATGTAACTAGTAATCAGTAGATTATAAAAACACAGTGATTGTTATTGATAGTTCTGAGTTCTGATTCAATAATTCTCATTATTGTAAGATGGTATCAGAGCGCGCGTTTTCGATCTTGGATCGTACTGAATCGTTTTCCGCTGTTGGTTCGATCATTCCTGTTGTTTGTTCTTGATCATTCCTGTTTGTTGAAATTCATCTCATCGGTGAGTTCAATAAACTTAATTTTTCTCGATTCTTTTCTGATTTTGCTTCATTTCTACAAATTTTGTTGATTTTTAGCGTCATTCTTGTGTGAATTGATCGCTTGTTACACTTGATTCGTGAAGAAATTCATTGATATTTGTGCTTTCGATCTGAACGTGTTTTCACTACAAGAAATATTATCTTTACCTACCAATATTTTAGCTACAAGAAATATATATATATTTAGAAAGAAAAATATATGTTATAAATAAGTTTGACTAAAAAACGGAAAGCATCAAACATATTTACATATTTAAAAAATTACAAAGCAAACTAAATGTTGAGAAAACTATTTAAAAAAACAAATAATATGATTTTACAAAACATATTTTTTTGTAAATAAAAGGGCCATATTATTTTTTTAATGATTTTGCTTCATGGCCATATATTGTTTGCTTCATGACAAGGCGTGACGGGTGAGCAGTTTCAAGCGGGTCGTGCGGTTCAATTAGTGCGGTTCACGCACCATGTTATTATTTCTTTTAATATTAGTTAAGAAAAATATTTTTTAAAAATCATTTAAAATATTTAAATAAATAAACAAATTTTAATTATTCAAAATGTTAGTTACCCAAGACGTTAATCATACGAAATTTTAAAATAAAGTGAGTATAACTGTGGTCTGTGGGTACAAATCGAAATAAGAAATTAATCAAGCTATAAATATAAATTATAATTACAAATAACATATATTTATAATAAAATAAATTGATTAAATAAAACAAAAAGTTAAATAATTTACATTGCAGTAGTAGAAACATGCACTACTACTAGCTGTATAATTTACATATTAGATAATACCGTTACGTGCCAATGCGTAACAAAGGCGTGCCGGGCGGTTCAAGATGTGCCGGGCTGGGCAGAATCCTTTCTCTCTTTTTTTTATTAAAATTTTTACATTTTTGTATGCAATTCTTTTATTTTTACAACTATTTAATTCTAGAACTATTTAACAGATGTTTTCATTTGACCATTATCAAAAATATTTTTTTAAATATACTATTTTTTCGGATGAGTTTAATCCAAAAATCGAATATCATTTAAAATATTTATAAAAATAAATGAACAGATTTTGTTTCACTTTTTTTAAAAAAAATCATTTCTGTAAATGGAACAAACCGCATCAAAAATATTTTAAAAATTACAAAACAAACAATTATAAAAATACAAAATAAATAAAAAATTATACACACTATTTAATTTAAAAAATTGCTTGTTTATTTTTTGATGTCAGTCGGATAAATCCATGACACTTGATATTTAACCCAAAGGGAGTTTAATTAAACGTAAAAAAACATTTTCATTTTCTTCCTCAATCATTTGTTTGGCGCTTGTGTTTGGCGCTTTGTGAAAAATTTAAGTGCATGAAAATTTAATGATATAACTTAATGATAACTCGTGTGATGGTTTTCCTTTAATTTTCTAATGCTTTTGCTTTTTGCTTTTTGCTTTATGCTTTTCCTTTTCCCGACTTTGAATGATAGTTTTTCAATGCTCTTAAACATTAAGTAGCATATTAACTGGATCTATGTGTTTACGAAAAAAAGACAGTTTTTTAAAATTTAATATTATCCACACGGAGATGTGAATAATTTAACTACCAAATAGATAAAAAAAAATAAAATTTTATAAATACAAATGTTCAATTTTACTTTTTAATTACTCACTTTTTCTTAAAAATTTTAATACGGATCCCAATTTACTATCAGGATAAGACTTTTTATTAGTTTAAGGATATTATTTGATTAAAATGAAAAATGGGAGGGAATGTTTTTGGTTTGGCGCTCGGCTTTCCCCCGATTTTTTTATTTTTTTAAAAAAGGTGTCAATACTTATCAGTTAAAACCTTCACCCCTCTTCATCAAATACATATTTCACTGGTAGTAATCGCCAACATACCTTCATCAAGTTATCAAAAACTTATTGGTAGTTGACCCATTTTGTATGTGCATTTGATTATTATGATAATCATATCGGTAAACAAGAAAAAATAGCGAAAGTTTCTAATTCAATATATGTTAATACTCTTTTTTTTGCACGTTTGTGCATCATGGCACCTGGGCGGAGGACAACAGAACGCATCACTAGTTCTGGTCCTAAAGTTCCTCAAGTTGTTCAACGCACCACTGCTATTCAGGGCCAGCAAGTTGGATCCACCACACAATTTGTTATACAAGGTGAAAAGAGTAGACCCAGCACATCTTTTGGTAAATTGATTGAACAAATTCAGCCTTCTGTTGTGGAGAATGAACAACACAATGACACTCATTCTTCTAAAACACGATCTGGTAATTTGTAGTATAATTTTACATCTCTATTTGTAATATTTTGTTGCTTACTATTGAATATCTTTGTAGATCGAAATGTTACCTACAGACCACGTAAAGCCACTCGTGGCATAGCTACTTCTAAGATCGCCAGGGCAGCTTCAACAGGAAAATTATCTATAACTTTTAACGCGGATTGTCTTCAACCGATATGTATTAATGCTGAGAGATTTAATAATTGGATCGGATTTATCGTTCGTAATCATGGTACATTTTGTTATAAGGATTGGAGACTTGTTCCTGAGGAGGTAAGAGCACCACTACGAATTTATCTTTTGGTAAAATTTCATATTTTATTAATTTTATTTGTTTTTTGAGTTGCCTGGATACATTCTTTACGATTCGTCCTCCTTATTAGGCAGTGGTGTATTTTATGTTTAAGTGTTTCTTGTTTTAACATTCTTAGGAAAATTTTGACATCGACTTACGGGATAAAACAACTATACTGTGTATTGATGATCAAATGAAAAAAACATGGAAAACGCACAAGTACAAGTTACACTCGTACTTTAAACGCATTGGAGGTATAAAAGATGTTGAGATGGCGAAGAAAAAACGATATCCATATTTGAATGAGGACCAACAAAAAGATTGGGAGTTCTTATGTGATCAATGGTGTTCAAACCAGTTTAAGGTGACCTAGTTTTTACAATCACTTTTGTTATTTTCTTGATATTTATGTTCTACCCCATCTCTTTAGGAAAGAGCTGCTAAAAATACCATTAATCGGTCCAAAAGACCGTGGGAGTCTAAAAATGGATCAGTGTCAACAGTACGACATCATATTCAACGCGGAATGGAATTAACTACTTCAACGGGACAAATTGAAACATGGTGTTTAAAGCATTTTGATGAAAATGGACGGACTGGGCCAGGCCTTCAAAATTTATATGTGAGTAATAAATATCTCTCTATTTTTCACTCACAATATATTATAGTTACTTTCATTCGAGATACTTATTATCAATATTGTGTAATGAGGATAAAATGATGGATATAAGAGAAGTTTATTCTCCAGAGGAAATGTCAGATAAAGAAATCTTGGAAGTAGTGCTAGGTCGTCATACAGTATACTTGCGAGGATGGGGTCGATCTAGTGGCATAACCAACAATAATAAAGCTCATGGTACTACTATCGAGTCTGATCAACCGAGTTATCAAGAGTTAGTTCATCGACTTAATGAAGCCAATAATCGTCTTGATGAAGTTGATAACATCCTGTGCCAAAACAATCTTATGCAACAACCAAAGATTTCTCCAACAAATGAAGATTTAGATGCAAATTTAGATAATTTACAATGATTTATTTTAAGCTTTTTTTTTTTGTAATTATTGGAACTTTAAATTCTATGTAATTCATTTGACACTTTAGTTTCTACGTTATTTTTTATTGAATAGAAAATATGTAATTTACGAATTGTTTCATAAATAAAATAAATTAATTTACGGAAATTAATATATGTTCTCTTGTATGATAAATTTCAACCATTGAAAAATTGCCACATGTCAATTATATAGGTCTCCATGTGCCACCCTTTGGAGGTGCCACATGTCATATCTTTGAAGCACCGCATGGCACGATTTGTAATGCACCACATGGCACAACATTAATTTTCCAAGTGGCATGACAATGAGGCGCCATGTATCCATGCAATCAGATGACACGTCGACATGTCACGTAAGCCCATGACATGTCATCTGATGACTTTTATTATTGTGGGGTCCATAAATTTTATTACCTACCAATATATAGATGTGTAGGTAATGAGTCTTTCTCCACCAACTTTTACATACCAATCTTGACCAATGCTGTATTGGTAGGAAATTCTCTTTACTTACCAATAGCGAAGTTTTACCTACATTTACAATTGGTAGGTAAAAACCAAATTTCTTGTAGTGTTTTTCTTCAAGATCTTGTTTGATCACTCTTTGATTTGTGTAATCTTCGATCATTCTTTGTTAGATATGTGTATTTCTTTGTTTTTCTCGACGAGTATTGTTTGATTAACAACTGAAAACTGTATTGATCATCTTGTTTGAGTTACAAATGGCAATAATTTCTGTTGATCCTTCACAAAATCCTATTTCACCGTATTATGTTCATCCGTCTAATAATCCTGGCATGAAACTGGTATCAATCAAGTTTGATGGAAAAGGTTATGGTGATTGGAAGCGTTCTTTGTTAATAAGTATATTAGCTAAGAATAAGGTAAGATTTTCGGATGGAACGATTGTTAAACTTGCCACTACTGATGACACATACAAGGTATGGGATAGGTGTAACAATATGATGAGTTCATGGATTTTAGGCATCTTAGATCAAGACATAGCTAGAAGTGTTTTGTATTTCAACACAGCCAGAAATATATATGGGTGAATCTTGAGGAAAGATATGGATAGTCTTCAGGGACAATGTTGTATTCTTTACAACAAAATTTGTATGAGTTGAAACAGGGACAAGACAGTGTATCTGGTTACTATACTAAGATGAAGATGATTTGGGATCAGATAAATAGAATTGATCCAATTCCAAGTTGTAAATGCACAAATTGTACTTGTACAATCAGGAATGAGATGGTGAAATCACAAGAAGACAGAAGATTAGTGGAGTTCTTGATGAAGTTGAATGATGGTTTCGAGATCATAAGAGGTAGCATTTTGGTCATGAATCCTCTGCCACCAATCTCTCATGCTTATAGGCTTTTACTTCAGGAAGAAAATCATGAAAAACTCTCTCATGGCACAACAACTGATCAAGATGCCATGGCTTTTGTTGCTTATCACCAAAGTCCTTTTCAGGTCAAGTTTAAGCAATCTGGTGGCTATAAATACAAAAAAGGTGCAGGGGACATGTCTGTTCACAAGGACAACCTTTCGGCTACATGTGTATTTGGAGTGAAGTAGCAAGTCAACTTGAATTAGATTTGTATTATCTTATTCCTGTAGTACTTGTAAACTTAGGATATATAACCAAGTGTAGCAACTCTTTAGAAGCTAAGAAAACAGAGACGTTTGCTTAGGGTTTTCTTAAATATACTTAGAAAGCAAAGAGTTGTAAAACGGCAGCTGTGTACATTTGTATCACAGAGGTTTCTTCAAATAAAAGCTTCTGGTGGTGCATTTAACCACCAGATTTTATATGTGTTTGTGCATTAATCGTTATATAGCAATTATCTAAGTATAGATTTCTGGAGTTCTTATCAGAAATTTATAAATATCAAGAATTGTATTCAACCCCCCCTTCTACAATTATACAAGTGTGTAATCTGGGTATAATAATTGGTATCAGAGCAAGCTTCTATCATATTTGAAGTTTAAAGATAAACACACTTCCAACATGTCTAAGAAGGATTATGGAGTAAAGATAGCAGTTCTTGATAGAGAGAATTACTTTCATTGGAAAGTTAAAATGCGTCTACATCTCGTGTCCATTGATGAGGGTTTTGTGGATTGCATTGACAAGGGTCCTCATGCTCCAATGAAGACTGCAGCAAGAGTTGGCCTTGCTGAAGATGCGCCTGACACTCTCATTCCCAAACCTGTTTCTGAATGGAGTCTTGAAGATATGGCAGAAGTCCACAAAGACAAAAAGACCATGAATATACTGTTCAATGGTCTAGAAATAGACATGGTTGACAATGTTATTAGCTGTACTACCTCCAAGGAAGTATGGGACACTGTTCAAACCCTTTGTGAAGGAACAGAACATGTGAGGGAAAACAAGATGCAACTACTAATCCAACAGTATGAACACTTCCATTTCAAGAGTGGAGAAACATTGAATGATACATTTTGTAGATTTCAAAAGCTACTAAATGGTTTGAAACTGTATGGAAGAATCTATCAAGTTAAAGATTGTAATCTCAAATTTCTGAGATCACTGCCCAAGGAATGGAAGCCAATAACTGTTTCTCTAAGAAACACTCAAGAGTACAAGACATTTACTCTTGAAAGGCTCTATGGAACTTTAAAGACATATGAGCTAGAAATGGAGTAGGATGAAGAGATTGAGAAGTCCCAAAAGAAAAGTGGGTTAGTTGCACTTGTTGTCAACATGGAGAAGAAGGAGGAAATGACAGAAGCTGCTTGTTCTACACCAAACAGGGATGTTTGTAAATATACAGCAGAATGAAGTAGGTGCAAGGAAAAGGTGTCTGAAGAATTGAATGTCCTTCAGCAGGATGAATTGGATGAGATAGATGAGCACTTAGCCTTTCTATCTAGGAGATTCTCTAAGCTGAAATTCAATAGAAACTCCGGGGTGGCCAAGCCATTTAGCAAGGATTATTCCACAAGCAACTTTGTGGATAAATCAAAAATTAAATGCTACAATTGTGGAATTGCTGGTCACATGATAAGTGAATGCAGGAAGCCTAGATCTGAGAACAAGGGAAAGCCAACTGAAGATGTTGACTACAAGAAGAAATATTTTGATCTTCTCAGGCAGAAAGGAAAGGCATTCATGACCCAAGAGTATGACTAGGCTGCTGATGGAAATCATTCTGATGATGATGTTGAGTATGTTAACCTTGCATTGATGGCTGATTCTGGAGAGCAGGAAGCAAGTTCAGCTAGCAATCAGGTATTTTCTACTAATCTCTCTGAGCTCACCAAAGAGGAATGCAATAGTGTTATAGATGAAATGTCTACTGAACTATATCACTTGAGTGTTACTCTTAAATCACTTACTAAAGAGAACAATAGGATTATATGACTAATCTATTTTTAAGTGATAGAAATGCTGCTCTAGGAATATTTCACAAAACATAATAGAAGTCCAAGGATAATTGCTAAATTTCAATGCTGTAGGAATATTTCACAAAACATAATAGAAGTCCAGGGAATAGAATCGTTTGTGAAGAAGAACTGGACTCAAAAGAAAAAGGAGCTAGAACCTTGCCTTGAGGATCCAGAGACTATTTGTGAATCAACGGATAGTGATCATCCGTTGACAGATGAACCATCAACGGATGAGAGGTATCCGTCGACTAACAAAAAGTTTGTTAGTAAGAAGGAACTCAAGAAACTGGATATTAAGTATGGTCCAGTCAACAAGAACTTTGTTACTGGTGAGTGTAGCCAAACCAAATCTAGTGGGAAGGCTAAGGCAGGTGACTTGCACAACAAAAAGGCTGTTGGTAAATCAGATAATGAAAAGGGAGAAATTAAGGGTAAAAAGAAAAAGAACAGAAATTGTAAGATAGGCATCAACAAGAAAAACAATGATTCTCCTGACAAGTTTGCACCTAGGAAAACTTGTAGTAATTGTAATAGTGTCAATCACCTATCTTCTAATTGCAAGATTGTTAACAAGGCTCCTGTTCATGTACCTCAAACTATACCATGTATGCTTGCAATGCCTGGTTTATATCAAAATGCTAGTTTTTCTAATCCATATGTGAACATGCCATATGTGTTTAATCCTTATTTTCAATCTGTGAATATGCCACAAATGTCATGGAACATTTCTAGCATGAATAATATGTATGCCAATTTTCCACAAATGCATGCATCAAATATTCATGCAAATAAGCATTTGTCAAACCCCATTAATTAGGCATCTACATCTAAGGTGAAGAATGCCAAGATTGTAAAGTCAAAGGCTAACAAGAAAGGAACCAAGGAAGCTTGGGTACCAAAATCAACTTGATTTGCTTTTGGATGTGTGCAGGGAAACAGGAGGAATCTATGGTACCTAGACAGTGGATGCTCTAGGCACATGACAGGAGATTCAACCCTGCTCACAGAGTTCAAGGAAGTAGCTGGCCCTAGAATTACCTTTGGAGATGACAGCAAAGGATATACTAAGGGATATGGCCTGATTTTAAAAGACAATGTCATCATTGAAGAAGTGGCCTTAGTTGAAGGTTTGAAGCACAATCTGTTGAGTGTCAGTCAGATTTGTGACAAAGACTATGAAGTAAGGTTCACAAAAGGAGCCTGTGTTGTTTCTGCCAAGGAACACAACAATGTGGTATTGACAGGCTTTAGAAAAAGAAATGTTTACATAGCTGACTTCAATTCAGCATGCTCAGAATCCATTACTTGTCTCTTCAGCAAAGCAAGTAAGGATGAGAGTTGGCTATGGCATAAGAAGCTGTCACATTTGAATTTTAAAGTTATGAATGACTTGGTAAGAAAGGATCTTGCTAGAGGAATCCCTCAATTGGAATTTATCAAAGATAGACTGTGTGATGCCTGCCAATTAGAGAAACAAAAGAAATCATCCTTCAAGAGCAAGACAGAGTCATCCATTGTTAAGCCACTTCAACTGCTACATATGGACTTATTTGGTCCACTTAATGTCATGTCTATTTCAAAGAAGAAATACTGTCTGGTGATTGTAGATGATTTTTCTAAGTTTACATGGACCTTCTTCCTGCACTCCAAGGATTGTGAAAGTGAAATCATCATCAATCACCTTAGAATACTAAACAATGGTTCTGAAGACAATGTACAAAGAATCAGGAGTGATAATGGTACTGAATTCAAGAACCACAATGAAGATTTTCTGTGAAGAAAATGGAATTGTCCATGAGTTTTCTTCTGCCAGAACTCCTCAACAAAATGGGGTTGTTGAAAGGAAAAATAGAACTCTCATTGAAGCAGCCAGAACAATGTTAAGTGAATCAAGATTACCAACATATTTCTGGGCTGAGGCTGTCAACACTGCATGCTTTACTCAGAATATTTCCTTGGTCAATCAAGCTAGAGGAATGACTCGTTATCAGTTGTTAACCAACAAGAAACCAACTTTAGCTTTCCTTCATGTCTTTGGATGTAAGTTTTTTGTACTAAGGAATCATGGAGATAACTTGGGCAAATTTGAAGCAAAGGCAGATGAAGCTATTTTTGTTGGATATGCAGCATGGAAGGCCTATAAAGTCTACAATCTAAGAACCAACATTGTTATGTAATCTGTACATGTTTTGTTTGATGATCAAAAGATTCTAGGTCTAAATGATAGAGGCTCTCATGAAAAGTTGGAATTTGAGAATGAAGGTGAAGGAAGAATGTACTATGATGATGATGAGGAAGATGAAGATCATGGCCACAGAGATCCACGAAGAGTTGATGTGCCAACTAGAAGTGATGCTCACACTGGAAATGAAGCATCCGTTGACAGTCAACTTCATAATTCTGCAAGGACAACAAACTCCGGGGGAGTTTCTCAGGGTCAAAATTCAATGCTAAATCAACATGATCATGCTCATAAAAATGAAGCAACCTCATCAAGATCAAACCTTCCACCTGCAAGAAAATGGACTAGAGATCATCCATTTGAGTTAATCATTGGTGAATCAAATTCAAGGGTCCAAACTAGGAGGGCCACTCAAGCAGAATGCCTATATAGTAGCTTCCTGTCTCAAGAGGAATCTAAGAAAGTGGAAGATGCCCTTCTAGATCCTGATTGGGTCTTAGCAATGCAAGAAGAGCTAAACCAATTTGAAAGAAATAAAGTATGGAAGCTTGTGCCCAAACCTGATGATAGAAGTGTCATAGGTACTAAATGGGTTCTCAAGAACAGACAGATGAAAATGGCATAATTGTGAGGAATAAAGCTAGATTAGTGGCAAAAGGTTATTCTCAAGAAGAAGGGATAGATTTTGATGAAACTTTTGCTCTAGTGGCAAGACTTGAGGCAATCAGAATCTTCCTAGCCTATGCAGCACATGCCAATTTCAAGGTCTATCAGATGGATGTCAAAAGTGCCTTTCTAAATGGGGAACTGGAAGAAGAGGTCTATGTCCATCAACCTCCTGGCTTTGAGGATCCAGAATTTCTAGAATATTTATATCTTCTCATGAAAGCACTTTATGGTTTGAAGCAAGCACCAAGAGCCTGGTATGACATTTTATCTCAATTTGTTTTGGAGAATCACTTCACTAGAGGTACAGTAGATAAAACCTTATTTCATAGGAATATCAATGGCTCTTCAATACTTGTTCAAATCTATGTAGATGATATTATTTTTGGGTCTACAGATGAGAAGCTTTGCAAAAGGTTTGCCAAACTTATGCAAAGTAGGTATGAAATGAGCTTGATGGGTGAATTAACTTACTTTCTTGGCCTACAAGTAAAGCAAGTTAATGAGGGCATTTTCATAAGTCAACCAAAATATATTTGTCATCTTTTAAAGAAATTTGACTTAATGGATTGTACCTCTGCAAAAACACCAATGGCCACTGCAACTAAGCTTGAGTTGAATACTAAGGAAAAGTCTGTGGACATCTCAAGCTATAGAGTTATGGTAGGTTCACTTCTATACCTAACAGCTAGTAGACCTGATATAATGTTTTCTACTTGTCTTTGTGCTAGATTTCAAGCTGACCCTAGAGAGTCTCACTTGATAGCTATTAAGAGAATTTTTAGGTATCTCAAGGGAACATCAAACCTTGGCATTTGGTATCCAAGAGAATCTGGTTTTGATCTAACTGGCTACTCAGATGCAGATTATGTAGGTTGCAGAATTGATTGGAAAAGTACTACAGGCTCCGGTCAATTTCTAGGAAACAGGCTTGTTTCATGGTTCAGTAAGAAATAGAACTCAGTCTCCACTTCTACAGCTGAAGCTGAGTACATTGCTGTTGGAAGTTGTTGTGCACAGATTCTATGGATGAAAAATCAACTTATTGACTATGGTCTAAAAGTTGCGAAGATTCCAATTTTCTGTGACAACAGAAGTGCTATTGCCATCACAGGGAATCCAGTGCAACATTCGAGAACCAAGCATATTGACATCAAATACCACTTCATTAGAGAACATGTGATGAATGGTACAGTAGAAATGCACTTTGTGCCAAGTGAAATGCAGCTTGCAGATATCTTCACCAAGCCTCTTGATGAATCCACATTCATAAGATTGGTAGGTGAACTAGGTATGCTTAATTTGTCATAATTCCTGGTGATATTTGATATTACTGCATTGCAGCTAAAAATGTGTTTTGATTTACTATAGAATTAAAAACTCTCAGAAAAATTTCTACAGAAATTTTGTCCAAGGCAAAATTATCTTATCAACGGATATCCTTTTATCCGTTGGTAGTATAAACACATTCTAGATTTTCGTATATCAACGGATAACAGGTCATCCACATCATCGATGGATAAACTGTCTTTCAACCTTTCATTTCATATCCGTTGATATACATATTATCTTTTAAATATAACCGTTGGTAAACGTGTATATATATAGGCATGGTTATATTTATTTTCTTTTATTAACTGACAGTTACTTTTGACCAATGGATAATTACTTTTAATTATTTCATTTTCAACTCTTGAAAAATATAAAAGGCTGTCTTGTGCTCTCACATCTCACTTTTATCGACTTTCAAGATTCTCTTAAGTAAACTGCATCTTCTTCACTAAAACTCTCTACAACAAAAGTTCAAACACTTCAATGGCCCCTATTGTTAAGATGATGTCTTCCACTGGGTTCACCTATGAGAAGAACAACTTCGCGGCCTATGTTGATATAGTGAATGCCCCAGAAGCTTATCACACCTTGATGAATTTTGTGAAGAAATGCAAACTGTCGTATGCTATGACTGCCACTACTCCTCTAATCCACAAGGTAATTGAAGAGGTATGGACATCTGCTGAGTACAACGGCAAAGACGGTACAATTGCTTTTTCCTTAAAGGGTAAAAATTATGTACTTATTTCTTATGTGATAACTGCTTGTTTAAAATTGTCCGAGAATAACTGTCTGAAAGTACCCAGTGATGCTGAAATTGTTACCATGCTTAATTCCATAAATTATGCCCTTAGTACTGAGAATTTAGGGAAAATTGTTAGGAAAGGATTAGTTAAAGAATGGAGTTATTTTTGTGATGCCTTCATTAAAACTTTTTCAGGCAAAATTAGTAATTTTGAAGCTATTACCCATTCCATGCTAGTTATGATGTATATGCTTCTGACTGATAAATTCTATAACTTTGGCACACTAGTCATGTATGAGATAGCAGCAAAATTAGGTAAAAAGGAAACTAGGAGCAAGAATCTATTTTGCTAGATTTTTGATGCTCTTAGCACTGCATGTATCTAAGAATAAGCTATCCATTGCTAACCTCGATAGCAAGTTCACATGTTTTGTTCAGGAGAAGAGAGTCCTAAGTGATTTAATTCGAATGAACTCCAATGCAGGAGTACAATTGGTATATCTACCAATTGTTCAGGTAACTATTTCTAACCTTGAAACTCCTATCTCTAACCCCCAAATTTCTTTGCCTTCCACTGTCACAATGGAGTCTGTAGTAGTGACCAAACAGGCTCCTACCCAAGTGACTAAAACAAAAGTTTCCAAACCAAAATCTAAAAGACAAACCACAGGTGCTTCTCAAAAAGCACCTGTTGCAAAAACTACCAAAACTCTTGAGGGGAGTGTGTAGGAGGTAGTGAGTGGTGAGGGACAGGGTGCAAGCCCTAAGAATAAGGTAGGTGAGGAGAGTGCACCAAATAGCCAAGCCCAAGTTACATCCTCTCAACAGGGTGTGACTACTAGTTCCACAGAAACTCTTCACAAAAGGGTAAGGGACACTAGCCCTCTCTCAAAAACCTATGAAAGAAGAGTAAAATCTAAAACCATAGGGGAATCACAGGGTGCACACACTGTACAGCAAACTGTACCTTCTCAAATTCAGTTTGATGTGACTTCAATAAATGTGGAGTCACAGCCCCTTGATCTTATCCTTCAAATCGATACACATTACAATCCACCATCACCAACTCCATCTCTGGATGTGGATATGATATCTACATCAATTCCTGATTCTCCATCTTTAAGATTCTTGGAGAAGCCCCACTCTGCAATTGGTGGTCATCATCTTCTAGATGATTTGTTGGGCCATCAATCTTCCATTTCTGAATTCACAACAAAATTTGTGGCCTCATCTTTAAAATCAATCTCCACAGATTCAAAGTTGGTTTTCACTTAAACGGATACTATCTTTCCTTCATTAACGAATATCCTTCATCCGTTGACAAGTGTTTCTCCATCAACGGATGCGCCTATGTCTAGCCATCCGTTGACAGCTATAACTACTCCATCAACGGATATCCCTTATCCGTTGATAACTCACTCTACCACTGCAATATCTGACATTCCTGTGTCAAGTGTGGAGGAGTTCTCAGTAGTTGAAACACTTTTAGGATTGAGGGAAGGGAGTGAGAGGCTGCCTTGTGAGCAGGCAAAAGGAGAGGTAAATACTGAGAGGCTGACCATTTCTTCAGGTCAGGCAAAAGGAGAGCAAGAGAGTTCCACCTTAGTAGGTGAAGGTGAGGGTGTGAGAGGTGTGAGCCAAGGGGAGCCCCTGATGTAAGAAAGAGAGATGAGAGGAGAGAAGGGACTACAGGAGAAATAAGGCAGGAAGATCCAGCCATTGCAAGTGAGTTAATAGAGGTTAATGAAGCTTCTAAAGAGATGGAATTTCAACAAGAATATCAGTCAATCATTGACTCCATCCCTTTGGATCCTGAAACCTTTACTCATCCTGTTTCTACCTATCAAGTCATGGCACAATAGGGCAATGTGGAGGCAGAGGAGGCAATGCACCTAGTGCACACCTCACAATCTCTTCAAAGAGCAAAGGAAGCTTTGACAGATCTGCCTTCAGAAGCTGAAAGTGAAGAGTTTTGCAATGATGACAGTGATAGTACAGAAGATGATGAAGAAGTCAATGTGGAGGATACTCCAGAATGGCTATTTTCTACTGCAACTGTGGCTGGTGACTTCAATGTGGATATTATGAAGAAATATCAATCTGCTAGGGCTGAGCACCAGAATGCAGATCCACAGAGGAAGGCTGTCCTTCAGCAAATAATGGACTCCCTGAAACTTCACAAGATGCAAATGGTTATTCAAAGAACACAACAGGAGGAGGTCCAAACTGCAATCAGAGAAATGAAAGTAGAACTAGATGCCAGGATTGAGGCACTAGCCCCTACTACCACTCAGAAGGTGCTGACTAGCAAACTGTTAAAAGAAGATAGCCTAGCTAAATTTGTTCAGCATCTTTCCTCCAGAGTGGATAGTATGGAATCTCAAATGCAGACAATCATTGCCAGCCAAGAAAAATAGACTGAGCTACTAGAAAGGTTACTTGCAGCCTCTCCTCCAGCCCTTGATACTAACAAAAGAAGGGAGAAAAAGGTAGAAGAGGTTGCAGCTACTTCTAGTCAATTTCAAGCTTCCTATAGCAAGATAGCACAAATTGAGGGGGAGCAACAGCCAACTATAGTGGTCAATCCAACAGATTTTCCCCTATGAAGAAACAAATGGTTTTGCCTGAGATTCAGAATCTATCAGAAATCTCAGATGGTGAAAGGCAAGCCAGAATAGAAGCCTTAGAAAAGATTAACAAGGAGGCAAATGAAAGAATTATGAGGACAGAGAGAATGATCAATGAATCAATTGTATCAACTCTGTTCTCTACTCAGTCGTCTGCTCCAACAATATCAACTACAATTCTGAAGGTGCTCACTCCAGAAATTGTGGCTCCTACATTTTATGATACTGAACCTTCCTTTGTCAAAGAATTTGAACCCTGCATAAAAACCAGAGCTTACTCTCCACCTAAAGTAAATGGGAAGAACAAGTTACAATAGGACTTTCCATTTCCCAAGGATGATGAAGGAAAGCTAATGGGAAAGCAAATTAAGGAGTTCAAGGAAAATTCCAATAGGAGTGTAAGAGAATGGATGGCTGTAATCGTAAGGAATGGAAAAGTCTTAAATATATCCAACAACCATCCTAGATTTGTTGAAGCAAAAAGAGAGGAGACCTCCAGACTTCTAAGGGAAGCTCATCCAAGTGAAGAAAATCAATATGTAAACTCAGATGAGAAGCAAGCCAGGCTAGCTCAGGAGTTAATGGATGAGGTAGAGGATGAAATGAGGGAACCTGAGGAAGTCCCCAAATCCAAACCCAAAAGGAGAGTGAAAACAAAGGCAAAGAGGCCCGTCTCTCCAGAAAATGTAAGTAAAAAAACAATTGGAGCATCAAAATCTATTTCTGTACAAGTATTCAACCCAGCTGTGAATTTCCATGGTGACCCTATAATACCTAAAGAGGAACCAATGAATATTGACTCTATTGAGGTTCCTTCATTCTTGCTGAAGCCTCAACAGAAGCCTAAATAGAAGAAAAGGATACCAAGGAAGCAACCTTCAAACGAACCACTTCAAGTTGCTAGGGTGCCTGCTATTGTCAAGCAGCCAATCTTGGAAAACAAGAATGATTTTATCTATCAGGCAGATATTGAAGAATACTCTGGCATGAATCTGTATCTGGATGAATTGTCAGAAGTAAGAAGAATTGACAAATACAAGCATTTGCCTGAGAGATTGGTCTTTGTATACAAGGGAGGAAAGGAAAGGACATGGCCACTACAGAGGGTTCTTGGAGAAAATTATCTGACCTTAACCAAGGTGTTCTCTGCAATTAAGAGATACACAGGGTTCTCCAAGATAGCAAAAGGGGAGATACTGGACAGAATAGAACAGATAAGGAGAGAATGAAACTCACCATCAAGTCTACCAAAGAAGATGAAGATCCCATACAATGGACAGAAAATCCACATTCAACCCTTCTGGATGTTGGAGTTCAGGGATGAAGATGGTAACAGGAGATTCTTCAGGTTAGAAGACCAACTATCAAAGGCTAGTTCTCAATACCTGAGATGCTTACAACGAAAGCTAAATCCAAAAGTTGTTGAAGAAGATGCCTTCTATAGGCAACTCCAAATGTAGATTGAGTCCAACTCTGCCAAAGAAGGAAAATCAAGGGTGATGCCAACTAGAGAGAAGAAACAGTATTAATCAGCTCAGTCTAGAGGAGCACTTCTCTGTAAATTTCTCAAACTTTCTGTTTTTAATTTTTGTTGGTTAATACAATTTGTGCATTGTTCTATATATATCTTTAGGAATGTTTTGTTATCATCAAGGTCCTGAATTTATGCTTTATTGCTATCAAGTATAAATTGGGGGAGATTGTTAGGAATATGTTGTACTTGATGATAACTTCACAATCAATCAAATTGTATAAGTATTGTAGCTGTCAACGGATGGGGATTTATAACTCTATCCGTTGACAGGTAGCTCATCAACGGATGAGGTTTTGTAGCATACTGCAGTATCTCTATGTTATCAATTGGTAGTATTTTTATCCACAGTCATGTTGACCATCAATGGATAGGCAGAATAGGGTAGCCAAATGGAAATAAGCTATGCTATGAAATTCCGTTTAAGTGAAAGTGTATCAACGGATGAAGACAAAACTCTATCAACGGATACAACTCAAATCTACAATATCAACGGATACAGCTCAAACTATCATCAACGGATGACCGTGTACAATGTCAACGGATAATCCTTAACACTTACTTCTATGCTAAGCTGGGGATTAGCAGTTGATAAAGATAGGTTTGACTGACAGATCACATGGGTTGATAGTAGATACAAAAACCAGTATGGTAGCCATACTTTGGAAACACAGAAGAAAGAAGCATTCCGTTTACACTATGAATACAAGAAAGGTGCAGGGGACATGTCTGTTCACAAGGACAACCTTTCGGCTACATGTGTATTTGGAGTGAAGTAGCAAGTCAACTTGAATTAGATTAGTATTATCTTAATCCTGTAGTACTTGTAAGCTTGGGATATATAACCAAATGTAGCAACTCCTTAGAAGCTAAGAAAACATAGACATTTGCTTAGGGTTTTCTTGAATATCCTTACAAAGCAAAGAGTTGTAAAACGGCAACTGTGTACATTTGTATCATAGAGTTTTCTTTAAATAAAAGCTTCAGGTGGTGCATTTAACAACCTGATTTTATATGTGTTTGTGCATTAATCGTTATACAACAATTATCTAAGTATAGATTTCTGGAGTTCTTATCAGAAATTTATAAATATCAAGAATTGTATTCAACCCCCCTTCTACAATTATACAAGTGTGTAATCTGGGAATAACACTGTTCGCTATTTTCTCTACCCAAGTATACGCAGTCCAAAAGCAATATAGGGAAATAAGGATCGTTCCCACGAAGACTTGGTGTATTTAAGTAAATATGTTTATTCAACAACGTTCGGTTAATTATAGAAGCCTGAACAACGAAATGGTTGGTTTGATTTAATCACAATTAATTAATGAAAAATAATATGATAAAGATTATATGAGATAAACATGGGATTCTAATTTCATTATTTATTTCATTTAGAATTGATGCCTTAATTTAAAGTGATTCTGATAATTATGAAAGCTAGCCGGGAACAAAAAACTAATATAAGCGCCTTTCAGCCTTAACTTATATCAAACCATACAAACATCCACTTAAAAAGATAGAAGTTGCGTGGACACCATTTATGCTTAGACCCTAAATGTCTATAAGATTTGAAAACATAACTGGTTTACGAATAAATTCCTTATTTTTGGCTACAGAGGGCGATGTGATCCAAAACCCTACCACTAATCGTAATTACATATGAAAATTACGAACCTGTGCTAACATGGCAAATTCTAAATTCTCAAATCCACTTTCGCATTCATTAAGAATTAATAATTTAGATGTTAGCTACGCATCTAATGAATTAAGCACAATTTCATGTTAGCACAATTTCATCCTATTTATAGGATATATTAGCACACCAATTTAGAATTTAAAAGCTTAAACAAATCAGCCAGCCAGCACTACACACCGCCCAACAATTTAAATCATTTCTGTTGCCTTAAATTAAACAGCACGCCAGAACAGAACCAGCCGCAGGAGACAGAAGTGCGCGACACGCGCGGGACTTCCTACTGAACGCCAGGCGCGTACGCGTCACGCGCTGAAAAGCGCGTCCAGCCGACAACCTACAGACATGAACAATGATGTGTCGGGAAGAAAAAAATGTGATTGCAGCTTGCTTAATTTCCTGTTTGTCTGCTAAAGCTTCCACCCACTTGCTTTGCTTTAATTTTTTATTGCTTTTGTTGTTTGTTTTTTTTCTTTTTCTTTTCTTTAATGTTGACCAATACACTTTGAATTACATAATCCACCACCTGTTACACACACATTCACACGATTACTTTTTTCTTTTTTTTTTCTTTTATTTCTTTTTTTTTATTCAACTTGCATAATAAAATATATTTAATTAATAAATCATTAATTTAATTTCGAATTTATAAAAATAAATATCTAATATTATTAGATATTTATAAATATAATTTTCTAAATAAATAAAGTATTTATTAATAAATATCTAATATTATTAAACAACAAAAACTAATTAAAAGACACAACATATTTAAGGATAAACCATCAATATAGGTCCATTTAGCGCATAATAAGTGGATATAAAATCCACTTATCACACCCCCAAACTTAAACTGAAGCTTGTCCTCAAGCGAAAACAGACTCGACTACCTCTAAATGCATGAATGCAAACGATGCAAGGATCCCATAGGCAAAGCAAAAACCAATTTAGCAGAGTGTCTCAGAGAATGTGATAATTCCAAATAGAGATCGACTAAATACCCGCATATTAACATGTACAAGTACAGAAACGTGCGTGTGTGCAATGCTCATCAGAATTACTCTTAGCACTAGATCAAAACCACACATATTTTTCGTCAAAACAATCACAAGTTTATAAATAGAATGGACGCTAGACACTTCATAACCTAGAAACACCTCTATCATCATTTAAGTTTAGACAGGAATTCATGCTTTATTAACAACTATGACGCATAATACTATACACAACACACATGCTTATTTGACCGTGCAATGGATGAGACCCCAAAAGGCTTATACAATAATACCCATGTAGCGAGCGTTAGGTTAGTGGATCCCAGACCGGAAAAGTCTTAGGTCACTAGGCTTGAGTCCCCTAGAACTTAATTGCTCGAGTATTAAAGAGCTCACCCTGATCAATTTTGCATACATACTTACAAACATTTTTTTTTTTTTCATTTTTTTGTTTTTCATTTTTTTATATGCAATCTGGAATGAGAATTCTCATTTCCAACCCTAGACTACTCATATAAATATGAGCTGGCTACTAGCCAATTGACACCTATCAGTTATTGACAACTACACACAAACTAGCATGAACCCTGGTTTCCCCCAAACTTATATTTAGTGATTCTACGCTATCAAGGGAATAAAGAAAATTCCAAATATAATCAGGTGATTAAATTTCAACAACCAAACAAGCATGATCTTAACCTAGCCCCAAAAAGCAAATGATGAGTTGTGTAAGATTGTGTTTCTGCAACATGCACGTCAATTCATAAGTATTTAAATCAGCCCTCTATCCATCATTATCACACCCAAATTCATCATTGACTACTAAACGGAATCGCCAAGCGCTACGGGATCAAGGAAAATATGATATGCAACTAATCATGAATATGCAATTTTTTTTTTAGCACAATATGAACGAAATAAAACTAGCATGGTATATTATGAACTACATGACTGAGTATGACTCGATTAATCAATTAACCTAAATCACCCCCAAATTTAAAATATTCAATGTCCTCATTGAAGGTATAGATAAAAGATAAAAGAGAACTCCCCTAACTGTTGGCATTGTTACCCTCCTCGGGTGGTGAATCAGGTGGTGGAAATGAGCTCCAAACTGAGGCAATGATCTGCACTTTCGACAAAATACTAAACAAAATCACACCAAATCAAACCACACATAAAAAAAAAACAGACCTATGGGTTGCCTCCCATGAAGCGCTTGTTTATTGTCACTAGCTTGACGATTATACTGAGAATCATGTGGTGGCCAACTTGGTGGTATCAGCCTCACGGTTCACCGCGTCACCAAAATAGGGTTTCAATCTCTGCCCATTCACTTTGAACGATTGATCGGGTGATTTCTCAAAGATTTCCACCGCTCCGTGTGGAAACACAGTTTTGACAACAAATGGCCCTGACCATCTCGATTTGAGCTTCCCTGGAAACAATCGAAGACGAGAGTTATATAATAAGACCGACTGGCCAGGAACAAATACCTTTTGAATAAGACGACGATCATGCCATCGTTTCACTTTCTCCTTATAGAGCTTATTGTTCTCATATGCCTGCAATCGAAACTCGTCCATTTCGTTGAGTTGCACCATCCTTTTCTCACCTGCGGCCTTAAGATCAAAATTTAGCTTATTCAAAGCCCAATAAGCTTTGTGTTCCAATTCTGCTGGCAGATGACAAGCCTTTCCATAGACAAGCTGATATGGTGACATACCCAAGTGTGTTTTATATGCTGTATGATAAGCCCATGCGGCTTCATCGAGTTTCAAAGACCAATCCTTTCTCGAAGGACTCACCACTTTTTCCAGAATGCGTTTAATCTCGCGATTAGATACCTCGGCTTGGCCATTGGTTTGCGGGTGGTATGCCGTAGCTACCCGGTGGTTGATGTTGTACCTTGCCATGAGATTAGTAAACTTGCGATTGCAAAAGTGAGTACCTTCATCGCTTATGATTACTCGAGGAGTGCCGAATCTTGTGAAGATATTCTTGTGAAGGAAGTTGAGCACGACATTGGCATTATTGGTAGGAAGTGCCTTGACTTCGACCCATTTGGAAACATAATCAACGGCTAGCAAGATGTATTGGTTGTTACATGAGGAAATGAATGGTCCCATGAAATCGATGCCCCAAACATCGAAGATTTCCACTTCTAGCATTATATTGAGGGGCATCTCATCCCTCCTAGATATGTTACCAACACGCTGACAACGATCACACTTCAGCACAAACTGATGGGCATCCTTAAAAAGGGATGGCCAATAAAATCCCGCTTGAAGAATTCGAGTTGCGGTCTTTTCACTTCCATAATGGCCACCATATGCCGTGGCGTGATAATCCCTTAGAATAGCCTCTGTTTCATTGTATGGTACACATCTCCTAATCACCTGATCGACTCCTTGTTTAAACAGATATGGTTCGTCCCAACGATACCATTTGACTTCATGCAAGAATTTCTTTCTTTGTGCAAAAGAGAGCTCGGGTGGAATCACTCGACTCACCAGAATGTTCACAATGTCTGCAAACCAAGGCTCTTCTTCTTGTACCCCAAACAACTGTTCATCAGGAAAGGATTCATTAATGACGGATTTGTCTTGGGATGTCTTCTCAAGGTCTTCCAATCGTGAGAGATGGTCGGCTACTTGGTTTTCTGTCCCTTTTCTATCCTTGATTTCCACATCGAATTCTTGCAGCAGAAGAATCCATCGAATCAACCTAGGTTTGGAGTCCTTTTTAGAGAGCAGATATCTGATAGCCGCGTGATTAGTGTACACAGTCACCTTCGTGCCAAGCAAGTATGAACGGAATTTTTCAAAACCATAAACTATGGCTAACAGCTCCTTCTCAGTGGTGGTGTAGTTTAATTGAGCATCGCTGAGGGTTTTGCTTGCATAATAGATGACATGAAACATTTTATTTTTCTTTTGGCCAAGAACGGCCCCAACTGCGTAATCGCTAGCATCACACATCATAGCGAAAGGCTAACTCCAATCTGGAGCAATGATCACGGGTGCTGAAATCAATTTCTTCTTCAGAGTCTCGAAAGCTGTGAGACATTCTTCGTTAAATTTGAAATGAATATCTTTTTCCAGCAGCTGACACAAAGGTTTGGAAATTTTTGCGAAGTCCTTGATGAAACGCCTGTAGAAACCTGCGTGCCCAAGGAAACTGCGAATCCCTCGCACTGAATTAGGCGGCGGCAGCTTTTCAATAGCTTCTATCTTTGCTCTGTCCACTTCTAGACCCTTCCTTGACACTTTGTGCCCGAGAATAGTTCCTTCTTGTACCATGAAATGGCACTTCTCCCAATTGAGCACTAGGTTAGTTTCCACGCATCTTTTCAACACCGAGCCAAGATTTTGCAAGCATTCATCAAAAGATAGACCGAATACCGAGAAGTCATCCATGAAGACTTCAACAGTCTTGCCAATCATGTCTGAGAAGATGGCCATCATGCACCTTTGAAAAGTACCAGGTGCTCCACACAAGCCAAAAGAAACCCGCCGAAAGGCGAAAGTGCCGAACGGGCATGTAAATGTTGTTTTCTCCTGATCCTCAGGAGCAATGCAGATTTGGTTATATCCAGAATAACCATCCAGAAGGCAGTAATAATCATGGCCGGCTACTCTATCTAGCATCTGATCAATGAAAGGAAGGGGAAAATGATCCTTCCGTGTGGCTTTATTCAACTTCCGGTAGTCCATGCAGATTCGCCAACCGGTGACTGTGCGAGTAGAGATGACTTCATTCTTTTCATTGGTAATCACAGTCATGCCTCCTTTCTTCGGCACACATTGCACTGGACTCACCCATGCACTGTCAGAAATGGGATAGATAATCCCTGCATCCAGCCATTTGATGATTTCTTTCTTCACTACCTCTTTCATAAGAGGATTAACCGCCGTTGATGCTCCACTGTTGGTTTACTACCTTCTTCCAATGGAATTTTATGTTGACAATAAGCTGGGCTGATGCCTTTGATATCTGCTAGGGTCCAACCAATGGCTGTTTTGAATTCCCTCAGGACTCTTAAAAGCTTGTCTTCCTCAGAGTCTGAAAGGTTAGCAGATATAATCACAGGTAAGGTAGATGATTCACCAAGAGAAGCATACTTTAAGTGATTAGGAAGTGGTTTGAGCTCTAGAGTTGGAGGTTCCTCGATAGATGGTTTCATTTGCTGATGCGGCCCCTTTAGTTCTGGTAGATCCAATGATTCGACTGGTCTTTCAAATTTTCTTTGCCATGGCAAAGCATCCAGATATTGCAATTGTTCATCTATGTCATCTTCATCTAATGAATACCTTCCACTAAGGGCCTTTTCCAAAGTGTCATTCATGAACATGTGATCCAACTTTTCTTGTACCGGAGACTCAATCAAGTCTACCTTCAGACACTGCTCTTCTTCTGTTGGAAACTTCATGGCTTTGAAAACATTGAAGGTGACATTTTGATCATGCACTCTCATTGTAAGTTCCCCCTTTTGGACGTCAATCAACGTTTGTCCTGTCGCCAAGAATGGTCTACCAAGAATGATCGGAATCTTCTTGTCCTCTTCGAAATCCAGTATGACAAAATCAGCTGGAAAGATAAGTTTGTCTACTTTCACTAGAACATCTTCAACAACTCCCCGAGGATAAGTGATAGAGCGATCAGCCAACTGAAGTGACATGTTCGTCGGGGTTGGCTCAGGAAGGCCAAGTTGTAAGAAAACTGAGTATGGCATGAGGTTGATGCTTGCTCCTAAATCACATAAACATTTGTCAAAAGACAGATTCCCAATGGTGCATGGTATGGTGAAACTTCCAGGATCTTTTAGCTTAGGCGGTAACTTTTGTTGCAATACCGCACTACACTCCTCTGTCAGAGTAACAGTTTCTAAGTCTTCAAGTTTTACTTTTCTTGATAGAATGCCCTTCATGAACTTGGCGTAACTCGGCATTTGTTCCAGAGCTTCAGCAAATGGAATGTTGATATGTAATTTCTTAAAGACTTCAAGAAATTTGCCAAACTGCTTGTCCAGTTTCTGTTTTTGCAAACGTCGAGGAAATGGCGGAGGTGGATAGACATGCTCTTCTGCTTCTTTCTGTGCAAGGACTGATTGTTTAGGAGGTGGTACACTTTCTTCTACCTCCGTGCTTGAAATTGGAGCCTTACCCTTGTCCTCGGTGTCTCCCAAGTTCGCTGTTTCTTCATCGGGCAGAATTTTATTTGCTCTTTCCAATTCAGTGCCTTCTATGACTTTCCCCGATCTTAAAGTGATGGCTTTAATGTGCTCTTGGTTGTTCTTTCTCCCCGGATTAGCTTCAGTATCACTTGGGAGTGTTCCTTGTGGTCGGCTCATCATGAAACTAGCGAGTTGTCCCAATTGAGTTTCCAGATTTTTAATAGAAGCCGCTTGGCTTTTGGATGCCAACCGCAACTCCTCCAATTCTGCCTTTTCACTAGAAGATGATTGCCCAGAATTCCCATAGGATTGTTGTTGAAATCCCGGTGGTTGAAATTGTCGTGGGGCATATTGTTGCTGATATTGGTGCCCCTGCTGTTGCTGGAATCCAGATGGATTATATGGCCTAGCTCCAAACTGCTAATTTTGAAATTGTTGGTAGGGCTGATTTGATTGTTGTGCTCCTCCTTGATTGTTGCTCCAACTGAAATTTGGATGATTTCGGTTGTTCGGATGGTAGGAATTTGGAGCTGGCTGTTGCTGTCTTTGGAAATTGCTTACGAATTGAACCGACTCATTTGAGATGGCACATTGGTTTGATTCATGTGCGCCTGCACACAACTCACAAACACTGGCAACTTGATGAAATCCTCGTGCTGTCAAAGAGTCTACTTTCAAGTTCAATGCCTCTAGCTGAGCTGCTAAGGAAGTGGCTGTGTCGACATTAAGAATTCCTGCTACCTTCTGTTGTGGCATCCTCTGAGTTGGATTTTGATATTCATTAGCTGCCATCATCTCGATAAGATCGTAGGCCTCCTCATAACTTTTAGCCCATAAAGCTCCCCCTGAAGCTGCATCTACCATTGGCCTTGATTGTATTCCTAGTCTATTATAGAAACAGTTTATGACCATCCAATTTGGCATGCCATGATGAGGGCATTGCCGAAGCATTTCCTTGTATCTTTCCCACGCTTCACATAAAGATTCACCAGACTGTTGAGAAAATTGCGTGATAGCATTCCTTATAGCTGCAGTCTTTGCCATGGGGAAGAATTTGCTAAGAAACTTTTGAGCTAGATCAGCCCAAGTGGTGATAGATCCCGGTGGCAGAGAGTGTAACCAACTTTTGGCCTTGTCTCTTAAGGAAAACGGGAAGAGTCTCAACTTCACAGCATATTTCTATGAAGTTCCTGATGTGTAAGTTAGGATCTTCCGTTGCAGTTCCTCCGTACTGTACTTGATTCTGCACCATCTGAATAGTGCTGGGTTTAATTTCAAACGTAGGAGCCGCAATTGCTGGACGAATGATACTTGACTGAATGTCATCAATCTTTGGTTGTGAGTAGTCCATTAAAGCCCTCGCTGCTGCAGGTGCAACTACTTCGGCTTCTCCGTCCATCTTGTGAGTATTTGCTATTTTAAGTACTTGTTTGGCCTTTAATGCTTTAGCACGTGTTAGCATAAAAATCCAAGTATCTGAACACAAATAATCACTTCAAAAAATAAGATAAAATGTTCAAGTCAAACAAATTAACTTCTATTGTAGTAAAACACATAAACAAAATAACACCGAGTCCCCGGCAGCGGCGCCAAAAACTTGTTCGCTATTTTCTCTACGCAAGTATACGCAGTCCAAAAGCAATATAGGGAAATAAGGATCGTTCCCACGAAGACTTGGTGTATTTAAGTAAATATGTTTATTCAACAACGTTCGGTTAATTATAGAAGCCTGAACAACGAAATGGTTGGTTTGATTTAATCACAATTAATTAATGAAAAATAATATGATAAAGATTATATGAGATAAACATGGGATTCTAATTTCATTATTTATTTCATTTAGAATTGATGCCTTAATTTAAAGTGATTCTGATAATTATGAAAGCTAGCCGGGAACACGAAACTAATATAAGCGCCTTTCAGCCTTAACTTATATCAAACCATACAAACATCCACTTAAAAAGATAGAAGTTGCGTGGACACCATTTATGCTTAGACCCTATATGTCTATAAGATTTGAAAACATAACTAGTTTACGAATAAATTCCTTATTTTTGGCTACACAGGGCGATGTGATCCAAAACCCTACCACTAATCGTAATTACATATGAAAATTACGAACCTGTGCTAACATGGCAAATTCTAAATTCTCAAATCCACTTTCGCATTCATTAAGAATTAATAATTTAGATGTTAGCTACGCATCTAATGAATTAAGCACAACCACGTTAGACAATCGGAAATTTTTTATTATAACACAATTTATTAAGGCATCGAATTACTAAATTACGTAAATAAATCCATTAGAATCCCATGACGGCGATTAGTTCATAATTAAACGAATCGTCATCATGGGATTAATTGTAATCATAATAATAATAATAATAACAACAATAATAATAATAATAATAATAATAATAATAATAATAATAATAATAATAATAATAATAATACTAAATTAAAAATTACAATAAATTAAATATGAAAATTATAAGAGTTAGAAACTAAAATCGAAATAATTTCCACTTGCAAGAAACGAGCACGCCGATAATTTCCTGCAAAATAAAAATTAGAAAATAAAACCGAAATAATTTCCAACGAAAGAAATGAGCGTTCCAAAATAATTGCCTTAAAATCTTCACCCGAAATAGCACTCAAACTAAATTTACAGAATTTTAAAGTGAATAAAACTGAACTGAAATTACAAGGAAATTGCGGCTGAAAATTGAGAGAGACAAGAGAGAATGCAGTCGAGAGGTGGTCCTCTGTTCAGCTCAATTTCATCCTATTTATAGGATATATTAGCGCACCAATTTAGAATTTAAAAGCTTAAACAAATCAGCCAGCCAGCACTACACACCGCCCAACAATTTAAATCATTTCTGTTGCCTTAAATTAAACAGCACGCCAGAACAGAACCAGCCGCAGGAGACAGAAGTGCGCGACACGCGCGGGACTTCCTACTGAACGCCAGGCGCGTACGCGCTGAAAAGCGCGTCCAGCCGACAACCTACAGACATGAACAATGATGTGTCGGGAAGAAAAAAATGTGATTGCAGCTTGCTTAATTTCCTGTTTGTCTGCTAAAGCTTCCACCCACTTGCTTTGCTTTAATTTTTTATTGCTTTTGTTGTTTGTTTTTTTTCTTTTTCTTTTCTTTAATGTTGACCAATACACTTTGAATTACATAATCCACCACCTGTTACACACACATTCACACGATTACTTTTTTCTTTTTTTTTTCTTTTTTTTCTTTTTTTTATTCAACTTGCATAATAAAATATATTTAATTAATAAATCATTAATTTAATTTCGAATTTATAAAAATAAATATCTAATATTATTAGATATTTATAAATATAATTTTCTAATTAAATAAAGTATTTATTAAAAAATATCTAATATTATTAAACAACAAAAACTAATTAAAAGACACAACATATTTAAGGATAAACCATCAATATAGGTCCATTTAGCGCATAATAAGTGGATATAAAATCCACTTATCAAACACTTACTTAGATAGCACTTCTGAAAATGCTATCTAAGAGCTTCACTTACAGAATGGCAAAAAAAAAGCGCTATCTAAGTGATCCTCACTTCAATAGCGGCTCCTTAGATAGCGTTTAAAAACGCTATGTAAGAGCTAAAAAAATGTTATCTAAGTACAAATCTGTAGTAGTGCGTGGTGGGGCCCACACTGCCATGTGTTACGTGGGTCCCACACTGCCACGTGTCACGTTGACCTCCAACACACATGACTTCTATTTCACCACCACAACCACTCCACCTACACTAACACTTGATTAATTGTCTTCATCTTTAATATATAACCCTTGCGGCTTAGGTTTTATTCATTATTATTATTATTATTATTATTATTATTATTATTATTATTATTATTACTATATTTTTGGAATAATTTTAATTTTTTATATATGTTGATTATATTATATTATTCATTGAGGAGAATAAACCATTCCAGTGTGGGGAGGTGCTTTCGATATTATTAGAAATTTCAAAATATATATAATTTAAAATCCAAAAAAATAAGATATAAATCAAATAAATTAAAAATTACCCAAACAAATATTTTTTTTTTGAAATTTTGGGAATAACATTAAAAATGTTGGATCTTGATGCTCGAAAGGTTGGGTCATCTAGAAATATTTTTTAAAAAATCGAATCCTTAAACTCTGACGAAACCCTGTTTAGGGGTCCCGTTCAAAGTACTAGTTGACCGTTCAATTACCCAATCAAATAAATTTTTTTTTCTGAAATTTTGGGAATAACATTAAATATGATAGATCTTGATGCCCGAACAGTTGGGTCATCGAGAAATATTTTTTAAAAAATCGAATCATTAAACCCTGATGAAACCCTTTTTAGGGGTTCTGGTCAAAGTACTAGTTGATCGTTCAATTACCCAATCAAATAAAATTTTTTTCTTAAATTTTTGGAATAACATTAAAAATGATCGATCTTGATGCCCGAACGGTTGGGTTGTCAAGAAATATTTTTTAAAAAATCGAATCCTTAAACCCTGACAAAACCCTATTTAGGGGTTCCGGTCAAAGTACTAGTTGACCGTTCGATTACCTAATCAAATAAAAAAAAAATTGTAAAATTTTGGGAATAAAATTAAATATGATGGATCTTGATGCACGAACGGTTGGGTCGTCGAAATTTTTTTTTTTAAAAATTGAATCCTTAAACCCTGACGAAACCCTTTTTAGGGGGTCAGTCAGAGTACTAGTTCACCGTTCAATTGCCCAATCATATAATTTTTTTTCCTAAAATTTTGGGAATAACATTAAAAATGATGGATCTTGATGCCCGTACCATTGGGTCATGGAGAAATATTGTTTAAAAAATTGAATCCTTAAACCTTGACGAAACCTTGTTTAGGGGTTCCGGTCAAAGTACTAGTTGACCGTTCAATTACCCAATCAAATAAAAAAAATTCTGTAATTTTGGGAATAAAAATAAAAATGATGGATTTGATGCCCGAACGGTTGGGTCTTCGAGAAATATTTTTTTAAAAATCGAATCCTTAAATCCTGACGAACCCCTGTTTAGGGGTTCCGGTCAAAGTACTAGTTGACCGTTCAATTACCCAATCAAATTATATATTTTTTTCTAAAATTTTGGGAATAATATTAAAAATGATTGATCTTGATGCCTGAATGGTTGGGTCATCGAGAAATATTCTTTAAAAAATCGAATCCTTATACCTTGACGAAACCCTGTTTAGGGGTTCCCATCAAATTACTAGTTCACTGTTCAATTACCCAATCAAATAAATTTTTTTTCTAAAATTTTGTGAATAACATTAAAAATGATGGATCTTGATGCCTGAATGGTTGGGTCATCGAGAAATATTTTTTAAAAAATCGAATCCTTAAACCCTGACAAAACCCTGTTTAGGAGTTCCGGTCAAAGTATTAGTTGACCGTTCAATTACCCAATCAAATATTTTTTTTTAATTTTAGGAATAACATTAAATATGATGGATCTTGATTCCCAAACGGTTGGGTTGTCGAGAAATATTTTTTAGAAAATCGAATCCTTAAACCCTGACGAAACCCTGTTTAGGGGTTCCGGTCAAAGTACTAGTTCACCGTTCAATTACCCAATCTAATAAAAAAAATTCTCAAATTTTGGGAATAACATTAAATATGATGGATCTTGATGCCCGAATGGTTGGGTCGTTGAAAAATATTTTTTAAAAAATCGAATCCTTAAACCCTGACAAAACCCTGTTTAGGGGTTCCGGTCAAAGTACTAGTTGACCGTTCAATTGCCCAATCAAATAATTTTTTTCCTGAAATTTTGGGAATAACATTAAAAATGATGGATCTTGATGCCCGTATGGTTGGGTGGTCGAGAAATATTTTTAAGAAAATCAAATCCTTAAACCCTGACGAAACCCTGTTTAGGGGTTCGGTCAAAGTACTAGTTGACCATTCAATTACCCAATAAAATAAAAAACAATTTCTGAAATTTTGGGAATAACATTAAATATGATGGATCTTGATACCCGAACGGTTGGGTCGTCAAAAAATATTTTTTAAAAAATCGAATCCTTAAACCCTGACGAAACCCTATTTAGGGGTTCCGGTCAAAGTACTAGTTGACCGTTCAATTGCCCAATCAAATAATTTTTTTTCCTGAAATTTTGGGAATAACATTAAAAATGATGGATCTTGATGCCCGTACGGTTGGGTCATGGAGAAATATTTTATTAAAAAATCGAATCCTTAAACCCTGACGAAACCCTGTTTAGGGGTTCCGGTCAAAGTACTAGTTGACCGTTCAATTACCAAATCAAATAAAAAAAAATTCTGTAATTTTGGGAATAACAATAAAAATGATGGATTTGATGGCCAAATGATTGGGTCTTCGAGAAATATTTTTTTAAAAATCGAATCCTTAAACACTGACGAAACCCTGTTTAGGGGTTCCGGTCAAAGTACTAGTTGACCGTTCAATTACCCAATCAAATAATTTTTTTTTTCTAAAATTTTGGGAATAACATTAAAAATGATGGATCTTGATGCCCGAAAGGTTAGGTCATCGAGAAATATTTTTTAAAAAATTGAATCCTTAAACCCTGACGAAACCCTGTTTAGGAGTTCCAGTCGAAGTACTAGTTGACCATTCAATTACCCAATCAAATAAATTTTTTTTTTCTGAAATTTTGGGAATAACATTAAAAATGATGGATCTTGATTCCTAAACGGTTGGGTCGTCGAGTAATATTTTTTTAAAAATCGAATCCTTAAACCCTGACGAAACCTTGTTTAGGGGTTCCGGTCAAAGTATTAGTTGACCGTTCAATTACCAAATTAAATAATTTTTTTTTTGAAATTTTGGGAATAACATTAAATGTGATGGATCTTGATGCCCGAACAGTTGGGTCCTCAAGAAATATATTTTGAAAAATCGAATCCTTAAACCTTGACGAAACCGTGTTTAGGGGTTCCGGTCAAAAAGTAATAGTTGACAAATTACCCAATCAAATAAAATTTTTTTTCTGAAATTTTGGGAATAACATTAAAAATGATGGATCTTGATGCCCGTGTGGTTTGGTCATCGAGGAATAATTTTTAAAAAATCGAATCCTTAAACCCTGACGAAACCCAGTTTAGGGGTTCCGGTCAAAGTATTAGTTGACTATTCAACTACCCAATTGAATAATTTTTTTTCTGAAATTTTAGGAATAACATTAAATATGATGGATCTTGATGCCCGAATGGTTGGGTCATCGAGAAATATTTTTTGAAAAATCGAATCCTTAAACCTTGACGAAACCCTGTTTAGGGGTTCTGGTCATAGTACAAGTTGACCGTTCAATTACCCAATCAAATAATTTTTTTTTCTAAAATTTTGCGAATAACATTAAATATGATGGATCTTGATGCCCGAACGGTTGGGTCATCGAGAAATATTTTTTAAAAAATTGAATCCATAAACCCTGACAAAACCCTGTTTAGGGGTTCCGGTCAAAGTACTAGTTGACCGTTCAATTACCCAATCAAATAAAAAACATTTCTAAAATTTTGAGAAAAACATTAAAAATGATGGATCTTGATGCCTGTACGGTTGGGTCGTTGAGAAATATTTTTTAGGAAATCTAAACATTAAACCCTAAACGAATTAATTTTTAAAAATTGAAATATTTTTAAATTACCAATAATTTTTTTATCTGATTGAACTTAAGTCTTTTGTTTAGTGGTGTTGACTGTTGAGCATCAGTTTTTCCCTAAACAAATTAGCATAATTCCTAATTTGCCAAAAAAAATTTCAATCTAAATTATCTAAACATTTTTTTTTCTAATTCTTTAATTTTAAGTAAAAACAAAAGGTGTAAAATAGTTGGGCGGCAACTTTCCCCCCGATTCTCACAGAATGATTGCAAGTCCACTCACCCTTTTACCCTAAAATCGCTAAGTCCACACACACACACACACACTAATAGCCGCTCAACACTAATACACTCAACGCTCAATCGTAGAACACTAAGCTCAATCGAAGAACATAGACAGTTGCCCAGAGGTTTATTTCTTATTTATCCTTTTCTCTTTTTACTTATTTCTTTTCTTTTCCTTTGAATTTTTCTTTAGTTGTTATTTCAATTTGGTACTTTTTATGTTTTTGTATGTTGCATTGTATTAGTTTGTTGTTATTTGATGGGTTGACTTCGATTTTTTACGTGAAAATTTTGTATGTTGACTTTAATGGGTTTTAGTTGTTATTTCGATTTTGTACTTTTTATGTTTTTGTATGTTGCATTGTAATAGTATGTTGTATTTGTTACTGTAATCTTCTCTGTTGTGATGTAATAAGTCTTATGGTTATTCAATTGAGCTTATTGGTTCATAATTTTAAGTATTGTGACTGTTTAAGTGATGATATTGTGAATACATTGCGTAACAGCCGTAGTTTAGATTTTGAGATATCGTAATTGGTTGAGTGAGCTGTATGATTCTTTTTGTTGGTATCGTAATTAGTTTAAATTCTTAGTTTAGATTTTGAGATATCGTAATTTAGATCTTGTCGCTTGCTTATGTAAATTGGCGTGTTGTTCCTAACCAACTAAAGAAGAAAATGTGGGACTATACTAGGGTTAACACTATTACCAACACATTAGTTTCAATTAATTTCATGTTTATGCACTAAATTAATGAATTTAATGTTTAATATATCGTGGGACCGTTATATAATTCCGTATAACGGGCAACGCTGGGTGGACAAGACAATTAGTACATCTTGGAGGGTGTACAAATCTCGTGTGAAGGAGAGGTATTATAAAAAGTATGAAACTGACGAGGACAGGACGGTAAATAGGCCGAATACGAATCCTTTGGAGGATTTTAAGCTGTTGGTGAAATATTGGGGAGACGAGGCAGTTCAGGTATTCTAATACACTTTTTCAATCTGATTATTATGATTTAATAAATGATCAAAACAAAATTGTGCACTGAGTATATTTGTACTTTTACAGGAAGTAGCAAAGGAAAATGAAGCACGAGGTGCTTCAATCACTGACACACACTCTAGGTCCCAACAGTATGGCACAAGTTAGAGAGAAGTAGTAGGTGTCTTTCTTTGTCCACATTTATATTTTTTAGGATAAACTGATTAAAATGGTAATACTGAGTTAACTACACATAACATTTTTTATTAAGTTTAGCAATAGTACAGCCTACCCTGAAATTTGAACCATAACTATTTTATTTTATTAAATTTAGCATCCATAATCAATATATCTACTATTTTTCATTTTGCCCTCCTTGAACAAGCAAATCAAAATGATGACCGTAAATTTGCTTTTGATTTTGATTTTCCTTTGTTATTTTCATTTTAGTATTATATAAGAAATCATATTAGAATTTGTAAGTTAGAAGTCCTCTTCATAATAAAATTTACTAGTTATAAAGTTTAGAGGCCGGATACTCTCATTTTTTTCAATTTACTATTACAATGCATTTTTTTGGCTTGTTTTATATTTAGTTCTATCTGATTTGTTTTTTTTTGTCTTGGTTCGCCTCTGCTACTAAATATAATTATATAATTTCTAATTTTCTTTATTCTTGTAGTAAATGCTAACAATGAGCTTGGATAACCTTATACTCTTCATTTTATTTGGAATCTCATGAGCGAGAAGAGGGTCGTTCATACAAGACTAATACAGCTGAAATTAAAAAAACAATTGTAAGTACTTTACTTGTTTGATACTTACAAATCAATATTGGTTTACTTGGTCGAATTTATGGCTTTTCTTTTACAAATTAAGAGAAAAAGAAAGACTTTGACTGTTGGTTTATTTGGTCAGATTATTTGGTAGGAAAGACTATATAGCAATATTTAAAGTACGCCTAAAAACAAACATGTTGGTCCTTGCAATATATAATTGTATGACTAACTTGATTAATTTTTCACAATTTTTTTCTTGTAGAATAAGGTTAAAGAGAAGGTGGCTGCAGGTGAGGATGCATCAGAACTGATTGCTAATGGCAAGTCTGATGGTCGAGAATGGCTAAAAAGCAGACATGGTAAAAGTTCAGGTTCGGCATCGACTTCGGCTCCTGTTGACCCTTTTTTAGAGGATGTAACTGAGAAGATAAAGCGAGATCTGGAGGTTGAATTGGAAGCAAAGGTGAAAATGAAAGTCCAGGATAAAGTGTCGATGTTGCTTAAAAAGCTAGCCGAAGCAGATCCTGGTTTGAATCTGGACATTGTATACTTTTATGCTACTGCTTCAAGCGAGGATGATGAAAATGCAATCCCAATGACTGTCGGCGCTTCTACTTAGTTCTTTTTTTACAATCAGTAGTATCATGGACTACTTTGGTTATCTTTTGTCGTATCTTTTGCTTAGTTGTTTAATAACTTTGGTTATCTCTTGTCTTGTTTGGTACTCTGTAGTATGCTGCTTAGTACTCTAGTATATATGTTCCTTGGATGATATGGTGGAGCAAGACCATATTTTTGGTGAAATGGTGAATAATGGGAGGAGTTGGATTATATGTTTATGAGGTGTACTCGTGTAATTGGATTTTATGTTTTGAGGTGTACTGGTGGAGTGGTGGTGTTGGATTGTATGTTTTGTTGGTTGATTTTGTAAAGGGTTTGATATATATATATATATATATATATATATATATATATATATATATATATATATATATATATATATATATATATATATAAATCTGATCTTGCAAAATTTTCAATTTTAGTGTTGCAATTGCTATAGTTGCTAGAGTTGCAATATTAAATTTTAGTGTAACATTAGAATACATAAGTGTTAAATTAGCCTTATTGCAGTGTTGCAATAGATAATTACAGTGTTACATTAGATAATTATGTAGTATTGCTATAGGTAATTATGTAGTGTTGCATTAGAAAGTGGACCCCACATACCACGTGGCAGGTGGGCCCCACAACTGCCACATGTCAGTGTGGATTCCACACCTGCCACGTGTCAGTGTTGCCCTACACATGTCACGAGTTAGTGTGGGCCCCACAATATGCCACGTGGCAATGAGGTGCCACGTGTCACACTACAAGAAATCTGACATTTAACTACTAATAGTTTAGCTACCAATACATATTCGTAGATAAATCTATGATTTACATACCAATATGTAATTGTAAAATTTATTGGTAGGTAAATAGTATATTCTTTTAACCTTTAATGTAATTGGAATATTTTTAAATTTTACTTCAAAATTTTATCCCTTTTTCTATGCTTTTAATTTTGTACATAAATAAAAATGTATGCATAAGATTGACGTGGCAAATTTAGTTCTGTATACGTAATTGCAAATTCAGTTAAAGTCAAGAAATAGCCACATCATCGAATGACGATTATACAAAATAATAAAGTCGTATTTTTCATTCTTTAAGGTTGTAATTGCTGCTACCCATAGTTAATAATCTAAATAGAACCCATTTTCTTTTTCAGTCTAATAAAAACAAAAGTTACGAACGGGGATGCGTGTCTGTATTATATATGCCTGAGTCTAAGGAAACCGGAAATCTGCGTGCGGCATATGAAATGTTTTGGTAAATTGGTGTTTTGGTTTTGGATTAGGTTGTGTGAAAAAATTTAGTAACTTTGGCTCATTTTAGTGTGAAATGTTTTCTCTCCATTCTATGTGAGAGTTTTGTGGCCTCTTCGTTCAAACTCTTTTCTGGAGAGTGAATCGTAAGAGTTTTTTTATGGCTCGTTACAATGATTCAAACGATCAATTTAATTGGCTTGATATTGATGATGAGGAGAATTATGCTTTTGTCTTTGGGGAGGAGGTTGTTATTGAGGCAAATAAGTATGATCTTTGTGTAGTGGGTAGATTTTTATCGGAGAAACGTATCAATGTAAATGCAATGAGAACTAAGATGGTAGATATTTGGAGGCCGGCAATGGGGATTAATATCAAGAAGTTAGAGCCGGGAATTTTCCTGTTTCAATTTTACCATAGGAAAGATATGAATTGGGTTCTTAAAGGAGGTCCGTGGTCATTTGATAATGCAATGATGGTGATGGAAGAGGTCCTGAGTGGTGAAGACCCACTGAATGTTCCGTTGTGGCATATCAACATGTGGATGCAAATATATGATCTTCCATCAGGGTTCATGTCAGAGGGGGTGGGCAAACAACTTGGAGACTTTTTTGGAACGTTCGTTGAGTATGATAGTAAAAATGATACAGGTGCTTGGAGGGAATATATGCGTATTAGAGTTAGAGTGGATGTCAGAAAGCCGTTGAAACGTAAGAAAAAGATAATGAAGAGGAATGGTGAGGAAGTGATGATATCATGTAAATACGAGAGGCTGGGAGAATTTTGTTTTACGTGTGGTATGGTGACACATACGGAGCGTTACTGTTGGAAGTTTCTTAGTAAAACAAGCGATGATGGGAATAAGGAATGGGGGAGTTGGCTTAGAGCTGCTCCTAGAAGACGTGGTGGTTCGGCGAAAAATAGGTGGCTAAGGGAGGAGGATGACAAAGACTGGGAGGCGCGTCAGGGGCGTTACAATTCAGTTCCGAAATTTGGGGGATCCAGTAGTAGTAAGGAAGTCAGTAGCGTGATTACAGGAAGTTCAAAAAAGCAAGAGTTACATAATCTACGGGATATTGTTAATCCCTTATTTGTAGCAGAGCAACTTGTGGAGGTTAGGAGGGAAAATTCAAATTTTAGTGAAGATATTGGGCTGGATAAGGATGAGTTGATTGGGCTTCAAATTTCGAAAAGGAAAAGATTGAGGGGTGGGCCAGGCAAGTATGATATTATGGACACACCAGGTGGGCTTCCAAGTGTAACTGATTTGGATCTAGTTACTAAAAATAAGGATGATGTGCTTTCTGGTTTGGATTGTACAACATCGAATAACTCTGAACTGGCTAAGCTTGATCAGCAAGCTAGTCGGACGTCATGAATACTGTAAGTTGGAACTGCAGGGGCCTGGGAAACCCTCGTGTAGTTCGTGCTTTAAGGGAAGTTGTCAAGTCTCATAATCCTAGTATTTTATTTCTTATGGAAACTTTGTCGAGTAAAGATAGATTAGACAATATTTGTGGTAAGTTGGGCTTTGATAATCAATGTGTAGTGGACTGTATTGGTAGAAGTGGGGGTATTGCTCTGATGTGGAAAAGTAGTATTAAGTGTAAGGTCGTTGATGTTGGGAATAATTTTGTTGATGCCCACATTACTAACAGCAATGGGGTGGAATGGAGGCTGACAGGTTTTTATGGTTACCCAGAACGTGCGCGTCGAAGGGCTTATTGGGAGTTGTTGAAGCAGTTAGCTAGCAGGTCTATCTTACCATGGTTAGTTATGGGTGACTTTAATGATATGATAAGCATTGCTGATAAGAAAGGGAATATTGCTCATCCTCATGCGCTGCTGGAGGGTTTTAAGCAAACTGTTACTGCATGTGGCTTGATAGAACTGGATCTTTTGCGGGGAATTTTACTTGGGAGAAAAGTCGTGGTACTAATGATTGGGTGCGTGAGAGATTGGACAGGGCGTTTGCTACAGGTCCTTGGTGGAGTTTGTTTCCGTTATGCAAACTGTCCGTGCATCATTATGTGTACTCTGATCATGATCCAATTCAACTGGAATTCTATAATACTGAATTTTCTAAAAAGAAGTTCAGATTTAGATTCGAGAATGTTTGGTTAAAGGAGGAGAGTTTTAATGAAGAAGTCTCAGCTCACTGAAAAGCTTTGAAGCCTAGTCATTTTCTTCCCAAGATGTTAGAATTGTCGAGTTTTATGGAAAAATGGGGGAGAAAGTTCTTTAACAAATTCCGTGAGAAAATAAAAAAACAAAAGGAGCTGGTGCTATCTTTTGAGGATTGTGCCGATGAAGTATTAACAGGGAAATATTTTGCAGAGAAGAAGATTCTGGAAGACCTGATGTTAAGTGAAGAAATTTATTGGCAGCAAAGGGCCAAATCTTTCTGGCTACAGGATGAAGACTCGAATTCGAAGTATTTCCATGCTTTTGCTACTAGTAGAAAGAAAAGGAATCAGGTAAACTATCTTAAAAATGAGAGTGGAGAAGTTGTGAGCAAGCATGAGGAAATGTATGACATTGTGAAAAATTAGTTTACAAAGATTTTTGGTGGAGAAGTCAATTTGCAGAGGGATAGTTTGGAGATGCACGAAGCTGTTATTACAGAAGATCAAAATCGAAAAATTATAGCAGAGTTTATAATGGAGGAATTTTCAGTTCCTGTTAAGCAAATGCATCCGGACAAAAGTGCTCGTCCAGATGGCTTAAATCCTGCATTTTATCAACATTTCTGGAATCTTTTTGGCAAAGAAGTTTTTCAAACGTGCAATAAATGGTTAATAGACCTGGGTTTTCCCCTTGGTTTAAATGATACAAATGTAGTGTTAATCCCTAAGAAAGATAATGCAGACGAAATGAAGGATTTACGACCTATAGCTCTTTGCAATGTTCTTTACAAGGTTATAGCAAAAGTTCTAGCTAACCGGTTGAAGGTTATCTTGCCTGGTATCATTACTGACAATCAATCAGCCTTTGTCCCGGGAAGAAACATCACTGATAATGTTTTGCTTGCGTTTGAGCTTCTGCATTATATGAAACAGAAGAAAAAAGGAGCAGAGGGTGAGGTGGCTTTGAAGTGGGATGTTAGTAAAGCTTATGACAGAGTAGATTGGGAGTTTTTGATCCACCAAATGAAGCAGCTAGGGTTTGACAGTACATGGATTGCTTGGATTCAGTTATGCGTTATGACGGTGTCCAATTCTGTTAATTTTAACGGTTCTCAGATAGGCCCTATCACTCCAGTTTGGGGATTAGGTCAAGGCGATCCTTTATCGCCTTACTTATTCTTGTTTTGTATGGAGGGGTTATCACGTATGTTAAGCAACGCAACTGATGAAGGAAGGGTTAAAGGATATAAAGTATGCTCACAAGCACCTGTAATAATGCATCTGTTATTTGTAGATGACAGTTTTCTTTTCTGCAAAGCTACAGTTGAGGAGGTAATGGAAGTTAAGTCAATTTTATAGAGATATGAGCTGCATTCGGGATAGGCTATCAATGTGCAGAAATCTGGGATTTATTTCAGTTCGAATGTAAGATTGGATAAGCAGGAAGAACTAAAAAATCTGGTGTCTATAGTGATCTTAGTACGGGGAAATATCTTGGTCTTCCGTCTTTCATAGGGAGGTCAAAGAAGTTGGTTTTTAATTTTTTGAAGGACTGTTTATGGAGTAAAATTCAGGGTTGGAGTGCAAAATGTCTTTCAAAAGCTGGTAAGGCGATTTTACTTCGATCAGTAGCTCAAGCAATTCCTTCCTATGCAATGTCGTGCTTTTTGTTACCAAAATATTTGTGTAGTGATCTTGAAAAAATGATGAATAGTTATTGGTGGGGTTCTCAAAACAATAGCAGGAAAGGGATAAGATTGGTTTCGTGGACCATTATGTGTATGGCAAAGGAAGCAGGTGGGTTAGGTTTTCGTGATCTTCAAGGGTTTAATCTGGCTCTTCTCGGGAAACAATGTTGGAACCTATTGAATAGTCCAGGGTCATTGGTGGCTAGGGTGTTTAAAACTAGGTACTATCCGGAGTCAAATCTTTTTGAGGCAGGTAGAGGAGGTGGTGCAAGCTTTGTCTGGTCAGGGCTGTGGCAAGCAAAAGAAGTTCTTAAGCAGGGTTTTAGATGGGTCATGGGGGATGGGAGGTCCATAAAGGTGAGTTCAGATGCTTGGATAAGGGGTAAGGATGGTTACAGGATTGATGAGCAGTATCGTCATTCGTTGAGTAGTCTAAAGGTTAATGATTTGTTTGTTCCTGATAGCAATGAATGAGACATTAACAAGGTGCACAGCTTGTTCTCAAGCAGTGATGCTAAGTGTATACTAGCAATACCTGTTCCTTAAAGTCAGGTTCAAGATCGTATAGTCTGGAGCTATTCTTTGGATGGGAAATACATTGCTAAATCAGGGTACAAATTCTGGCAGAAATATTTCAGTACTTGTAAACTGTTGGAAAAGAGTAAATGGTGGGGAAGGCTATGGTACATCCAAGTTCCACAGAAGGTGAAGGTTTTTTCGTGGAGAATATGTAGGGATAATGTTCCAGTTAGAGTCTTGCTGAAGAAGAGAGGAGTGAGTACACCTATTTTGTGTCCCTTATGTGGAGTCGATGTAGAGCACTTGAGACACATTTGTCTTGAATGTAGTTATGCAGAGGGTTGCTGGAATGAGCTGGGATTGGGTTTGGACACTTCTCAAATTTTATCTTGTTCTGAATGGTTACTACATACCCTGGCAGTTGAGCCTCTTGAAAAATTCGCTCAGATAGCAACAATCCTGTGGCGAATTTGGTCAGCTAGGAACTTGAAGGTGTGGCAGAATAAGAGTGTAACGACTCAGATGGCAATGCAGTGGAGCGTTCTTCAAGTTAAGCAGTGGCGTGATAGCCAGCAGTTAAAATTGGTGCGTAACAAAGGTAATGTGCAGGGTAACACAGAATCAGTAGCTAAATGGAATCCACCAGTTGAAGGCAGGAAAAAGATCAATGTTAATGCTCATGTAGTGGTAGGTAACTCTTGGTTTTCTTGTGGTCTTATACTAAGGGATCATGAAGGAAATTTCCAGGCAGCAAGAACGCATAAATTTGCAGGTGTAGTTCCAGTTGTCGAAGCAGAAGCCATGGAAGTTTCAGAAGCTATCAAATGGTTGTGTCTGTTGGATCTGCGAAATGTAGATATAGAGAGTGACTCTTTAATCACAGTCCAAGCCATCAGAAGTGCTTCAGAAAATTACTTAGAGGTGGGTAGTGTGTTCCAGGATTGTCGTAGTATGTTGAAAGCTCGTAGAGATATCTCGATTTCATATGTTAAAAAGCAAGTTAACAAGGTAGCTCATTTAGTAGCTAGAGTACCTTGTGATGTTAATTGCTTTATCGATTTTCAGACTCCTCCACATTCTGTGTTGGAGTATCTTGTAAGAGAAAGTTTGTTGGATTAATAATATTTTTCCAGTTTAAAAAAAAAAAAGTTACGAATGGGTGTACAAATTTTATTTTTTATATTTCAATTTATAAATTTTGTGGCCGTATCATGTTCCTGGTGTACTAATTTATGAAAACTAGTTTTTTTTTTCCTAATTAATATGGTTCACAATTTTCATATAGTCCAGTTTAATTTTTTTTTTAGCTGTTTACTAAATTTGAAATTTTAATATTTTGACACAAAAAGAACTACACATATTAATCTAAAAATGAATTTTTGGATCATCACAATATAAGTAGCACAATCATCCAAATTTATAATTTTATAAATGAATAAATGTTGGGATATTTACATAAATACATAAGATTTTAACAATTCTTTCCAATATTACTACCATCCAACTATCATTTCACTTCTATAAAATCATTTTTTATAGAAACCCGGCAATCAGAAATTTGTAGCATCGAAGTTGCAAATGAGTTTGCAAAAGTTGCAACTGAGGAAGGTAGTATTTTTGGAATATTGAAAACATGGTCCAATAGTTAACATGGATGGTTTTGAAAGTATCCCATAAATGTTCTCAAAAAAGGTGTGCTCTAAACTCATGCCGTGTCAACTGTTTTTTGGGCTTAAATGATATTTATGGTATATGAAATATCTATATATTATTAATTAGTACTAGTTTATAACCCGGATGTACGAGTTTCTTTTAATATGTTATAAATTTTATTTTATTCTATAATTATGTTTTTATATAATTATTAATTTTATAATTAATTTTAATATTAATTTAATAAGATTTGAAGTAAACTTAATAAATGATTTGCGTGTTTTAAAATTTATAAAATAAAATTTTAAGTTAAATATGTGGTTAACAAAATTTGAACCTTGAATATTTAGTAAATTAATTTAATCATTAAATATACCTTATAATTACATCTAACGGTTTTATTAATTACTAAAAATCTAACAGTAATATGGTGTCATATTTTTAGGTATACATTAATGATTGTAAATTTATGTTTTAAATTAAAAGGTAGTGTATTTAATTAGATAAGAAATATTAATGATTGGAAGATTATGATTGCAAAATTATGTTTTAAATTAAAAGGTAACGTGTTTTAATTAGAAAAGAATTATTAATAATTGGAAGCTACGATATTTTAGGTACACATAAAGGGGTAATATGTTCAATTAAAAGTAAACGTATCTTAAATTGATTGAAAGATATAATATTTTAGGTATTTATTAAATTGTAGTTAATAGTACAATTATGTTTTTATATAATTATCAATTTAATATTTTTTTAAATTTTAATTTAACATTATTTAATATACTCATATTTACGTATTATACTAATATTTTCTTATTATAAACAATGTACAGGGATTTTCAATATATTTTATTAATAATTGGAAATATGGTGTGATATTTTTGAGTATATATTAATGATTGTAAGATTAATTTTAAATAAAAAAGGTAACTTATTTTAATTAGAAAGAAAATATTAATGATTAAAAATATGGTACGATTGATGTTTTCATAAAAGGTAATATCTTGAATTAAAAGTAAATATGAAAATGGCAATAACTAGTTACCATTAATTATATTTTGTCATTATTTATTTTAAAAAATAGGATAACCAAACCGACCAAACTTTCAATCTTTCGGCTTTAATATATTAGTATAGATTTAGGTTCTATTTTATTTTTGCCATATATTTAGGTTCTGTTTAGAATTGTTGTTAAATATTGTTGTGCGTGTTGTTAAAATAAGTGTTGTCGCGAAAATCACATAAATATTTGATAATATTTTTGATATATGAACAACTGTTCCACTAATTAAAAGATGTCACTTGACATTCGAGAATAATTTCGGAAAACATTTGGGATCCCTAGTATTGCTCAATATAAAAATAGCTGTCAGTAATTAACATTGGGATGGCTTTATTGTTTCTGACAAAGATAATCATCACTTTTATCTTCTAAACAATTTAAATATTAATCTTAAATTCAAAACGAAAATGTTAGAGTACCAAGCAAAATCTAAAAAACAAAAATCTTAAATGCTATGTGTTTTCTTACTATTGGTTAATTATATATAATTAATGATGTGAACCTCACATACATTCATATGATTCCCATCAATTGAAACTCTCTATTTTGCCAACTATTCCACATTATTCTAGAGATTATTTAGAATATAGTTTTTGATTTCCAAGTATAACTCATTCGAAAATAAGGTCATAAAAACGGAATCACACTTAATCATTAGAGACACCGTCTAAGTAATTATAGAATAATCAAGGATAAATGTGGTCACTAAACAAAATTAATTTAATATTTTTATATATAATTATTAAATACATAATTATTTTTATTTTTTTTGATTTTACGTGTTATCATCAAATAGTTAAACAAATTTGAAAATATAGTATTATAAAAAGAAATAGATGTTACGAAATTTAAATTTTGAATTGGGAATCAATTTAAGAGTAAAAATTAATTGAGTTCGTGCCTTAACCGTTTAAAATAGAAATCATATATATGAGAACACTATTTTAATTTTTTATTAATTTTTAAATTTCTAACTTTTTAGTCTTTAATTCCTTTTTTACATATTATTAATTTTTACCTATGAATCCGATTTTGTGCGGATCAATTCGATTTTTGACTAAATAATCCGATATTTACCAAGTCTTCACCGATTTTAATTATAAACAATTTTTGATCCATTTCTAGCATAATTGAATTGATTAGTTACCATTTAACGATTAACTGACATTAATTTTGATTCTAACAATGCTCGAAACACTTTATTCATAACCATGATTTGGTTTAAATTTTAGTAAAACAATAGTATTAATCAATTTTTTTACATGTATTGTAGTCGTACACTTTTTGGTGAAATGTTGTTTGCATTTTAGCATATTATTATTAATAAACATCTATATAATCTTATAAACTACTCTCAAAAGTTCAAGTTTCGAATTCAGTCAACAACATATTACAAATAAAATTTTATATTATTTATTACAATTAAAATTTTATAAAATAATCCTATAAAATATTAATAATAAGCTAAAAAAAACTTACCCTAATATCGCACTGGATAGTTAGTATTATATTCAAATTTTGGCATAGTACTATAGTGTAGAATATGCTCTAAAACTAGAAAAAGAGCGGATGGAGTAAATTTCACAATTTCCGAGCTGAAGTTTTCCAAATTTTTTAATATAGCGGCAAGTGAACTATATTGACTTATGTGACGGTTATGCCAAAATAGCGATTATAACTCTCTTAGATATGCTTAATTTATCAACACATGCACATCCCAAAAATTAAGCAGCATAAGTGAGAGTGACATTGATTTTTCTTCAACGCGGCAACAAACCTCCAATTTAATTACCAATATCATTACGAAATTGGGTAACTTGTGAAGATTGTTCCACCCACGTGACTTACTTTTCTTTGGTCATTTCTCCATAATAGTAATGTTCTCCTCTTTTTGTACACTTAAGTATTTTTTTATACTGTATATCGTATATAGGTATAAATGAGCCAGTTTTTCATTGTCATTTTATATGTGGAGTTCAATACACTTTGTGTAAATAAATGGTACCCGTTTTAATGCCTTCTATTTCTTGATTTAGGAGATGCTAATTAGAATTTATATAGCTAGAAAGATAATCATTGTTCACTCACAAGGAGAGATTAAGTTGCATTTATGATATGCTAATTAGAATTTATACAGCTAGAAAGATAGTCATTGTTCACTCACAAGGAGAGATCAAGTTGCATGGCTCACCCTGAGGTATACAAAGTTCTCCGTCCTCTGTTTTTAATATTAATTGTTTTGTAAAAGTATACCATTTGACTGTTAACTTCTGAATGTAACAGGTACATGAGCTTGAAAAAGTTATTGGTAAGAGTGCCTATTCGAATGCTCTAAGGAATTTCCCACAGAAAGTTCAAGAGATGATTGTAAATCATTTTCTCTCAGCCTTCCTCTGTAAAACTTCCAAGTCGTCATTACTTTGTATGTCATTTAGTTTTCTAAACTAAAAGTCATGATATTTCAACTAGCTTTCCTTTTTTCGGAAAATCCATAAAATAAATACTATAAGTTTACTAATACTTAATTATTGATTGTATTTAACAGGAAAGCATAAAGTGACGAAACAAGATCACAGAAATGATGCTAAGACAAGACAATATAAAGTACGGAAAGATGGTTATGAAACCCACTATAGAAGCCGAAGCAACTGGCATGGTAACAGTATACGAAATACAACATGAATTCGACCAATATCAATGTTAAGTCCCGAAATATCGTAAGGGGGGGTTGAATACGATACTACCAAAAAAATATAATTCCGAGAATATATCTTTATTGATAATAAACTCGAAGGGGTGTTACAACTTCTAATCCAATGGATTAGCTTCAAAAGCAAAACACTCCTAAGGATAGTTCAGGCACGAGGACCTTCTACCCGACACTTCCTGAAAGCGGGCTAAGCCGGCTTCCCTCCTAGATGGACTGTCTAGCAGCTTACACGGAGAAGATATAAGAGAGAGAAGAGAAAGTTGTGTGTTGAGGTGTGTTTTGAAATGAAATACAACAGGCCTATTCATAGGCTGAAGGAGGGAACTATTTCACCTACCATTTACTATTTTAACAACTCGCGTGGGCCCCACCAACCACTATTTGAATATTACTACTATTCATCACCTACCACTGTGGGCCCCAACAGCCACTATTTGCACAGTACCACTATATTTGCACAGTAACCGTGCAGTGCATAGTAACCTTGCATAGTAATTATGCATAGTAACTTTGTATAGTATTACTAATTTTGGCTGCTTCTTTTGGGCTTCTCTCTTCTTGAAATATTCTGTCTGTCCTTGATCGTCAATCTGCTTTATCAATTTTCTTTCTGAATAAATGTGTTGATCCTTCTCGTATGTGCTGACACTTAATGCACTGGTCTGGTTCACAAGTGACTAGCACTGATCTTGATCTTCACACCTTAGTTACATTCCAATTGATTAGCCTGCAGTAGTATCTTCAAATAATATAAATACATCAAATCTTTTGATCCTTGTTGATGCCTGTTCTTCAAATTTCACGATCCCTGTATAGAGTTAATATTATTTACCTTTTATCCTAGTGAGTTATATATGTCCTCTATTACATATTACATTACATTATGCTTTACAATCTCCCCCTATTTGATTGTTAGGGTTTGATAAGCAAATTCCTAGAGGATAACTCAACTGATACAACAACAAATAAAGTTCAAAGATAAATAATATTAAAGTGCATTCTGGATCATATATATACATTTTCCAGATTTCTAAAATTAACTAAGTGCAAGATAATTGTTCCTTTAGACTGAACAAATCTTCAAGTTTGCCTTTGCTTTTTTTCCACATAGCACTAATACTCCCATTAGCTTTTCCTTTCCTAAAATAAAGTTAATTCCGTGTCAACAACCTTTTCCTTGCCCTTACGCCTAGTAGATTTTTCTTGGTCATCCACCTTCTCCCCCTCAGTTGGGTTATCCTCTAGAGTAGTAGGATTTGGAGTTGGTAAATTAGACGAAGATGGCTTTACCAAGGAGTTGATTGCATCATTTAACTGGGTTGCCATGGTATTCAATTGAACTTGGAATACATCATGTTGAATAAGTTGCAAATTTTTGATTTCTGCAACGGACTTACAGATATTTGGCAACTCTTTCTCCATTGTTTGGACCCATGTAAGAAGTCTGCTGTATTCTTTTCTGGTTACAGGTGCTTGTGGTTGAGTAGGTTGCTTACTCGTACGTTCTGTAGTGTTTCACTCAACAGTTGCCGTTACCTCAGGTTCATTGTGTATACTCCGTTTTGAATGAGGTAGAGCGGCTGATGTAACTAACTCCTTATGTGGTGCTGCTGAGGCACTATCTCCCTCAATAATGTGAATGACTGGTCGTTTAAGTGACAATTGGGGTGTGGGAGTTTGTTGTGTTTGTGTTTGAATTTGTAGAATGGGCTCTTGGACCTGTGTTAGAGTTGGTTGGATTTCCAGCTCTTGGTCGGGTAAGATGGCCACTAGGGGCTGTGGAAACTGTATTTTCTGTGACAGAATAGGGAATACAGAGGTTGAAATAGAATGGAATGAAATATTACCTTGTCGTATACCTCCTCTCACTGGTCTTGGTAACAACGGAAGTGGGACAGTCTTTAGATATCCAGTTAGGACTGTAGGCACATCCGTATAGTTCTTTTTGCTTATGTAATTAATTACATTCGTCTTCATATAAGAATTCCACCTTTTGACCATTTTCCAAGTGTACCCTCTCTTCATCATTCAAAAAATCATATATTAGCTGTGGAAACCTTGGATATAGACATTTGATATTTTGAGTCTGAACATTGATAGAATATAATTTACATATATTTTAGAGGATTTTATTCCCACATTTAATGAGCTTTTGCGAATAATCGTGTCGATTTAATAAGTTTTATTGGAGTTTATTGCAGGAAATAAATAATTCCCAAACTTGGAAGGAATTGAGTTTATTTGGACTTAAATTACTAGAAAATTCGTAACTATTGGGCAGCTTGCGTGTACATCACTGTTTGGGCCATAACTTGAGTTTCAGACATCAGAATTGGGTGATCTTACAGCCCACGCGAAGATAACAGAATTTTCTACAAGTCAAAGGTGGTCCAATATCAATATTCCAACTGGAGAAGCCCAGAAACAGGCCTGAAAGACAGATGACGAATTTCACTTCCTGGAATCCTATTTCAATTCTAATTACGGCAAATCTTGGACAACAAATTCTTATCCAACACAAAGAGGGAAATTACCAGAAGTCTACGAGGCTTATCTAATTCAAGGAGGATATTTTTTTTATTCCTACTTCTATTACAATTGTAATATTTTATTAGCTGTTTCCTACTTAGTTTTGGTTAGCTAATTTTTAGGCTCCTGGTGCTTATATAAACACATCTAGGGGTATTGTTTTATCATCCAATCTTAGAGATCAAAAGCATTGGTACGTATACTTTTGTAAACACTTTTTCTCTATTCTTATAATTATGTGTTCTTATATTCATTCTTGTTTTGTTAATTCAATCATGTGTGAGTAGTTTATTAATCTAGGGTTGAGTTGAACCCTAGTTATGGTCGATGTGTGAATTCCCCAATTTGATTGTTTAATTGCTCTTGCTTATTGAGTTGTTTTAATTAGCAATTGCAGATCAGACGTGATTATGTGTATTGTTTGAACCATTATCTATTTATCAACGAGAGTTGGATTTAGATGGTTGTGATTTATCCAATAAGAACATGAACTTCTCCATGAGAATAGGTAGAACGGATTGTTAGGAAGTTAGGGTGCTGTTATTAATGTCTCTGAATTGCATGATACCATGAGAATAGGCTTGATTGTATTTTAGAGAAGTCATTAATACCCGAGAGGGATTATTGGTATTTATAGGGCGCATCTTTCCTGTTGAGTATTATACGATTAATTGGGGAGGAAAATTCACGATTGCATTGACCATGCTAGTGGGGATACTTAATTCTGGATGTTTTTAGATCTGATTAGTATAAACACAATTCTTCTTAGTATAAATTAGTTTAATTAAATCCTCAAAATTTATTGTGTTACTTGCTTAGCTAAATTAAATCAGAAAAAGACTGGTGATTGGCACTTTTGTCTCTGTGGGAACGACTCTGACTTACCCTACTGCATAGTTAGAAGGATTTGTTAGATTTTTATTATTTGATAGGCACGCGACAGCCTTGTCAAATTTTTGGCGCCGCTGCCGGGGACAAAGCAGTGTTAGATTGGTTAATTTTTGAGTTAGTTTAGCTAAGTTTTTTAGTTGTGTTGCTTCGGCTATTATTCTTGTTCTGTTTGATCTTTGCTTGTGGTTTTTCTTGTTTCTTGTAAAATTGATTTTCAGATTCCTATGACAAGAAATTAAGCGAGTAAAGAGAGGAGCAAGAAGAAAGCATGGAGGCATTGGTTGAGACTATGCGGGCATTTTCTCAAAAGATCAATGATATTGAGTCAAGAAATTCTTCTTTGTTTGCCACTTGTGATGTTTGCGGTATACAGGGCCATACTCAAAATAATTGCCAATTTAATATCCCTTACTACCCAATTCAAACACAATTTTGGGATGGTAATAATTTTTACAATACCCATGACCACCCTCACCAGCCATCACAATATAATCCTTATGCTGATACTTACACTTCTGGTTGGGAAGATTACACTAATTTTTCCTACCAAGACAATCCACCTCAGCCACCTGGTTTTCAACAAGCTCAACCTCAGAAATCTAACTTGGAGAATCTCATGGAAGGATTTATTGCTACACAGTCAAAGAAGAATGAGCATTTTGATTCGAGCATCAACGAGATAAAGGCTCACAACAAACTGATGGAAAACACTATCGCTCAGATTTCTCAACAGTTAAGCCAGCTCAATAAATCTTCAGGCCAACTTCCTGGTCAAACTGAGCAACCACAAAGGGGTCATATCAATGATGCAACTTTGTGGAGTGGTAAGGAGTTCAAAGAGTCACCAAACGAGGTTAGTAACAGTGAGCTAATTTTTGATGATTTTGATGATGAAGATGGTTATTTTGATAGTCCTACTCTTATTGACCCATACGCTTCTCAAGAAATTAACTCGTGTGAAAACTCTTTTGATAATAATGATGTTGATATCTTAGATGACTCTATTTGCATGCTATTTGACGAGGGTGATAGTATGGTTGTGGAAGATATAAATTTGAATAAGGATATTGTGATTCCCATTGTGGTAGATGAGATAGAACCGAATTTGGATACGCTTGACTTGAAGAATGCTAAGATTGAGAATGTGTATATGCCTGTTGTAGACCCGATTTGGGAGGGATTTGTGAAAAGTAGTCATAAATGGTTTGATGCGGATTTTGCTAAATTTTTTCACATCCCGAAATTTCGTGAGCATCACATGAGTCTCACATGCCAATTTATGTATCTTATTGGTTATCTAATTGGTGCTCACATCATTAGATTAATTCAAATTAGGAGATATGTACATTTATATGCTTTTTCGCCAGGATAATTGTCAATAGGCGTCGGGCTAACGACGTTAAACAAATGCGCTTCTTGGGAGGCAACCCATGAGTTTTTTTTAGCTTAGATATTTTTATTTTTATTTGTTTACTCCTACAAGGTACTTTGATGAATTTGGTGTGAGGTGTTTCAGGAACATAAAGAATTTTTGCAGGTTGATACTATTATGACAGATTTTAGCAATTCTTTTCCGGCCATACACGTCATGCTAAGGCATAGGGGAGTATTTCTTTCCTTCTTTTAATTAGTTAAAATACTTAGTATTGTGTCATTGAGGACATTGCCATATTTAAGTGTGGGGATGTGTTCTTTGTAGTATCATAGTATTAGTAGTATAATTAAAAAATATATAATAATTAAAAAAAACAAAAATAATTCTAGCCATGCGAAGATTACTTGTGTAAATGCACCCATGCATGCTGTTAGAAATCTTGTGTTTATGGATGCTTTTGATTGAGAGATGATATGTGATGTTCTTGTGCACACACGTACACTAGCAAGTAGAAACTGGTAGACTTATTGAATGTGGTAAGGGATTAGAATGACATGAATATGTGCAAGATAATTTGGTCTTTATGCTTTGAGTACAAGTAGGTACGTTAGAGAGACTTCTATTTGGGATTGATTGTGCTGCTTTTACACACCAAGCGAGTTTTGAGCCTATATGCATATCTTTTGCATGATTTTTCGTTTGCTTGAGTGTCCACTTGTTATTTGCATTGCTAGCACGTGTTTGAGGTCTTTCTTGAGACGCATGACATTAATTGGTGACAACATGATAAAGGCAATAGGTTAACCTCATATTTCCCATATTACCAAACCATTTATACATGATCAATTAGTTAACCCTTTGAGCTTAATCCTATTCTTTCGGTGACACACCACGTTACTTGCCATATATCCTTTTTATTGTATTGGCCTTACATTAATTTGAACCCAATTGTCAAAGGCTAGTATTGTTCTTAAGGGAGTAATAAGGTGTGCATGAAGGGGGGGTATTGATGATCATAACTTTGGGGAAATTTTGAGTTGGGTTGTGTACTTGTTAGTCGAAATTTGTAAAATATCAATGGATCATTGTTCTTGCTTGCTATTAGCTCTTTCTGGAAAAAAAAAAAAAAGAAAAAAAAGAAAAAATCAGAAAAAGAAAAAAATAATAATAAATTGGAGAGCATTCTTATCTTGTATGATCCTACTTTGATTCGGCTAGTCAAGTTGTTATAAATAAAAGCTCAAGTGTGGGGATGAAAGTATGGGAGTTGTTAATTTCATTGTTGAGTACTATGCTTTTGTCTTAACCTTCTTTGGCTTTACTTGACATACCTTGTCCCTAGCCTACATTACAACCCTAATAAAAGACCTTTTGATTGTCATTGATTGTGTATGTTGTGTTGAGAGTTAGATTGATACCACGTGTAAAGCATGCTTATGATATTGATGGAGTTGAGTGATATACTTACCACCCTGTTTGGAGTGAATATCTTTTGTGAGTGAATGGTGAGTTTTTGCTTTTGCATAGGAGATCCCAGGTTTTGTCTCAAAGATGTGCTCTTGTGTGCTTAGCATGTTTACCAATGATTTTTGCATTTGACATGGAATTCTATGATGTTATTCATGTGATTTGAGTATGCTATGTGGATACTTGCACTTTAGACACCAAGGCATTGCATTTTCATTTTGATTCTTAAGTGGATATGGCATGAGAGGACTTTGTGTGTGTGGTATTGTGTTGATGTGTGGTCTTTTGCATGAGCCAGATGGATTTTGTGGGTATATTCGCTATAAGCCCTCACGAGACCCTACTCGTCCACTAGGGCTACCTAGGGGTTTAAAGGACTTGTTGCATATGTTAAATGCAACCGTGATCACCTACGGAAGTGGTACTAATTAGTTAGTGTAGTTATTATTTTAGCTTGCACGAGGACGCGCAAAGTGCTAAGTGTGGGGATATTTGATAGAATATAATTTACATATATTTTAGAGGATTTTATTCCCACATTTAATGAGCTTTTGCGAATAATCGTGTCGATTTAATAAGTTTTATTGGAGTTTATTGCAGGAAATAAATAATTCCCAAACTTGGAAGGAATTGAGTTTATTTGGACTTAAATTACTAGAAAATTCGTAACTATTGGGCAGCTTGCGTGTACATCACTGTTTGGGCCATAACTTGAGTTTCAGACATCAGAATTGGGTGATCTTACAGCCCACGCGAAGATAACAGAATTTTCTACAAGTCAAAGGTGGTCCAATATCAATATTCCAACTGGAGAAGCCCAGAAACAGGCCTGAAAGACAGATGACGAATTTCACTTCCTGGAATCCTATTTCAATTCTAATTACGGCAAATCTTGGACAACAAATTCTTATCCAACACAAAGAGGGAAATTACCAGAAGTCTACGAGGCTTATCTAATTCAAGGAGGATATTTTTTTTATTCCTACTTCTATTACAATTGTAATATTTTATTAGCTGTTTCCTACTTAGTTTTGGTTAGCTAATTTTTAGGCTCCTGGTGCCTATATAAACACATCTAGGGGTATTGTTTTATCATCCAATCTTAGAGATCAAAAGCATTGGTACGTATACTTTTGTAAACACTTTTTCTCTATTCTTATAATTATGTGTTCTTATATTCATTCTTGTTTTGTTAATTCAATCATGTGTGAGTAGTTTATTAATCTAGGGTTGAGTTGAACCCTAGTTATGGTCGATGTGTGAATTCCCCAATTTGATTGTTTAATTGCTCTTGCTTATTGAGTTGTTTTAATTAGCAATTGCAGATCAGACATGATTATGTGTATTGTTTGAACCATTATCTATTTATCAACGAGAGTTGGATTTAGATGGTTGTGATTTATCCAATTAGAACATGAACTTCTCCATGAGAATAGGTAGAACGGATTGTTAGGAAGTTAGGGTGCTGTTATTAATGTCTCTGAATTGCATGATACCATGAGAATAGGCTTGATTGTATTTTAGAGAAGCCATTAATACCCGAGAGGGATTATTGGTATTTATAGGGCGCATCTTTCCTGTTGAGTATTATACGATTAATTGGGGAGGAAAATTCACGATTGCATTGACCATGCTAGTGGGGATACTTAATTCTGGATGTTTTTAGATCTGATTAGTATAAACACAATTCTTCTTAGTATAAATTAGTTTAATTAAATCCTCAAAATTTATTGTGTTACTTGCTTAGCTAAATTAAATCAGAAAAAGACTGGTGATTGGCACTTTTGTCTCTGTGGGAACGACTCTGACTTACCCTACTGCATAGTTAGAAGGATTTGTTAGATTTTTATTATTTGATAGGCACGCGACAGCCTTGTCAAACATCTCTTGTTCCCAATCGTTTCATTTTTAAAATGATTTTACCAAGCACTATTTTTCCAAAATTAATGCTCAAATTATTGGCGACTGCATACCCTATTTTTTGAATAAATTCAGGTATTCGATCTTGATTTGTTCTATCTGAGGAAAAAACATTGTTAAGAATGTGAAAGAAGAAATTCCAGTACTGGGTTAGAAATGTTCTAGAAAGATTACTAGTATTGAAATTGCAATCTTGGTAACTTATAAAACGAAAGAACATTTCAATCTGTTCAGGTGTAGGATCAGAAATGAGATTTTTCATAGGAAAATGGAGAATTCGATTAACATCTCGTTCAGTGACCCTAATCGACCTACCAAACAGTGGATATGTGATTGCATACCCGTCCTGTCCAGAAGTGTTAGCCGCACTACAATATAGTTCACGCAATGCATCATGGTTAAGCTACACTAGTGTAACTAAATCATAGCGAATTAATGAATGTTCATTCATAAATTGTGTCAAAGCCCGAAATTGCTCATCCAGAATGGTTTCGATTTGCTGAATGGAAATAGGATTAACTTCAGCAATTAAAAAGCTTCCCTGTAATGTCATTTTCAGAACTTTGAGGAAATTCAAAAACAAGGGTTAGTTTTTATAAATGATGATGTATAAAGCAAGAATATGAAATTCAATCTAAAAACCACTAGCTAGATTGAGAGATCTTTTCGATCAAAAAATGATGATGTTAAACACAAACAAAAACTCATCATTTATAAGGTTTCCAGGTTTAGTGGGTTAGGTGTGATAGTGACTGGTTATGTTGAAAAAATAACACTGCTCAATAATTTCTCACCTAATAACCTAATTAGCCGAAAAACATCTTATCACCGAAACCTATCAGCCTATACACATACACATATTTAATAATTCTAATTATTATGGATTTAAAAATAATCACGTAGTAAATCAAGAATAAATCCATAATAATCAGATAAACTCACAATTAAATAGACATAAAATTAACAAAATATCATTAATTGATATATGTCAATAAAATATTTATTTAATTATGCTACAATGATATCTCCAGAATAATCATGCAGACAAGCAAATAAAACAAACAAAAATCCAGATGAAATTCACTGGATGCAACTAATTGAACAGACGTTTTAAAAGATCATGTGAAATTTAACATACCAAGCTCACTTACCAACCTTGAAAAGGTTGTTTCATCCAAAGCTTTAGTAAAAATGTCTGCCAACTAGTTTTCACTAAGAACAAAATGCAGTTCCACAGTGCCTTCCATCACACGCTCCCTAATGAAATGGTATCTGATGTCTATGTGCTTGGTTCTAGTATGCTGCACTGGATTCTGTGATATTGCAATTGCACTAGTGTTGTCACAGAAAATTGGGATCATTTCAACTTTAACTCCATAGTCAAGTAGTTGATTTCTCATCCATAGAATCTGTGCACAACAACTCCCAGCTACTATGTATTCAGCCTCTGCAGTCGAGGTAGATACTGAGTTCTGCTTCTTACTGAACCATGTGACCAGCTTGTTTCCCAAGAATTGACAGGTTCCTGTGGTACTTTTTCTATCCATTTTGTAACCTGCATAATCTGCATCTGAGTAACCAATTAGATCAAAACCAGAATCTCTAGGGTACCAAATGCCAAGGTTTGGTGTTCCCTTGAGATATCTGAAAATCCTTTTAATACCTACTAAGTGAAATTCCCTAGGATCAGCTTGAAATCTAGCACATAATCATGTAGCAAACATAATATCAGGTCTACTAGCTGTTAAGTATAAAAGAGATCCAACCATGCCCCTATAGCTTGTCATGTCCACCTTCTTTTCCTTAGCATTCAGTTCAAGCTTAGTGGCAATGGTCATGGGTGTTTTTGCCGAAGAGCAATCTGCTAAATCAAATTTTTTAAAAGATAGGAAATGTATTTTGTTTTACTTATAAAAATTCCCTCATTCACTTGTTTAACTTGTGTAAAGCATAATGTAATGTAATATGTAATAGAGACATATATAACTCAACTAGGATAAAAGATAAATAATATTAACTCTATACAGGGATCGTGAAATTTGAAGAATAGGCATCAACAAGGATCAAGTCGCTGAAAGAAGTTCATTAACATGATCAAGCCTCAGTGACAAAATAAAATGTACAGATGATTCAGTTGAAGGGCCAAAAGATTCCAGTGATAAAGTTTTTATGGTTGCACAATTCTTAGCAGTGTTCTTAAAGACATGATACGAAGACCACGAGTGAATGTTAGTCGTCTGTGAACCAGACCAGTTGCACTAGGTGTTAACACTTCACAAAGGAATCGAAGTATCTAACTCAGAAAAACTATTAAGAGGTATGATTGAGTTTAGAGTAGTGTTGATATTCTCTAGTTAGTTGGAAGCTGAATATTTAAGGATGTCAAATTACTATTAATATAAATAGTATCCAAAATTACTATATGTGAATAGTAACTGAAATTACTATTCATATGAATTGTAATCGAAATTACAATTCATATGAATAGTAACAAAAAGTTTCAATCAGTAAAAACAAATTACATCAGGTGGGGCCATATTCAAATTACCTTTTGATATTAGAATGATTCGGCTGGAATAAGCAGGCAGCAGCATCGTCATCCGTTATGTATATTAGCTGCATAGTGATTTTTTATAACCTATAAATAGGCCTGTTGTATTTCATTTTTAAACACACCTCAACACACAACTCTCTCTTCTCTCTCTTATATCTTCTCTGTGTAAGCTGCTAGACAGTCCATCTAGTAGGAAAGCCGGCTTAGCCCTCTTTCAAGAAGTGTCGGGTAGAAGGTCCTCATGCCTAAACTATCCTTAGGAGTGTTCTGTTTTGAAGCTAATCCATTGGATTAGAAGTTGTAACACCCCTTCAAGTTTATTATCAATAAAGATATATTCTCGGAATTATTTTTTATTTTTGGTAGCATCGTATTCAACCCCCCTTCTACGATACTTCGGGACCTAACAATTGGTATCAGAGCGACCTTCTAACATACAAGAAGTTTAAAGATTACTACCATGGGAATTAAGGATATAGGCGTGAAGATTTCAATGCTTGACAAAGATAATTACTTTCACTGGAAAGTAAAAATGCACCTTCATCTCTCAACCATCGATGAAGGCTATGTAGATTAAATAGAGAAAGGACCTCATGTTCCAATGAAGGCCAACTCTGGGATTGGTCAAGATGCTGGAACTATAGCTGCTGGAAGGCCTATTCCAAAGAATCAAGCTGAGTACACAGATGAAAACTTGGAGGAGATTCACAAAGATAAGAAGGTTATGAACATCCTATTCAATGGCATCGACCAAGATATGCTTGATTGTGTTATAAACTGCACCACTTCCAAGCAAGTATGGGACACTATTCAAACAATCTGTAAAGGAACTGAGGAAGTCAGAGAAAATAAAATGCAGCTCTAATACAATAATATGAACATTTTCACTACTCCTCTGGTGAAAATCTTATAGATATATTCAGTAGGTTTCAAAAGTTACTGAATGGTCTAAAGTTGTATGGGAGAAAATATGAAACCAAGGACTCCAACCTAAAGTTTCTGAGATCTCTTCCTAAGGAATGGAAGCTAGTGACAGTCTCGTTGAGGAACTCCCAAGACTATAAAATTTTTACACTTGAGAGACTGTATGGCATCCTAAAAACATATGAGCTTGAAATGCAGCAAGATGAGGAAGTAGAAAAAAGCCAGAAGAAGAGTGGAGCTATAGCCTTAATGGCCAACAAACCAACAATCCAAGGTGGTGGAAGAATGAAGAGTGTAGAAGCGACACCAAGTTCAAAAACTTGTGAAGGTGGAACTGAAACTAGCAAAGGTAAAAGCAAGATGATTGAAGAACCTGATGCATTAAGTGAGGATGAAGGTGAAAATCTAGATGAGTATTTGGCATTTCTATCAAAGAGATTTTCGAAGCTAAGAATCAAGAAGAATCCAGCAGGAACCGGGAAATTCAAGAAAAGCTATCAACCGAACAAGGATGTGGTTGAAAGATCAAAGATCAAATGCTATAGTAGTGGAATTGCTGGTCACTTTGCCAATGAATGCAAAAAAATCTCAAGCTGGGAAAGAGAAGAAGTAGTTTGAAGCTGTTGATTACAAGAAGAAATATTTTGATCTTCTCAAGCAACAAGGGAGAGCCTTCGTGTCAAAAGATAGTGACTGGGCTGCTGGAGGTGACTCAGATACAGAAGAGGAGTTTGTCAATCTTGCACTCATGGCAAACGAAACTGATGAAGAGGCTAGTTCAGAAAGCAACCAGGGAAACAGAAAGAATCTTTAGTATCTGGATAGTGGTTGTTCTAGGCATATGACTGGAGATTCTACCCTGCTCACTAAGTTTGAGAAGAGAGCTGGCCCTAGCATTACATTTGGAGACAACAGCAAAGGATATACTAGAGAATATGGCTTGATTTCATAAGGGAATGTTGTCATTGAAGAAGTAGCACTAGTTGATGGACTTATGCATAACTTGCAAAGTGTTAGTCAACTGTGTGATAAAGGCCAGAATGTCTGGTTCACATCTGAAGCTTGTGTCATTTTCAAGAAAAGTGAAAACAAGGTAGTGTTGATAGGAGATATAAGAGGAAATGTGTACATTGCTGACTTCAATTCAACAAATGCAAACATGACTACATGTCTTCTCAGCAAGGCAAGTGTAGATGAAGGTTGGCTTTGGCATAAAAGACTTTCACACTTGAATTTTAAAACAATGAATGATTTGGTAAAGAAGGATATGGTTAGAGGTATTCTAAAATTGGATTACTCCAAGGATGGATTGTGTGATGCATGCCAGAAAGGGAAGCATAAGAAGGCCTTTTTCAAATCAAAGTGAATGTCATAAATTTATCAACCCTTGCAACTACTTCACATGGATCTCTTTGGACCAGTCAATGTATTGTCAATCTCAAAGAAGAAATACTGTCTTGTGATTATTGATGATTTCTCAAAATTTTCTTGGACATTCTTTCTGCACTCTAAGGATGAGACGGGTGAAGTCATTATAAATCACATCAAGATAGTCAACAACAATCCTTTACTCAAAGTAAAGAGAATCAGAAGTGACAATGGAACTGAGTTCAAGAATTCTATAATAAGAGAGTTTTGTGAAGAAGAAGGAATTATCCAAGAATTGCACCAAGAACTCCTCAACAAAATGGTGTAGTGGAAAGAAAGAACAGAACTCTAATTGAAGTTGCAAGAACAATGCTTGAAGAGTCTAAGCTACCAACATACTTCTGGGCAGAAGCTATAAACACTACATGCTACACTCAGAATATTTCTTTGGTCAATCAAGCAAAAGGCATGACACTTTATCAACTTTTCAAAGGCAAGAAACCAACAATCAACTTTCTGCATGTCTTTGGATGCAAATGCTTTGTACAGAAAAATCATGGTGAGCATCTTTGAAAATTTGATTTAAAGGCTGATGAAGCTATCTTTGTTGGATACTCAGCTGGAAAATCCTACACAGTCTACAACCTAAGACTAAACATTGTAATGGAGTCCATACATGTTGTCTTTGATGGCAAGAAAATATCTGGTCTAGTAGATGAAGGTTTTCGTGAGTCTATCTCATTTGAGAATGAGAGAAGTGGTGAAGAAAGTGAAGATGATGATGAAGAATCGAGATCAAATGGTGTGAGAAACAGACAAGGATCATCAGTTGAAGTGCATAATGAACCACCTATTGAAGAGCAACTTACACCATCGGTTGAAAATCAAAGAGAATCATATGTTTATGAATCTGTAAGAACTCCATCAATCTCGAGGGCGATACACTCAGGGGGAGTTTCTCACAATCAAAACTCAACAACAAGCCACAATGATCAACACAGAGAAAATGAAGCCACTTCATCAAGGTCAAACTTACCACCACAAAGAAAATGGACCAGGGATCATCCATTTGAGCTTATCATTGGAGATCGTAATGCAAATGTCCAAACTAGAAGAGCAACTCAAGAAGAATGCTTATATAGCAGTTTTCTATCCAAAGTGGAACCAAAGAGAGTTGAACATGCTCTTCTGGATCCAGACTGGGTTTTAGCAATGCAAGAAGAGCTAAACCAGTTTGAAAGAAATGAAGTATGGAAACTTGTACCCAAACCTAAAGACAAATCAGTATTCAAGAACAAGATGGATGAGACTGGCATAGTCACAAGGAATAAAGCTAGATTAGTTGTTAAACGCTACTATCAAGAGGAAGGAATTGATTTTGAAGAAACCTTTGCTCCAGTGGCAAGGTTAGAAGTAATAAGGATCTTCCTGGCCTATGGAGCGTATGCCAATTTCAAAGTCTATCAAATGGATGTTAAGAGTGCATTTTTGAATGGTATTCTGGAGGAGGAGGGGTATGTTAGTCAACCACCTGGTTTTGAAAATCCAAACTTTCCAGAATATGTGTTTTTTCTACTCAAAGCACTCTATGGCCTGAAGCAAGCACCTAGAGCCTAGTATGACACACTCTCATAGTTCCTTATAGAGAATCACTTCATTCGAGGTACTATTGACAAAACTCTCTTTTATAGAAATGTCATTGGCTCTATGATACTTGTCCAAATTTATGTAGAAGATATAATATTTAGATCTATAGATGAGAAACTTTACAAGAGGTTTGCCAAACTAATGCAAAGTAGATATGAAATGAGTATGATGGGTGAATTAACTTATTTTCTTGGTTTACAAGTTAAACAAGTAAATGAGGGAATTTTTATAAGTCAAAAAAAATACATTTATGATCTTTTAAAAAGGTTTCATTTAGCAGATTGGTCTTCTGCAAAAACACCCATGGCCACTGCCACTAAGCTTGAACTGAATACTAAAGAAAAGAAGGTGGACATGACAAGCTATAGGGGCATGGTTGGATCTCTTTTATACTTAATAGCTAGTAGACATGATATTATGTTTGCTACTTGTTTATGTGCTAGATTTCAAGCTGATCCTAGGGAATCTCACTTAGTAGCTATTAAAAGGATTTTCAGATATCTCAAGGGACTACGCCATAAGTGAGCATACGCAACCCTTTTTAAAAAGCGTTGCATAGAAAGCGATTCGTTAGATAGAAATTTTGGATCTTTTGCAACTGAGTTGAACTGGTATTGCGTTATATATAATTTAGTGTTGCATATTACCCACGGTGTTTCACATCATGCAACACTAACTGCAGGTGTTGCATTAGATATTTTTTTATTTTAATAAATGGTGACATGGAAGAAGTGGGACCCACATGTGCTGACGTGGCATTTGCTGACGTGGCAATTGTGGGACCCACAATTGCTGACGTGGCAGAAATGGGACCCACATATGCTGACGTGGCAGAAGCGTTGCATTAGATAACTATAGTGTTGCATTTGCTCCTTGAAGTGTTGCAATAGATATATATATATTTTTTTTAAAAAAATATGACGTGGCAGGTGTGGGACCCACCACTGCTGATGTGGCAGTGTGGGATCCACAAGGGTGACGTGGCAATAGGCCCACCAATGTAGACGTGGCAATTGTGGGACCCACAATTGCTGACGTGGTAGAAGTGGGACCCACATATGCTCACGTGACATTTGCTGACGTGGCAGAAGCGTTGCATTAGATAACAGTAGTGTTGCATTTGCTGTTTGAAGTGTTGCATTAGATATATATATATTTTAAAAAATATGACGTGGTAGGTGTGGGACCCACCACAACTGACGTGGCAGTGTGGGACCCACAAGGGTGATGTGGCAGGAGGCCCACCAATGCAGACGTGGCAATTGTGGGACACAATTGCTAACGTTGCAGAAGTGGGACCCACCTATACTGACGTGGCATTTGTTGACGTGGCAGAAGCGTTGCATTAGATAACAGTAGTGTTGCATTTGCTTTCTGAAGTGTTGTATTAGATATTTATTTTATTTTATTAACTAGTCTTGTCCCGAATGATGAATCTATTTTTTTAAATTATTTTTTTGACTTCCAATCGCACGGATGTCAAGATATAAAGATTTTAGAGATTTGGTAAATTTTTTAAAAATTTCCTACATGTATTTGGTTTGGTTTAGTAACGGTCAAACCGGTCAAAGTCGACCTTTCTTTTAACTAGTCTTGTCCCGAATGATGAATCTATTTTTTTAAATTATTTTTTCAACGTTCCAATCGCACGAGTGTCAAGATAAAATGATTTTAGTGATGCAGTAATTTTTTAAAAATATTTCTACATGTATTTGGTTTGGTTTTATAACGATCAAACATGTGAAAGTGGACTTTCCTTTTAACTAGTCTTGTCCCGAATGATGAATCTATTTTTTTAAATTATTTTTTCGACGTTCCAATCGCATGGATGTCAAGATATAACGATTCTAGTGATGCGGTAATTTTTCAAAAAAATTTCTACATGTATTTGGTTTGGTTTTATAACAGTCAAACCGGTCAAAGTGGACTTTCCTTTTAACTAGTCTTGTCCCGAATGATGAATCTATTTTTTTAAATAATTTTTTCGACGTTCCAATCACCCGGATTTCAGGATATAACGGTTTTAGTGATGCGGTAATTTTTCAAAAAAATTCCTGCATGTATTTGGTTTGATTTTATAACGGTTAAACTAGTCAAAGTTGACTTTCCTTTTAACTAGTCTTGTCCCGAATGATGAATCTATTTTTTTAAATTATTTTTTCGATGTTCCAATCGCACAGATGTCAAGATATAACGATTTTACTGATGTGGTAATTTTTTTAAAAATTTCCTACATGTATTTAGTTTGGGTTGGTAACGGTTAAACCGGTCAAAGTCGACCTTCCTTTTAACAAGTCTTGTCCCGAATGAAGAATCTATTTTTCTAAATTATTTTTTCGACATTCCAATCGCACGGGTTTCAAAATATAACGATTTTAGTGATGTGGTAATTTTTTAAAAAAATTCCTACATGTATTTGGTTTGGTAACGGTCAAACCGGTCAAAGTCGACCTTCCTTTTAACTAGTCTTATCCCGAATGATGAATCTATTTTTTTCAATTATTTTTTTGACATTCCAATTGTACGGGTGTCAAGATATAACGATTTTAGAGATTTGGTAAATCTTTAAAAAATTTCCTACATGTATTTGGTTTGGTTTAGTAACGGTCAAGCCGGTCAAAGTCGACCTTTTTTTATCTAGTCTTGTCGCGAAAGATGAATCTATTTTTTAAATTATTTTTTCAACATTCCAACCGCATGGGTTTCAAGATATAACGATTTTAGTGATGTGGTAATTTTTTAAAAAATTTCCTACATGTATTTGGTTTGGTTTGGTAACGGTCAAACCGGTCAAAGTCGACCATCCTTTTAACTAGTCTTGTCCCGAATGATGAATCTATTTTTTTAAATTATTTTTTCAATGTTCCAGTCGCACGAGTGTCGAGATATAACGATTTTAGTGATGTGGTAATTTTTTAAAACATTTCCTACATGTATTTGGTTTGGTTTGGTAACGGTCAAACCGGTCAAAGTCGATCTTCTTTTTAAAAATAAAAAACCAATAATGTAACACACCACGTCCAGCACACTCCTCAAAATTTTGGACACAGGGTACGAGGTGAAAATTTGGTCGGAATATTTCCCTCTTAAACGAAATATTTGATCTCAATATCTCTTATTCTACTCATTTGAGCACTACTCTCACTACTCTCTCTCTCTCTCTCCCCCCCCCCTCTCTCTCTCTCTCTCTCTCTCTCTCTCTCTCGTCTCAGATCGGGTCACGACCAACTCAAAAAATCACCCTCTCCAAACACCAATCTAAAGCTTTTCATTTTGATGAAAAGCTTTAAACACTAATCTTTTTCTGCTCATTCTAGGGTTTTCAATCTTTAACTGATTTGGGTTTCAATTTAGGGATTCAAATTAGGGTTTTATATGATATGGCTGGTTAAGTATTTGGGGTTTTTTAAATTTGAAGTTTAGTCCTCAGATCTTTTGCAGAGTTATGGATGTTCAATTATTGGTATGCTAGATTTCTTGTGCATTCTTGAAATTTGAATAGTTTTCTTTAAATTTCGAAACTTTGTTTTTCTTATTTTGGCTTGTTTCGATTTTTTTGTTTAGGCTAATAAAGAGGATGATGAGGTCTATACACAGCTTGTTTCGAAACTTTGCTTGTCACATTGATATAAAATATAAAAATAGACCTGCTCTGATAGAAAAAGTACCACAGGAACCGGTCAATTCTTGGGAAACATGCTGGTCTCATGGTTCAGTAAGAAGCAGAACTCAGTATCTACCTCAACTGCAGAGGCTGAATACATAGCAGCTGGGAGTTGTTGTGCACAAATTCTATGGATGAGAAATCAACTACTTGACTATAAGGTTAAAGTTGAAAAGATCCCAATTTTCTGTGACAACACTAGTGCAATTGCAATATCACAGAATCCAGTGCGGCATTCTAGAACCAAGCACATAGACATCAGATACCATTTCATCAGGGAGCATGTGATGGAAGGCACTATGGAACTGCATTTTGTTCCTAGTGAAAAAACAGTTGGTAGACATTTTTACTAATGCTTTGGATGAAGCAACCTTTTCAAGGTTGGTAAGTGAGCTTTGTATGTTAAATTTCACATGATCTTTTAAAATGTCTGTTCAATTAGTTGCAGCCAGTGAATTTCATTCTCTGGATTTTGTTTGTTTTATTTGCTTATCTGCATGATTATTCTGGAGATATCATTGTAGCATAATTAAATAAATATTTTATTAACATATGTCAATTAATGATATTTTGTTAATTTTATGTCTATTTAATTATGAGTTTGTCTGATTATTGTGGATTAATTCTTGAATTATTGATTGGTTATTTTAAATCCACAATAATTAGAAATAATAAGTGTGTATGAGTGTGTACATAGACCGATAGGTCTCGCTAATAAGATATTTTTTGGCTGACAGGTTTCAGTGATAAGATGTTTTTCGGCTGGTTAGGTTGTTTGGTTAGAATTATTGAGCGGTGATAAATGCATTTACTTTCTTTTCTAACCTAACCTATCAAGCTCTCACCTAACCCACTAGTCCTTGAAACCTTATAAATGATGATTTTTTGTTTGTGTTTAACATCATCACTCTTCAGATATACAGAGCATATACACACGATTGCTGAATATTTCGAGCTTTGATAGGAAAGATCTCTCAAATCTAGCTGGTGGTTTTTAGATCGGATTTCATATTCTTGCTTTATATACCATCCTTTATAAAAACTAATCCTTGTATTTGAATTTCCTCAAAGTTTTGAAAATGCCATTGCAGGGAAGCTTTTTAATTGCTAAAGTTAATCCTATTTCCATTCAGCAAATCGAAACCATTCTGGATGAGCAATTTCGGGCTTGGACACAATTTCTGAAAGAACATTCATTAATTCGCTATGCTTTAGTTACACCAGTGTAGCTTAACCATGATGCATTGCGTGAACTATATTGCAGTGCGGTTAACACTTCTGGACAGGACGGATCTGCAATCACATATCGACTATTTGGTAGGTCGATTAGGGTCACTGAACGAGATGTTAATCGAATTCTTCATTTTCCTATGGAAAATCTTGTTTCTGATCTTACACCTGAACACATTGAAATGTTTTTTCATTTTATAAGGTACCAAGATGGCAATTTCAATATTGGTAATCTTTCTAGAACGTTTCTAACCCAGTACTAGAATTTCTTCTTTCACACTCTTAACCATGTTTTTCCTCAGATAGAATAAATCAAGATCGAATACCTGAATTTATTCAAAAATTAGGGTATGTGTTCGCCAATAATTTGAGGATTAATTTTGGAATCGGACTCAAAATGTCAAATGTCTATATCCAAAGTTTCTACAGCTAATATTAAATGATTTTTTGAATGATGAAGACAGGGTACGCTTGGAAAATGGTCAAAAGGTGGAATGTTCTTACATGAAGATGGATGTAATTAATTACATAAGCAAAAAGAACTATACGGATGTGCCTACAGTCCTAACTGAATATCTAAAGACTGTCCCACTTCCGTTGTTACCAAGACCAGTGAGAGCAGGTATACGACAAGTTAATATTTCAATCTCTGCTATTCTAACCACTGTATTCCCTGCTGTGTCACAGGAAATACAGTTTTTACAGCCCCTAGTGGCCATCTTACCCGACCAAGAGCAGGAAATCCCACCGACTCTAACACAGGTCAAAGAGCCCATTCTACAAATGCAAACACAAATACAACAAACTCCTACACCTCAATTGTCACTTAAACGACCATCCATCAACACTTTTGAGGGAGATAGTGCCTCAGTAGCACCACATAAGGAGTTAGTTACATCAGCCGCTCTACCTCATTCTAAATGGAGTAAACCCAATGAACCTGAGGTAACGGTAACTGTTAGTGAAATAATTCTTCCTTATCCAATGAGTGAAAATGTAAATGAGCTTGAATTGACGGGAGCAACTATCTTGAGTTCCATTTCACGGAACATAATAGTGGTTGATGATCATTCTAAAGATCAAATTCCTTCACAGGCATCCGAGGTGGAATTACCTACCTCAATAACTGCTGGTGAATCTTCCATTTTACGGAAAGATCCATCGGTAGGTGGTTCTTTTATGAACCAAGTGTCTTCACAGACATACGAGGGAAAATCTCTGGATCTCTTTCGAGATTTTCCACTCTTTACCAGTGGTCGTCACCATCTGTGACCTCTGAAAAAAAAGGGCTAGGACGATTTCATTTGCAGGTACACATATCGGTGAAAGCTCTGGAGGAGAGTTGAGGGAAACACAAACAGAATGTAAGTGTAACACAAACCACTAAACCGAGTGAATATAGAGTGTTGAGTGAAACACCTGTAGAACGTACAAGTGAGCAACCTAATCAACCACATGCACCTGTAACCAAAAAGGAATACAACAGAATCCTTACACGGGTCCAAACAATGGAGAAAGAGTTGCCAAATATCTGTAAGTCAAAAATTTGCAACTTATTCAACATGATGTATTCCAGTTTAAATTGAATACCATGGCAACCCAGTTAAATGATGCAATCAACTCCTTGGTAAAGCCATCTTTGTCTAATTTACCAACTCCACATCCTACTACTCTGGAGGATAACCCAACTGAGGGGGAGAAGTTGGATGATCAAGAAAAATCTACTAGGCGTAAGGGCAAAGAAAAGGTTGTTGACACAGAATTAACTTTATTTTGGGAAAGGAAAAGCTAATGGGAGTATTAGTGTTATGTGGAAAGAAAGCAAGGCAAACTTGAAGATATGTTCAATCTAGAGGAACAATTAACTTGAACGTGGTTCATTTTTGAAATCTGGAAAATGTATATATATGATCCAGAATGTAATTTAATATTATTTATCTTTATATTTTATTTTTGTTGTATCAGTTGAGTTATCTTCTAGGAATTTTCTTGTTAAACCCTAACAATCAAATACGGTGATTGTAAAGCATAATGTAATGTAATATGTAATAGAGACATATATAACTCAAATAGGATAAAAGATAAATAATATTAACTCTATACAGGGATCATAAAATTTGAAGCACAGGCATCAACAAGGATCAAGTCGTTGAAAGAAGTTCATTAACATGATCAAGCCTCAGTGACAAAATAAAATGTACAGATGATTCAGTTGAAGGGCCAAAGGATTCCAGTGATAAAGTTTTTATGGTTGCACAATTCTTAGCAGTGTTCTTAAAGACATGATACGAAGACCACGAGTGAATGTTAGTCGTCAGTGAACCAAACCAGTTGCACTAGGCGTTAACACTTCACAAAGAAATCGAAGTATCTAACTCAGAAAAATTGTTAAGAGGTATGATTGAGTTTATAGCATTGTTGATATCCTCTAGTTAGTTGGAAGCTGAATATTTAAGGATGTCAAATTGAGAGGAAAATGAATAGTATTCGAAATTACTATTCATATGAATATTATCCAAAATTACTATTCATATGAATAGTAACAGAAATTACTATTCATATGAATAGTAACCAATAGTTTGAATCAGAAAAAACAAATTACATCAGGTGGGGCCACATTCAAATTAGCTTTTGAAATTAGAAAGATTCGGCTGGAATAAGCAGGCGGCATCATCGTCATCCGTTACGTATATTAGCTGCATAGTGGTTTTCTATAACCTATAAATAGGCCTATTGTATTTCATTTTTAAACACACCTCAACCCATAACTCTCTCGTCTCTCTTTTATATCTTCTCTGTGTAAGCTGCTAGACAGTCCATCTAGTAGGAATGCCGACTTAGCCCGCTTTCAGAAAGTGTCGGGTAGAAGGTCCTCGTGCCTAAACTATTCTTAGGAGTGTTCTGTTTTGAAGCTAATCCATTGGATTAGAAGTTGTAACACCCATTCGAGTTTATTATCAATAAAGATATATTCTCAGAATTATTTTTTATTTTTGGTAGTATCGTATTCAACCCCCCTTCTACGATACTTCGGGACCTAACAACTTGTAAACCAAGAAAATAAGTTAATTCACCCATCATAATCATTTCATATATACTTTGCATGAGTTTGGAAAATCACTTGCAAAGTTTCTCATCTGTAGACCCAAATATTATATCATCTACATAAATTTGGACAAGTATCATAGAGCCATTGATATTTCTATAAAAGAGAGTTTTATCAATAGTACCTCGAGTGAAGTGATTCTCTATATGGAACTGTGAGAGTGTGTCATACCAGGCTCTAGGTGCTTGCTTCAGGCCATAGAGTGCTTTGAGTAGAAAGAACACATATTCTGGAAAGTCTGGATCTTCAAAACCAGGCGGTTGACTAACGTACTCCTCCTCCTCCAGAATACCATTCAGAAATGCACTCTGGACATCCATTTGATAGACTTTGAAATTGTCATGCGCTGCATAGGCCAGGAAGATCCTTATTGCTTCTAACCTTGCCACTGGTGCAATGGTTTCTTCAAAGTCAATTCCTTCCTCTTGACAATAGCCTTTAGCAACTAATCTAGCTTTATTCCGTGTGACTATGCCATTCTCATCCATCTTGTGCTTGAATACCCACTTAGTACCAATCACTGATTTGCCTTTAGGTTTAGGTACAAGTTTCCATACTTCATTTCTTTCAAACTGGTTTAGCTCTTCTTCCATTTCTAAAACCCAGTCTGGATCCAGAAGAGCATCTTCAACTCTCTTAGGTTCCTCTTTGGATAGAAAACTACTATACAAGCATTCTTCTTGAGTTGCTCTTCTAGTTTGGACCTTTGCATTAGGATCTCCAACGATAAGCTCAAATGGATGATCCCTGGTCCATTTTATTTGTGGTGGTAAGTTTGACCTTGATGAAGTGGCTTCATTTTCTCTGTGTTGTTCATTGTGGCTTGTTGTTGAGTTTTGACTGTGAGAAACTCCCCCTGAGTGTATGGCCCTCGAGATCGTTGGAGTTCTTGCAGATTCATCAACAGATGCTTCTATTGGATTTTCTACAGATGTTTCAAATTGATTTCCAACTGATGGTGTAAGTTGCTCTTCAACAGGTGGTTCATTCTGCACTTCAACTGATGATCCTTGTCTGTTACTCACACCATTTGATCTCCATTCTTTATCATCATCTTCACTTTCTTCACCACTTCTCTCATTCTCAAATGAGAGAGACTCACGAAAACCTTCATTTACTAGACCAGATATTTTCTTGTCATCAAAGAACATATATGGACTCCATTACAATGTTTAGTCTTAGGTTGTAGACTCTGTTGGATTTTACAGCTGAGTATCCAACAAAGATAGCTTCATCTGCCTTTGAATTAAATTTTCAAAGATGCTCACCATGATTTTTCTGTACAAAGCATTTGCATACAAAGACATGCAGAAAGTTGATTGTTGGTTTCTTACCTTTGAAAAGTTGGTAAGGTGTCATGCCTTTTGCTTGATTGACCAAAGAAATATTCTGAGTGTAGCATCCAGTGTTTATAGCTTCTGCCCAGAAGTATGTTGGTAGCTTAGACTCTTCAAGCATTGTTCTTGCAGGTTCAATTAGAGTTCTGTTCTTTCTTTCCACTACACCATTTTGTTGAGGAGTTCTTGGTGCAGAGAATTCTTGGATAATTCTTTCTTCTTCACAAAACTCTCTTATTACAGAATTCTTGAACTCAGTTCTATTATCCCTTCTAATTCTCCTTACTTTGAGTAGAGGATTGTTGTTGACTATCTTGATGTGATTTATAATGACTTCACCCGCCTCATCCTTAGAGTGCAGAAAGAATGTCCAAGAGAATTTTGAGAAATCATCAATAATCACAAGACAGTATTTCTTTTTTGAGATTGACAACACATTGACAAGTCCAAAGAGATCCATTTAAAGTAGTTGCAAGGGTTGATCAATTGATGACATTGACTTTGATTTGAAAGAGGCCTTCTTCTACTTCCCTTTCTGGCATGCATCACACAATCCATCCTTGGAGTAATCCAATTTTGGAATACCTCTAACCAAATCCTTCTTTACCAACTCATTCATTGCTTTAAACCTCAAGTGTGACAGTCTTTTATGCCAAAGCCATCCTTCATCTACACTTGCCTTGCTGAGAAGACATGTAGTCATGTTTGCATTTGTTGAATTGAAGTCAGCAATGTACACATTTCCTCTTCTATCTCCTGTCAACATTACCTTATTGTCACTTTTCTTGAAAATGATACATGCTTCAGATGTGAACCAAACATTCTCGCCTTTATCACACATTTGACTGACACTTAGCAAGTTATGCTTAAGTCCATCAACCAGTGCTACTTCTTCAATGATAACATTCCCTTGTGAAATCAAGCCATATCCTCTAGTATATCCTTTGATGTTGTCTCCAAAGGTAATGCTAGTGCCAGCTCTCTCCTCAAGCTTAGTGAGAAGGGTAGAATATCCAGTCATATGCCTAGAACAATCACTGTCCAGATACCAAAGATTCTTTCTGTTTCCCTGCACACATCAAAACAAAATCAAGTTGATTTTGGTACCCAAGTTTTCTTTGGTCCTGCCTTGTTAGCCAATTTCTTATCCTTCAAATCCCTTTTAACCGAAATTTTAGATTAGTTAAATCAATTTTGACTTTAGGTTTGGGCCTTTTTAGAGACAGAATTTGATACTTGCTCATATTTGTTATAGTTAATAGCATTGTTAGGCATAGTCTATACAAACATGTTACTCATCATCCATGGCATCTGTGGCATATTGAAAGCATTGTAGTATGGATTATGCATGAATGGCATGTTAGCATATTGACTAGATGCATGAGCAGAGGGAGCAAACATATTTGGCATAACATTCTCAGCAGACACAATCATAGGCATGTTAGGCATCAAAGGATTTTTCATAGCTTTGCAGTTGGTAGATAAATGATTAATACTTCCACACTTTACACATTCTTTCCTAGGAGCATATTTATCAGGTGTGTAATTGTTGTGTTTGTTAATCCGTACCTTATCATTTCTGTTCTTTTTCTTGTCCTTAAAACATGACTTAACATTTTATAGCTTGTCCTTCAATTGCTTGTGGGACAAGTTGCCTATGTTTCTTTTCTCAATTGATTCAGTATTGCTACATTCTCCATTAAAAAAGTTCTTGTTGACAGGCCCGTACTTTTTATTCAGTTTAGTTAAAGTAGCTTTGCTAACAGGCTTAAGTCTCAAAGAACATTCTTTTTCGACTAAATCACTGTCTGAAGTAACTTCCCTATCAACATCTAACTTAGCTTCCGCTAATTTGCAGAAAGAATCAATACCTTGAACATTACAAATTTCCTCAGTTACAACTGTTGATCCTTTCCACTTAGCAATCAGATTCTGTTCCTCTACTAACTGTATCTTTAAAACTTCCTCTCTCTTTATAGCCTCAATCATTTCATTTTTAGCATCCAATCAATCTCTTCTCATAGTTTCAAACCCAATCAACTGTGTTTCTATTAAAGAATTCCTATCACTTAACTTTTCATTAAGGTCTTTAATTCTCTTATTCTTTCTGTTAAGTGATTTCAAGGTAACATGCATGTTATACAATTCAATAGACATTTCATCAATTATGCTAGCACATTCAGCTTTAGAAAGATCAGTTAACACTGTAGAGAATACCTAGTTGCTTGCTGAGCTAGCTTCTTCATCAGTTTCGTTTGCCATGAGTGCAGGATTGATAAACTCCTCTTCTGCATCTGAGTCACCTCCCGCAGCCCAGTCACTATCTTTTGACACGAATGCTCTCCCTTGTTTCTTGAGAAGATCAAAATATTTCTTCTTGTAATCAAAAGCTTCAAACTGCTTCTTCTCTTTCTCAGCTTGAGATTTCCTGCATTCATTGGCAAAGTGACCAGTAATTCCACAACTAAAGCACTTGATCTTCGATCTTTTAACCACATCTTTGGAGGGTTGATAGTTCTTTCTGTGTTGCCTTGCTCCTGATGGATTCTTCTTGAATCTGAGCTTTGAGAATCTTTTTGACAAAAATGCCAAATATTCATCTAGATTAGTAGACTCGTCTCCACTGGATGCATCAAGTTCTTCAATCATCTTGCCCTTGCCCTTGCTACCTTCAGCTTCACCTTCACAAGTTTTTGAACTTAGTGTGGCTTCTACACTCTTCATTCTTCCACCACCTTGGATTGTTGGATTATTGTCCATCAAGGCTATAGCTCCACTCTTCTTCTGGCTCTTTTCTACTTCCTCATCTTGCTGCATTTCAAGCTCATATGTTTTTAGGATGCCATACAGTCTCTCAAGTGTAAAACTTTTGTAGTCTTGGGAGTTTCTCAACGAGACTGTAACTGGCTTCCATTCCTTAGGAAGAGATCTCAGAAATTTTAAGTTGGAGACTTTGACTTCATATGTTCTCCCATACAACTTCAGGCCATTCAGTAGTTTCTGAAATCTATTGAATATATCTGTTAAATTTTCACCAGAATTATGGTGGAAGTGTTCATACTGTTGTATGAGGAGTTGCATCTTGTTCTCTCTGACTTGCTCAGTTCCTTCACAGATGGTTTGGATAATGTCCCACACTTGCTTAGCAGTGGTGCAGTTAATGACATTATCAAACATATCTTGATCGATTCGATTGAACAAAATGTTCATGGTCTTCCTATCTTTGTGAATCTCCTCCAAGTTTTCATCTGTGTACTCAGCTTGATTCTTTGGAATAGGCCTTCCAGCAGCTACAGTGCCAGCATCTTGACCAATCCCAGAGTTGGCCTTCATTGGAACTTGAGGTCCTTTCTCTATGCAATCTACATAGCCTTCATCGATGTCTGAGAGATGAAGGTGCATTTTTACTTTCCAGTGAAAGTACTTATCTTTGTCAAGCATTGGAATCTTCACACTGTATCATTCCTTCCCATGGTTTTGATCTTTAGACTTTTGGTATACTAGAAGTTTGCTCTGATACCAATTTTTAGGTCCCGAAGTATCGTAGAAGGGGGGGTTGAATACGATACTACCAAAAAAGAAATTCTGAGAATATATCTTTATTGATAATAAACTCGAAGGGGTGTTACAACTTCTAATCCAATGGATTAGCTTCAAAACCAGAACACTCCTAAGGATAGTTAAGGCACGAGGACCTTCTACCAAACACTTCCTGAAAGCGGGCTAAGTTGGCTTCCCTACTAGATGGACTGTCTAGCAGCTTACACAGAGAAGATATAAGAGAGGGAAGAGAAAGTTGTGTGTTGAGGTGTGTTTTGAAATGAAATACAACAGGCCTATTTATAGGCTGAAGGAGGGCACTATTAATACCTACCATTTACAATTTCAACAACTCTCGTGGGCCTCACCAGCCACTATTTGAATAGTATCACTATTCATCACCTACCACTGTGGGCCCCACCAGCCACTATTTGCACAGTACCACTATTTACACAGTACCACTTTTTGCACAGTACCACTATTTGCATAGTAATCGTGCATAGTAACCTTGCATAGTAATTGTGCATAGTAACTTTGCATAGTATTACTATTTTTGGCTGCTTCTTTTGGGCTTCTCTCTTCTTGAAATATTCTGTGTATCCTTGATCGTCAATCTGCTTTATCAATTTTCTTTCTGAATAAATGTGTTGATCCTTCTCGTATGTGCTGACACTTAGTGCACTGGTCTTGTTCACAGGTGACTAGCACTGATCTTGATCTTCATACCTTAGTTACATTCAAATTGATTAGCCTGCAATAGTATCTTCAAATAATATAAATACATGAAATCTTTTGGCCCTTCAACTGAATCATGTGTACATCTTATTCTGTCACTGAGGCTTGATCATGTTAATGATAACATGATCTACTTTCAGCGACTTGATCCTTGTTGATGCCTGTTCTTCAAATTTCACGATCCCTGTATAGAGTTAATATTATTTATCTTTTATTCTAGTTGAGTTATATATGTCCTCTATTACATATTACATTACATTATGCTTTATAATCAATTAGAGAATTCTAGATCTCTTCAAAAAGGAATGCAGGAGCTTTGTTGAATGTACTGACAACTAATTAAGTTTTGGAAAACTATGTTAGGAGATTAAAGACGATTTGTAAACTTTTTTGTAAATGTATTGTTCTGTGATTTATAAATTTTGCACACAGTTGATTTACATCTATTTGCACAGATCCATATTTTATGCTTTGACATTTTAGTTTTAAATCAATAAAATTTTATTTTGTATTTATTTGATTTAAATTTTATAAGAAAAAACAAAAATAAAACAAGTTTACTAATCATTTTATTATGTTCACCTACCACTTTTAAGGTTCAATGTGATTAATTAACATGATGCCACATGGCACAATTTTGAAATGCCACCTGGATAATCCTTGAGACACTAGTACAGAATTGTCTTTTAGCGTCGCACTTTTAGCGTCGGTTATATAGAGAGCCGTGGCCTATGCATACTTTAGGCGTTGGTTGCTAGCTTAACCGACGCTTAAAGTCATTTATGTTGGACCTTTTGCGTCGGTCATGAAACAACCGACGCCTAAAATTGAGCCTTTATCGTCGGTCTTTATTCAACCGATGCCTAAAACCGACTTTTAGCGTCGGTCATTAACAAGCGATGCCTAAAACTGAACCTTTATCGTCGGTCTTTACTCAACCGACACCTAAAATTTATCCTTTAGCGTCGGTCTTTACTCAACCGACGCCTAAAACACATCCTTTAGCGTCGGTTATAAATAACCGACGCCTAAAACTAACTCTTTAGCGTCGGTCTTTACTCAACCGATGCCTAAAGTGACCCATTTATACTTTATGTGTCGCCTTACATTTGACCGACGCTAAAAGTATTATAATTTAAAAAAAAACCAAATTATTTGCAAATATTTTTTTTATACAATTAATATGTTATTTTATATTATACCATTCTAATTAAAAAAAATAAATTAAATTATTATTCAAATGAGATTTATACAAATCAAACAATATTTCACAAAAAATTACATTTAAATATTTTCCTTACACAATTAAATAACATGTATTCACTCCTACTTATATATATCTTTAACCATTATTATGACGTTATAGAAAAACGCGTATTACATATATTTATTTATAACAAAATGTTAGATTTTTGTGTGTGATCGTTATTTAGTGAGTAAAATTTGATTAAGATCATGATTAAATGTTTATATGTTGGTCTCGATGTGTGATCGGTGGATTGCATATATTTATTTTCATTTACTGCTTAAGTTTGCAAAATACATGTTTTAATCGCATTCATGAAATTTTATAAAATCAATGGGTGTTTAAAAATCAAGAAATCTTTAATATTATTTTTTGCATATCCATCTAGTTTTTAAATTTGTTGGGAAAATTATTCTCAGTGCTTAAGAATTGTAAAATGATTTTATGAATTATTTTGCATTTCAGGGGTTTTTATTTGTAAAATTTATATTTAATTCCTTTTTGGTCCTAAAAATATTTTAAAAATATGGGGAGATAGCAAATTTCATTTTCTACATTTTAAAAATGATACTGAGATTTTTCTAAAATATTATCTATTTATTTTATATTTTACAAGATTGTTTTGAATTGTTTTTAAAATGATTTTATGAATTATTTTGCATTTTAGGGATTTATATTTGTAAAATTTATATTTAATTCATTTTTTGTCCTAAAAATAATATACAAGTATATTATTTTTACATTTTTAAAAATCCATAAGTTAACCATTATACAATATTACCCAAACAGATATTGACTTAAAATTTTCCTTTTACATTTATCACTTAAATCAACTTTAAATCATATAAGTAATAAGTTAAACTCACCCAAACGACCTCTTAGAGCCAGTTTGGCTGGGGGCTTAGAGTAATTTTTAATTTTAAGTTGAAAAATGTCTATTTGTGTAATAATTCAGAAAATGACTTAAAATTAAAAAAATAGCTTAAAGTTGTATGAGTTATTTTTTTTGGAACAACTTATTTTATTTGATAAAAGTTAATATCATCATTCAAATTAGTAAATTATCAAATTTATTTTTATTTTACATTTTTAATAATCCATAAATTACCCATTATACAAAATTACCAAAGAGATATTGAATTAAAATTTTCCTTTTACACTTATCACTTAAAATATTTTGCTTTTAATTAATTAATTAACTAAAACCAATTAAAGCTATATTTCGATCTTGTATGTTCAAAACTTCTCCCGAGCGCGGCGACATCTCGAGCATCGGAACATCTCTCCACCTCTCTGTTCTTCTTCTGGACATCTTCACATCTCTCTTTCAATGTGTAAGTGTCAATTGAGGTTTTTAATTTTAGGGTTTTAATTTTGTTCATCTCTTTCTCTGTCAATTGGGGTTTATAATTTTAGGGGTTTGAATTTGGTCATTGCTGGGTTTTTATTCTGAGTACACTATATCTTTGATTCCGTATGAATTGGGCTTGATTTATTGTATACAATTGAGTCGTATTTTTTGGGTATCTGGTTTAATTGGTAAAAATATGCCCTTCGTATATTTTCTTTGCCATGTTTTATGCTGGACTTTCATGATAAACAATTTCTTTGAGTACCTTTGCGGCTTTTGCCCCACTTCCTGAAGTAATAGACAAAGCTGTCCCTTGTGCCTTTGCCCTCATATATTTTATGTGATTTTCTTTATCTGAATCTATGAACTACTTAGATTGGGTGACGGAAACTGGAGGCAATTCTTTACCATCTGATCCAGATGGGGGGAAAAGAAAAGTGTTCTATTTCTATGATCCAGAAGTTGGCAATTATAATTATGGGCAATTATTATTGCAAACAGCTGTCCGCATTTGAAGGTAAGCATCTGCAGGAATACCGATAATATTTTTATCTTGCAGTATTATCACGAATTTTAAATGTTCTGTCCTCTACTTTGGCTGTGTTTTTAAAATAAACAGTAAGAATCAAATTTTATTTTTGGATTTTTCTTTGACCAGTCTGTAAACCTATGGTGCTGCCGTCACGTGACTCAGCACGGACTAGTGGTTCTTGTAAATAAATGTCGCAAACTTGAGTCTATCAATGTCTGGAGAGAAACAGATAGATTCGAGTATAGCAGACGTTGGTCATCTAACATTGGAAGCTTATCTGTTTCATTTTGAAACGAGACAAAATGATATCTTATAATGCATATATTGAATTGGTACTTATTCTGTAATCATTTGTGGTGAGGTCTTCCCTTTGCTGATGCAGCAGTTTTCTTCTTCTGAACAGGCTTCTTTTGTTTGGCAGTTCATGTGTAGTGTTCCTGTGACACTGTTAGAAGATTTTTTACCATGGATGATATCAGTCCTTTCAGCATATGAACAATTAGAAGTCAGCCTCAGTATGAAGGAAATTGTATCAGAAGAAAAACTACTGCAAAAGGTACATCAAGACCTAAAATATTATTCACTGCAAATTTTCTACTTAAATTTCAAGCGTAATGAATTAAATTGTAGCTTAAAGGTGGTAATTTCTTGGATTGATAACAAAGTACCTGTTTTTGGAGGCTGTACGAGTATACGTAAACAAGCAGCTCAATTTCATACTGGGCCTTGGAACATATGATGAAACTAGTAGACACCATTCATTCAACGGTATTCGTCTTTGGCATGACACTATTAGAAAAGATTTACAAGAAGTTTTGGTTGAGCTGTATCAAATAAGAATATCTAGTAATTTTTCAGATTTACCTGCACTAGTTGTACAGCTCAACTTTATAGCAGACACTCTCATCTTGTACAGGTAATCATTATACATAACATCTCCCATTATGTTTGAACGGATTATATGCAGTTTTTTGTTTCGGAATAGTTTCATCTCTAGGATCTCCAAGAGCAAATGCTATTATATATTAATCTTTTGTTTCGTGAAGTAGCTGAATTTAATTTATAAAAGACAACCATTTGGCTTCAGAAATGTGAGAAATATGTTATGTTACTGTTATCAGTAAGTGTAGTTCTCAACAAATATTTTGACTATGCAGCAAGGCATTGTCTAATATAATCTATCCCCTGTAGGATGAACTTGCCAAGGATTTCTACTCTGCCCGTTATACCCAATATCTGGATGAGAGGAAAATTGAAGGTCTTCAGAGGTTGCTGTACTACAAGTCTGAGAAGACAATTCCACTGAGAAAATATGTGGAAAAGCTTTACGAAGAACTTGGGTCATTTGCAAGCTGAATTAATGAAAACTTGAACTTAATAGAAGCAGAGGTACTCTACTTTTCTATTTGATACTCGAAATGAGAGGAGAAATTGCCAAGTGAAAATAGTAATTTCCTTGTTTAACTATGATGAAATCCAATAGGTTTTTCCATTAATACGCATGAATTGCAGCCATGATATGCAACAGAGGCTACTTTACACATGCCTGAAGATGATGCCGCTTGGCTTGATAAAGTGTGTGATCACATGGTTTTCTGCTCATTTATCTGGAAACGAAGCCCAAGTCTGCTCTCAGAAAAAATCTAGAAGGTCCTTTAGCCAGCAATACGTTGGCTTCTCTTTTATGCCATTGGTTACGTATAAGTTATTCTGGAAAATCTTCAACAGAAAAGTTTAAAGAAGATTTGCGAGAAATGTTCAACAGTCGGTCGTTGTTACTCTATAAACAAGTAATGAAGGATTCTAAGCTTTCCTGTTTCTCTCCGGTGGACAAAACACCACAATACATCAAGCTGTAGGAAACCATCAGACAATTAGTCCATACCTGTATCTATCAAAATCAATAATCAATCCATCTTTGTATTGTTACTCAAAATTGTTCTGTATTGGTTCTTTCTGTGAATGTTATATATTACATTCAACACTTTGCTTGATAATAAAGTCATCTAGAAAAGGTTTCCCTGCCCAATTAGTCACTGAAATTGCAATTTTATTTTTTTTTTTAAAAAATTGACTTTAAGCGTCGGTTCTTTAAGCAAACGACGCCAAAAGTAGGATCTTAAGCGTCGGTTCTTTAAGCAATCGACGCCAATAGTAGAACTTTTAGCGTCGGTTCTTTAAGCAACCGACGCCAATAGTGGGACTTTAAGCGTCGGTTCTTTAAGCAACCGATGTCAATGGTATGACCTTAAGCGTCGGTTTTTTAAGCAACCGATGCTATTAATATATTATATGCGTCGCCCAATTAACCGACGCCATAGACTTGTACCTATAGCGTCGCCTTCATATACTACGCCCAATAACCGATGCCTAATGCCTATTTTGACCGATGCTAAAAGCCTATTTTGTACTAGTGAGATGCCATATGGATGCCTTGTGGACCATTGTTAAGTTGCCATGTGGAGTCTACATGGGCAATCTGTAGCATGCCATGTTGATGCCACGTGGATCATTATGGACATGTTGACTGGTGACACATCAGCTATTGACTCATTATTAATTATTTAATTAAATGAATTCACATATTAATTATCTACCAATATAGGTATGTGTAGGTAAAGACTCTTTATAATTTACAAACTTTTACCTACCACTCACTACCAATGTAGATGTTTTACATGCACTTAAAATTAGTAGGTAAATGTCAAATTTCTTGTAGTGTCAGGATGACACGTGTCAAAGGGTGCCACGTGGCAGGATGCCAGGTGTCATGTGGCCCCCCACATGCCACGTGTCACCTAGTGTTTCTGGCTAAGCTAAGGTAACACCTGCTAGTGTTGCATTTGCTTGATTTTGTGTTACTCTATGGTCCTGATGTAAAGCTTTCCCTTGTGTTACCATTGAGAAGTTGAGCGTTACATTTGAGGTCAAAGGTAACATTAGCAGATGAAATGGTAAATGTGTGTTAACTTAGGCCTAATGTAACAAAAAATGTGTCTAATGCAATAGTAGGAATGCGTTACATGCGTTACATGCGTCCATCTATGGCGTAGTGACAGAAGGGTTTTATGGTGCTCAATCCTGACACATTACAGGTAACAACCTCACGAGATATTGTTTTTCACGAACAACATTTTCCATATCATATCAAAACACAAACCGCTTCTAGTTTAACACCATCTTTCCTACCTGAAGTCAAGAATTCTTTCTCAGATATTTTTTCAATATCAGAAATTTTCTTACATACACCTAATACTATACAAGAGAATTCAAATCATATATCTGAACATTCCACACAGTCATCAAATGTTAACTTTCCTATTGATTCTACACAATCATCAATTGATACTTCTATTGTTCGAGATCTTTCAAACATAGATTCTACTGAATCATCCTCACAGCATATTCGTCGAAATACGCATATTCATAAACCTTCTATACTTCTTGATGATTATGTGTGTAATCTTAGCATCATTGATATTCCTGAAAAACATCATTGGTGCAATCTTGTATCTTTTGACCATTTGTCGTCTCATTATCATGCTTTAATAGCTACTAGTAATTCTTTAGTTGAACCTAAGACTTATGAGGAGGCTGCTAAAGATCCTCGTTGGGTTTAAGCTATGGAACAAGAGTTAAAAGCATTATCATCAAATAATACCTACTGGCAAACGAGCAATTGATTGTAAATGGGTTTACAAAAATTAAACTCAAGTCAGATGGTAGTGTTCAATGATATAAGGCACGTCTCGTGGATAAGGGTTACACACATCAGTGGGGGTTAGATTATGATGAAACCTTCTCTCCAGTTGTCAAGATGACCATAGTTCGTTGTTTACTTGTCATTGCTGCTAATAGAAAATGGGCTCTACACCAACTTGATGTAAACAATGTATTTCTACATGGTGACTTGTTTGAGGAAGTATATATGTTACCATATGCAGGTTTTTCTAATCCATTACGTCAGGTGTGCAAACTTATCAAATCCCTGTACAGTTTGAAGCAAGCTTCCCGTCAGTGGTTTGCTAAGTTAGTGGGGGAGTTAAGCAATAGAGGTTTTATACAATCTAAGCAAGATTACTCATTATTTATCAAACATCATGATCATCATATGACAGTAGCTGCAGTGTATGTCGACGACATAATCTTAACAGGGAATGATGATCATGAGATTACAAAACTTAAATTGCATCTAGACAAGACTTTTAGCATCAAATATTTGGTAAAACTTAGTGATAGGTCCCGTATGAGGGTAAGATAAGCTAGAAGGGGGGTTGAATAGCTTATCACCTTTTTAAATTTAGAGCTTGGCTTTTTGAAAATTTCTTTCGTCTTTTTAAACATCGTTACTTGTTGACAAGTAAATAAAGTGCGGAAAATAAAGAGCGAAAGAAAAGAGAGTAGCACACGTTCGATTTTATCCTTATTCGCGATGCCCACAACCCCTAATGGATTCGAACACCCATACTCCAGTCCCCTAGCTCCTCCCCGGACTCGAGATTTTCACTACTACAAAGATACTCCTTTATAGTAGGCGGAGAAGCCTTTACAACTCCTTTGACCACTATCTATTTATCTTGGAGCGATACAGGCATGTATCCTCCTCAAAATAAAATAGCTAAATACAAACTACAAAACTTGTCTTGGAGCGTAACTCCCCGTCACCTCCTCAAAGACTTTGTAGTCTCCCTTTGTAAACTATGTACTTCTACAACTTTGTCGGTCTTGGAACTTAGGTCCTAGGTCTTGGATCTTCCGTTTTCTTCGCGGTTCAAAGGCTACTAACTTCCCGTTAGTATGCCTAAGACTTGGGTCTTAGAACAAGAGTCACCTCACTTCACTTCACCTCACTGCAAAGCAAAGATTAGAATACAAGTCCAACAACAACAAACCAATTTATATTAAAAAGATATAAATCTGTGCAAGCGAGTATGTTATGGTACTAGTCACGGGGACGCTATTACGCGTTAAGTTAAATATATAACGGAAAGGGATAAGTCACAATAATGGACTTGTCACACAAGCGGTACACACATTTACACACAACACACAAGCAATTAAAACACAACTCACACGTGCATAAAAGTAACTCGCTTATCTATAGGATAAAACGAGGGTCACTATTATGCGTTAAAATATTACACACACCACACAAGCAGGAATATTAAACTAAAGAGCAAGTAGTGAAAGCAAGCAATCAAGCAAGCAAAAGTAAAAAGTGCTAAGAGCACTTCGGCCGAATGTAAACAAGGTTGAAAGGCATATGATGTAGCCTATTTGTATTTCGAGGATACAACTCAACTTAAACAAGATTGTAATAGTAAATAGTATATAGACTGTCACAATGAATCTCAGATTGTATTATCTGTCAGAAGAAAAAGATCAAGGTCAATCTACAGACTTGAAGAATTACAACATTGAAAGAAGTTCAGACATCTGATCAAGCCTCAGTGAAGTATTCGTTAAAGAAGTAGATTCATTTGAAGTGACAGAGATTTCAACAGTGACAGAGACAGTACAGAAGAATTAATAGAGAGAGAAGAAAAAGAAAAAAAAAAGGAACCAGATTTTAAAGTCAATATATGAAGAACAGTCATTGCGGTTAGTCACTCATGAACCAGACAGTACATCGAGTGTCAACATTAAACAGTGGTTGTTTATCATTAACTTCAGTGGTTCAAGCTGTCAAGACTGGTATGTTGAGGGAAGAAATAAACCACAGCTTAGAGTCAAAAATAAAGAAAAGCCGTTGGAGTTAGTCGCTCATGAACCAGACCGTGCATCGAGCGTCAACAAAAATTCGATGGTAATTCTTTATTACTTTCAGTGGTTCAAGCTATCATGACTGGTATGGGAAGAAATCATTGTGCAAGCAACAGAGGTACTAAATTAATTAACCACAATGGTTTTGCAATCAAGACTGGCTAAGTAATAATCTTTGTGGAGGATTAGATTTATCAAAACATGGAAGATCACAAGGGTTATGCTATCAAGGAGGTATATTAATTTTATCTTAATTAATTAAGTCATTTGAATTATTTATTTGATAAATTAATTCTATCCGAATTAATTTATTCAGTAAATTATTTAAAAGATTAATTAAGTTAGAATTAATATAATTATGCTGTCGAGGAGGTATATTAATTTTCTCTTAATTAATTAAGTCATTTGATTTATTTATTTGATAAATTAATTCTATTGGAATTAATTTATTCAATAAATTAATTAAAAGATTAATTAAGTTGGAATTAATATAATTATAAAAAGACTTCATATTAATTGTCTTTTAATTAAATTAAATTAGTTGGCTAATTTATTTTATAAATTAATTCAATCAGAATTAATTTATTCTTTAAATTAATCAATTAATTAATTAAATCAGAATTAATATGAAAAAGAAATAGTTATTTAAATGATTTTTATAAATCATTTGATTAATTATAAGCTGAAAAATATGATAATATAACTATCAAATGATAGTTATACCGATGGTCATATTTAGTTCAAATGTGACAGTCATATTTAGTTCAAAGTGTGACAGTCATATTTAGTTCAAACACTACACCATAAAAGGCCTATGATCACATTTAGAGCCTATGTTGCCTTTGCATATGTTGCCTTTGCCATGCATGTTTTTGGCTATTACAACATTATCATTTTCATGTTGCCTTAGGTAACAGAAATATGTTGGCATAGAATAAAAGTGTTTGCATGTTGCCGTAGGTATGCAATTGTGTTGCCATAATTTTGAAATGAACAAAATTTTATATTTTCTAATCATTTTTTTTTTCTTTTTTCACATGAAAATTACTTTATTTGGATAAAAATTAAAGCAATAAGTTTTTATAAAAATCTAGAATATATCCATTGAAGTGAATATTTTATTAAAAAAGTTAACATGTTTTAAGGTGAATAATTTTATTTTTATGTTCATTAAATATTATTAAAAAAAATTTTTAAAATGATTTGTTATCTAAATAAATTGTAACATATCATTAAAATAAAAATATTGTCTTATATGATTAAAAATATTTAAATATATTATTTCAGATTATATAAAAAGAATTGAATGCTTAATTAACAATTTAATTATTTTTCCAAATAAATGAAAGAATAAAAAAATAAATTACTTTTTATCCTTGTAAGAAACAAAAAGATGAAAATTTGGGAAAAGTTGGATGAGTCTTGGGCGGCAAAAATACCGCCTCACAAATATTACAACATATTTTCCCCCATTCTCCCGCTTTCCCAAAATTTGCATTTCCCTCCTTTACTCCTGCTGTCCAAAGACATACACAAAACACAGAGTCTCTGGTTTAGCTTTCTCACTCTCGGTCCCCATCTCCTTCATATTAAACACAGATCCACACTATGAATCAAAGTCTTTTTTGGGTGAAGGCTTCAAATCGGTTTGATTGCTCTTCGATTTGGGTCTTCTTTGAATTAGGGTTTGGATTAAAGTTGGTTTCGATTCTTATGTTTAATTCAAACCTCTTGTCTAATTGGTTTTAATTTGGATTCTCTCTATTATTTCAGGGCCGATTTGTGTTCAAAATTAGGGCTTCTTTGATTTGGATTTGAGCTTGGATTTGTGTTCAAAATTAGGAGCCAAATACAAACTCCCTACGGTTGTCACCAATTACAAACTCGCTGCGGTATCTCTCTGTCTCTCCCTCCCCCCTCCTCTCTCTCTCTCTCTCTCTCTCTTTCTCTCTCTCTCTCTCTCTCCCCTCTCTCCATCTCCCTCTCTCTGAATGTAGTTATATACACATACCCTGTATATGTAATAAAGTTGAAATGGATAATGGGTTGTTTTTACTTGCTGGCAGTTATTATCTTTCATTTTATTATCTTTGTTATATGTGTTTTTAGGTATATGTATTGAATATAGTGTATGGAGATGGTGTGTGTATATGTGTTTGTAAGGGTAGTGAAGCTTGATGGGGTGATAAGTTTATGTTTTTGAAGGGTATGTGTGTTTTGTTGTCATATATGTTTTCCAGGATGAACGTCCCTTTATTAGTGCAAGAAAGGTAATACTTCGTTAGACAAACAACGTATAAGTGTTTTGTCATCTATGGCCCGTTGAATTTAACAGCTACAGAAATAATGACTGATGGATTTAACAGCTGCAGAAATGTAGTGTGCAATTTTACTGAAGGTAAGTAGGTTTGCCGTTGAATTTTCACATAAGCTTAACATTGCTTCTCTCCATGGCCCGTTGAATTTGCATGTCATGTTGCCCTCAAGTTAATCCTTTGACTCTAACCTTGAGGCTACAACAAGTATGAACTATGGCTGTATATTAATTTCTTTAGGCAACCTGCATACTTGACAGGGTTGTAGTCACCATACTGTTGTATCTTTGTTTCACTGAACATTGCTATGTAAATTGCACACCTAGACAGTTGAACTAATCGAACTAATCTGTTTCATTGAAGACATATTGCTATATTGTGTTGACTTGATTATACAACTTTGGTTCATTATCTGTCTTCGTACTGACTGGCAGCCGCTAACATTATTTTTAAATCTGAATTTTGTAGATAAGAACACATGCCATATGCAGAGCTCATGAGAATATTGATAAAACATTGAAGGCTGCAGAAGTGATATTGGCGAAATTTGATATTTCTGGACAGGTTGGTTTGTAAACTATGCAGTGCTTTATAATTTATTGTTCTAAATAATAAGACTGAAATTTTTTGGTCATAAGATGGTTTAAATACTTAAATCTCTAAATCCTAACACTGATTGATCAAGTATAAATGATGATAATTGATCATTGATGCGTGAAAAGGCCATCAACGATAACGTTATGAAAACAATTTCCGGTTTGTTTCTAAGTAATTATCTTGATTTTATTTAGTTTTTGTGCCACCCTTTCGTTTTGATTGATCATTTTGTACTTTTATTAGGCATAGTACATGTTTGTGAATTGTCTTAAATGAGTTCAGAATTTTATAGTTATTTGCAAAACTGTTCTATCTTTGTTATCATTCTTGGCATCTTATACCTGTAGAAGGCATCATCTTTGTTCCCAGCACCAATGTTCTGCAAAGCCATATTTAAAGTAACCTCCAGATAATAAAATATTATAGAAGGTAAAAGGAAACTGTTTTAAATAGGCTAGCCTCTTCAATTGTTGGACAAGGTCGTATAAACTGGTAACCCTCAAAGTTTCTGTTGTACCCCTGATGTGCCTCAAAATGCATACAGCCAACTTTATCCTTAATCCTTGTTGACAGAATATTCACCTAGCAACCCAAATGATGACAAAAACAGGGTGGCCTGCTCAGACATAAAAGAAGCTTCTGACTTACAAAACCTATACTTTGGCTAACAAGGTTGCAGATTAACCTTGATGTGTCCTGAAAATTAATAATAAAAGAAGACATTAGACAATGTCAAGATAAAGAAACAACTCCAAAAGACGATTTAAATTCTCAGCACTACTAAAAGTTTCAGGGAGTAGTAGACTACTTTTAAGACCAACTGAACACAAGTTGGAAAACAAAAAATTATAACATCCATGGGCCACTCCCAGATAGCTGCACGGTGTGGTGAGATAAGTAACAGAAAATTGTGTTACAGAAAAAAATATAAAATCACGTCAAACTTATAATCCTGCCCAACAATAACTATGACAGTGATTTTAAAAAACTAGATATAGAATTATTATATCTGCTTGCAAACATCAGAAAAACTTATTTCGATTCAAACAAGTAGATTAATGCATTGGTTGGCTATTCTAATTTATATGATGCATTGTTAGAACTCTTATAGTTCAAATTATAAAAATGGAGTAGCCTAGATTTCCCATGGACAAAGAAGCTAGAGGTTTGTATCTTTACACATTACTCTAATATTTTTTGATATGCAGTGTTTTCTTAATTATTAGTTTTTTCTGCTCTTTAGGAATATTTGGGAATCGCTCCTTCCAGCCAAACCAAAGAGAGGTGATAAATGCCACAATGAGTGGACATGATGTATTTGTTCTAATGCCTACTGGAGGGGGGAAGAGCCTGACATATTAGGTAATAGTTTTGTTTTTTTCTTACTCCGCACAAAAGAAGAAGGGTTTATCTATATTTTTCTGAATAAGAAATATGATAGTATGGTATTACTTGTGAACCAAAGAGTACAATATTGAAAATAATCTGTTCAATTAAAATCAACATCTTTTGCAAATCTGTTTTCTGCAGCTCCCTGCATACATTTGCCCAGGGATCACTTTGGTCATTTCCCTTCTTTTTTCGCTTATTCAAGATCAAATAATGCATTTATCTCAGATATTCTCTCACTTAAATTAGAAATTTTAATTTGTCCGAATCTTTTTAACAATATTGTTTTATGTGTATTTTGATTTGTTACTAAATCTCATATACCAGAATTTGTTGAGTATTCCATTACAGAATCATCGTATTTAGTTTTGCAAATTAAAGTGTGTATCTGTAATTTTTATAGTGCAGCTTCACTTTCACTTACAAACTTATTTTGCTATAAATTTCAGGTAAATGTACGTGAAGCGACAATGAAGATCATGGGAGCTTTGTGCGACTATCTAGAGTAACAATGAAGGTGGTACTCCAATGACTGGTGGCACCAGCTCTTAGTACCATATGTTATGTTTTACGTCTTTTGCTATTATGTTAGACTTTCGTACTTAGTAATTAAGCTTGTAGTTTTATGACTGGTGGCACTTATGCCTTTTGCTCTGAATGTTGTTGTTGGTTGACTGTAATATTGAATCTGTATGGACTATTATGATGGTAATGAATGTCTGTTGTGTTCATTTGGTTATGGGAATGAATATTTTCAAATTACCTATTTTTTGTTTAAAATAGAAAAGTGTTGCCATTGAGGCTATAAAATGTTGGCAAAAAGTGAAAATAATGTTAACAAATGTTGCTAGCAAAATGTTGCTGCTGCTAAAATTTGTGTTGCCATAAAAGTGGGCCCCACAGTGGTCCCTACAGTGGGCAGTCCCCGCAGTGGGCCCCATAGTAGGCCCCACATGATCCCCACAGTTGGCCCCACTGGTGGGCCCCACTTTTTTGCAAAATATTTAAGCCAAAGGTAACATAATATAATGTTGGTAAAAACTGATATATTGTTGCCATAGCTAGTCTACGTCAACAGAAAACCGATGTTGCCTTAGAGGAGTAGAATGTTGCCTTTGACACCAAAGGCAACGGCCAAAATAGGAACACCAGCAAAATGTTGCCTTTGGGGTTTTTTGGGCCTACGGCAACATATTTCGGGCCTACGGCAACATTTTTTTGGTGTTGCTGTAGGCCTTTTATGGCGTAGTGAAAGTGTGACAGTCATATTTAGTTCAAAGTGTGACAGTCATATTTAGTTCAAAAGGTGACAGTCATATTCAGTTCAAAAGCTGACAGTCATATTCAGTTCAAAAGCTGACAGTCATATTCAGTTCAAAAGCTGACAGTCATATTCAGTTCAAACTGGATAGTCATATTTCATTCAAGAGGACAGGCTGGATAGTTATACCGATAGTTATATTGGACTGGATAGTTATACCGAAAGTTATATTGGACTGGATAGTCATACCGAAAGTTATATTTAAAGAGACAGTCATATTACATTCATTCGATAGTCATACCGAATGTCATATTAGTGTTAACTGATTGCTATATCAGTTAAAACAAAGCAATATGACTATGGCTGTGTTATATAAAGCAGCAGAATGCAGAAGAACTGGAATCAGTCGATCATAACAGAAGAAAAACACACAACAGCCTCCATCTTTCTCTCTAAAGCTCAAGAACACACCAAGAACACATTATTTTCTGTAAAATCAAGTTCAACACCTTTGTAATATTTTATCCGGTGGAACTTGTTTATTTATTGTTCTTGTACTACTAGCAAATTAAGTTTCTTAGTTCTAATCTTGATTTTTATTAACTAAATTAGAAAAGTTCATGTCGAATTTTCTAAATTAGTTTTTATCAACTTGATTAATTTCTGTACTGAAATTGTAACACCCATCAAGTTAATATATTGTTATATTCAACTTGAAATTTGTGTTATATTATTCCGCACAAAATATTCGTTTAAGTGAAAATTTTTTAACGAATAAATTTTGAGAAAATGGTATAGATTGTATTCAACCCCCCCTTCTACAATCTTATCGGACCTAACAATTGGTATCAGAGCCTATTGATTGATACACAAATCAAGATCCTATTTTTATTCAATCAAAAATCTATTTCGAATTTTTAACTCGCTAAAAAATTCATCATGTCTTCAAAAATTGGAACTGTTAAGATACCCATATTTGACAAGGAGAATTATGAACTATGGAAAAAGAAAATGATCCTTTTTCTATAAGTGGCCAATCCTAAATATTTAGGAATATTGAAAACCGGGCCAATAGTTTCTATGATTACTGAAGAGGAAATAATCGTGGAAGGAGTTGTTGTAGTTCCTGCAAGGACATATCCAAAGGACATTAGTGTTTATACAAATGATGACAAAGTGGATATTGCCCTTGATCTTAATTTACAATTAATTTTTGGTGGAATCCCTAGATGCGATCATGTGCAACCATGTTGTTAACTGTAAAGATGCCAAGCATATCTGGGACACCATTATAACAATAAATGAGGGAACTAAGAAAGTCAGGGAAAATAGATTGGAAGATAAGATTGTTCAACCTTATAGCTCTGAAGAGGAAGTGATTGTAGCAGAGTATGGGAAGACAGTTACAAGTCAGGGTTGTAGAGAATTCTATTCATTAGAGGAGCTGGAGCAGTTGGAGAATCAATCAATGGCACTGGTTGTAAGACAGTTTAATCATTTTAGATTTAGAAGAAATCCTAATTTCAGACTCAGGTCTACTGAGAACAGATTCCAGCAAGGAGGTTCATCCTCAAGTAGCACAAGGGTTGGCTACGAGACTGGAATGGTAGACAGAAGCAAGATCAGGTGCTTCAACTGTAATGAAATGGGACATTTTGCAACTGAGTGTCATCGACCTGAACAAGATGCAAGGAGAGAGTATGCATCTGGTAAGAAGAACAAAGATACGGCCTATGTGGTACAAAGCAAAAGCTGGGATGACACAGACAGTGAAGATGAAGAAGTTGGAAACTTTGCACTGGTGGCAAATGCTGAATCATCAACTTATTACACCACACCGGTAATTCTTACTGATGATGAGTTAATTGATAGTTTACATAGTTCCTTGAATAAGGCACAAAGAGGGTACGAGAGAATAAGTCTTGTTAACACTAACCTTGAAAATGAAATGTTAGATTTAAAAAAGGTGCAGGTTAATCAAGATTAGAATATAGAAGAAATAGCTCGACTTAACTACAGAGAAAAAGGGTCTAGGAGAATACATGGTAAAACAAGTTGATAAGATTGCTGAACAAGAAACCAAGATTAGAGACCTTGAAACACAGGTTAGAGCTTGTTATAATACTGTTAAAGTTTCTAAAGATTTCTTCAACAAACAAGCAGTAGAACGAACTGTAGGAATAGGATTTGATTACAGTCAAGCTGTTGGTTCCTTGAGTAATCATTCTCCTAATTCTATCTCAGCTAAAGAAAGAGGTATACCACATATTCTCAAGAATGTTGAAAAACCAATGTTTACAAAATCTGATGCTGGCCCACCAGATATTCTTTCTATGGTTATACAAGAAGAAATGAGAAATGAGGACAGTGCAAATGGCACAGTCTTTGTTAAGGATAAATGTGTTAATAATAAATCTGTTAAGAACGCTAATTCAAAGAATGTTTCATCCAAGAAAGATGTCACAGTCTTTGTTAAGGCTAATCTGTTGAGGACACTAATCCAGAAAATGTTTCATCCAAGAAGGATGTACCTAAAGTGCCAGTCAAGGTTGTTGAAACAACTAGTTCTTCTAAGACTGGATTAGGTGGTAATAAGTCGAAGCAGAACAATAACATGTCTAACATGAGTAACATGCCTATCATTGATTCTAATCATAAAGCATGTGGTGTTGTCAATTGTATGTCTTGTGCTTTTAATGTTATGACTGCTTACTTTAATGGTAATCATGCATGCGATAATAAGACTGCTCCTCGACAACACATGAACAGGAATAATGTTAAATCAAAGACTGCTAGTCCTCCTCATGTTAGGAGAGAGACACTTGTACCAAAGCCTAAACAAAGTTTTACTAAGGCTGTTTACAAGGTCCAATGTCCAGTCAGTGAAACAAATGTTATTGCTGCTAAAAAGACATGGATACCCAAGATGAAATCAAAGATTGTCAAAGCTGTTTATAGAGTTAAATGTCCAGTCCCCTTGAAAAATGTTGTTATGAAGATTAAGAATGTTGTTTTGCCTGACAAAGGCCAATACTTCAAGTATTCCGGACCCAATCAAATTTGGGTCCCAAAAAGGGTTTAACTGTTTTGGTATTGCAGGGTGTGTAACAGGTACATCTTGTTATGTGGATTCTGGACAGTGGATGTTCAAGGCATATGACCGAAGATAGAGCCCTGCTATCAAAAGTGGTGACGGTATCGGGCCAAGTGGTTTATCCCTTGGAGACAACAGCAAGGGTATGACCTAGGGTCAAGGTTATTCAATAGCCAAGGAATGTTGTCAGTAATAAAGCATCTTTTACAAGATGAAGAGCCTACTGTTCGAGGATTAATGGAAGAGAACTTATCTGTAGCTGACATGGAATCTCAGTCAAAGGTGAAGTCAACAAGGTCAAATCTAAAGCTTCATCAGACAGGAGTTCAGCTATGACATAAGGAGCTCTCTCACCTGAATGTCATATCAATAGATTCTTTCCTGGAAATCGAATCAGTAAAGGAGACTGCCTTATCTGGAATTGAAGTAAAATAAAATTATGAGGCATGTCATAAAGGGAAGTCAAAACGAATCACACAGAAGTTCTACATCAAAGACAAATATACTTAAGTGGTGATGACTGATGACTTCTCTCCACAAACAAGTTGTTGTTCAAACAATCTGAAGACAAGACACCACTGATGGTGATTGATCACATATTAAACCCTGATCCGTAAGAATTTTAGGAAGACCCCATAAGTATGAAGGAAATTGTTTTGCATATTAAATTGAAAGTGAGCATCCTAGCAATCAGCTAATGCTCAAGAGGATAATTTCCTTTGTTACTCAATGGATTCAACAGCCTACAGGGTGATTGTTATTAATCAACAGAAGGTGATTGAAAGTCTTAGTGATGTTCAATAACTTCTAGCTCCCAGCTGTCAATGGTAATGATGATTCAGATCCAAGCAATGTCAATATTGAGAATCTTCATGTAAACCCAACAACAGCTTAGGGGGAGCAAAAGAAGGATCATCTGGTCAACTCAACACCACACTGAAAGTCAAAGGACACTATGAGAACATGTCTGCCAAGAAAATGAGTGTTGACTCAATTAACTCGTTGTTCTAGTTCTTAGTGTTTCTAATGGTGGAAGTAAAAGACTAGCAGAGCTTCAAGTACCAATGATTATTTCTTTAGTTTTCTTTTAGAAGAAACTAAGAAAGCTTCAAAAGCTCTGGAAGATCCAGATTGAGTGATTGCAATGCAAGGTGATCTCAATCAGTATAAAAGGCAGATTGAAGGGAAGCTGGTATCCAGACCAAACAACAGGCTGTATTTGGTATAAGGATAACCAGAAGTTTAACTGGATGTCAAGGCATTGTTATGAGGGGCAAGGCCAAACTGGATGCTAGGTTACAATTTGATCAAACAATATATTTGATAAGAAGCACCAGTGACAAGACTTGAGGATATCAGGCACCTGCTGCACATTCAAGATTATAATGGACATCTAGACCTACTGAATCTGGATGCTAGAGGAATGTGAACAAGTGCACTCCTGGTTGGTGAGATAATGAAAGATCTCTACAGGTTAGTATGAGATGGTATCATCACTCAAGTAAGCATGAAAGACATGGTATGACACTCTAACTATAATTTAATATTCGGTATCAATCTTTAACAGTTGGTATCTTTTAATAATTGGTGTCATATTCATAGAACTCTCTACATATTTAGGCACAAACATTATTAACATATATGTGCAATGATATCTTGATTATATTATATGTTGGTCTACTAGCTATAAATTGATATTAAGATATTTGCTGTTTTGATGTTGGTAAAGTTGCAGTTCTTTTGATTTACTTCAGTAAGCCAAAAGAATGATGACAATAAAAATAAGTCAAGGATCTTTTGATTCTATTCAGAAGATTCTAGACCTGTCAAGACTACATACCAACAAATCACTATAGCTGGCTTTTGACCTATTAGCTTGGACCTAACAAGTTGGTAATCAAAAATATTAAGATGGACCCGGATCTGCGGAAATGGTACCCTAGAGATATTTGACCCAACAAGTTCAGGATCTACTAATTAGGACCTAATCAGGCTATAGAGGAATCATCAGCTCATTATCTTATTCAATTGTTAATAGATCACTTACACACATATTTTATTCTCAATTATACAAATGTGCAAGGCCCCAAGTGGATTCTTGAGAATCTATTCTTGTAGTTATTACACTTGATTTTCAGATGTCTTAAGTTGGACCTAAATCTACGGAGATGGTACCCTAGAGACATCAGTTCTGACATGTTTTGCTACATAGAGACAGATCAAATGAGTTGTACGAAAGCAGGAGAACACAAGGAATCAAATTCATCTCCAACAACTCTGTGGAACACTGAAGGACTAAGTAACTCGCATAAGGTATCAATTATTTCGAGAGCATGTCTTTATTTAAGATTAACTTTCAGACATGTTTGCTAAATCACTTGATGAAATTAATTTTTCAAGATTGGTTTGTGAACTTGGGATTTTATTAATGCTATATGATTGTAAATCCCATCTGTTAAGTAATTCTTAAGTAAGCTCACAAGTTCTCAATTGTCTGTATTGAAAGGACTTGTGAACTTATTTACATCCAGACCTCACACTGAAAATTATCTGTTGAATGATTGCCATGTGTATAATTGCAATATATTTTAGTGGTGATTATTTAAGGATAATTTAAATACTTAAATGCTAAAATCAAACTCATAGAGATTTAGTATTTAATTATTTAATTATTTATTTTGATTTATATGGGTTACGGACTTGAAGCAATTCAATTTAGTATTTGCTCTGTACCTTATATTTATTAAAATAAATAAACAACATAACTAATTTGGACCTAATCTGTATTGGTCTTCAATTAGTTGTGAGATGTTAATTCTAGTGAATTTTATCAATGCTCCATTTTCAGAAATTCACTATAATTAATATCATGGTTCTAACAATTGGTTGTATTGAAATTTTGACTTATTTCAGTTAATGATATTTAGTTAGAATTCTATTTACTAACTAATTGTGAAATATATTGGTATGTGTGAAATTATTTAGAACTTCTCTAAGTAATCATTGTTATATCTTTTACAATTCACTCATATTATTATACATTGTATAAAAATTCTCTAAGTAGAACTATGAATATTGAAATATCTAGAGTTACCATAGTTCAATTAATTGGAATAATTTTTATGCTTATTTGAAAGATTCTAATCACTTTGATAATAAAGGTTTTATACTATGGATCAAGGTGTATTGGACTTAGAATATTATTTCTAAGATTGCAGACAAGACAGTCTTGGTAATCAAGTTTTATTTTTAGAACCAAGATTGTCTACCAACAAACAGTTGTTAGGAGTTAACAATTGTTGTTATCGAGGAGTTGCCTTGAAGTCGTAAAATTAAAATGTTAATGATGATAATTATCCTAGTGATAGTGGTGGAAACAATTTTGTTATTGGCAATACCAATGTCACTGAAAAATAATCATCAAGTCATTCTCGCAATAACTCGAGGGAAGTAAACAAAGGATTCACTGGTCAAACACAACATCACAATGAAGAATAAGGTGATTCATCAAGATCCAACTTTCTCAGACAGTGTGTTTGGAATAGAGCTGATCATTCAGATGTTGTAGTAAGAACTAAAAGGGCTTCTCAGAATCAAGGTATAGAATCTAAGGAATCTGAGAAAGCACTTGCGAATCTGGAACAAAAAGAAATGTGGAAGTTGGTGCCAAGGTTTGAGCACTAAGTAACTGGTATGACATTCTTTTCGAATTCTATCTTGTCATCTTTCTATAAGAATTGTCATAATCATTCTAATGTTTTAATCCATGTTTCTTTATTTTAGAATAATAATTTTCACTAAAAATATTTTTCTCTAATTCTCTAGTTAGAATTTTTGAGGAAGCTATTTTTGTTGTAAATTTTATTATTTTAAAATAGCTGCCATATTTATGATAGTTTATTAAATCATATTTTCTCTCTAAATAATTTTCTAGTAGAAAGTTGTTTTGTCAGAAAATATATGGATTTGCTAACCTATTATAAATACTCTTGTATATACTTAATGTTTTTGTACATGTATTGTAATTTTTAAATGTTAATCTTATTTAACATGTTTTGTAGTGTTTGTCTTTTTATTTTAGTGGTATGTTCGTTTATAGTGTAAGCTATGTAAATTATTACTTATGTATAGTTTTATTTATTTATTTTTTTTATTCTTTTTATTATTTTTATTCGAATTTTTCTTTTCTTATAGTTTTTATTTAATATTATTATGTATATTATTTCTTATTTTTGAATATTTTTTTTCATGTGTATATAAATAGTTTGTATAGTTTTTACAATTTAGTCACCATACTTTCAAAACTTACAAACAGGTCCCTGTACTTGGTTCTTTTGTTGTTCTTCTTATTAACACACACAAAACCTGCAGTTTAAGTATAAATCTTTGTTTTGTGATTGCTGTTAACAGATCTTCGTGTTAAGGACTTAACAATTGACCAATGTTGGTATCAAATTGGTATGTGTCTATACAATTGGTTAGGAACTAATGTTTGATTTTCAGGATATAACAATTGGAAGACAAGACCTATCAAGTGCTAACAATTTCTAATAGTTGATATCTATCATGCAGGACCTAAAACATGATAAAATAGTTTTGTTTGTATTGGTTTAAACATTAACATACATTAATTTGATTAATATTTATTAATTGGATTTTTGTCTATGTTCTTGTTTAGTAAAACCGGCTCAGGATCTATATCTTCCTAAATTCAAAATCTCTTTCTACAGCTGTGATTGCTTACATTGTAAATCTTTTGAAATCACAACTGTACATCATTTCACTTAAGATAAATGCAATATTTTCTCAGAAAACTTTTCAATGTTAAAAATGCATTCTATCTCTATATTGCTCATATTCTGTGATGCAGGTTCATCTACATGAAATTCTGTATTCTCACATGTTTAGTCATAAGGTTGTAAACCCAACAACTTTTATCCCAGACTACAGTCAAACTCAAACACATTCTATTTTACCCCCTAAATGGAAGTAACGTAGAAGACTAGAGGTCACCAGGGAGTAACTGCACTTGATGCAGCAAACAAGGATGTGTGGGATATTTAGTTGGAGAGTCACTACCTTATACACTATCCAAAATATTTCATATGCACAAAGTGAGATTGCACACACCAAGGATGAATTGACGGAAACCTGTAATCCAACCATTTTACGGTTAGGATTATAAGTTAAAGGTTCTTTAATGAACTAAGAGTCTTCACAGACCTTGAGAGAAGGTATTGATCTCAAATGCAAAATTCAACAAGATCATTATCTAACTCCCAAGATGGAACATATCTGGATCGTGCGGGTAACGGATCAAACATAGGTGCGGATCGGCAACTTGTAGACTATGATTCAGATTTACCTGATGAGTTTAACAAGGTGATGTCTTCACAGACATTAGAAGGGAACCTTGATCTCAATGCTAAATTTATAGATCATTGTTTACCTTCTCAGAATTCAAATCTGAAAACCCTAAAAAGGGAAATTAGCAACTTGTAGATTATGACTCAGATTCGTCTGACGAGTCCAACGAGGATTTGGGATTTGCGAACTCCCATTGCACCACCAGTGACCTCTCTAGAAGGGGCTATGGTGATTTTTCCTTGCAGGTACACTAAAGGATGTTGGAGCAATGAGTGAAACACCAGTGAGCAAGAGAGTAAACACAGAGAGAAGTGAGACACTCAACACAAATGAGTGGAGAGAAGAGTAAAACACTTGTGAGGTACACTAAACACTATCACACACTCACAGTGAGTAAGAAAATGAAACTTCCTTTCTAACAAAGCTTTATCAATTGATTTCAATGTACTCTAACGATTGGTATAAATTGGTAACAATTTGGTATCAACTACTTTGTCAATTAGTTGAATGGAGGATTCCTCAACTAAGGGGGAGAGATATATTGAAAAAGAGATACTCAACTAAGGGGGAGAAGTATTGGGGTACAAGTAAAAGAAGAGTGAGTTAGAAAGGGGGAGCAGTAAAGACTGTGCTTAGAATGAGAAGCAAGTCTAGTTACTAAGGGGGACCCTTAGATGAAGAAGCAAAGGAACTTTCATTTGTTATGAAAGTGGAGATATAAGGAGAATTACATCACAATACTATTCTATTAGTCTTTCAATGTACTATGTATAAAGGCTAAGTGGAAGAGTAGTAAATTCACCAGAAGTTATAGAAATGGTATTGATTCACCATTGTCTATATAGTAGGAACAACTATTTTTCTTTAGTGAGAAAAGCTGTGTCAGAAATGGGAAGTGATTATAAATTAAGAACTGCTGATAATCACCAATGTAAGATGTGAAGAATTATCAGGCAGAGATATGAAGAATCAGAAATGAAGATGAGTTATCTATTGAAGATCAATTCAGTGAAAGAGGAACAATCATCTATCATTTCATCAACTGAAGATTCTGGAATTGTTAAATCTAAACCAGAGATTTTTTTTTATTATTTACTTAGTTCTTAAAAGTTTTATCTTTTTCTTGTTTAAGTGAGTTAGTTGAGTTATCCTCTAGGTATTTGCTTGTTATTGTTTAACAAACAAATAGGGGGAGATTGAAAGGCATATGATGTAGCCTATTTGTATTTTGAGGATACAACTCAACTTAAACAAGATTGTAATAGTAAATAGTATATAGACTGTCACAAGGAATCTCAGATTGTATTATCTGTCAGAAGAAAAAGATCAAGGTCAATCTACAGACTTGAAGAATTACAACATTGAAATAAGTTCAGACATCTGATCAAGCCTCAGTGAAGTATTCGTTAAAGAAGTAGATTCATTTGAAGTGACAGAGATTTCAACAGTGACAGAGACAGTACAGAAGAATTAATAGAGAGAGAAGAAAAAGAAAAGAAAAGGAACCAGATTTTAAAGTCAATATATGAAGAACAGTCATTGCGGTTAGTCACTCATGAACCAGACAGTACATCGAGTGTCAACATTAAACAGTGGTTGTTTATCATTAACTTCAGTGGTTCAAGCTGTCAAGACTGGTATGTTGAGAGAAGAAATAAACCACAGCTTAGAGTCAAAAATAAAGAAAAGCCGTTGGAGTTAGTCGCTCATGAACCAGACCGTGCATCGAGCGTCAACAAAAATTCGGTGGTAATTCTTTATTACTTTCAGTGGTTCAAGCTATCATGACTGGTATGGGAAGAAATCATTGTGCAAGCAACAGAGGTACTAAATTAATTAACCACAATGGTTTTGCAATCAAGACTGGCTAAGTAATAATCTTTATGGAGGATTAGATTTATCAAAACATGGAAGATCACAAGGGTTATGCTATCAAGGAGGTATATTAATTTTATCTTAATTAATTAAGTCATTTGAATTATTTATTTGATAAATTAATTCTATCCGAATTAATTTATTCAGTAAATTATTTAAAAGATTAATTAAGTTAGAATTAATATAATTATGCTGTCAAGGAGGTATATTAATTTTCTCTTAATTAATTAAGTCATTTGATTTATTTATTTGATAAATTAATTCTATTGGAATTAATTTATTCAATAAATTAATTAAAAGATTAATTAAGTTGGAATTAATATAATTATAAAAAGACTTCATATTAATTGTCTTTTAATTAAATTAAATTAGTTGGCTAATTTATTTTATAAATTAATTCAATCAGAATTAATTTATTCTTTAAATTAATCAATTAATTAATTAAATCAGAATTAATATGAAAAAGAAATAGTTATTTAAATGATTTTTATAAATCATTTGATTAATTATAAGCTGAAAAATATGGTAATATAACTATCAAATGATAGTTATACCGATAGTCATATTTAGTTCAAAGTGTGACAGTCATATTTAGTTCAAAGTGTGACAGTCATATTTAGTTCAAAGTGTGATAGTCATATTTAGTTCAAAGTGTGATAGTCATATTTAGTTCAAAGTGTGACAGTCATATTTAGTTCAAAAGGTGACAGTCATATTCAGTTCAAAAGCTGACAGTCATATTCAGTTCAAAAGCTGACAGTCATATTCAGTTCAAACTGGATAGTCATATTTCATTCAAGAGGACAGGCTGGATAGTTATACCGATAGTTATATAGGACTGGATAGTTATACCGAAAGTTATATTGGACTGGATAGTCATACCGAAAGTTATATTTAAAGAGACAGTCGTATTACATTCATTCGATAGTCATACCGAATGTCATATTAGTGTTAACTGATTGTTATATCAGTTAAAACAAAGCAATATGACTACGGATGTGTTATATAAAGCAGCAGAATGCAGAAGAACTGGAATCAGTCGATCATAACAGAAGAAAAACACACAGCAGCCTCCATCTTTCTCTCTAAAGCTCAAGAACACACCAAGAACAAATTATTTTCTGTAAAATCAAGTTCAACACCTTTGTAATATTTTATCCGGTGGAACTTGTTTAGTTATTGTTCTTGTACTACTAGCGAATTAAGTTTCCTAGTTCTAATCTTGATTTTTATTAACTAAATTAGAAAAGTTCATGTCGAATTTTCTAAATTTGTTTTTATCAACTTGATTAATTTCTGTACTGAAATTGTAACACCCATCAAGTTAATATATTGTTATATTCAACTTGAAATTTGTGTTATATTATTCCGCACAAAATATTCGTTTAAGTGAAAATTGTTTAACGAATAAATTTTGAGAAAATGGTATAGATTGTATTCAACCCCCCCTTCTACAATCTTATCGGACCTAACAAAGGTGGAGTGGCCAGATTTTTGAAGTCCTAAAACAAGTTCAAGTAGTCTTGTTTAAATCCTTGTTCAAGATATAAAGATAAGACAAGTAAGTAACCAACTTGAACAAGAAGACTACAAATGGTAGTGTTTTGGCCGAATATATCAAAGAAGGAAAATGCCAACACTAACTACCAACTTGTTTTAAAAGCGAGCTTGTATAGTCTTGCTTTTTATGTCCTTGTTTGAAAAACAACCAACTAGTCTTTTGATTTTTGAATATCAAGTTTAAACCACTTAAGTTAAAAACAAGATGTAAGCTTTTTGTTTGTAAATCAAAAGATAGTTAACTAGCCTTTTTAATCCAAATACTCAACTTGGATTAAAGGACTTAAATGAGGTGATTCTCAACTTCAACCTCAAGAACACACCTTACAAGATGTCAAATATACACTACACAAATTTACTTCAAGAACAAATTTATATTAGTGACAAAATGCAAGAAAGATGAATATTAGTGTTTATAAGTGTAGATCTAAACCAAACAAGCAATAAACACTAAATATTCAAGTCACCCACCACCACTGCTACTATATATACTCGACTTATATATAGAAGAGTGAGGAAGAAACAAAACCAACTTATAACCCTTGAGATCTAGAGAGAAAACAAGAGAAAAAGCTAGTAAACAAGCCAAAAATACACAAAAAAAGTCGCCGGAGAAGTTGCCAGAAAATGGTCGGAATATGGGTTTATGGTCTGACTTTTGGAGGCTTAAAAGGTCACTTATAAACTGTAAAAACAAGGTCCAAAGATCACAAATAGATTGGTGACTAAAGATGTGTGTTTAGGAGCAAGAATGCTGAAGAAAATCAAGCTAAAATGAAGATAGATCTTGAAATATTTTAGGCTTGAAGCAAAAAAACATATTTGAACTTTTGGCTACTGGATAGAGAGTGTTTCTAAGCTAATTTAACCAGCATATACTTGGCTCTAGGGGGCTTGATGAAATGGGGGGAGGTGAAGGGGGTTTTTATAGCCAAAATATAAGGATTTTTGATTTATTTTAAATGTTAATAAGCACATGGGTTAAAGGAAAGTGGGAGAAATCTTCCCAAAGTCATATCAGCTGTATAAAAATTCAAAAATGCCTAAGAAAGAGTGTCCATACGTTTTTATTAATTAACGAATCGATAAAAACGTAAAATGCACGTACCGACGAGACGAAATAGGTTTGTTAGTAATAAATCGAAAATTCATTCAAAAATTATGAAATTTTGGGAATCCTCTAGAAATTTTCCCAGAGGAATTTGTTCAAAATTTCACCTTGAAATGAGTTGAGCAACTATGACTTTTAAGCGACCGATAAATCAATTATCTATCGATTTAAGAGGTCCCGGAAAAAGTTCATCCAAAATTTACGAAGTTAATTCTACAATGTCCCATGGAGCAACTAAGGACACATCCAAAGTTTCAAGTCAATAAGATACGTGAAAGTATTTTTACGAATTTTTCGAATGTTAAAAAGGGCTTCCGGAGAGATCAAAAAATTCATTTGTCTTTACCGACAACTTAGACAAAAGTTTTGACTTGATAAATATTCAAACATAATATTCCATATGAAATAATGACTATTAAGTCCAAGGAATATTTAGGTTCGAATTAAAAATGATTTTCTCACGATAAACAAGGGTTTTTGAATATTTTGGAATAAAATTTGTTTTTGGTCTTTCGGCATGGCTTTTTGGCAAGGCAAATTGATTATAAATGTCAAGTGAATATATCAAGAATATTTGAGAGTAAAACATTTAAGAACAACACTATTCTAAATAAATCGAACAGTTTGACTCATAAGACCGGTGTTTAAAAATTCTCGATATTTTTGTCTTTAGCCGAGTGCCTATTTTCTTTTGACATAAACAACCTAGAATATAAAATACCAACACCATAATATTCTCTCCCTAAGTCAATGTCGAAAATATGTCGGAAAATATTTTTGGCTCGGTTTGACCGTTTTGACTTGATACCGGAAGATGTCGTCTTCGAGGGAGGATTCTAATGCAATCCTAAATCTAATTTAATTTCCCTTTTATTTTGACAAATTCCAAAACCTAAAGTGCGAAAGCAATGACTCTGTCAATCTTCCCCATTTTGGTATTTGTCAAAACTAATCATGAAAATTAAATTTATGTGTGCTAATTACTGCCCCTAAGTGTATGCATGAAGAAGAAAATATGCACATCATCATACAAGCATACAAACACACATATAGACACATAGAATCACATAAAAGTGTTAGTTAGAATTTACCCCTCGTGACAAGTGTCGGTACTTATCACAAAATTCCAACGTCGTCTTTGCTTTTCTGCAAAAAGTAAAGTTAGTGGGAACACACAATAATTTTCATTTTATTATTCCCGTAGAATATTCTCTTCCCCTTTTTGACATAATGCCAAAAAATGAAATTAATATTAAGGGAGCGAATAAGGGATTAGGGAATATAGGTGATAAGTCCTAATTATTACACATAATATCCACCAACTACTTATCACTCCAAGACCAGTCAAAACGTCCATAAATCTTCACATAATGGACTGGTCTAGATTAATTACAATTTTAGTGAACGTAGTCTATAAATACAAATTAATCTCCCCATTTATACAAGAAATTAGATACAATTCAATAAATCTGTCTTGTATTTCCATAAATATTTCTCGAGAGAGTATGGCCTTTTTGAGCAATAATCCAATTGATCGTAAGTGATCAATATTTCTGCAACGATTAAATTGTTAGAAAGATTTTTTCATTTTGAATGTAACAATTAATATTGTATAAGACTAAAAAGAGTGAATAGTTGGAGACTGAAAGATTCAATTTTTTATAGAAAAATTCGAATAATCCGTTTTAGTCCATTCCAACCATTTCAAGTTTGAGAATTTCTGCAAAGATTATATCAAGTTAGATTATCAAAAAAAATGTATTTATGCCTTCCTAAAATTTGAATCTTAAATTAATGCATTATTTCGAATTTTGAAACAAAGAGAGTAATCCAAATTTGAAAATTTTGATTTGATCGTCCTGCATAAAATTGGTTAAAGGCACTACAAGAAAAACACGATCCTGCAACACATTTTCACCGTTGTCTGACATGCGTTTTTTTCGTTGTCTATCCGGCAGGTGTCTGTTTGAAGGCAGACAACAGTTATTTAGCCGATGCGTAGTAGACGGTAACACAACAGTTTTAATTGGTTGTTAAAAATTATGTAACACAACAGTTATATAATCAAAACCGTTACTGGAAACAGCATGATGCAACAGTTTTCTGACTAATAGACAACATGTAATAGACGTTATGCAAAGGGTTCTCAATCTTGCCAGGTTCTTTTTCAAACAACAGTCACATGTAATCATCTGTTGTCTGAAATCCTAACCGTAACAGTTTTATTGCAACCCCGTCATCTCCGTTGGTGTTAGACAACGGAGTACACAAACACACATGTAGTCGTTTTTGGGGTTAGACAACAGTTTGTTACAAGCATTAACCATTGTGTAAGCATTTGACAACAGTTAGTAAAGCAGCTCAATTTTGGTTCACTGTTATCCGAAAGCTCTTTAGACAACATTTTAAGTGTAACACATATTGTAGTTGAAGTTTTCAGACAACGGTATATTGTAGTTCACCGTTATAAAACGATTGCAGACACAACAGTATAACAATGTATAACAATGCTATACTGTTGTCCCAGTTTTGTTCGTACAATGGGTATTTTGATTTAAAACACCGTAATCTGTTTAAGCGTAGACTTTTTGCAAATCAAATTCACATTTCATACAAACCACGAATGGAATCTGAAAACTAAATTCCATCAATCAACATTTCGTTCAACCAGGTGACAAACCAAATGAGCAAATACATTAGGAAACAAAACGATACCAAACACAAAAGAGATACCAAACACAAAAGAAAACGACGAAATAGATACCAAATTAAGACCGATCAATCCACCAAAAACACAAAACAAGCTAATAGAGTTCACCGAACACCAAATACATCATCCCATCACCAACTATACATAAAACTTCCACTTCACTACTAGTTCATAACAGTTCATAACAAGAGAAAGAACCAGACTATAGAACCTAACGTGCATAGCGTTTCATAAAATATTTCGCAATATCAGTCCTGATCTCGTTAATGTCCTCATCAGTATAAACCAAGCTCGACCTGCGCATCCACTGAAAAATAACCAAAGGTTTTTTGTAAGTCACATATTTTTACTAGTATCCTAAAGAACCAAGTACGTCTAAAGTTGATCAGAAAACCCATAATAAGTGAAATTCTCACCTTAGCAGCAAATTGAAGCTCTTTGTCCTCAACGATTTCCTTCATGTACCTCATCACGAACATGCCACAGTCCTTGCTCCCTGTCTGCAGTGGAACTCCCTGAAGTACCAAATAAAAATTTATTTACAATCTTCTTCGATGACATAAATAAAATACGATGAGAATGAATTAATACCGCCATGTTCTCCCATAATATTTTCTTCTTTGAAACCTTGTTCAGATCCTCCTTGTACATTTTAATGGCGCTGTAACAAAATTAACATTTATCAACAAAAATTCAAAGCACAAAAAGATATGGTGTATTAAGGTTCAAGAATCAATACACAAACTTTAGAATTTGAACTTACTTGTCGACAACATCCACCCATTCCTCATTTGCAATTCGACGTTTTAGAGGGTCCATGTAGTAGACAATCTCTGCCTCAGGATTTGCAACAGTCAAAGTCCAGTGGTTCCTATGCAAACATGAACCATGGAGCAAGTTTGAAATTAAAGCTCAAAAATTTATCTAAGAATGTCTAAGTAGCTAGTTATGGTATGAACACTTACACGGCATTGTAAGGCATGAGAAAGTATTCATCTTTCTTAGCATTCTTAAATCGTGCAGCGAGTGCACGCGACCTCTGCCCTGCATTACCACATCCAATGGCACCAATCGTGCTAGGATCTACGAAGCTTATCATGTTGGTCATCTTATGCTTTTTCACAAATTCATTTAAGAGGCTACATATAACATTAAGTAGAAGTGAGTACAGATTCTCAGTTTTATTGTGGGACTATCTACGAAAAAATGAAAGAAATTGCAGAGAAACTTACTTAATAAAAAGGCAAATGAGAGACCCTGCAATTTCACCTCCAGAGCACACTGCATGTATATCTGATAAGAAAATGACTTGCTTCTTTGTAGAGCCAAAGGCTTCTTCGCTTAGCTGAAAAGACATTGTCCGTTCATCAGCCAAGGAATCCTTTGCCCATGTCCACAAACGCTTCAATGCAGAAGGATAATTTGCATCCATCTCAACAAAAAGCTCTACTCGAACATCTTCAACTACTTTATAAGTCCTTTTCATTTTCTTGTGATGACCTTTCTTATTTTTCTGAAAAAATGCACGTGAAAATAGTAAGAAGAAACAGTCTAAATAAACATACTAGATATACTAAGCACACTAATAGAAAAACAATCTGACCTTTGAGAAACCATCGGAAGTGCTATTGTTTCCTATTGCTATCAGGTTTCTCGGCCATGCAATAAAAGTTCCTTTGGCTTGTTCCACAGTCACAATGTCATCACCGATAGGGAAGGGAATCTTAGCACCGCACTGAATGACTCGAGTGATTGAAACTCTTGCATTCTCTTCTCCAAGTCTTACTCCATGGATTGTCTGCTCACATCCATCAAGAACTAGTACTTCATGAATCTCTGCATAAGCTACAACGTTGCTCAGCGATCCAACAGCCAATTTGCAAACAGAACTACCGGATGCATTCACTTTCACTTCCTCACCTATCTTCTTTTCAACAACAAACTTACAATCTCCATCCTCACCATCCACCTCACCATCCACCTTACAATTTCCATCCTCACCAGCCACCTTACAATTGGCATCCGCACCAGCCACCTTGTTATCATCCTTAATATCACCAAAATCAACAAATATAGTGTCAATCATTTTCACTTTATGAACATCTTTATCTTGTTGAACATTATGCATCTTCCTTGCACTTTCAGGTGATTCAAGATTCTTTACACCTACATCTACATCAATCCCACCGTTAGAGTGACAACTTGCTTGTTGAGAAGCCTGTTTCGGACTACCATCTTGTCCCACAGTCTTTGTCAACAACTCCGCTTTGAGCTTTTCCACTACATCAGCCCAAACTGCATCTCTCTCTTTAATAACCTTTGCAGTCTCCTCTTCCACGCACTTCTTAACTCTCTCCTGTATCTTTTCATCCATGGTCTTGGCTTTATTTTGCCTTGGAAGATCGAAGTAAACTGACTGCTTCACAGTAGTTCCTTGGCCACGTACTCTTCCTGGATGCTCAGGCTTACCAAGCGCCATTGTCAAAACATCATTAAGACCGTCCACTTTTACTTTCCCTTCCTTAACCTCCGCCTTCAACTTTGCCTACAATTTCAAGTGTACCATATATTCAAAGTTTGCTAATAGTTTAGAAAAAAGGTTGAAAGCATGAGCTAATGAATACTTTGAATTAAAATACAAATTAATAACTTACAATTTCCTTAGCTTTTTCTGCAACAGCATCATTTAAAAAATTACCATCTTCGTCCATCCTTGCTATGATCCAGCAGTCCGATCGATCTTCTAATTCCTCTTCATCCGGATGCGATTGAGACTGCATTCATATGTTGATTTATACCTTAGTAGCAGTATAAACATGTTTGAAAAAATAGTATGTATCCACAAATAAGCATGTTGTTTCATTATTACTCACCCATTCGTGCTCGAGGTTGGCATAACCTCTTCGAGACATCCGATGTGGGAATAAACTCAACTTGCTTCTTTTTGCATGTTCAACATGACATTCCCAGAACTCACCCGAGATGCGATCAGCAACAAATATGTCCCAATGCGATTTTTCTATGAAAGAAAAATCTGCAGGAGGGTGGGCCAACATTTCAGGCTGATCCCGATAAGGAAGAATGTATTTTCTGGTCAGCCGACTTTTAAACTCCCTCCATCTGCGACCGGCTGATTGTATAACCATCTTCTTGGCGGATGGAGGTACAACAAAAGCCATCTACATACATAAATAGGAAAACAAAAGTTAAGAGATGTAACTTGTAAGTAATAAAAAGAATAGATAGTACAAAAAAACAGAACTTTGCAAATTCATCTTACCAGCACACAGTCCCAAATCTTCGTCTTTATCTCCCCAGGAACACAATTCCAATTATCATGCCAGATTGGTGGTTTGGTTCTTCCCAAAACTCCAATATATGACTGCATCTCTGTCGCTTCTTCACCAAATGGCTCTCCTTTTTCATTAAAAGTCACAGTCAGTTTGATCCCCATGATCTTGCGTTTCAAAATTCGATGCATCGTTACACAGCCTCGCTTAAGTAGTTTTAGTCCTTGAGTATTGTTAGGCGTGGTAGCAAGTTTTCCTTTTTTCCTTTTCTTCGAAATTTGTTTTTGTAATTTTTCAGATATGGGATTCTTCTTCACAGATATTGGGGAAGAACACGAAGGAGTGGGGGTCAGAATAAGGGTCTGGTTGTTTAAAGACCTCGTCTTTCTTAAAGCCTTAATCACATTCAAGGCACATGGATGGGATGCAGATGGTTTGCTCTTCTTGAACTCTTTCTTCTTCATCACTATCCTCCGCGACGCTTTCTTTTTTGACTCAGTTTTCTTTTTCGGACTAGCCATAATCTATACAACACAAAAACAATGAATAAGTACATGTGACATGCTTGACATGACAATAAAACTACTCTAATTTATAAGACAAATAGACAACCATTAAAAGAATCCGCAAAATCAAAAATTCAGTTTTATATAAAAGCCAATGTATTAATCAGCATCAACAATTCCAATCAAGATTTTCAATCAAAAATATTTAAACTGTCAGTATTGAAAGAAGGCATATCATCACAAAAACTTATCACAAAAATTTACAGTTTGCATGCAAAACAAAAAAAATATGTAAACACTAAAAGCATACGAAAACATTCAAAACACAACACATGGAGAAGTAATAGAGTAATTAACACTCAAAACAGAGAAGAGAAACTAGCCACAATTTGCAAGCAAAATTTCATAGCCAAAATTGCATATAAAGATGCAAAATTAAATGCATGTAATCGAATCAACTCTCAACAAACATCACCAAGCATATAAATAATATTAAGGTAAAAAAGAGGAGTTTTATGCTAAGAACATGTGAAAATCACCAAAAAATCAAAAACCCCCAAATTAGAAATGGGGTTTTAGGGTCAAAATAAATCAAAAATATAATATTAAGGTAAAAAAGAGGAGTTTTATGCTAAGAACATGTGAAAATTAAGAACCCCTAAAAATGGATGAAGGTTTGTGATATGAAAATCAAAAACCCCCAAATCTGATTAGGGTTTCATAAAATGGGTTTCATAAAATGGTTCATAATCAACAACGTACCAGTACAGTTGAGTTTGACAGTGAGAGAGATGAAAATCGCCGGTGAATCGCCGGTGAATCGCCGGTGAGAGAGAAGAGAGAAGTTTTTGTTTGAAAGAGAGAAGCGTTTGTTTGTAATAAAAGAGAGAAGCAGTTGTTTTTTACCTTATTAAAGTGGAGTTAGTAAAAAAAGGGGGAAAGTCTGAAAAATCAAAATGAAAAAGGGGGAAACAAAAAAAAAGAGGGAAAAAAAAGAGAGGGAAATGAAAAATCAAATGAACGGATGAGATGCAGATCTGGTTTAATCTAACGAACCAGATTAGTCCCAAAATATATTTATATTTTAATTCTTAATAAAAGTCAAACAAAAATTTCCCAAAAAACGTACAACTTTTTGAAAATATACATACAACGGTTGTTATGTCTATAAACCGTTGTTAAAAAATCTATTTAACAACAGTTTCGACAATAAACCGTTATCTGACAACGTTGTCTAATATGTAACTGAGCAACGGTTTTCCACCAAAACTGTTGTATATTACTATTTCCGACAACAGTTTCATTCTGAACCGTTGTCTGTTAACTGAAATTTTTAATTATCACAAAATTCAATGTCGATATAAAATTCTACATTTTATCGTATGGTTAAAACGTCGTATCCTACATTTCCAATGTATAATTTTGAAGAAGTTTAACTTTTCATATTCGATATTTCTAACCTTTTATTGTAAACTTACATCGATTAGTTATTCATATATAACGATTTTACAAATTTACAATTACACAATGAAGACTATTATCTACTGTTTTGACTAAAATCGGTATTAATCGGTAGAGTCACCTTTACTGATTAATTGGATAATCGATGATTAGGGTTTTGACTTAGGATTTATAGTAGTGCTTGGACTTTAGGGTTTACAATACTGTTTAGGGTTTAGGGTTTATGGCTGAGTTTAGGGCTTTGACTTAGGATTTATAGTAGTGTTTAGGGTTTAAGGTTCAAAGTTTGATATGAATAACAGAATATAGAATATATGGTGGAGGCATTTTGTATTCCGTTATTCGTATTAATTGGTTTTATGTATCGAACATGTGTCTAGCTAGCTAGCAAGATCTAACGTGCACAATACCTTATTTTAGCCAGGTTCGACCCCTAATCTCTACGGTCTATGCGTCCTGGTCTCTTAGCAACCCAGTAAGAGAATATATTATTGATCAACGAATCGGTATTAACTACTGTATTAATCGGTAGAGTCACCTTTACTGATTAATTGGATAATCGATGATTAGGGTTTTGACTTAGGATTTATAGTAGTGTTTGGACTTTAGGGTTTACAATAGTGTTTAGGGTTTAGAGTTTACGGCTGAGTTTAGGGCTTTGACTTAGGATTTACAGTAGTGTTTAGGGTTTAAGGTTCAAAGTTTGATATGAATAACAGAATATAGAATATATGGTGGAGGCATTTTGTATTCTGTTATTCGTATTAATTGGTTTTATGTATCGAACATGTGTCTAGCTAGCAAGATCTAACGTGCACAATACCTTATTTTAGCCAGGTTCGACCCCTAATCTCTACGGTCTACGTCCTCGTCTCTTAGCAACCCGGTAAGAGAATATATTATTGATCAACGAAAATTCCCATTACAAGATCCAATAATATATCTCTCTATGCACCCGTTGTTGATAGCAGCTTGCTGAAACACCTTGTCCCTTGAACCAAATGCTCTCTAAGAACTATACTACCCCAAGTACAATCTTCTCTAACAAACTAGTTCCTGAACCCTTGTTTCGGACAAGTACTCAGAAATCGATGATCAACCGATTCGGATCGTATCGAGTACTCAGACGATTACTCGGATGTTGAAAACGAGTACTAAAAAAATTGGTCGAATACTCAGATGCTGAAGATCAAACTGAATCAAACCAATTTCCTATTTTTACAACCTTGCTAAATAATAGTATGTAGTGTAAATTTTAAAAATATTATTTCTTTCGTAATACCGGATAATTAACTTGTGCCTTGCACGGGTTGTAAACTACAAAATAACTGTATTTTTTTTATAAATTTTTAAATTAATTTGATAAATATCTATTTTTTTAAAAAAAAATTTAAAATTTTAAAAATACTAAATACACCAAACTATACCATAATAAATAAATAAATACAACCGATTTCAATGAAAAAATAATTTTAATATATATAAAATATTTAACGAAACAAAATAAACCAATGAAATAAAGAAAACATATTTAGAATAATTGTGTCCGAATAAGACCACAATTATCGAGCTTGTCTCTCTTTCTATCCTCTCTTTCTATCCATTTTTTCCCTTTCTCTCTTTGTTAGCTCACTTTCCTTATTTGTTAGCTCAGTTTCTCCTCCATTTTTTCAGTTTCTTTCTATGTTAGCTCACTTTCTCTCAACATCTTCTTGAGAAACCATTAATCAGTGATTGAAGACCTCCATTAATACCATTTTAGTATTATTCACAACAAAATCTTGTTGTTGGTTCGAGGCTGCTGCGGAGCGAATCATCGGCTTGAGTATATATATGAGCCTCGGTCTTCTTCTGAAGACCTCAATTAGTTTCACGGATTCAAGACCTCCATTAATTTCATTTTAGGTAAATTCATTTTGAACACGTTAATGATTTCAGTTGTGTTAATTAATTTGATTTGTGTCAAAGAATTCATTTTGATGAACACGTTTTGATGTTTCTACACTTCAATTAGCGTTGGTTGATTTAGTTTTTATCGATAGTTTGGAACTTTGGATTAGGGTTCATGTTTAATAATTTGGGGGAAATAGTTCTCTCCTGTTTTTGGTCAACTTTGGGGTTGTAATTCTGTTTCAGTTCTAATAGTTTTTGCAGAATTTGAGTGATTAGTATACCAGTTGGCCTTGGAGTTTACGATTTAGTTAACAACTTAACATTATTAATTTCTTCACTGTATTGTCTTGTGTTATTGTCTTGTTTTACTGTCTTGTGTGTGTGCCTCACTTACACTTTAGAACTCCATGAGTTTTACTGCTATTGACACCATAATAACCATGTATGTCACTTTTTTTTTCAGATGGTGATGGTTGTAATCACGTTTTGTGTTGGATTTGAGGTTCTATTCAGACGTCTATAGTGATTTCATATTAAAAGATGGATAGATCATGGTTAACAGCTGATAGAAGATCAAAAGAGTTTAAAATAAGGGTGGACGACTTATTAATGTTTGCATTTGAAAATGGGTATAATGAAGATAAAATATGTTGTCCATGCATGAAGTGCGCACATAGCAAATCATGGAAGGCTCGGATTGTTAGAAGCCATCTTTTTCAGCATGGAATTGATACAACATATACACGCTGGATTTGGCATGGGGAGCCAAATTTGGTAAATGAAGCCGACACTTCAGAATCTATTAATCAAGGCTCCACGACAATGGGTGAATCCAGCGACGATGATGATGATATTTCTTCAGATTCTTCAGATTTCATCAACCTGGTGAAAGGTGAGCATGAACCTCTGTTTCCTGGATGTGAGAGTTACACTACGATGAAAGCTTTGGTTAAGTTATTCAACTTGAAAGTGAAGCATGGTATGTCTGATTCATGTTTCTCTGAAGTTCTGTTATTTATTGGGACTTTGCTTCCGGAAGAAAACAATCTCCCTTCTTCCTGCAATGAAGCGAAGAAAACCTTATGTGCATTAGGAATGGGGTATGAAAAGATACACGCCTGCCCGAATAATTGTCTCTTATATCGTGGCCAGATAGATGAAGATGAGACTACTTGTCGCATATGTAAGGCCTCCAGATGGAAATTGAATAAGAAAGGAGAGGAACTGGAAGGAGTCCCTGCTAAGGTTTTATGGTATTTCCCTTTGATACCAAGATTAAGAAATATGTTCAATACACCTCAAATTGCAAAGGACATGACTTGGCATGAAACCGAGCGACAAATAGATGGTAAAATGAGGCATCCGGCTGACTCGATAACATGGAAGGATGTCGACCAAAAGTGGCCTGATTTTGCATCAGAGAGTAGGAACCTTCGGTTAGCTTTATCCGCCGATGGTTTTAATCCTTTTCGTGGGAACCGTACTGATTACTCAAGTTGGCCTGTTTTGCTATCAGTTTACAACCTTCCGCCTTGGCTTTGTATGAAGAGAAGGTATATTATGCTTTGCTTGTTGATATCAGGACCGACTGAGCCTGGAAATGATATCGATGTGTTCCTTCAACCACTTATAGAAGATCTGCAGGAGTTGTGGTGCGGGAAACAAGTGTACGACGCATATAAGAAAGAGTCATTCCTACTTAGGGGCATTTTATTATGGACAATAAGTGATTATCCGGCCTTAGGGAACTTGTCGGGAAACGTCATTAGAGGGTATAATGCTTGTACTGTTTGTGTTGATAACACAAATGCTACTAGGCTGGTTAATTATCGGAAGACAGTGATTATGAGGCATCGGAGGTGGTTGGACCGTCATCATCCATATAGAAGGCAAAAATCAGCTTTTGATAACACTGTGGAGAAAGGGGTTGCTCCTATTCCGTTAACTGGAGAGCAGGTTCTTGAAAGAGTACAACATCTAAAGGGCCATGTCTTTGGTAAGACACAACGCCAAGCTCGATGGAAGAAAGGTGAAGCTCGACCCGTTTGGAAGAAGGTTTCTATATTCTTCCAACTTGAATATTGGAAGTATTTGCCAGTTAGGCATGTTCTTAATGTGATGCACATCGAGAAAAATATATGCGAAGCTTTAATTGGAACTTTGCTAAATATTCCAGGAAAGACAAAAGATAGGGAGTCTGTCCGTTTTGATATGGCTGCAATGGGAATAAGAACAGAGCTGAGGCCAAAAACTCCCCGAAAGAAAGAGAAGGTACCGTTGGCATCATGGAACTTATTGAATGCAGAAAAAAGAACAGTTTGCTCGTCCTTTCTTAAAATGAAGTTACCGGATGGATTTTGTTCAAATATCAAGAATCTGGTAAATATGGAAAATCTTCGACTTGTTGGAATGAAATCTCATGATTGTCACACGATATTGCATCATTTGCTTCCAATTTCAATTCGGTCGGTACTGCAAAAACAAGTCAGGTACACAATAATAAGGTTTTGCCTTTTCTTCAAGGCAATTTGCAGTAAAGTCATCGATGTAGATAAATTGGAAAAAATGCAATCTCAGTTGGTGGAAACATTATGCCAGCTGGAAAAACACTTTCCTCCTTCGTTCTTTGATGTGATGATCCATCTCTCAATTCATCTTGTAAGAGAGGTTAAGCTTTGTGGGCCAATATTTCTACGTTGGATGTATCCTTTCGAGAGGTATATGAAGGCGTTTAAGGGATATGTACGAAACCCGGCTCATCCCGAAGGCTGTATTGCCGAGGCATATGTTGCCGAAGAGGCCGTTGAATGTTTGGTGAATTTTGAAGAAGGTACCATAGGATTGCCAAAAAATGCTAGGCATGAGCAGAATGCAATTAGCAGACCCTTATCTGGTGCGACAATGATAAAGCCGAGCAAAGAGGACTTGCACCTAGCACACTTGTGTTCTCTGCAAAATAGCAAGGACGTTAGGCCATATTTTGAGTAAGTTACTGACATGTGTGTGTGTGTGTGTTATTTCCTTTTTTTTTTGCATTTTGATTAAAATATTAATGTAACTGATTTTACTTGTAGTGAACATATGGCAACTTTGATGACAAGATACCAGCAACATGAAAATGACCAAGTCTGGCTAAAAAACAAGCAAAATGATGAATTCCCCCAATGGTTCCGGAAAAAGGTAAGCTTTTTATTTTTACACATTCTACAAATTATAATTATGATATTTATTTGTATTGAATAATTAGTTTAAATCAATTTATTTTTGGACAGATTGAATCAGAATTGTTGCATGAACATAATAACATACGTGATGAGATAAGGTGGATTGCAGAAGGTCCTAACAAGATTGTTCCTACATTCAGCGGTTATAAAATAAATGGTGTTACCTATAGTACCAAGGAGCGCGATGATAATCGACAGGTTCAATGTAGTGGTGTTTGTGTTGTTGCGGATGCATTAATGGTTGTCGGTAAGGATAAAACTGTTGAACATACTTCACATAGCTACTATGGAGTTATAACAAGTATATGGGAGTTAGATTATAACAACTTTAGAGTCCCTGTATTTCGTTGTAATTGGGTAGATATGAACAAAGGGGTTAAGCTAGATGACTTGGGATATACATTGGTTAACTTAAACAAATTAGGTTTTGTAAATGATCCTTTTGTGCTAGGGAAACATGTTAAGCAAGTCTGCTACATTGATGATCCTCTCGACAAACACTGGTCTGTTGTGTTGATATTACCAGAAAAAAACTATTATGACCAATTTGATGCTGAAAATGATGGATCGGTAGAAATAGAACTTGAGAATGAGCTGCACGTGCCAATATTCCCCAATATTGACGAACTTGACGAGGAAAAATCTAGTTATATGCGGGAGGAAGAAGAAGGGATTCAACTTCCATGATGGTAATATATATCATTGCATTGGATTGAAGTTCAATTATTTCAACATATTTAACTCCATGTACTGCTGACTTACTGATTATGTGAAACTCATATTATTTAGATGTGCTTCTACTGATCAAAAGTTTCATCTAAAGGAACCCCTTCATAAGATTACTTTAGCAGTGGTAAAATCATCATCTAGTTGAATTTTGACTTCTCAAGTTGTGAATGTTTCGACTTGATGTCTCTTTTTATAATAGATGATGATTTTACCATAGCTAAAATAATCATTCGAAGGACATACAAGTATGGCTACCGTGGACTGCAGCAAGAGGACTCTGGAGAGATGCTATCTATTATAGATTATACACCTAAATTTTTTTTGCTGTATAAAACTTCTCCAAATTAAGGTTAATGTTATATTTTATGTTTATGCAGATTTAACGGTGTCAAAAGAAGACCTTGGAAAGAGTGGATACGCAGCAGGATATTACCAAAGACAAGAAGCAAATTGTAATGTCGTGCTGGTGCTACTATTAAACCAAACTCATTTCGATTGTAATGTAAAAGTACTCCATAACTGTCCAACAGAGTTGGTGTGCTCTGTTACTAACTAGGAGCTCTGTATTGTATCATTACTTCTATTCCGATGGATTTTGTCAATTTGTCAAAGTATGAGATTTGTGTATTGTCCGATTGGACTAACTTGATAATTTACGGAAGTATTTGGTTTTCCAAATTTGGTTGAGTACTTTTAGTTTGCTAGTCTCTTGGTTGGTTGATTTTTAGTTTGCAAATCTGTTGGAATTGGCAGATTATTGGTTTGGTTTGTGTTGGATGTAATATGTACATGTAATTTTTTTTTTCTATCCTTACTAAACAGACAACAGTTATTCTAGCAGGCAATGTTTATAACCGTCTTCTAAATAGGATCAAACAACAGTTTTCTGCTCTGTTGTATGAAACCCATTTATCTCACAATGTTAATAACCATTGTCTATCAACTTTCCTTCTGACAACGGTATTTAAAACACATTGTCTGATTTTCCATACAACAACACTTCCAATAAACCGTTGTCTAACTTACACCACGGCTTTGTCTGAAAATAATATAAAGTTGTCTACATACAACAGTTCTACACACTTGTATGAAAAGATTCACACAACACATATATTCTAGAACTGTTGTCTGATTTTATTAGAGCGTACCGCTCAGACAATGGTTGCAAAACTGTTGTCATAAAAACACTCCGACAACAGTTTTACGAGGACAAAACTTTCACTGTTGTTTATTTTTTCGGGACAACAGTTTTTTGTTTAACTGTTGTGTGAAATGTGTTGTCTGATTGAGTATTTCTTGTAGTGAGGCATAGAACAAATATTCTGCATAATATCCTTAAAATCTACGAGCATAAATACTTAAAAGGATAAACCAAAATGTATAGTTTTAAACCATACAACCATCCATAAGTCCTATCCTGTTTTTTAATCTATATAAGTGTAACTACAGAAATTACAACTAAATAGACTAAAAAATTGAACTAGATAAACAGAGTTGAAGCTGCCAAGAGTAACCAAGTGACTTGTAAAGCTTTGCTTTCATTTCCTGCATACAAACACTCAAGTCAGTGTATCAACATTTTTGCAAAGCATATAACATAGATGTTAAACCAAAAATGTGATGATCATTGTGAGAGAAAAGGGCAGAGCTCAGCCTAGGATCATCATTGCTCTCTAAACAAGCAAATTGTTAGTAATGTTCTCAAAAGATAATTGCAAGAATAAGTTAAGGTAAAGTACAAAAATGTAATCCATTTAAGATAGAGAGAAAAAACAGTGCATATATGTGCAGTGGAGAGCCATGACTAGGCATGCTCAAATCCAAGACACATTCCAATTAGCCAGTACTGTAAAATACCACTAAGGCACAGGAAAACTAAGGTCAAGTGCAGAAATGATCTTATCAAAGATAAGTAACTTGTAGTGGTCATATAAGCTAAATACTTTCACTTAAGAAGTTTTAGGAAATATGTGGTTATCAGCTGAGTGTGATGTAATATCATCAAGGCCTTTTCAGGACAGTGCAATGTGTTTTTCAACATCACTTAGCCACCCTCTTTTCAAGAGGGTACCTGCAAAATAGATAAGCAAAAGAAAACAATTAGTATGGATTATGATGAGATTATAGTGGCTATCAGTCTAATAAAATTAATCAGAGCTAAGTCATAGTAAGGGTCATTTTTGACATCACATAACCACCCCTAGGAAGGGGAGTACCTGCAAAACAAACAAAGAAAAACCATGTTAGTTTGGGTTCTTTTGCAAGTATGGAAAGCCATCAACATTCTCTCTTAACTCAAATAGTTGAGTTTTAGAGACTGCATCATCTGGCCAAAACTCACCCAACCTTAGGATATTATAATTTAAGCTCAAGAGATATTAACTATCTCAACCATCTGCAAGGTTAGTAGAGTGAACAAAAATGCAAAAATTTATGATTTCTAATAAGTGACTGGTTCATCCTAGGTTCAGATCAAGAATTCTCTTAGGGAATTCAGGCAGTCCATGGAATCAGCAGTACGTGAGGCCAATGTGTCATAGTTGTGCAATGTTTAAACTACAATGCAAGTTGTAATTATTAAAACTAAGTACTTTAAAGATTTCTGCAGCAGAAAGTACTACATTAAAAGGAAAGCATTACAGCAACCAACTAGAAACCATTACAACAGCCATCATCAACTTAGAACCAACAATACAAGCCAGTTTGGTACTGGTACCCAAAAGGAAACAACAACAAACTAGAGCATTCATCACTTAACTAAGGCACAAAACCGGATTGTCCACTTATACAACAAAAGCAAACATGATAATAACCAAATTAAACTAATCAACTTGATTAAAGGAAGCAGAGTTCATAACAGCATCCATCATATCAGCACTAATATCATTAGCAACATTCCCAGAGGCATCTCCATTCCCAACAACTTTAGGTTTCACAATAACATCAACTACCTCTGTATCAAGATACTCAATGACAACAGATTGAGTAACTGGTTTGGGAGGGGGAGTGTTAGCATCAATTTGAATTTGAACAAGTTGAGATAAATTACTCTCAAGGACACTCAACCTTCCCATAGCAGATCCCAATACAGTCATTACTATATCCATCCTTTCAAGTAACTGAGTATATCTGTAAAATCCACCTATTTATTTTATTATATGTACTAGTTGGGTAATTATTAAAAGAATATATGTATATATTATTTTCTTTCAGAAAAATAAAAGTGATTAATTATTAATTTAGGAATGATCATACGTGTAGATAAGATTTTCGGTTATAATATGATGAGAATAAGTTAGATTATTATATATCTTAAAACCTAAAATTTAGATTATTTATCTTTATCTTTATAGTATTATAAGTACACGATTTCAAGAGTAGTAGTAGCAGTAAAAGATATAGAAGCCAGAAAGAAAAACACAAAGAAATAGGGGATCAGGTTAGAGGAACAAAAAGCAACTGGCCGGGTTTGGCAAATTAGTTCACGGATGCGGGCAACATAAATAAGGTATAATAAATTACTAGACTTTGCTTGCATATGCACATGTATAGTAAGACTAATTTATAGATTTTCAATCTCTCTTTAATCTCATGTGAGTCCGGTTATTTGTTTTGTTAAATTAACATACATGTATTGAATTGATCTGTTATGCCGTTTTGTGTATACTCATGTTATCCATTGGTGTGGTTCTTAATTAGTATTAAATGTAATTTTCATGTGAGGTTTTTATGATATTAAATTATAGTGAATATATGTGTTTTATGTGGAGATAGTTTTGGTTCAAAATTAAAATTCCCTTAATATTTTGTAAGAACAGAGCATCCAATGTGTAATTTGTACGCATGCATGAGGATATAAATATGGATTAATTGTAATGATTTTTTTTATGTTACATTACAATATTATTATTTGTTAAATTAATTGTATTTATTGTACGAGTAGCATTAATTTTCGCATATTATGGTTAGATTAATAGATTAGCTAACGATAGGGTTAAGCCAACATATAAGTGGAGATAATTGTAGATGTTAATATAAAATAAATGACATGACTACAAGCATTTATAAAACTTGGATATGAAACACTATAATTGTTATGCATGTATTGCTATTATTTATGGTTTTATAAACCAAGTGTGATGTTAAATTTATGCATTTATGATTGTCATATTCTGTGAAATTGTCCTTGTTATTCAAGTTCAAGTTTTATGCATTAATCGTATACACAGGGGGTTTATTACTTAGATTTGAGCCTGTCTATCATTTTTGTGTAGCTTCATGTCATTCTTTATATTGATTAATTAATAAGAGTTGCCATGAGTTTTAAACTAGATGTGTAGTGTTAGCCAGTAAATCATGCCTGAATTACTAATTTATATAAATTTAAATTGACAAATTATATGCACTAGTATTGGCCCCGTGAGTATTAATTGACACTATTTCTAGTATTAAATGGGTAATTGATTCTCTTGTAACTTTCTGCCAAGTCTGTCTTGTAATGCATGTACATAAATCAATTAGCTAGGACTAGTTGTTTTTTTATTAATTATTTAATATGATATTACTTGTCATACGGGTAAAGGATATTAAAAATTATTTATAACATTTTATGATTAGATTGAGTTCGGAGCTTATAACAGATTTTTGGTATTTCTGAATTTATTTAGACGCTACATTAAGGTACGAATTCTTCATTCTTTTCTCTCTCCATTTAAATTATAAATTTTGATTAAATATATTGTTGAGACAAATTTATAAATTGTAACCTTTTTTTACTTTCCTTAATACGAGTTATTTGCTCTCTTTCTCATTATAAAATTTTATTCTTTACTCGTTACATTTATGATCGATTCAGTTTTATAAAATTGTGACCCTTGTATTCTATGTGTACGTTTTAGTGCACATTCGTATTTTCGTTTGGTCTCCCTTATTGTTGGAATTTTTATTGCCAACTCATATATATTTGATTTGTTTCGTTTCGCTATTTTATTGCGACATTGCTTTGTTTATTTTGTTCTGTGTAATGAGACTGGAAATATTTTTGAAACCTATTTGTTGGGCTCTTAGACCTATCTATGTGGTTAAATCATAGACGAGTTCATGGAGTTCGGAGTGTCTGGTGAACTCGACAATTACTCGTATCGGTGCTGTGAGTATACGAGCACGTGTCTGGAGTATGAGATTGTGTATAGATCATGATCACTAATGTGTGTTTTATTCTTCTGGATTACCGAAGAAGGATTCTCTGTTTTGTAGAAATGCTTTGTGCATTTCATGTGTTTTCTTCTCGTGGATTACCGGGGAAGAATTCTCTGTTTTGTACCTCACCTTGTGCGAGTACATATTTGTATAAGAGACCCTTAAAGATACATACCTTACTTGATTCATCCATATATTTATTCTGCTTCGATTCAGTAATTTATTCTTGTTGGCTATCTTGCTTATTTTACATTTGGACTTGTTTTGAAAATTCTATGTTGGTAAGACACAATTCGTTTGGACATTTGAAACCTTATTTTATTTTTATATTATATTCGTACTGGGCATTTGGCTCACTCGTATTGTTATCCTTCCGCAGGTAATCAGGGGTAAACGGGATTGAGATGAGTGATGCCAACCAGCCTTTAGTTATAGTCTTATATAATAGTATAAATAAATTCGAGGAATTGTAGATTTGTTTTCAGACTTTTCAGTATTTCCATTTTGAAGATTAAAACATTGATATTTATCAGGATTTGCAGTTCTTTTCTAAATTGATTAAAAAATAATTTAGATTTAATTATGATATTTGTCTGTTATTTAATGATCCGAAAAGTCGGGTTGTTACACTATATCTCATTTAAAGCAAGAAACTGGTTTTACAAATCCTTATACTCATTTTCTAAATCTTCACTTTTAGAGGATAGTTTCACAAGTACAGAGAAATAAGCAAATAACTGAGCGTGAGAGATGTTGGAAACATGGATAATAGAGGGACCACAGAGGGTCTAGCAACAGACTCAGTAGAAACAGGTAATACATTTGCAGTAGAGACAACAGGCATTACAGTGGGCATAACAGGATCAATATCCACATGAGCAGGTATAGCAGAAATAGCAGGCATAACAATAGTCACATCAGGAATGGCAAGAGACACAGAAGGTAAATTACCAAATTGAACATTCAAAGCAGCAGGCATAACGTTTAGTTCAGGTAAAGGCAAAGCAGTTCTATGAATTCTATCAGAAATGGTGGGTGACACAGAAAAGTAAAAAGGAAAGTTTACGTCAAAAGAGAAGTGCTCAAACACTTGAGTGAGTAAAAGACCATAAGGCATGTACCCCAATCTAGCAGCAGAAATCGTTTTGGTGATTATCATATAGGGTAAGTTAAAATCAATTTTCTTGCAAGCCAACTTATACATGACTTTCATTTCCACAAAACTCATAAGTTTGCCAGCAATTTGAGAAGGAAAGATATTCACCTTAATAATTTCAGCTAGGGTTTGGTAGAAAGGAGTGAAATGCTCATAGTCAATATCCGTATCAGTGTTAAAGACATTTGAATGAACTTCAACTCCACAGAAAACAGAGATGAACAACCTTAGTTCATCAGGGTTAAATGTGTAAGTTTTAGTCACATCAACTGGACTCAAAGACAAAACCTTAGGATCTAGCTTAAGTATCTATCCTAACAATACATGATCAAGGAGAATGGGCTTCCCATTAATCACAGAAGTCAGGTAGGACACCCCACCAACTCCTCTCCCTACCCCCATGTTGTAGAAAAACTCTGCCACCAAATTTGGTAGAACTCTCTTAGTGGGACTGACTAACAAAGGGTTCCACTTAGCATGAACAAACAAACCATAAAGTTCAGACTCTCTAGCTAGTTGAACAATCTTTCTAGGTTGCAATTTGCTTCTAACAAACTTATTTTGGGCATAACTAGAGATAAACATTGGGGAATTGTGTTTAGGCTTTTTGTGTTTCTTGTTTCTGGGGTTATTAGAATGTGAAGGAGGTGAAAACAAGTTAAGAGTGGTGTCAACTGGTGTGTGAGACATGGTATGCAAGTGTATATTTATAGCAAGTAGGCAATTTAATGAATACAACAAGAATGAAGTAAACACTGCAGTGAGCATACTCTTAAATACACAGGAAAGCACAGATATCTAACAGTGAACAGTAATGCACAGTATAACCTAGTACTGAAATAGTACTGAGTTATCTGAAAAAGGACTGCACAATACACATAAAGTACATAGAATTTCAGGAAAGGAAAAGTATCAAATCAATCTGTCATATTGTAAAGCTGCAAATCACAACTAACAATAAGGACGAATACTAGATACGAGCACAGATAAGGTGGTAAAATTAGAAACCATTTCCTAAAACAGTAATAACATTTAATGCGAAGTTCAACCATGCAGCAAAGAGAAAATATTTGTGCAAAACAAACATTAACTTAAGCAAAGAAGGTCATATCATTACCATAAAGTTGTACAATATAAAATCAATACAAATCTCAAGCATGCTGTTGCACAGATTATACAACCAATGAATACATATATCATATTACAGATCTGAGCAAATGAACTGGACTTTGAGAAGCATAATTCAAAATTCAATTCACCAGCATAGAAAATATTTAAGTGACCATACAATGTAGCATTGAACTAAGTAGATAACACCCAAACAGATATGTCACAATGCACAAAGACAAACTCAAGAATTTAAAGAAATGCAGAGTTCTAGAAGACACATACAGAGATACAAAAAATATATGAGTAATATTGCAGGCACTTATAGATACAAACATTATCAATACCTCTTTACAAGTCCATACTCTCATACAGCAACTGCCATTCGATAACAATGTTTTCACATTTAAAACATCACACATACAAGCAACTCTTGAACTAACAAGGGAGTTAGAGTAACCACAAGACTAATGAAACAACTAACAAGGCAATGCAAATTCAAGTAAGCACATACTTGAATCCAAGTGACAAAGATCAATGAACTCAATACAGAGCAACTAAGCTCTACACAGGAACTCCTCAACCAGACTGTCATTCAAAGAATGTCAAACAGGAATTATATCAAGACTCAATCATAATATCAAGATACATATAATAAAGTAAGTGCTTAAAACTTAATCAAGAATTCATGCTGACTTGATAAGTATCAACAATAATAGAGCAAGATATCAGACAACTTGATTCAACAAGTCTCATCCAATCTCAACTTCCACAGAAACCTCATAAAGACTCACACAATCATCAATCACACAATCTCACATTATATGAAGAATATAACAGTGTTTAGATTCGAAAATGTGCACCTTGGCCATGGTGGTGATTCATATGGCGTATTCTTCCATTCACATGCAAATAATAAGTCCAGAGAACAAAGAAGTGAGTTACTGAGATGAGAATCGTCCGAGTCAGGTCACCAGACTCACTGAGTCAGCATCGAGTTGCCTCAGAACTTCATGGAATCTTTATAAACTCATCATGAAAGAACATAGAGAACCTGAAACACTCAACAACATCGTTAAAATAGTCATATAACATAATCAATTAACGAAAATTAAGAACTAGGGTTTCAAAGAGAGCCAAGACCAATCAAAGGGCTTTTGAGATATGATGCTCAAGACATCATGAACAACACGATTCAAGCACGAATTGATAGAAAAACTACCGATTCATGAGAGAAACTCGAAAGGCGATTCTAGGGTTTACGAGTCTATGGAATCAGAGATCACAAACTGAAAACTGAGACTATAGGGAGTTGTATTTTGAAAAGAGGATCACAAATATGTGGTCCATTTTTGTGAACGAGGTTGGAGTCGAACGGAAAAGGCAAATTTCCGTTTATGTTTCGAGAGAGAGACGGCGAGAGAATGAGAGAGATGAGATGAGGCTGTACAACATTGTGATTAAAAAAATGATACACTGTAGATTAAATATGACCTAAAATAAATGGCTGGGATTAATCAACCTAGAGATCAATGGCCAGATTTAATTTGAATAAAAACTGATTTTGCTGAAAAATCAATTTAATCTCCTAAAATCATTTTAGTGATTTTATAATATATCAAAAATCTGTAAATAATGATATATAAATGCAAAAATCACATAAAAATAATTTATAGAGAGATAGAAATTTGATCCAAATTTTAAAATTGAATTCTAAAATTTAAGATCATATATTTAATTAGTTTTTATATTTTTGCTCCGAGTTTTGAAACAACATCATTTCAAGGCAATGCAAAAATTAAAACTAATTAAGTTTTATTCGTACTGAAATATTTCAATATGGTTTTTAGCCAAAACAAAAACAAATATTTCAATGTCTATTTTTAAACAAATTCATTGCAGAGAAATCTGAATTTTTGAGTACCGAAGTCTCAAGAAAATCCGCTCACACAATAAGCTTGAGTACAATGACTAGAAAATCACACGAATTATATTTCAATTTCAATTAAATATAGAACAAGACTATATTTAGTTATTCGAACATTCCTAAAAGTAACCTTAATTTAGTGAATCTTTCGGAATGCAAAAGTTTCGTGAATATGTCGGCGACATTATTTTCCGTGTCAACATGAGCCATAATAATATCACCTTTATTTACATGATCACGAAGAAAATGATGTCGTATATCTATGTGTTTAGTACGAGAGTGAGATAAGGGATTTTTACTTAAATCAATCGCACTCGTGTTATCACACAAGATAGATATCGCATCAAACCTAATCATATAGTCGGCTAATGTTTGCTTCATCCATAAGATTTGAGCACAATATTTTGCCACCGCTATATATTCGGCTTCCGCGGTAGACAAAAATACTGAGTTTTGTTTCTTCGAAAACCAAGAAACTAAACATTCACTGAGAAATTGACAAGTACCACTGGTGTTTTTTCTATCGACTAAATGACCCACATAATCTGAATCAGAAAAACACACTAAGTCGAATGATAACCCTTTCGGATACCAAAGACCAAGTTCCGTGGTGCCTTTAAGATATCAAAAAATCCGTTTAACCGCAGATAAATGAGATTCTTTAGGCGCTGCTTGAAATTGAGGACATTCGCAAACGCTATATTGAATATCCGGTCTACTAGCGGTGATATAAAGTAAACTACCAATCATGCCACGATATTTCTTTATATCGACCGATTTTTCGGTAGCTTCCGTAATTAACTTCTCTGAGGGAGACATAGGAGTACTAAGGGGTTTAACATTCTACATCTCAAATTTCTTAAGAATTTCCTTGCAATATTTAGTTTGAGATATATGAATGCCTTCATTAGATTGATTAATTTGCAAACCTAAGAAGAAATTTAGTTCTCCCATCATGCTCATTTCAAATTCTTTACTCATCATTTCCGAGAATTCGTTACATAGTGACTCTTTACTTGAACCAAAGATAATATCATCTACGTAAATTTGAACGAGCAAGATATCATCACCTTCATACTTCGTAAAGAGAGTAGTGTCGGCAATTCCCATTTTAAAACCATTAGAAACTAGGAATTTGCTTAACCGCTCATACCAAGCTCTAGGAGCTTGCTTTAGTCCGTATAAGGCTTTATAAAGTTCATACACATATTCCGGATGTTTTAAATCTTCAAATCCCGGTAGTTGTCTTACATAAATTTCTTCTTCTAAGACACCATTTAGGAATGCCGATTTAACATCCATTTGATAGACTTTGAATCCTTTATGACAAGCGAAAGCTAAGAACATTTGAATTGCTTCGAGTCTAGCTACGGGAGCATAAGTTTCATCATAGTCTATATCTTCCATTTGTGTATATCCTTGAGCAACTAGTCTTGCTTTATTTCTTACCACTGTTCCACTTTCGTCTAACTTATTACGAAAGAACCACTTGGTTCCAATAGTAGAAATATCGGGTGGAGGTGGAACTAGTTCCCAAACTTTGTTCCGAGTAAATTGGTTTAACTCTTCTTGCATAGAAAGAATCCAATCCTCGTCTAATAAATCTTCTTTTTCAGTTTTTTGTTCTATTTGTGATAGAAAAGCTAAGTGACTAACAGTATTTTGTACTCGAGATCGAGTTTGGACACCTTTTGTTTTATCACCTACGATATTCTCGATAGGATGATTTCTAACCCATGGTACATTCGGAGGTAATCCATTATCAACCTCAACTAATTCAAGAGGATTATTCTGAACCGTAGTCCTTTGATCAAAAGTTTCGATTTGTCTAATAACATTCTCAACGTTATCTTGACAATCTTCTTTGGAACAATTTCCTCTTCAACCAAATCTTTATTCTTTGATAGTGGTTTCGATTCATCAAACACAACATTTAATGATTCTTCACCATTAAAGTTTTAAGATTAAATACCCGATAAGCTTTGCTTGTAATTGAATATCCGAGAAAAACACCCTCACTAGATTTTGGGTTGAATTTCGTTATATAATCTTTTGTATTCAAAATAAAGCATTTACTTCCAAAAACTTTGAAGTAACTTATCTTAGGAGTTTTACCAAAATAAAGTTCGTAGGGAGTCTTCATTTTGATTGGTCGTAGTAATACTCGATTAAGAACATAGCAAGCAGTTGACATAGCTTTGGCCCAAAAATATTTAGGTCGATGATATTAATTAAGCATAGTGTTTGCCATTTCTTGTAGCATTCTATTCTTCCTTTCAACAACCCCGTTTGATTGAGGTGTATAAGGAGGAGAGAAATTGTGAGTAATACCATTATCTTCACAAAATTCAACAAACTCGGAATTTTGAAATTCCTTACCATGATCCGTCCTTATATAAGAAATAAACGTTTCTTGTTGAGTTTGTATCCTTTTTCAAAGAGCAAAAAATAATGCAAATGCATAACTTTTTAATTCTAGGAATTTTGTCCAAGTATATCGAGAGAAGTCGTCGACAACTACAAGAGTATACGAACTACCTCCCAAACTTTGTACGGGCACGGGTCCAATAAGATCCATATGTAGAAGCTCTAGTGGTCTAGTAGTAGACACCATGAATTTGTTTTTATGAGATGCTCAAATTTGTTTGACAATTTCACAAGATTCACATATATGATCTTTACCGAAATTAAGTTTTGGTAAACCACGTACATGTTCATTCGAACATATATTTTTAATTAGTTTCATATTGACATGACCTAAACGTCGATGCCATAACCATGGATCCTCATTCATGGATACGGAACACACATTTTCATAATCATTTAGGTCACACGAATAAACATTCTTATTTTGTGGACACTTAAGAATTAGTTTCCACTCTTTGTCATAAATAGCACAATGAGATGGGAAGAAGATCACCTTGAAACCATTATCACATAGTTGACTTATTGAAAGCAAGTTGTACTTTAGTCTAGTTATTAATTGTACATCACATATTTTAAAGCTTTCATTACCAGTATCACCAATGCCAATAATGTCACCTTTGCCACTATCTCCAAATGTTACAACTCCGGCGGTTACCTTTTTAATGTTGTTAAACCTTTTGGTACCCTTTTTACATGAGGGTCCGGGTGTTAGTACATCATAAGGCAAACGAGTACTTTCATAGATAAATCGAGGCGTAGGATAATCATTCAAATAAACAATATCATTTCTAGATGCTTGATTCCTATTAGAAACATGATAGAGATTTCTTCTAGGAGCATATCTAGAATTACCACGAAAGGCATTACTATTATCACTACAGGGAAATATAGTGATAACGGAATCTCTAGAATGATTATTAGCACGATAATTAACATGATTATTTCTAACATGAGCATTATAGTTTCTAGGGTAAGCATGATGACTCGCATTAGCATGTTGACTCGATCTTGCATTAAAAATGAGTCGTATTTCTAGGCATAGAATTAGCATTTACATTACGAGCATGACCACAACGATTTGGATTTCTAGCATTATAACCTTGCTTAGGAACTTTAGAGGAACTAGCATTGTTGGTACTAGTACTTTCTTGATTTTCCATGTTCCTTTGTTGAAAACCACTCGGTTTTTGATGATAATGCAACTTAGGTTGCTTCTTGTCATTCACAATGACATTTTCTTTCTTTTTAGCACCTTTAGTTTTATACCATTTTTCGAACGTTCACCTTTAGGAAACCATTTATACTTCCCCTTACTTACATCATTTTTAGCTTTGCAATAGAGACTTATATGTCCACTTACATTGCAATACGAACATTTACTCGATGATGATGTAGGAGTAGTATCCTTAAATGTCTTAGGAACTTGAACATCTCTTTTAGGAGGAGAGTTCATATTAAATCCCAAACCTTCTCGGTTAAATGATACCTTTGAGTTAAATACCATACTATCCAATATAGTATTACTTTTGGTGAATTGTCTAACGGTTTCCTCAAGATTTTCCTTTTCCATTAACAAGATATTAATCTTATTGTTAAAAAAGGTTTCTTGATGAGTGATTTGAGTTAAGAGCTTGCTATTTTCATTTTGAAGCCTTTGACTTTCCAAGATAACCGATTTAAGTTCCGAGACAACATACTCTCGTTCCTTTGATTCTGTTTCAAGTAAGTCTTTAATGTTGGAAAGTTTGAAATCCTTAACAGATAAAGTAACTTGACAATCTAATTCTTTTTCTTTTATGGCTTCACGTAGCTCTTCCTCAATATCTCCCGTTAGAGATTGTTCGAGTTCTTTTATCTTTTCACTTAGTGTCTCATTTTCACGAATCAAAGATTCATTTCGAATCTTTAAATTCAACATCTCAACATGAAGATCACTAGTGTTAGTAGATAATTGAACTTTTTCATTTTCCATCTCTTTGGCTTGAAGAACCAAGGATATATTCTCAATCTCAAGATTTCGAATAATTTCATCCTTCTTAGTATTTTCAAGATTCAAGCGCTCATTTTGAGATGACATGAATTCGTAATATTCCACATCTTTGATATGGATATCGGTCAAACGAGTGACCTTTTTTTGTAGCTCAACATTCACATCTCGTATTTTATTTCTTTCGGAACTAACGGTGATGTATTTTTGGCTAATTTCATAATGACTCGTTTTCAACATTTTTACAAGATTGATAAGCTCTGAGACACCCAAATTTGTATGATCTACTTTAAACAAATCTAAACTAAAATTACCACTACTACAAGATGCCACATTATTAGTAGAGTTTAGGGTTACGTCCTGATTAGTAGTGGAGATTACCGTTGGTGTAGATTCGTCACCGATCGCCATCAAACACAAGTTAACAACTTCTTCACTTTGTTCGGGAGCTTCTTCATCTTCGCTTAAGTCCCATCCATTTTCGGCTACAAGACTTCGATCTTTAGCCAACTTTGGACATTCCCGTTTAAAATGACCGGGTTGTTTACATTTGAAACACACATAAAGAGTTTTTTCATTTGGCGATTCCTTAGGCTTAGGTGGAGAATAATTATTCAAATAATTCGAATTATTATTATTGTAAGCATTATTCCCATGTTGAACACCTTTGCCTTTGTTAAAACTCGTGGTCGAGAAATTGTTGTTAAAATTGTCGTTTCCGGCCACCACCATCGCTACCAGCACGAATAATGGAGGATTTCTTATTGGATTTGTTGGAACTCGTTAAAAAGATAGCAATTATCGAAACATTCATTGACATTTTATTGTATTCAGTGCCGATTTGGCTTGCCGTTATGATTGGACTCTTGATTGGATGGTCTTTGTAGATCTGATGGCCAAAGTGCTTCTTTTCTTTAGATTTTTTATATAGGACTGATTTCGATTGGGTTCAGTTCATTTAAGTAAAATGAGTAAATTATAATTGCAATATTTTTAAAATTTTAAGAATTTGTGGTGTCGAGGTGCATTACTTTCGGGCTATCCGTTGGTGATTTTTTGGTTGTGGTGATTTTCATTTTTTGGTGGTGATTGATGTTGGTGGTGGTGGCACTGCGATGACCGGAGGTGGCAGAGTGTGGTGATTTTCTGTTTACAGGCGGTGATTTTTGTTGGTGGTGACCGGAGGTGGTGGCCGGAGGTGGCGGCAGTGCGGTGATTTTACGTTTATCAGCGGTGATATTCTGGGTTGGCCGGAATTGGTCGTCGGAGATGGTGGCCGGAGTGGGGAAGAAATGATTGTGGAAGATGATGTTGAATTAAATGAATAATAAATATATAAAATTTTAAATATTAATTATGGGGTTAGGATTTAATTTAGATATAAAAATGTGGGGCTAGGATTGGATCTCATATCTCACCATAAGTATATATATATACTTATGGTTATATATATATATATAGGCGCTACTCCAATACAAACCTCCTTATAATACAAACCTAAAAACCAAATTCCAATCCAACATATAAGCTAATCTAATGACCAAAATAGGTACCAATACGAAAAAGTCTTATAATTCTACCCTCTATCCATTCATCGGAAAAAAAAAAATTAAAAAAATATAATTTTTTTAAAAAATGATGACGTGGCAGCAGTTATATTTTAATTTTTTTTATTGTTATTTTATTTATTTTTGATGAATGGATAGAGGGTTTAAATATAAGACTTTTTTGTGAAGGTGTCCCTGACGGGGCCCTCAGAATATATGAAATATAATATATTTTGTGTTCGTTTGTAGTTCTCATTTTAAGAGTGGTTTGTATTTGAGAAAAAACATATATTATATATATATATATATATATATATATATATATATATATATCAAATTACATCATATAAAAATTTAAGACTACAAAATTCCTGTGTTAACAAATTTAATTCAAATTAAAGAAAGTAATAACTTAATATTTAAGAAAATTTGTGCCATGCAAGAACTTTAAGCTAGTTACAATTAATTTCACAAAAAATAAAAATGTAACCATAAATTGCATTGTTGCTTTTAGTTTCAAATTGTAAAAAAAATGTTCGTATCTAATTGTTTTCGCATGCAAACGGTATATTCACAAATATTTTGAAAAGATATTAAATATGGAAATAAGTTTAGAAAAATTACTAATTTTGGTAATTTTTTTAATTATATTTGATTTGAATTATTGAAATACATTTTTTATATTTAAATGTAGTTCTACTATCAATCAAATTCATTTTTAAATATTAAATATGACAATTCTCATCTATTTACCTTAAAATCTAGGAAATTTACCAAGAATACTAGATTTAAAGTTTCTATTTGCAAAAATACCATCTCCTTAAATTAATTGCAATTTTACCAACCTAAGTTTCAAAATTGCAAAAATACCAACCCTAACCCTAACCCTCCCCCCTTTCCCTTTTCCCCTTTATCCCTTAGGCGGCGGTTAAACGTTTTTTTTTTTTTTAAGGTTGGGTGCTATTTTGGTGGATTTGGGTTGCAAGGCCCCGCAGGGGCATATTCAACTGAATGCAACCACATTTAACCAAATGCAACCACATTCAACTTTTTTTTTTTAAGGTGGGGTGCTATTTTGGTGGATTTGGGTTGCAAGGCCCCGCACGGGCATATTCAACCGAATGCAACCACATTCAACCAAATGCAACCACATTCAACTTTCTTTCTTTTTAAGGTGGGGTGATTTTGGTGGATTTGGGTTGCAAGGCCCCGCCAGGGGCAATATACAACCAAATGCAACCACATTCAACTTTTTTTTTTTAAGGTGGGGTGATTTTGGTGGATTTGGGTTGCAAGGCCCCGCCAGGGGCAATATACAACCAAATGCAACCACATTCAATTTTTTTTTAAGGTGGGGTGATTTTGTTGGATTTGGGTTGCAAGGCCCCGCTAGGGGCAATATTCAACTGAATGCAACTGAAATCAGAAATTTAGTTGCATATGGTTGCATTCAGTTGCTGATTTCATGTTCCATTTTTAAGTTATATATATATATATATATAGAGTCCAAAAATGAGGTCGAAAATGACAACTGAAAAATGGAACATGAAATCAGAATTTAGTTGCATATGGTTGCATTCAGTTGCAAATTTAGTTGAATATGCCCCTGCGGGGCCATGCAACCTAAATCCACCAAAATATCACCCACCTTATATATATATATATCTAGGCGGAAGCAACAGGGAAGCAGCAGTAATATAGTATTAAAACTTATTTATAGTAAGAAAGGGCTCAGCACATGAGCAAGAAAATAGAATGTTATTCAAGCGTACTCAACAATGTTACAAGGCTCTCATTATATAGAGAGTCATACACACTATTACAAACTGAATGATTATAAAAAACAAACAACTTTAACTAAAAGATAACATTATTGTTGTCGGGTGCTCATTGGGCCCCATCGTCACAATAATAATGTTTCTTCTTTTTACAAGAAAACTAAATACTTTAAAAAAGACATTCAATAATGCCTTATCCCACTACTAAAAAGCAGATTCCGTTATCTTTATTCAAAGGTAAAGCATGATTGCTTCAGAATTATTGCTGATAATTTACCTCCTCCGAATCTGCTTTAACCTGTCAAGTTGGCTTCTTCCAGAAGTATAATTCTGCAGGATTAATATTTTAATTTTACGTCGCTTCTTCTATTGATAAGCCTCCTGAGTTCTGCAAAATCCACAGCGATTTGTAGAGTAGATCGATTTCTTCCTTCCATTAAAGAAGCTTGCTTGTACTTCTGATCCAAGCTGTCAATAAGTTTGTTAAGAGAAATTAATTCTTTTTCTCTTTTCTTCATTTTTCTAAAAGCTGGACTTAGAGTATACATGATTAATTTGCCGGATCCTTTCCTTTGCCAGAATTTTTCTGAGCATACAATTGAATCATAGCATCCCAATAATCTGATAGGGAAGGCGGGTCCTCTTGGACAGTTTCTTCAGCTTGAGATTCACCTGCTAAACAATTATAAGTATTAGAATCCATTGATACCTGTGAAGAAGTTGTCTTCATTGATTGATCATGGATATGAACCACTATATTTTGGATATCTTCGATACTCATCTTATTCCACCATTTGTAGAAAAAGTTTCTTTGAAGAACTGGGATATACAATTGCTTATCCTTTGATACTGATACAGTCCACCGCCAAATCCATGGGATTTGAAATTTTGTAAAGAATAAAAATGGACATTGTCCAAAAATTAATATTGTGGATAATTTGGAGATCATTAGACTATTGTCACACCAAGGTTTGTATAAATCCTTGAGTTCTTTGGGTAAGATTTCCAGAGAGGGACCAAATTTTGACCACCATTCATAAAACCAATTTGGAACTTGCTTATTAAGCAGGTCAGGATTAACAGAGAAAAACCAAGAATGTTTATTCTTAGGGTTTTGGTAATAAAAAGCTTTAGTAAAAGCTTGGATATAATCCCAATAGTTGTAGTAAACATAGTTACCTTCGGAAATTTTAACAGCTTTGTCAGTATTTGGACTTAGTCCCCATTCTCTTGGTGACAATATCTTATTGATATGGCATTTACTGAAGTTTATAAAACTTTCAGGGTTATTATTTTGGTAATGATAGGTAACAGTTATCCATTCGGTAACTGATAATAGAATTTCTAAATGATGCCTGGCTTGATTATGCAAACCCGGGTATCCGCTTGATTCAAGATATCTGGTTCTTAGAACCCAACCATCATTAGGACTTATTTGTAAGTCTTCTTCTTCGAGAAACAGAATATTTTCTGTAACAGGATTTTCGAAATATTCTTTCTCCTGAAAAGCATCAGAAATTGCTATATATTTATAGGTTGAAGAGGAAGGTATATCTACCTTTTTTGGAGGTGCAGGTAATTGCTGCATATTTCTATTTCGGTTTTGGAATGCTGTCCAATCTCCTATTATTGGAACAGTTGAATCCGGATGAGGTAACATATTGTTACTCCCATATCCTCGACCACGGTTATAACCGCGACCTCTTCCCCTATTAGGGGTTGACATTACCCTGTAAAAATTCACGAGTTAAATAATCAGCAAGAGAATTATTTTCTCCTTTTATATATTGAATATCAAATTCAAAGGCTGACAGCTGGGCTTTCCATCCTGCAAAAATTTGTTTTACTACAAGATTTTTAACATCTTTTTCAATAATTGATTTAGCTGAGCTACAATCAATTCTTAACAGGTCTTCTTTCCTGGCATCGACACTTTAATTTCCCAGCTTTTGATTTAAATGCCACTGATGACATTCTGTGGAATCGCATTTCTATTCGAAAAACTAAAACATGGGATATTTGGAACTCAATTCGCACTCATGCTCCCCTTGTGCCTTGGTGTGATTTGGTTTGGCACAAACTCAGAATCTTACGATATGCACACCACGAGTGGCTGCTATGTCATGAACGCCTGCCCACTTCACACCGCCTTGCCTCTTTTGGCCTAGATATCACTACTTTCTGCCACCTTTGTGTTGGGGGTTGTGAAACTGCATCTCACCTTTTTGTCACCTGCCCTAACAGTAGCTGCATTCTCTCCAAGCTAGCTGGGCTGTTAAATGTAGATTTTTCTGGGCACACTTGGGTCGAGCTGCTCACCACTTGGTCCTCTATTACAGACACATCCTTGAGGCATGTAGTCCTGCTGGTTGCACAAATATTTTGTTATCATATATGGAGGGAACGTAATGCTAGACATCACAACAAAGGATGTTTTGGTCCGACTAAGCTGATCAAAGGAATTATGCTAGAACTCAAGAACAAACTGCAACATTCCTCCTGGTTTCGCCAATTTGTTCACTTAGACATGTATAGGTGGCTTCTGGTTCATTGATTTGTGGGGTTGTTCTGCCCTCTTCTGTCCTTTCTATGCCCAATCTAGCTTCGTTAGGTTAGATTGTGGGTAGATAGTCTCTCTTAGCCTGGCTTCGAGCAAGGGTTAACCCCTGTATTATTTATTTCTTTTTAATATTTATGCAACTTAGCAAAAAAAAAAATTCTTAACAGAAATTTCTGATTCAGTAAATCACTCAGAAATTTAGTGATGCATTTAATAATCGAAAGCATTTCTTTTTTAATAGTCGAGTATTTCGACTGAGTAGGATTCCATTTTCCTGATGTAAATCTTACTAAGACTTCTTTTGAAGTTTCAGGAATTACTTGTTTTAGTATTCCTCCATAGCCTATATTATAGGCATCTGTTTCAACAATTTTGAAATATTTTGGATTGGCCAAAGATAAGCAGGGTAAACATTTTACCTTAGTTTTAATCTTTTGGACCGCTTGAGAATGTTTCTCTGTCCAAGGTTCAGGTTTTTTCCGAAGTCTTGCATACAATATTGCTGTATCTTGTGCTAAATTAGCATAGTAATCTGAAATATAATTCAGACTTCCTAAAAATCTTTGTAACTGCTTTTTGTCAGTTATTATATCAAGAAATTTTGAAGCAAATTCAATACTTCTATCTATAGGAATAATTTTTCCTTGATTAATCATATGGCCTAAAAATCTAACTTGAGTTTGAAATAATTTCATTTTAGGAGCAGATATGACTAATCCATTATGTTTTATCAGATTCTTAAATATTTTTAAGTGTTTGATATGTTGTTCAACTGTTTTAGAGAATACTAAAACATCATCTATATAAACCATTCTAAATTCAGTGTAGGGATTAAATATATCATTCATTATATATTGAAATTCAGAAGGGGCATTTTTCTGTCCAAAAGGAAGGACATTCCATTCATAATGACCAAAAGGGACAGTAAAGGCAGTTTTATATCTATCAGATTCATTAATCTGTATCTGCCAATAACCTGATTTCATATCAAATTTAGAAAAGATTAAAGCATCGCTTAATCTATCTAACAAATCCTTTTTATTAGGAATTGGATATCTAATCCATTTTAGCACTTTATTAAGAGATTTATAGTTAATAACTAATCTAGGGACTCCTCTTTCCTTTTCTGCAGCATTATTAACATAAAATGCTGTACAACTCCAAGGGGATTTAGACTTTCGAATTAAGCCTTTTTCTAAAAGAGATTTTATCTCCTTCTTACATAATTCTAAGTATTCTTGGTTCATCTGGGCTGGCCTAGCCTTAGTAGGAATTTGGTTTTCATTAAAACCATCTATATAAGGAAGAGAAACAACATGTTTCTTTCTATTCCAGAAAGCATTAGGAAGGTCATTACAAACTTCATCATGGAATTGTTTTTCAATGATTTTTATTTGATTTTTAATATTGGGATTTTTGAGTTGTTCGTTAATACTCAAAACTTTTATTTCTTCTTTAAGAAAACATAATTGATTTTCTTTTCCAAGAAGACGATCTCTCACCTCATTAAGAATTCGAGTTTGGGGATCAGTAACAAATTCGAATTTTATGCTTTTACCTTCTATTATGGTTGAAATTCCAGTTTGATCAACATTGTTGAGAGGCATAATATTGTGAAGGAAAGGTGTTCCTAAAATAATTCTATGATTAATATTCTTTATTAGAATAAAAGATGTGGGAAGACAAATGTCTTGGTTGCAAATATAAGCATTTGGCAATTTATACCTAACTTGAAGCTTGTCTCCACACTAGTACAAAAATGGTCTTTTACGTCGGTTAAATAGACCTTATACGTCGGCATTTTGGCGACGTATAGAGGGGCGACGTATAAAGTATGGGTCTTTTACGTCGGTTAAATAGGCGACGTAAAAAATAGAATATACGTCGCCTAATAACCGACGTAAAAAACCAAAATGCCGAGGTATATGATTCAATATAAGCGACGTATAAAGACAAAAAAACCGACGTATATAGATTATGTTTATATGTCGACCATACAAGAACCGACGTATATTGTCAAAAAAAAATTTAATTTTTTTTTTTTTGTTAAATGAGGACGGCACCTCGTAAAAATTTTATATCAACAGAAAAATAATATACAACCTAGAGCAGAAACTTTACATTAACGGAAAAATAATATATAACCTAGAGCAAAAAAGCTCAGGTCCAAGAAACTTCTCAAGGACATACCCAAGAGAAGAAATACAAAAACTAAACAGGACAAAGAGAACAAAAAAAAACCTGACATTATTATATTAATCTAACTCTCCCACTAATTCTCCCACTGATTCCATAATCATGATCCCAGATCTTCATCTGCAAACTCCTCAGCCTCACGAACCATGCGCTCAATCTCGTCTTGACACAAACGACCCTTGTCATTTGTGATTGTAATCTTTTCAGATATACCCGAGGCTTTGTCTTCGGCCTTAACATTCAGAATACCATTGGCATCAACCTCAAACATGACTTCAATTTGAGGAGTTCCCCTGCAATCAAAGAGTGTTAAATATTAAAAAAAAACTGTGAATCTGTACAAAGCTAATTGTACAAGAATAAATAACATTCAGTGACAAGACGCATACCTTGGTGCAGGGGTATATCATAATTCGGCAGTGAAGGGAAGAAAAAAGAAAAAAATAGCAACTGTGAACAATAAGAAGGAACTTATGGACTAATGGAAAAATAATATAAAATTGTAAATATAATAAAAATTGATAAATAATACAAATACACAAGTTTTACAAATCTATGGCATTAGACCCGAGCAAGATAGAACAAAGTCCACATAAGTGTTGAAGGGGGCTCTTTTTCCACTCTGCAAGATAAAAATATAAGCAATTAGCAGCAGACTTGACAAACATAACAACATGATTTTAACTAATTTGAAAAGAAACTCTTTGATGTTGCTGCATATTAAACACTATAAACAATCCATATCATGATATCAAACCATGCTCTCTGCCAGTTCTGTAATCATTCTCTAATACCTCAATACTACATGATGCTAAAAAAATACAGTTCATATGAACGTCATGGTACAATTCAACTTGCGGTAATCACTGCAAAGTTTTCTTATATTTTAGTAGTAACTAAATAATGAAATGATTGGTGCCCAATGATACAGAAACAGGGGGTCCAAGATTTATCTGAATCTTTATATTGGATGTAATTTATCTGAATCTTATGATTAAGTATGATCCACAAGAATATCAAATCATCATCAACAAACATGCATGTTAAAGATGTGCCACTGCTCTATGGATAGTTATTCTATAAAAAATGAGACTATATCTGATGGTACAGAGTTTTGAATTCATTTTTATAATTCAATACTGGATGGATCAAGAATGAAATATAGTCTTTTTCATTGAATAATTCGATTAGAAGATGCTGAAGTTTCTCTTTCCCTCCTAACATTTGCCAACCTAGTGACCATTTCAAATTAAACACTTCAAGAGCTAGAATATAAAGCTGAATCATATCCTGCAATACTTTAAAAACAGTTGTTTTTTATAAGAATGGATGCTCTACTTAACCCAAAGAAATAAGGATGCTGTCGAGACACCCAACACTTTCTGGCTGTTACCAAGAGCTATTATTGTAACAGCAAAACTATAAAATTAATCAATACTGATATTACGATCGATTAATCAATTTTTTGTTTTAAATTCAACATAGAAACTTTATAAATTTCCGCTCTAATAGTAAGCTCACAAAGCCAATTATTACAATTCTTGTGCAATTTAACAATGAAGGACAAGTACGAAAACTGAAATGCTGAAATTACCATACCATCACGGCACACTGGAACACCTATGTAGACTTTTCCAATTTCAGGCCTACTTTTCTTTGTTTTCAATCTTGAGATATGCATTGTATGTAATCCATAATAATCACTAAAAGCTTACCTCTATTATTTGAAATCTTCTGAAAAGAAAAACCGAAATGACATAAGCAATTAATCCACTACCGGGAGGATAATACTGTTCCAAAAATTAGTCAAAATTGGACAAGATAAAATTCTTGATGATGATTTTATAAACTACATGCTACTGATGACAAGATAAAATATAAAGATGTATGGAAACTTATCACCCTTTATTTACAGTAAGAGGAAGATCCCCGTTAGCAACCTACCAAGAACAAGGCAAATGAAAATTGAATTACCGGCATAACAAGAATAATGTAAATATAGTAAGGTAGTACACGACAATCATACATGTTTATCTTACCCATGGCCACTAATCAGACAGTTTCTTACAAAGTGCAGTCACCCAAGCATCAGTGCCGTAAAATAAAGAGGGAAGCCACATGTTATCTGTAACAACTGTGAGATAACTTGGGGGGGTGTGGGTGTGTAAAGACACTTTAGAAATATTGTCTTTCCATACCTGATGCACAATACCAGAACCGGGAGGAACAACAAGCATGTTGTGGAATGCATTTGATCCCTACTTAATCAAACAAGAATTCCTACATAATCACCTGAGTTTTCTCCTTCGAAGCCAAATTCGCAGCAATTGAAACCTACAAAAACCAAAAAAATCAAATCTTTAAACACCCCATCAACCAAAACCAACCAAAAAACTTCAAATCACAAACCCCACCTGCAACAGCCGATAATTCCCCAGAATCAAGATTCATCCCCATATAAACTTGCCCAAATGCCCCACATCCAATCAACTACCCTTTTCGCCATCGAATCAAAGAAACATCATCCATTTTCGGTTTCGATATCGGAGGCAGTGGCATTGGTTTGGGAAAAAGCCCAATTCTAGATCCAATCTTCTCAACAAACCCACCAAAAGTGTTGGCTTCTTCGTCGCCACTGGAAGATTTGAAGACTAAAGAACGGCTACTGGCGTTGAACAGATTATCCAAAAGAATCAATTGAACGGAAAGGGATGGGGAGAGCGGGTTGAATGTAGGGATAGTGGAGAAATAAAAGAGTAAAGCGTCTAAAGTCCTGGGTTAAAAAAAGTTTATACGTCAAGTTTATACGTCGGTTGATAAAAATATCTTCGTAAATTACAATTTTATACATCGGGTTTAAAAAGACCGATGTAAAAACAGTTTATATACATCGCTTTGTTGTATGTGTAACGTAAAAAGTAAGACTTTATACGACGGTTAAAACAGAACCGACGTATATGTTGACAATATATGACGGTTTTTACTTGAACCGACGTAAAAAGTGGCATTATATACGTCGCCTTTTACTCAACCGACGTATAAAGTGGCATTATATACGTCGCCTTTTCCTTAACCGACGTATAATATGACCTTATACGTCGGCTTTTTCTTGAACCGACGTATAATAACTGTTTTATACGTCGCCTTTAGCGGAACCGACGTATATAACTGCTTTATACGTCGCCTTTGGCAACAACCGACGTATAAGAGGCGACGTAAAAGATCAATTTTGTACTAGTGCCAGCAGCATGAGAAATAGATTGGGTAGTTTTCTCAAAATATTTAGTAGGGATTATTCCCTCTTTAATACAGCTCAAATCAGCTCCACTATCAACTAGAGCTATCTCATCTTTAAGAATAATTTTTCTATCTATCATAAGAGTAACTTTAATATACCATCTTTGAGATGTTACCTGTTCTAAAAGATTCAAGTATTCTGTAACTTCATTGTTACTAGTAGATGGGATATTTTTTTGTTCTTCCTTTTTAGAGGAGGAAGGTTTTTCTTCTAACAAAGTAATTCTTTGTGCTAACATGGTGTTATTATGTTTAATCTGACTAACTTCAGATTTTAATAAATTAACTTCTTGCTTCAAATCATTAATGGAAACATGAGTTTCTTTTTTAGTAGATTGCTGAAATCTATCTATAACCTTACTAAATTGGTAAGGTGCTTCTATAACTATAGGAGTTTATTTTTCCTTATTATCTTTAATTAGGGCTTCGAGCATTTGCTTTTTTAATTCAAAATTCTTAATTGATTCTATTATTTTTAAGGCTCGATCTTGATCAGCCGTTAAGACATTTAATCCATTCATATCTACTATGGATTTGTAATAGTTTAATTCATTACACTGACAATCATTATTGTCAGAACTAGCTGAGTCTGAAGAGGACTCATAAATTAAGGCTAAATCTTCATCATTAGAAGATTCTCTTTCTTCATCTGAACTATGCAGCATGACTTTTTCTAATTGTGAACGTAATTGTTCATCTTCTATTTCATTAAGAGCTTTCTTAGTCCAACATTGGTTGGCGTAATGGCCAACTTTGCCACACTTATGGCAAGTTATATCAATCTTTTTGGCCTTTCTTTTCTTTTTATTTGGGACAAAAGATTTTTCCTTAGATTTATAAGATTTTCTTTTATAATTTTTTTATAAGAATTATTATTAAAAGGATATTTCGATTTATAAGAATTATTCTTGTAGGTTTTATTCCTTTTATAAGAAATCTTTTGCTTCTTCTTATCTTGATATCGAGGAATTTTTCCTATATCAAAGGCGAATTGATCACAAAATTCTCCTAATTGGTGTTTCTTACAAAGCTTTTGCTTTTTTAACTGATTCCTTAACTTTATGTCATTACATAAAGTTAATCCTTCGTTAATACAATTACTAACAATCTCTCCGTAAGTTAGAGAGGAGTAATTAATGTTTACTCCATCATTCTTATTTCTTAAGGATTGTCTAACTCTTTCAGCAAAGAGATGGGGTAAACCGTCTACAAATTTAGACTTCCAATGAATTGAATTAGGGTCATTAAGTTGATAAACCCTAGATAAGAAGGTATCTTTATACCATCTAAACTGAGTCAATGAAGGGCATCTATGATTCTGTAGAAATGTACATAGCTTCTCTGTTACAGGAACATTTGCTCCTATAAAATGTTGAAGAATAGCTAGACACAGAGTATAAACTGCATCTTCTTCTCCCGTTGTGGTAACACCATTTTCTACTTTTATGATTTTTTATGATTAAGAATTTATAATCTCTGGTTAAGGGTAAGATAATGATCCCACCATCCTCTGATTTGTCCAACAAATCCAGTTGAAATGAAGGACGCTATAGCACTGTCAGTGCTTCCGTTCTGTTTACAAACAGTGGAATACATAATCATTCTATGTATAACATCGAAAATTTGTTTTTCGTTTAAACCATCAACATTCCATTCGTAGATGGCTTTTCCTGAGTATGAAGTTTGAATATACTCTGGTTCTTCAAATAGAAGATCTTGAGGAGAAGGTCTTTGGTAGTAGAATTTTTCTAAAGGTTTAGGAGCATAAATAGGGTTTAGCTCCGCAGGACTAATTTGTTGTTTACAAACATGGTTGCTAATTGGTTAAAGTCGTCGTCTAGATCTTCAGAAGGTTCTGAAGCTTCTGATAGTTGAGAAGATTCCTCCTTAGATAACACTGTTAGGATTAGGTTTTGAAGCTTTTGCTGAAGAATTTGTAAAAATTCTTCGCCATTAGTTTCTAACTTAAATCCCTTTAGTGGGATGGGAGGTTGAATCATTGGAATATTGTCGTTATTAGACGATGATTCTGGTAAAAGGTTTTGAGATTCTTTTTTCTCGACTGCCTTTTTTATTGAAACTAATTCGTCTTTTATAGTTTGTTTCAGAGAAATTATTTCATTTTCTAGGTTTATAAATTGATCACCTAGAGAAGTGAGAAAGGTATTAGTATAATTTTGAGACCTTATTATCTCATTCAGATTTTTTACAGTTACTTGAGTATTTTCAAGTTTTTGAAGGCTAGTATAAGCCGTAGCTTCTGTTGTATTACTAAGGCAAATTGTTTGCCTGGGTGGAAAGGGAGAGTTAACGGTATCTCCTTTTATAGTCTTCCAAGGTCTTTTTAATACTATATCTAAGTTTTAATACTATATTACTTCTGCTTCCCTGTTGCTTCCGCCTAGTTGGTATCAGAGCCATTGTTGTTCATATCCCTGGTTAAGGTACACCCTTCTATCTTATTCTTTTTAATTAATGTTTATTCGTAGCTAAATCTCTGTTGTGGAAGGTTGGATGTTCTAAGTAAGGTAAATATGTAAAAAAAAATCAAAATATTTTTAGTGTTTTCTTAAATTGTCATCTTTTATCCCGAAAGATAAAATGGGAGTTTTCTGGATGATTTCGGAAAATAAAATTTTTGCTAAAAATATTTCACATCTTTGATTTCGTGGATTTTATCCGTCTGTCCCTTTGGTTGACAGTTAAACGAGTGAGTCGTTTGCAAAGATGACCAAAAATATTTTAAATTTTAACCCTTTTACTTTTTTGTATCTAATAAACATACTTACATAACTTAGAGGTCCAATCCACCACAACAGCTTTAGCTTTATCTTTCATTATTAAGAATAATTTGGAGGATGATGATCATCCTAATGATTTAGTTAAAAATGCTGAATTGGCTGAGTATCCAAAAAATTTGGATAAATTGAATAAATGGGTAATACCCTCTGTTCCCTTAGATCATATTTATAATATTGGTTTCTTTGATTTTAAATCAAGACAGGTTATAAAAACAATGGAACAAACCATTAGAGTCACTGACTCTAACCAAACAATTAGATTATTAAATAAGAAGGATTTAATTCCTTTTAAAAGCTATAATTTTATCCATATTGGATTAATTCAAATAGCCTTTAAACCTTTAACTTTATTAGGTTTAAACACAAGTATAATGGCCTCTGTTAGAGATGGCCGATGTAGAGATTTCAAACAATCTCTAGCTGCGTTAATAGAAACCAGTTTATGTCATGGACCCGTTTACTTCGACGTAGCTCCAAATTTAACCCTATCTTTATCAGATAATCATTTGTTAGATGCTATGCAACTAACCTTACAAACTCGCGGATATAATTTTAAACCAGGTAGTGAGATTACAGCAATATGCTATAGAATTTAATACAAAGTTTTAAATACCTTAAACCCCAATGCGAAACAAATATCGTGTCCTGGAACTACAACTGTAGTTCAAACCAATTTATTAACCTCCAACATAGCCACTAATAGAATGATTAAGTGGAAAGAAATTGATTTTCCAAAGACATGGTCTCTTCCTCAAGAATTAGAACCTGAGCCTCAAGTCAACAAAGAAGTTGACCAAATAATCTAAACAGTTGAGGGTGATATAGAAATTAAATTTACTCCTCAACGAACCATTAGACTCCCTAGATCTATATCCTCTAGGTACTCTACCGCTAGTGATTATATCACAACCCCTAGCGTTTCAGCTAGAGCCTCTACTTCACAAGTAAGAGAACCAGAATTCGTAGAACACATCCAAATTAGTCAAAATAGAATTCCAGAAGGAATTTATGAAAAAAGTAGGCAATCTCCTACTCAATCAGAAATGAGCTTCCATATCAATGATTGATTTATCCCCAGGAAGCACAATGAGGGAAATCCTTAATAAGGAATTCCAACAAGAAAAACATGCCCAATTTAGGCAATGGTACTTTAAGACTTATTCGTCAGATGACCTAAAAAGGTTTAAAGATGAATATTATTCTTACCTAGCTAGGACAGAAGATTATATATCTTTTGTTCATTTGTTTATAAAAACCTATATTAATAATACTAATAAAGAGATTTTAGTATTACAAAGACCTTGGAAGACTTTAAAAGGAAATACCGTTAACTCTCCCTTTCCACCCGAGCAAACAATTTGCCTTAGTAATACAACAGAAGCTACGACTTATACTAGCCTTCAAAAACTTGAAAATACTCAAGTAACTGTAAAAAATCTGAATGAGATAATAAGGTCTCAAAATTATACTAATACCTTTCTCACTTCTCTCGGTGATCAATTTATAAACCTAGAAAATGAAATAATTTCTCTGAAACAAACTATAAAAGACGAATTAGTTTCAATAAAAAAGGCAGTCGAGAAAAAAGAATCTCAAAAGCTTTTACCAGAATCATCGTCTAATAACGACAATATTCCAATGATTCAACCTCCCATACCAATAAAGGGATTTAAGTTAGAAACTAGTGGCGAAGAATTTTTACAAATTCTTCAGCAAAAGCTTCAAAACCTAAGCCTAACAGTGTTATCTAAGGAGAATCTTCTCAACTATCAGAAGCTTCAGAACCTTCTGAAGATCTAGATGACGACATTAACCAATTAGCAACCATGTTTGCTAAACAACAAATTAGTCCTGCGGAGCTAAACCCTATTTATGCTCCTAAACCTTTAGAAAAATTCTATTACCAAAGACCTTCTCCTCAAGATCTTCTATTTGAAGAACCAGAGTATATTCAAACTTCATACTCAGGAAAAGCCATCTACGAATGGAATGTTGATGGTTTAAACGAAAAACAAATTTTCGATGTTATACATAGAATGATTATGTATTCCACTATTTGTAAACAGAACGGAAGCACTGACAGTGCTATAGCGTCCTTCATTTCAACTGGATTTGTTGGACAAATCAGAGGATGGTGGGATCATTACCTTACCCTTAACCAGAGATTAGAAATTCTTAATCATAAAAAAATCATAAAAGTAGAAAATGGTGTTACCGTAACGGGAGAAGAAGATGCAGTTTATACTCTCTGTCTAGCTATTCTTCAACATTTTATAGGAGCAAATGTTCCTGTAACAGAGAAGCTATGTACACTTCTACAGAATCATAGATGCCCTTCATTGACTCATTTTAGATGGTATAAAGATACCTTCTTATCTAGGGTTTATCAACTTAATGACCCTAATTCAATTCATTGGAAGTCTAAATTTGTAGACGGTTTACCCCATCTCTTTGCTGAAAGAGTTAGACAGTCCTTAAGAAATAAGAATGATGGAGTAAACATTAATTACTCCTCTCTAACTTACGGAGAGATTGTTAGTAATTGTATTAACGAAGGATTAACTTTATGTAATGACATAAAGTTAAGGAATCAGTTAAAAAAGCAAAAGCTTTCTGAGAAACAGCAATTAGGAGAATTTTGTGATCAATTCGCCTTTGATATAGGAAAAATTCCTCGATATCAAGATAAGAAGAAGCAAAAGATTTCTTATAAAAGGAATAAAACCTACAAGAATAATTCTTATAAATCGAAATATCCTTTTAATAATAATTCTTATAAAAGAAATTATAAAAGAAAATCTTATAAATCTAAGGAAAAATCTTTTGTCCCAAATAAAAAGAAAAGAAAGGCCAAAAAGATTGATATAACTTGCCATAAGTGTGGCAAAGTTAGCCATTACGCCAACCAATGTTGGACTAAGAAAGCTCTTAATGAAATAGAAGATGAACAATTACGTTCACAATTAGAAAAAGTCATGCTGCATAGTTCAGATGAAGAAAGAGAATCTTCTAATGATGAAGATTTAGCCTTAATTTATGAGTCCTCTTCAGACTCAGCTAGTTCTGACAATAATGATTGTCAGTGTAATGAATTAAACTATTACAAATCCATAGTAGATATGAATGGATTAAATGTCTTAACGGCTTATCAAGATCGAGCCTTAAAAATCATAGAATCAATTAAGAATTTTGAATTAAAAAAGCAAATGCTCGAAGCCCTAATTAAAGATAATAAGGAAAAAGAAACTCCTATAGTTATAGAAGCACCTTACCAATTTAGTTTGGTTATAGATAGATTTCAGCAATCTACTAAAAAAGAAACTCCTGCTTCCATTAATGATTTGAAACAAGAAGTTAATTTATTAAAATCTGAAATTAGTCAGATTAAAGATAATAACACCATGTTAGCACAAAGAATTACTTTGTTAGAAGAAAAACCTTCCTCCTTTGTTAGGTCCAATATGTTTGTAGAAGGGGGGGTTGAATACAAACAGTACTGTTTAATCGAAATTTGTCCGGATAATTTAATTTATATTTTGACAAATTTGAGCGGAATTAAATGAAACAAAATTCAGGTTGAATATAAAATTATATTAACTTGAGGGGTTTGTTACAAATACAGTACAAAATTTATATCTAGTTAATGAAAACAAATTAGAAAATTCGACATGAATTTTTCTAGATTTGTTAATAAAAATCAAGATATATATTAGGACTAAAAACTCGCTAATAGTACAAGAGTATCAAGTAAACCAGTTCTATCGGATCAGATATTAAAAATAAGATGAACTTGATTTTCTATAAATTTTTCTGCTTCTTGTGCTGTGTTCTTGATGAGAGAGAAGAGAGCAATATGTTCTTTAATGTAATATTTTGATCTGTCTTTTGTCTTCTGTCGTCTGTCTTCTTTTATATCATTTACTACCTCTTTATCTTCAAATATAACTGTCAAGACAATTGGCAATATAATTTATTCTTCCAAGACAACCAATTTTGTACTGCCAAGACAATAGGCAATACAATCGTCAAGACAATCAGGTTCTTCCAAGACAATCTGCAAGACAATCAAATTCTGAGATCTTTGTCTTGCTTTATCAAAAATTATCATTCTGTCTGAAGCTTTTTCTTTTTGATCATTATCAAGACAATCTGATTTGAACTGTCAAGACAATCGTCAAGACAATCAAATCAGATTTTTATTCTACTTTTTAAAAGTTTTTCAGAAATTATCATTACCAAGACAGTCGGCAAGACAATCAGAGATTGTCTTGCTTTACTGATTTCTTCTTCAAGACAATCGGCAAGACAATCTCTTATTGTCTTGCTATTCTGATTTAAGCCTTCAAGACAATCGGCAAGACAATCAGGGATTGTCTTGCTAGTTCATTTTTCAGAATTAAATTAAAATTGATTAACAAATAATCATTTTAATTTATTCTTACTTAAATAATTAATCAGATTTAATTAATTTAATAATTAATTTAATTAAAGAATTAATTCAAGATGAATTAATTAAATTTACTACTTGATTTAAATTAATTAAAGAAGAATAATTATATATCCTTGGATTGTCTTAATTCTTTTCTGAATCACTGAAAGTAATAAAGGAATACCACTGAATATTTTGTTGACGTTCCATGCACGGTCTGGTTCATGAACGACTAACTTCAATGACTGTCCTTTAATTTACACATTAAGAATGTTATTCATTTTTCTTCTCATTTCTTTCTCCTTCTTGTACTTCACTGTATACTGTTTGAACCTGTCACTCTGGAAATCTCTGTCTTAGAAATAAATCCACTTCTTTGATGCTATACTGAGGCTTGATCAGCAATCTGAACTTCTTCCAGTGTAAAACATCAAAACTATAGATTGACTAGGGTTTTTCTTCTGACAGATAGTACCTCCTGAGATTCCTGTGACAGTTAAAGTTATTTACTTATTACAAACTAAGCTTAAGTTGAGTTCAGTCCTCGAACTACAAATAGGCTGTGTCATATGCCTTTCAATCTCCCCCTATTTGTTTGTTAGAAGATAACAAGCAAATACCTAGAGGATTACTCAACTAACTCAACTTAACTTAGTAAAAGATAAAACTTTAAACACAAAGTAAATAAAAGAAAAGTTCTGGTTTATATTTAACATTGTCCAGATTCAAACATAAAAGATAAATACAAGATAGATGATCCTCCAGACTGATCATATAATACAATTTTCTATCTTGACCTATCTAAGCTCTAAAGATAACACATGTAGAGCTGATCTTCACTTTGAAGTTTCTTCATCCCTTATCTCTCCAGGTTCAACTTCATCTTCTTGCCCTAGAAATCTTCTGATATTCTCTGTGTCAAATCGTTCTTGATCATCCAAGGTTTTGATCAATTCCTTGTCAAGTACACGTTCATAATCTGACACAAGACCTTTAGGTTTCTTAGGCAAGATTCCAAGGTTACCCCATAGCCGATTCTGAAGTATGTAATATTTCTTTTCAAAGCCAGTTAAATCATATGATCGAATAATGTCAGCAACAAAGATACTTTCTTTATCTTCGAATCCTGTAGTCCTCAGCATATGTTCTAACCATACCAGATGAGATGCAGTGTATAATTTCATCGACTTAGAATCAAGGAAGCAAGAATGTAGTGTATTACCCTTGAGAAACTTAACATGATGTGGAGTTTGAATAACTTGTGGACTATTCCTTTGCGCAAACTCCAAAAGTCTTTCATGAAGTAAAATATTCAGTTCAGAAAACCTTTTTACCTTTATGGACATAATCCACAGTTCAATCAAGCTTCTCAAGGGTAATACACTACATTCTTGCTTCCTTGATTCTAAGTCGATGAAATTATACACTGCATCTCATCTGGTATGGTTAGAACATCTGCTGAGGACTACAGGATTCGAAGATAAAGAAAGTATCTTTGTTGCTGACATTATTCGATCATATGCTTTAACTATCTTTGAAAAGAAATATTACATACTTCGGAATCGGCTATTGGGTAACCTTGGAATCCATTGTACGAGAGTCAATCTGAATTATCAGTTGATCTGCACATCTGTCAAACCTAGCTACTATCCTCGAGATTTCCAGCATCAGTGCATCCATATATTGCAAGTAATTTGGATTTGTCTCTTGAAACTGTTGAAGTAGTTGGAGAAAATGTTCATCGTCATTAGCAGTGTTCTGAATAGAATCAAAAAATTCTCTTTCTCTATCCCACTTTGGACCAATCTTCAACTGAATATCTCTTTTCCTTTCCTGTACACTGATTGCATGTAGCTTTTGTTTCTCTGCATCTTCAGCTTGCTTCAGCTTCAATCTTTCATTCACTACCTGTCTGGTCTTCTCAAGCTTAGCTTGTCTCATCTGACGATCAGCTTTCTCCTCTTGAAGTTCCTTCTCAAATTCAGGATCATCTTGCCAGTTTGAAAGATCTTCTTCGATATCATTTAATTGTTGTACTTCAAACTTACTATTCTTGAGATCGAAATCAAACTCGAATACATCCTGATCATGAGCAGCTTTTTCTTTTCCCTTGGTAGACTTCTCAGACTTCTCCTTATGCCTCCCTTGACTTCCTGACTTACATCCTCCTGCTTCTCCAGACTTACCTGCTCCTCCATCTCCAGACTTCTCCCCCTTAGTTGAGGAATCCTCTACAGACTTTCGTTGACTGTCAAGCTCCCTATTTGCATCATTATCCCCTTCATTATCATCATCATAGTCTTCAAAATATGCTCTTTGTTCTGGTGTGATATTATGAGTAGGTTTAACAATGTTGTATAGATGATCAAGTCCTTCAAACATGTAATCATACTTTTCTTCAAACTTCGCAAAGGTTGTTGAATATGATTGAGCAGTTTCATGCATTTCCACTTGAAGTTCATCCACCCTATTAGAGAGTCTGTCAATAGCATTTAGAATATCTGTTCTTTCTATAGATGCCTGAGAGTTGGATTGTAGCAATGTATTGATTGCTGGAGTGAGTGTAGTCTTTATGTTGTGGACATCGTCACGAATAATCATGAGCTGATTGTTGACAGAGGTGGAAGAAGAAGACCGTTCATCCACTTGTGCTTTTAAAACTTGTTTTTCAGCCTCAGTTTCCATCAATTTCTTTTGCAGATCTTTGATTTGAGCCATAAGAGACAAAGTGTTTGTGTCAGTGTGTGCTCTCACCTGATGTTCACTCAAGGATATGTCACTCTCCTTTCGTGCATGTGTTTCACTCATATTTAAGGTGGTCCTCACATCACTGAACACTAGCTCCTTTCCTTGAGCTGTACCTGCATAAAAAATCACCCTAGCCTCTTCTGGAGAGGTCAATGGTGGTGCAATGGGATTCACAATTCCCAATCCTCAGTCATCTCTATCAATTCATTTGGATTTGATATCTGAATTTCTTCAGTGATAGGATGACCAAGTTGCCCTTCACTTTCTCCAGATAAATCTACGAGTGAAGAATCCCTTGAGGGAGCCAGGAATGTTCCTCCTGGGAGGGGAGATGATGACTCTATTATAACTGGCAGAGAGTCAAGATTTCCCTCTGAAGCCTGTGAAGGCTCTTCTACCGTAACAATGGTAGGCACTGTAACAATCCTATCGTGCACTCCTTGCTCAGTGTCTTTAACAACATCAGATTCTATGGTAATGTTTTCCCCCATTGTGAGTAATAGAGGTGTGCTTGACTATGTACAAGGTGCCATGGCCCTTTGGCGAATTTCAATAATTGCATCCTGTTGAGAGGATGAAATTAGTAACAGTTCATCGGCCATTTCAATGTCCAAGTCCTGTTGGGAGGAAATGGATGGGCTAACAGATGCCTCAAGTAGTAGGTTTCTTCTCTTCTTTGGTGGAGGCAGAGCTGTGGGATCACTCACATTATCACTTCTTCTATCAGCTCTTTTGTCAATAACTTGCTTCTGGCTTTAGGTTTAGAGATTTGGTTAGACACAGTGTTTGGCTCTAAGACCTGGGATAGAGGTTGTGGTTCTACAACCTCTTGGTCTGACCTATCAGCCACTTGCGCTCCAGAAACAGTTTGAGAGATAGAAGGCAATACCTGCTCCATTGATGCAGTAGTTGTACCTGAAGGAATAGATTGTTCCATTTGATGTTGATGTTCAGGGACAGGTACATTTTGAGGTTCAGGTGCATTCACAAGTCGAGGAATGACAGGTCGATTTATGAAGTTAGACAAATATGGTGTAATATACACTGGCACATTTATCAATTTTCTATGTGTATCAAGGCTAGTGAATATTTTCTTGGTTTGCCTGCCTGATACAATAGGGTTATCATTCCTAAAAATTGTTTGTTGACCAACAGGAACAAGATGATTAAATAACAAAGTTAAAAATCTAGGATAATAACATAGAACTTTCTTACCCTCATCAAAATTCCTTCTGGCCTTAACAATCCTGCTGACAATAGTATTCCAAAGTAGGTTACCAATATTGATTCTACGGTTGTTAGCAACAGCATAACCAATAGTTTGTAACATAGAGGTGAGTAAGTGAAAGTTACCTCTGGCTGTATTAGCAAATACCTTGGAGATCGTGTCGAAGAATGCATCCCATTGTTGAACCAGATTCCTTTTGCTCAGGTTGTTCATATCAATTACTCCATGATAATTAATATCAATGAAGAATTGATAGAGTTGTTCAATGGTTGGAAATGGATCAAAATTATCCGCCGGAAGGCCCAATACAGTAGTAAGGGTTGATTCTGTCACGACGTGGTGTGTACCATCAAAATCAAAAGAAAATGAGGTCAAGTCTTCAGACACCACAGCTTCTGTACAAATCAATCTCAGTGGTCCTTTCTTAATTGGGGCTTCAATCGAAATGGCTGTTCGGATAATGGAATCGTCATTTAAGAACCGTATCCAAGGCCTAAATCGATCGTAGGGACAATCGTTCGGATTAAAATAGCCAACCAAATTATGTTTCATTATCTCAAAATTATCAGCCATTTTTAAACACAAAAACACACTTCAATTTTAGGAAAATTAAAACAATTCGAAAATTTTCAGAATTTATTAATTAATTAAAAATTCGAATTATTCCAAAGTTGTCAGAAAAATCACAAAAATTTATATGATGATCTCCTGATCACTGGGAGTTTCAATTTATTTTAGAATTCAAAGGAAAAATCTAGAACTCTCAAAACATTGAAAACCCGATTGAATTTTTTGAAAAATAGAGTTTTCAAAAACTGAATGAAATTGGAAGATGTTCGGTTCAAAAGACAGGAAATTGAACGATCTATCCAATGATGTTGTTCGTTTTCAGTTTTGTTGAAGAAAATCGAGCAGCGTTTCAGTTCAAAAACTGTGTGTATCGTGTATATATGCACTGGGTTCTCTGTGTCAAAACACGAGAGAGAGATAATTGTATTGCTGTGTTTTTTTTTTTGTTTAAGTATTGAATTTACACTACAAGACAATCGGTTTGATTGTCTTGCCGATTGTCTTGGTAGTATAAACACTATAAAGACAATCGTTTACAATTCTGATAAATAAAAGAAAAATAAATTTTTTTTTTTTAAAACTGAAAAGACACTCCAAGACAATCAAGTGATTGTCTTGGTAGTTCAAAACTATCAGGACAGTCGTTTGTTTTGAGTAAAACAAAATAAAAACAGAACAAAAATCTGAAAAATATTTTATTATCAACAAAATAACCTGCCAGTCTTGGCGATTGTCTTGATATTATAATGACAAACAAGACAATTAATTAATCTGTTAATTTAAACTAATAAAATACACTCTAATATATTATTAAAAATACTATAAATAAATATTTTACAGAAACATGGATTAATCTTTTTACGAGAACAAATATAAATAACAGAAGGACAAACACTACAAAACATTTAATAAAATATTAAATATATTTACAAAAGCATTTATAACAAATTAATGAATCTAAATATTTTCTAATAAATAACTTTCTAATAGAAAATTATTTAAATAGAGAATATAATTCATTAAAATATCACAAATATTTCAAAACACAAGAAGTAATAAAGAAGTTATTATAAACATGTTGACAAAGATTTTTAGCAATTACAAGCAATAAGAAGTTGATAAAATAATTATACAAGTGATTAAAATTTAAAAATAATAACAAAATCACTTGCAAATTATTAAAGAATAAATCTCAGATATTAACCAGCTTAATTACTAGGACTGTTTAACATACCCAATTCACCAACAATTTTGGTGAATGTGGATTCGTCAAGAGACTTAGTAAAAATATCTGTTGTTTGTTCCTCTGTGGGTACAAATAACAATTCCACAGTACCATCCATGACATGCTCTCTTATAAAATGACACCTGATGTCTATGTGCTTGGTCCTCGAATGCTGCACAGGATTGTTGGAGATTGCTATGACACTTTTATTATCACACAAAATTGGAATTTTTGATAATACAAAACCATAGTCTTTCAGCTGATTTCTAATGCACAAGATTTGTGCACAACAGCTTCCAGCAGCTATGTATTCAGCTTCAGCTGTTGAGTTGGAAACTGTTTGTTATTTCTTGCTGTACCAGGAAACTAGCCTGCCACCTAGGAATTGACAACTCCTAGAGGTGCTTTTTCTATCTACAACACTTCCTCCATAATCTGAATTTGTGTATCCAACAAGATTAAAACCAGATTCTTTAGGGTACCAGATACCTAGATTAGGTGTACCCTTAAGATATCATAAGATTCGTTTTACAGCAATGAGATGAACATCTCTAGGATCCGCTTGGAACCTTGCACACAAGCATGTGGCATACATAATATCTGGTCTACTTGCAGTGAGGTAAAGTAATGAGCCTATCATACCTCTGTAACTTGTGACATCTACCTTGGCAGAATTTTCACAAGCTCCAAACTTGACAGCTGTAGATGATGGTGTCTTAGCTGAAGATGAGTCCCCCATTTGATATATCTTGAGGAGCTCTTTGATATACTTGGATTGACAGATAAATATTCCATCTGTCCTTTGACTTATTTGCAATCCAAGAAAGAATTTCAGTTCTCCCATCATGCTCATTTCAAATTTACCCTGCATTAACTTAGCAAATTTCTTGCACAAAAGATCATTAGTAGACCAAAATATTATATCGTCCACATAGACTTGGACTAATATTGTATCACTTTTATGTTTCTTAGTGAAGAGAGTTTTGTCTATGACACCTCTAACAAAGCCATTTTCAAGTAAAAATTCGGAAAGAGTGTCATACCATTTTCTTGGTGCTTGCTTGAGGCCATAGATAGCCTTGAAAATGAAGTAGACATAGTCCAACAGATCTGGATCTTCAAAGCCAGGGGGCTGTTCTACATAGACCTCTTCATCCAGCTTACCATTTAGAAAAGCACTCTTAACATCCATTTGATAAACATTAAAGTTTGAGAATGCTGCGAATGCCAAGAATATTCTAATGGCCTCGAGTCTTGCCACTGGAGCATAGGTTTCATCATAGTCAATGCCTTCAGCTTGTGAATAACCCTTTGCTACCAGTCTTGCTTTATTCCTGGTGACTGTGCCATCTTCATCAAGTTTGTTTCTGAATACCCATCTAGTGCCAACCAATGTTCTATTTGAAGGTCTGGGTACCAGCTTCCATACTTCTTGTTGTTTGAATTGATTGAGTTCATCTTGCATAGCAATCACCCAATCAGGATAAGAAAGAGCTTCTTCAGTTTTCTTAGGTTCCATTTCAGATAGAAACCCTGAATAATTGCATTGATTCTGATAAGCTCTTCTAGTCTTTACTCCAACATCTGGATCACCAATAATTAACTCAAAAGGATGAGTTCTATTCCAAACAGTTTGTCTGGGTAGATTAACTCTTGATGATTCCCCTTGATTTAAATTGTGTTGTTGAGTATGACTTGTTGATCTTTCACTAACTCCCCCTGAGTTGTTGCCAGGATGATTAGATGAGTGTTTAGAAGCATGAGTGTTGTTTTCAATATTATCATTATTATCACCATCATTATTCTGATTAAACTCATCATTGACATTATTGTCATTAGCATCAGCAAAAACATCAGGTGGACTATCATCATCTGAATCTAGATCTTTCATATCTTCAAATGATAGCTTTTCAGATGAATCTTCAGTTTGGATACTAGGGAGTTTAGTGTCATCAAATGTTACATTGACACTTTCCATCATCTTCTGATGTTCAATCAAATACACCTTATAAGCTCTTCTTTCATAACCAACAAAAATTGCTTCATGTGCTTTGGCTTCAAATTTTCCATCTTAATCATCTCCTTCTTTAAGTACAAAGCATTTAGCTCCAAATACATGGAAGTATTTGAGTGTTGGTTTCTTTTCATTTAAGGCTTCATAGGGTGTCTTCATCAAGTCTTTGTTGATAAGAGTTCGATTCTGAGTATAGCAAGCAGTGTTGACAGCTTCAGCCCAAAAGTATAATGGAAGCCTTGATTCGCTTAACATAGTACGTGCAGCTTCAATCAAGGTTCTATTCTTTCTTTCAACTACCCCATTTTGCTGAGGAGTTCTTGGAGCTGAGAATTGTCTGGTTATTCCTTTTTCAGTACAAAAGTCATTCAGAACTGCATTCTTGAATTCAGTTCCATTGTCTGACCTTATAGCCCTCACTGGATACTTGGAATCCAACTCAATTAAATTGATGTGATCAATCACCAGTTGTGGAGTCTCATCTTTAGAATTCAGGAACAAAACCCATGTGTACTTTGAAAAATCATCAACAATCACAAGAGCATATCTTTTCTTTGACATAGACATCACATTCACTGGACCAAATAGATCCATGTGAAGTAACTGTAAAGGTTCAGTTATTGAAGATATATCAGTGCTATTGTGAGTTGCCCTTTTTAGTTTGCCTTGTTGACAGGCATCACATAGTCCTTCATGTGTGAATTCCATACGGGGTAAACCTCTCACTATTTCCCTTTTAACCAAATAATTCATTGTTTTGAAATTCAGGTGAGAAAGTTTCTTGTGCCATAGCCAGCTTTCATCTGTGGATGCTTTAGAATAGAAGCAATTGATTTCTTGAGTGCTTCTAGTGTTCATGTTGGCTACATACAAGTTTCCTTTTCAGACTCCCGTCAAAGATGGTTGTTGATTTCTTTTGTGAGAAATCAGACAATTCATTTTGTTAAAGTGGACTTCAAATCCCTTGTCACAGAATTGACTGATGCTGAGCAAATTATGCTCAAGTCCTTTTACAAAGGACACTTCTTCAATGATAACATTTCCAGCTTCAAGTCTGCCATATCCATCAGTTCTACCTTTGCTGTTATCTCCAAAGGTAACTACTGGGCCGGCCTTCTCCACTACATTTGTCAGCAGGGTTCTGTTTCCAGTCATATGCCTTGAACATCCACTGTCCAAGATCCAGGTTACTCGATCAACCTGTTCAATACCCTGCAATGACAAATGAATTAAACCTTCTTCGGGACCCAAATTTGATTGGGTCCTGTGTATTTAAAATATTGACCTTTATCAGGCAAAACAACATTTTTAATTTTAACATCTTTAGTCAATAAACATTTATCCTTATAAATAGATTTAAAAATCTTTTGTTTTATCTTGGGTATCCGTGTTTCTCTAGCAGCAGTAACACTTGTGTCATTGACTGGACATTTGACCTGGTAAACATTCTTGGTAACCTTTTGTTTAGTCTTAGGTGCAAATGTCTCTTTCCTAACTTGAGAAGGAAAAGCAGTCTTTGATCGAACATTATTGTTCCTGTTCATGTGCTGTCGCGGAGCATTCTGTTTAACACATGCATAATTACCATTAAAATAAGCACGCATACTGTTAAAAGCACAAGACATACAATTGATAACACCACATGCTTTATGATTAGAATCAATGGTAGGCATGGTATTTTTCTATTTCAACTTATTACTACCTAATCCAGTCTTAGAAAAACTAGCTGATTCAACAACTTTGACTGGCACTTTAGGTACATCTTTCTTAGATGAAAAATTCGTTGTATTAGTGTCCTCAATTGATTTTGCCTTAACAAAGACCGTGACATTTTTCTTGGATGAAACATTCTTCGTATTAGTGTTCTTAACAGTTTTATCCTTAACACAGTTATCCTTAACAAAGACTGTGCCATTTGCACAATCCTCATTTCTCATTTCTTCTTGGATAACCATAGAAAGAATATCTGGTGGGCCAGCATCAGATTTTTTAAACAGAGGTTCTTTAACATTTTTGAGCACATGTGGTATTCCCCTTTCTTTAGCACTAACAGGGTTAGGGGAATTTATGCCCAACGAACCAACAGCTTCATTGTAACCATACCCTATACCTGTTGTTCGTTCTACAATTTGATTGTTAAAGAACTCTTTGGAAACTTTAACTGAATTATAACAAGCCCTGACCTGTGTTTCAAGTTCAGTAATTCTAGCCATTTGTTTGCCTACAACTTATAGAATAGCTTTTTCCTTTTTATTAAGCATTGTTATTTCATCTCTTTGTTGATCTTGATTAATATGCACCTTTTTCAATTCTGACACTTCATTACCAAGATTAGTGCTTAACAGATCTAGTCTTCTATATTCATTTTGTGCATTACCTACTGAATTACGAAGACTACGAATCAACTCAGTGTCAGTAAGAGTTACCGATTTGTTATGATGATCAGATGCTTGATCATTTGCCATCAACGCAAAATTTCCATATTCCTCATCTTCGCTATCCGTGTCATCCCAACTCTTACCAGCCGCAATATAGGCTTTTCCAGGTTTCTTCTTCTCAGCAGCAAAATCTCTTCTTTGAGTTTGCTTGGGTTTCTGACATTCAGTGGCAAAGTGCCCTAATTCATTACAGTTGAAGCAACGAATCTTGCTTCTGTCAACCGATCCAGTTTTGTATCCTCCCCTGTTACTAGAGGAAGAAGAGCCTCCTCTTTGGAATCTGTTATTTGACTTAAACCTGTACTTTGGATTTCTTCTGAATCTGAAGTTGCCAAATTGTCTTACCATCAATGCCAGGGATTCATCTTCCAGTTGATCTAATTCTTCCAATGAATAGAAATCTCCACCATCCTGAGTAGGTGGTGTTTGACCAAGTTCTACTTCAGTCTTTTCCTTGTCTGACCTGTAAGGTAGAACAACCTTAGCTTCCACTTCCTTAGGTGCCTCAACTACAAGAGCTGTAGATGAACTTGGCACTCTTCCTTTACCAGAGACCTCCCTCTGCTGTACTTGTTCCAGTTCATAGGTTTTCAGAACACCAAACAATCTGTCAAGAGCAATCTTATTCAAATCTCTTGATTCTCTGATGGCTGTTATCCTATGTTCAAGATGAGTGGGCATTGTCAACAAAAACTTCATATTAATATCCTTCTGTGTATATTGCTTGCCATTGACTTGCAAGTTGTTGATAATTTTGTTATACCTTTCAAACACTTCCTGAATGCCTTCATTAGGGCCAGCTCTAAAGTGTTCATACTCAGAAGTTAAAATCTGAAGTCTGTTTTCCCTGACTTCATCAGTTCCTTCATTGATAGTCTCAATAGTTTCCCACATGTGTTTTGCAGTTTTACAATTTATCACATGACTGTACATCACAGGATCCAGGGAATCTATTAAAATAAGTCTCAAATTTTATTTTTTTTTTGCTAAATTGCGTATATATATATAAAAAGGGAGGGAAAAAACCCTTGCTCTATGACATGCCATAGAGAGAGCTAACTAGAGACAGCTAGAAACGAAGGAAGCATAGTCTTCGTTCATAGTAAAGTCCAACTAAATTTATACAGACCTGAATATTTTTTAAACCAATTGGAACTAGCTAACCTAGACTTTAAATCTAGAAGAATGCCCTCCAACAACTTCTTAGGACCGATATTCCCTTTGTTGTGTAATCGAGCATTACGCTCTCTCCAAACATGGTAGCAGAAAATCTGAGCATTAAGAAGTGCCAGAGTGCAATCTGGCTCCTCCAAGATTGTTCCCCACGAATTAATTAGATGAATCCAAGAATCCGAGTTGAGAGAGATCCTCAGCAGACGAGCCAACCACTCCAGGATGTAGCTGCTGTAACTACAAGTCACAAACAAATGATTGGTGGTCTCCGAACTTCCAACACAAAGCAAGCAATGCTGTGGAAGAGAAATACCAAAAGATGCAAGCCTATCGAAGGTGGCCAATCTACCATGAGTTAAAATCCATTCATGGTGCGCATACCTTAAGACTCGCAGTCTATGCCAGACCAAGGAAACCCAAGGAACCTCCGGAAGTCGCCTACGGATTGAATCCCAAATGTTGACGACTTTTACCTTAGAGACTGGGGTATCTCCCCATAGAATAATATCCTGTTTCGATAAATCAAAAGGCTGGTAAACAAAGTCCTCCAGCCACAACAGAAGACGTTGATGCGTTAAAGCAGGAGGTCTCGGCAAAACCCACGTACCAGAGGCAATAAGATCATGAACGGTAGCGGAAGGACACGACCCAGCCTGGGAAATAATGCTATCAGATATGTCATAGGCAAGAAATGATGAGTGCCACCATGGGTCAAACCATAAGGAAGTGTTGCGACCATCCCCCAAATTATAAACTAGAAATTGCTTTGCCAAAGGACGGAGTTTGAGGATATTCCTCCATATCCAAGAGCAATCTGTAGGAATATCCATACACCAGAATTTGCGTCTTTTAAGGACTGTTTTGTTAATCCAAGAAGGCCAAAGCGCGGAGTGATTCCTGATTATTCTGCACAAGAGATGCAGGTGCTGCGCTAAATTCCATTCCTTTGTATTTTTAAAACCAAGTCCTCTCTCCTGAATTGGAAGACAGACATTATCCCAGCAAATCTTTGCACCACCTTTATTGTTTAAATCTCCCTTCCAAAGAAACCTAGAAAAGATTATAGACAGACGTTTATGAACAGCCACCGGGAGGATAAAATGTTTTGACCAGTATGCCTGAATAGCAAAGGAGACAACCTTTAAAAGTTGAGCTCTACCAGCTAAAGAGAGAAGCAATATAGTCCAGCTTGTGATTCTGCTAGTAATCCTCTCAATAAGCGGAATGCAGTCATTAAACCTTAATTGCGATGAAATTAAAGGAAACCCCAGAAATTTAGGCTGAGCATTACCCTGCAGAATATTGTACTCCCCCTCGAACCAATTTATGAAGGTAGTCGAACAATTCTCAAAGTAAACCAAACTTTTGTTGACATTAGGAGCCAAGCCACTCCAAGAGGCAAAACGATCCATACACTCCATGATATGAGCTATGGACTCTTTATCACCATGTGAAAAAAGCATGACATCGTCCGCATATAAACGATGGGTTAGTTTGAGATCTTTACACCTCCAGTGGAACTTGAAATTGTCCGGAACCTTAGAAAGCATGCTAGACAAAATATTTAGGGCAATAGTAAATAGATAAGGAGAGATGGGATCCCCCTGACGAATACCTTTCTTGCCCTGGAAAAACCCACATAAGGAACCGTTGACCTTAATTGAATAGGAGGGAGTCGAAATGCAAGACCAAATCCAACCCATAAATTTGTTCGGGAATTTCATGTGTGACAGAGCTACCATGATAAAATCCCAAGAAATCGAATTAAAAGCCTTATGTAAGTCGAGCTTTAGAAAAAGGCTTAATTCGAAAGTCTAAATCCCCTTGGAGTTGTACAGCATTTTATGTTAATAATGCTGCAGAAAAGGAAAGGGGAGTCCCTAGATTAGTTATTAACTATAAACCTCTTAATAAAGTGCTAAAATGGATTAGATATCCAATTTCTAATAAAAAGGATTTGTTAGATAGATTAAGCAATGCTTTAATCTTTTCTAAATTTGATATGAAATCAGGTTATTGGAAGATACAGATTAATGAATCTGATAGATATAAAACTGCCTTTACTGTCCCTTTTGGTCATTATGAATGGAATGTCCTTCCTTTCGGATAGAAAAATGCCCCTTCTGAATTTCAAAATATAATGAATGATATATTTAATCCCTACACTGAATTTCAAAATATAGATGATGTTTTAGTATTCTCTAAAACATTTGAACAACATATCAAACACTTAAAAATATTTAAGAATCTGATAAAACATAATGGATTAGTCATATCTGCTCCTAAAATGAAATTATTTCAAACTCAAGTTAGATTTTTAGGCCATATGATTAATCAAGGAAAAATTATTCCTATATATAGAAGTATTGAATTTGCTTCAAAATTTCCTGATATAATAACTGACAAAAAGCAGTTACAAAGATTTTTAGGAAGTCTGAATTATATTTCAGATTACTATGCTAATTTAGCACAAGATACAGCAATATTGTATGCAAGACTTCGGAAAAAACCTGAACCTTGGACAGAGAAACATTCTCAAGCGGTCCAAAAGATTAAAAATACGATAAAATGTTTACCCTGCTTATCTTTGGCCAATCCAAAATATTTCAAAATTATTGAAACAGATGCCTCTAATATAGGCTATGGAGGAATACTAAAACAAGTAATTCCTGAAACTTCAAAAGAAGTCTTAGTAAGATTTACATCAGAAAAATGGAATCCTACTCAGTCGAAATACTCGACTATTAAAAAAGAAATGCTTTCGATTATTAAATGCATCACTTAATTTCAGAGTGATTTACTGAATCAGAAATTTCTGTTAAGAATTGATTGTAGCTCAGCTAAATCAATTATTGAAAAGATGTTAAAAATCTTGTAGCAAAACAAATTTTTGCAGGATGGCAAGCCCAGCTGTCAGCCTTTGAATTTGATATTCAATATATAAAAGGAGAAAATAATTCTTTTTTTGATTATTTAACTCGTGAATTTTCACAGGGTAATGTCAACCCCTAATAGGGGAAGAGGTCGCGGTTATAACCGTGGTCGAGGATATGGGAGTAACAATATGTTACCTCATCCGGATTCAACTGTTCCAATAATAGGAGATTGGACAATATTCCAAAACCGAAATAGAAATATGCAGCAATTACCTGCACCTCCAAAAAAGGAAGATATACCTTCCGCTTCAACCTATAAAGATATAGCAATTTCTGATGCTTTTCAGGAGAAAGAATATTTCGAAAATCCTGTTACAGAAAATATTCTGTTTCTTGAAGAAGAAGACTTACAAATAAGTCCTAATGATGGTTGGGTTCTAAGAACCAGATATCTTGAATCAAGAGGATACCCGGGTTTGCATAATCAAGACAGGCATCATTTAGAAATTCTATTATCAGTTACCGAATCGATAACTGTTACCCATCATTACCAAAATAATAACCCTGAAAGTTTTATAAACTTCAGTAAATGCCATATCAATAAGATATTGTCACCAAGAGAATGGGGACTAAGTCAAAATACTGACAAAGCTGTTAGAATTTCCGAAGGTAACTATGTTTACTACCACTATTGGGATTATATCCAAGCTTTTACTAAAGCTTTTTATTACCAAAACCCTAAGAATAAACATTCTTGGTTTTTCTCTGTTAATCCTGACCTGCTTAATAAGCATGTTCCAAATTGGTTTTATGAATGGTGGTCAAAATTTTGTCCCTCTCTGGAAATCTTACCCAAGGAACTCAAGGATTTATACAAACCTTGGTTTGACAATAGTCTAATGATCTCCAAATTATCCACAAGATTAATTTTTGGACAATGTCCATTTTTATTCTTTACAAAATTTCAAATCCCATGGATTTGGTGGTGGACTGTATCAGTATCAAAGGATAAGCAAGTGTATATCCCAGTTCTTCAAAGAAACGTTTTCTACAAATGGTGGAATAAGATGAGTAGCGAAGATATCCAAAATATAGTGGTTCATATCCATGGAGTTATCTCAGAAGAGAAAGATAAAATCCCCAGGAACCAAAGTTCTCAACCATTAATGACTAACATGAAAGATTATTTTCAGAAGAAATATCCAACCGAATCAGAACAAGAAATAATGGTTCGGGTTCTAGATTTCATGAAGGAGCAATTTTTAGCACTTTTCCTTCTCAATCCTCAGCAAAGGAAGATGATCAATCAATGAAGACAACTTCTTCACAGGTATCAATGGATTCTAATACTTATAATTGTTTAGCAGGTGAATCTCAAGCTGAAGAAACTGTCCAAGAGGACCCGCCTTCCCTATCAGATTATTGGGATGCTATGATTCAATTGTATGCTCAGAAAAATTCTGGCAAAGGAAAGGATCCGGCAAATTAATCATGTATACTCTAAGTCCAGATTTCAGAAAAATGAAGAAAAGAGAAAAGGAATTAATTTCTCTTAACAAACTTATTGACAGCTTGGATCAGAAGTACAAGTAAGCTTCTTTAATGGAAAGAAGAAATCGATCTACTCTACAAATCGTTGTGGATTTTGCAGAACTCAGGAGGCTTATCAATAGAAGAAGCGACGTAAAATTAAAATATGAATCCTGCAGAATTATACTTCTGGAAGAAGCCAACTTAACAGGTTAAAGCAGATTCGGAGGAGGTAAATTATCAGCAATAATTCCGAAGCAATCATGCTTTACCTTTGAATAAAGATAATGGAATCTGCTTTTTAGTAGTGGGATAAGGCATTATTGAATGTCTTTTTTAAAATATTTTGTTTTCTTGTAAAAAGAAGAAACATTATTATTGTGACGATGGGGCCCAATGAGCACCCAACAACAATAATGTTATCTTTTAGTTAAAGTTGTTTGTTTTTTATTATCATTCAGTTTGTAATAGTGTGTATGACTCTCTATATAATGAGAGCCTTGTAACATTGTTGAGTACGCTTGAATAACATTCTATTTTCTTCTCTTCTCTCTTTCTCTTGCTCATGTGCTGAGCCCTTTCTTACTATAACTAAGTTTTAATACTATATTACTGCTGCTTCCCTGTTGCTTCCGCCTATATATATATATAGTTCAAAAATGAGGTCGAAAAAGACAAATGACAAATGGAACTTAAAATCAGAAATTTAGTTGCATGTGGTTGCATTTAGTTGCAATTAGTTGTATGTGGTTGCATTTAGTTGAATATGCCCTGCGGGGCCTTGCAACCCAAATTAACCAAAATAGCACCCCACTTCAAAAAAAAAAGTACAACCGCCCCCCAAAGAAAGAGGGGGGCTAGGGTTAGGGTTAGTATTTTTGTAATTTTGAAACTTGGTTAGTAAAATTGCAAATAGCTATTCTTTACAAAAGTAAATGTGCAAAAATTTACTTTTTCCTATTTATTTATCAAAAAACCTCTAAAATCTAATTAACCTAGACCAAAATTCTAGATAAAATACTTTCTATGCTTACCAAATAGTTATATTGTACCGTGCTATGGGTGGATGCTTCAACATATATGTATATATTTTTACTTAGGATTGTATTTAAAATGTATTGTTGAATTTGTTTATTATATCCTTATATATAATAAGTGTAAATGAATTTTATTCATAATTTTGGTTTTTTGATTTGGACATTGTACTACCAAAATAATCTCAATCATCGAATCTAATATTTTTAAAAATAGACGATCAAGATTATATCATATTAAAAAGAAAATTATAATCTAAAAGTGATATAATTAAAAAAGGTTGTATTACAAATAGATTTTAAAAAGAAAATTATAATATGAAAAGGATATAATTGAAAAAGCTTACAATTGAATTTTATTTATTTATTTATTAATAAAAAAAAGTTCATATTTACTATTTGGCTCTATCTTAAGTTCTAGAAATTAGATTTCGATGATTTTATGGTCCGCGCGAAACTTACAAAATTATCTTTAATTTAGGGATGATTTAACAATTATTATCGAAATGGAAATATTCATAATATTAAGAGAAAATATAACTATGAATTTTTACATTAATCCTATTCAGTGTAGAAGACCTACATTGATAATCTTATTTAATGTAGAAAACCAAATTACAAATTTTTACATTAATCCTTTTCAGTGTAGGAGACACATAATGATAATTCTATTTAATGTAAAAAAACCAAATTATATGATTTAAATAATTGACATACATTTTTTCGTATTTTAACATAAATATACTTGTTATTTTATATGTTAAAAAATAAAATATTTTTTATGCTAGATCCATCGTTTTTCATTTATTTGTTTTATGATCTAAAAGTTCTTATTTATTTTGTCGAATTGAAGACCAGACTACCGACTACCAAAATTTTGGACAAAATCACTCTTACACTCATTATTAAAACTATATTTAATTGTTTGTAGAACAATTTTTCAAATAATAAGAAGGGTATTTTAATAATCAAAACAAAATATAATTAAATTTCATAAATTAAAAAGAATTTTTAACGTAAAAAATCATCAATTTCTTCTTTCTTTTGTTTCTGCGTAGTTTTAATTGGAAAATAATTGTTAAACCATCACTAAATTAAAGATTATTTTGTTAATTTAATATGGGCTATAAAATTTTAAGAATTTAAGATAGAGCATGAACGTGTAAAATCTTTTATATATATATATATATATATATATATATATATATATATATATATTAATCTTTTAAGAATAATTTGATATGTAAATTAATAACATATAAATATTAAAAAATTAATATAACTATAGATATTAGAAAAGAAACCGCACGTGTTATAAGCTAGTACGCTAATAGTCAAAATAAACATGTTGCACTTTTTTGTAATCGTGATTCATTGATCTAACATATTTAATTTATATTTGAATTAGTATACAATCAAAATATACATTATAAATGATCTCCTTTTTTTTAGCTAAGCATAATGACCTCTTTGACTCCTCTTTTGATGTTATTATAAATGTAATAATGTAAAAATAATTATTTTATTATGCAATATCAAAATTAAGAACTTTTACCTTCCTAAGATTTTTACTTACAAAAGTATCTCATTTAAACTGCCCGTTATGTTAATTTTAAATATGCTCTTTTTTTTCCTAAATAATACAAGAAACAGAACTATTTCCGACGGCCCTACAACACACATTGATACTAAATAATTAACTAATGGGCCACGTCATACTAAACCGACCATTAAAACCGACCATTATTATTGGTGGAGCCCACATTCATTCTAAATCACTAAATCGACCATTAAATCCGACCATATGTTTTTGGCCTTACCACGTCATCCTAAACCGACCAATTAAATGCGACCATATGTTTTTGGTTGGATTAAACCTGCATTAAATGCTACCACCAACCTCTGCACCGTTTCTTGAGAGAGTTTAATATGATTTTAATAAAACCGACCGTTGTGGTCGGATATATGACTGACCTTATTCTATCTACAAATCTCTTTTTCTTTACTTCTTCCTCTTCATTTATTGTATATCAATTTCTCTTGATTTATTGTATGGCTGGGGAGAAAATTTTTGTAAGGTGAAGATCTTGAAGAATATTGAAAGATCATTAATGGTATGTCATTAATTCATATTTATATTTGTTTTTGTTATAATATTTGTTCAATTTGTGAATATAATATACATGTTTATACATACTATATTTGTGAATATATACATACAATATGTTCTTTATTATTTGTGTGTGAAGAGAAATTGATTTTGTTGGTTCCAAGAACCGAGAAAAGATAAAGAGTTTGCATAATGCGGGTGCAAAGTCATTTACGGAGATGGAAGATGTATGTATTGTCATTTCTTGGTTATCTTTATTAACTTTTTCATGTTTTGTTGTAATTTTTCTTTGTTGTGATTTATAGGAATATGTTGCCAAGGTTGGAAAGAAACCCTCCCAACCTTGGTGGTATAAGAAGACTCATTTGAAGAAAAATAGTAAACGTGTTGAGATAGATGAGCTTCCATGTGATTTGGATTTCATGACCGAGGAAAGCCGATTGATTGCGATATAAATTTAAACCTTTTCCTTCCTAATATACTATATATATATATATGCTATTTATAATACTTTTAATTTATTTTGTAAAGGCTCGATATGCGGACATAGTCGAACGAAACCGGGATTGGTTTGCGAGTCAACCCGGCGGGGAGGAAGAAGCCACTCATCGTCTACAATGGTGGCTTGAAGCAACTGCCCCGGGGTGTGCAAGACCCCCGAGAAATCAGCTTATTGGTTTTCCACGGATCCCGGCGTCCACTCTCATCCCGGATCTTGCGGCAAATTATCGGGCCCAACGTGTTGGTGGTGCAGGTTCTTCAAGCCAAGCTAATCAAGGCAGCGGATCGGTTATTCCGGATCCCCTATTCATCAATGTAGTGAGGAATGTCTTAAATGAAGCACAAGCAAATTCGAGCGCCTACCATACTCCACCAACCTTCGCACAAGTCTCAAATATCGCCAATGCCGCTTTAGAAATGCAAAGGAACCCGGAAATGGGTTCACAAGCATTTTCTAATGCTATTGTTGGTGAGGTAACTCGATTGGTTGGAGAAATCCTCCAATCGATTTATAACAAATATGAAAATGCAAATGCGGAGGTAAATAGGAATTTTTCAAGTCACTTTTTACTTTACTTATTATTATAAATGTTAGTGTAGTTTTGAAAAGGAATTAAGTCTCGTCTCCTCTTATATTTAGGCGATAAGGAGGGCTCAAGGTGGTGCCGATGAGGGGGGGAGGACGATGGAGGGGAGGACAATGGAGGAGAGGGCCATGGAGGAGGAGAGGGTGATGGATACCATGATGATGGACCGTTTGAGTAGCCGGTTGTTAGTTTTTTAAATTATTGCATGTAAATTAAGTTTGCTATATTTTGGAAAACTCGCGGTTTAATGTATGTAGTTTGTTTTCATGGATTATGCTATTTGGTTAATTAAATGTGTTTATTTTGTTGGTACTGGATTAGTGGTGATGTTGGTTTTATGTTTTGATTGTGTTTTTTGCAATAGTGTACAGGGGAACCAGAACTGCAGCCTAAAAAAAATAATTGCAGACTAAAATCGACCGTTTACTCCGACCGAAGTAGCAAAACCGACCGTTTTTTACCATTTACTCCAAGTAAAACCGACCACATTCATACTATAGTGGTCGGTTTTATTTGGTCGGTTATAAAAAAGGCAAAAAATCCAGTAAAACCTTCTGGAATAAATCCGACCGTAATGGTCGGTTAGTTATAAAACTGACCGTAATGGTCCGTTCTAAAACCGACCAATAAAACCGACTGTTAATAATAAAAATAAAAAATAATTAACAATTAAATTTCATGCTGTGCCACGTGGCATGGGACCCGGTGACGTGGCAATGACACATTACTGATGTGGGACCGCCATGTCAGCTGGGCCATACGACACGTGGCACAGAGGCCTTTGGTGCTCAATGGCAGTCAACGGTTAAAACCGACCGTTTTGTCACAAAACCGACTAGGCTAAAATTGACCAATTAAAACCGACTGTTCACATTAAAACCGACCGTTTGTCGGTTAAAACCGACCGTTGAAACGGTCGGAAATGGCTCTGTTTCTTGTAGTAACTTGCGTGGATAATAGCTTGACAATTTTCCCAATTTTACTTAGAAGTATCTTTTAATAACCAATTAATTTCTTTGGACATGCTCGATTATCTTGTTTCAACTCTTTTAGCCACTTTCTATTAATAAGCACCGATTTGTTAGAATTTAATCTAAACTATTTAAGTTATGTTTTATTTGTTTGAATAAGTCAATTTAGTTGACATCGTGTAAGTAGTAGTTGGATTAGAATGTTGATGTAGTGGAGAAATAATAGGAAAAGGTTGCTGGTTTGTAGTTGTCATCTTCTAGTTAGTTTTTAATAGGGTGTTGGTGTTGCCGGTCTTTTTCTTTTAAGTCTGTAGTGTGTAAAACTTTCTACACCTTCATTAATACAAAATCGAGTTCATACTCATATATCTCCACTGTTTCTTGTGAATTTAATTACATATTTCCAACATTCTGGTTTTAGAGCTTCAACCTGGTGACCACCTAGGTACCACTATAGTCGTGAAAAATGGAGTCTGGGAAAGGAGAAGAAGGCTCATTTGGCTTAAGCTACACAATGCTTACTAAGACAAATTACACGGCGTGGGCTATAAAGATGAAAGTCTTTATACAAGCACATGGGGGTGTGGGAAGCAATTGAACCCAAGGATGTCAAGAAAATTGTTAATGAAAAAATGGACAATGAGCATTGGCCATTATCTACCAAGGGATTCCAGAGGATCTGCTATTGACACTTGCTAAAAAGAAAACTTCTAAGGAGGCATGGGAGGCTATCATGACAGTGTGCCAAGGCACAGACATTGTGAAAATGGTGAAGGCACAAACACTAAAAGGGGAATTTGAATCACTAAACATGAAGGAGACAAAGCAAATCGATGAGTTTTATATGAAACTGAATGGCTTGGTTACAAATATCCGAGCTCAGGGAGAGAAAGTTGAGGAGACTTACGTGGTGAAAAAGCTGCTCAGGGTTGTTAGTGGACGAAGTGATCGGGTTGTTGACTCACTACACCATAAACAGCCTACTGTAACACCAAAAAAATGTTAGAACAGGTACATTATATGTTGCCTTAGGTCCGAAAAGTAGCTAAGGTAATATTTTTATGGTGATAGCTCTCTGCATGTTGCTTTAGGTATCTAAGGTAACATCTTTGATCCCTATGGTAACACGCATTTTTATGTTACCGTAGCTTGCTATAGCAACAAAAGTGAGGTCTACGGAAACTTAATATATATGTTACCTTAGGGACCTAGATTTTTTTTAAAAACAGTGGGGCCTCAATGTGGTCCCCATTATGCACCCCACTTTGTTGGCAACATTGTTTGACCTAGTGGAACATTTTTTTGTTACATTAGTTTTTATTTGGCAACATTTTCATTAACTAATGCAACATCTTTTCCATATTTTGGCATGTCTAATAATCTCCAAAATTTCTGATAGTATTAATTATTAATTCAAACTAATAATGACATCTTAATGATTAAGTTTTATCCGGTCACATAACGAGGAAAAAATGAATCTCAATCAACGAATAACGAAAAATATCTTAAAATGATATTTTTCAAACCAGGAAGATATCACAACGTCAAGATTAAATCAGATAATTCAGTAATTGCCACATTAATGAAGTTTATCTCTAAAATCTATCAGGAAAAGACACAATTACAAAAAATTGTGTAGGCTTGATCCAATATAAATTGGTACGCAGGCATCTTGGCAAAAGGGATCCGTTACACGAGACAAACTGAGACACCCGCCGAGTCCAGCCCTTCTCTTTTTCATAAACCTTAAATCTCTAAAACAGCTATTTTCATGCACAAATCGCTCTATTATTCCAGTAAACCTCCGATTTCATGTTGTTACGAAATTCTTCCAACAACTTTTAGCGTTAGAAAGAGGGCATTAATTTAATATTATCCATGGAGGGCAGGTAATTTTCAACAAAATTTGTAAAGGGTTTTGGGTTCGATCAATACATACATTATGCGCGAGGTCAGGAGTAAAAAAAACGGATCAGGATGACAGCGGCAACACTAACGATGACAAAGAAGTCTTCCGATCAACAGGCTCTTTTTGCAGGGACAATTCATGGGCAACACGAAGACCTGTAGGGCACTAGCGGAGAAAGAAAAAAATAGGTCATGGATTTAGTGATTTATTAAAAAGAATCTAATGGCAAAACAAGGCACTTTAACATCCTGTGGGACTGCTTCACTACATTACGGAGTATCTCAGTTTGCAGCATGGTCCATAACATCACAAACCACCCGGCGGAGCAACTAAAGCTCAACCAAAAATCAAAGATAAGTTTTCAGTTTAACTTTAATTTTTACGCAATTATAACTATTTTGTCATGCATGCTTGCATAAATCATGTTTCTATATATTTTTAAGATAAAGTATTTATTATTCCGAAAATTTGTAAAAGATATATTTTTATACTTGTAAAATTATTGCGATTTGAAAAATGTCGTACGAGATATTTATGATTTGATGAATTCATTTAGGATATTTTACAATCCCGTACGAGCTGCATTCTTTGAAGAAAAAAATTATATATGCGAGACGCATGATTTTGAAAATGATTTTCCATAAAAAAGGACATTATATTTAAAGAAAATAAATATCGCGATATTTTTAAATGTCATATTTATTATTGCATTTGGATTTATAATTTTTTTTTCATATATCATCGCGATAGTACATACATGTCAAAAATATTTTCAAACTTGTAAACTAAAATTATCAAGTAGGGTAGCCTCGACAAGCTATAAATTTCGCAATACTACACGCGTGAGTAAAGTGCAGCACCATCTGGCTTATTGAAGGCCCATGTAGAGATCTCTTAAGGTCGCATGGGTGAAGGCATCACAATTCATAATATCTTTAACACTTAATAGCACAGCCAGCCCAACAAGGGATGCATGCCAGGTTCACCAGGAAATCTCATAGCACAGCCGACCCAAAAAGGGACGCGTGCAAGGTTCGCCAGGATTATATCTCCATCTCTTATTGAAGACCCCGCCAGACACATCGTTATGTGGTTGCATCACACACTTAAATAGAGAGCGTGTATGCTAATTCAAGATTATATACAACTAAACGCCAAGGTCCTAACTAGACAATACGGATCGCAAGGGATTTTCAACAAATTATTTATGTCTGCACTTTTCAAACCTTGGTATATATATATATATATATATATATATATCCTATACTGGTCATGTCGTGGTGTCACACTTGCATTCGTATACGCCTAACGAGCATTGTGGTGCTCTATCTGATTTTCAAATAATCTATTTTCAGTTTTTTCAGTGACTCCCGAAATTTTGAAGCTTGAAGGATACTTAGTTCTTCACTACAACAAGCTAAAGTTAAGAAATGGGGGCTAGTTGTTATGCCATATTTTTGGTATGCCTAATAATCTCCCAAATTTTTTATAGTATTAATTATTAATTCAGATTAATAATGATTTCTTAATGATTAAGTTTTATCCTCTCTTATAACGAAGAAAGAATCAATCTCAATCAAAGAATAACGGAAAATATCTCCAAATGATAATTTTCAAATCAGAAAGATATCACAACGTCAAGATTAAATAAGATAAATCAGTAATTGCCCACATTAATGAAGTTTATCTCTAAAATCTCTCATGAACAGACACAATTACAAAAAATTGCGTAGGCTTGATCCAGTATAAATTGGTACGCAAGCATCTTGGCAAAAGGGGTCCGCTACACGAGTCAAATTAAGGCACCCGCCGAGTCCCGCGCTTCTCTTCTTCATAAACCCTAAATCTCTAAAACAACTATTTTCATGCACAAATCACTCTATTATTCCAAAAAACTTCCAATTCCATGTTTTTACGAAATTTTTCCAACAACATTTGGTGGTAGAAAGATTGCATTAATTTAATATTATCCATGGAGGACGAGTAATTTTCAACAAAATTTTTAAAAGGTTTTGGTTTCGATCAATACATACACCATGCGCGAGGTCAGGAGTAATAAAAGATTTACACACGGATCAGGATGGCAGCAGCAGCACTAATGGTGACAAAGAAGTCTTTCAATTAATAGGCTCTTTTTATAGGGACAATTCATGGGCAACACGAAGACGCTTGAGTATCCTCGACAAGCTATAAATTCCGCAATACTACACGCTTGAGTAAAGTGCAACACCCTCTGGTTTATTGAAGGCCCATGAATAGATCTCTTAAGATCGCATCTATGAAGGCATTCCTATGCATAATATCTTTAACACTTAATAGCACAGCCAGCCCAAAAGGGATGCATGCAAGGTTCGCTAGGAAATCTCATAGCACAGCCAGCCCAAAACGGGTCGCGTGCAAGGTTCTCCAGGATTATATCTCTATCTCTTATCGAAGACCCCGCTAGACACATCCTTATGTGGTTGCATCAGACACTTAAACGGAGAGCGTGTATGCCAATTCAGGATTATATACAATTAAACACCAAGTTCCTAACTTGACAATACGGATCGCAATGGATTTTCAACAAATTATTTTTCCTGCACTTTTGAAACCTTGCCAAAAATATATATATAATCTTTTAATTATAAGCAATATTTTTGGCATGTCTAATAATCTCCCAAATTACGGATAATATTAATTATTAATTCCGATTAATAATAATTTCTTAATGCCTAAGTTTTATCCTCTCTCGAAACGAGTAAAGAATAATTTTAATCAACGAATAATGGAAAATATCTCCAAACGATATTGTTTAAATCAGAAAAATATCACAACGTCAAGATTATATCAGATAAAATTAGTAATTCCTTACATTAACGAAGTTTATCCTTAAAGCCTCTAAGGAATAGACACAATTGTATAGAACTGCGTAAGTTTGATCCAATATAAATTGGTGCGCATGCATCTTAGCAATAAGGATCCGATACACGAGACAAATCGAGACACCTACCGAGTCCAGCCCCTCTCTTTTTCATAAACCCTGAATCCCTAAAACAACTATATTCATGCACAAATCGCTCTATTATTCCAGCAACCCTCCGATTTCGTGTTGTTACGAAATTCTTCCAATAGAACTTTCGAATTTTGATAATACTCTTGTATTATATTTTTTATTCTTATAAATAAAATACTAGGTTATAATAAAACATATTCATCAATTATTAGAAATTAATTTAATTTTTTATAAAATTTAAATTGAATAGTACAATAATTGGACGGGCTCACCACGCTATATGTTAGACAATCTGTGATAAATAAAACAGTATAGTATTCGTGCGTGTTTGAGTAACAGTTATGTGTATAATCAGAACAAACAAAAGGAGGAGACAACGAACGAAAAACCCGAGTCCAGTGCATGACTATCGCCTTAAAGCGCATTAGCCCTCACCGTATGTGTGAGCGAATTGCCTCCCAGGATAAAATGGATTGTAGTGAGGCTATAGAAGAGCGTCACTCTGAGCGAGCTTGAGACGAGCAAAAACTATCATCGAAGGAAGAGGAGAGGCTGCGTATGAGAGAAGGAGAAGTGTTTTCGAGTGAATAATCCTAACGCTCTAGATGGGTATTTATAGGATAAGAAAACTTGTGCGCTACACAACTACCCTAATTAATTCGATGTGCTAATCAATTAAGTCGGTGGCAATTTTTTTAATTAATTAACTGTGCTAATTAATTATGTTAAGTCGGTGGCAAAAAATCCTCAGTAAAAACGGAATTGATTTTACCGACACTACAAGGATTTTTGGTTTAGACAACAGGCAAAACGTGTTGTCTGAATATACCAAAAACTGTTGACTATTGAGAAGTCGTCTGATACATACCTCAGACAACACACAACAAGCTGTTGTGTGAAAGTTGAAAGACAAGTAAAAGCCATCTGAAAAGTGTTGTCTGATACCCAGAAACAACAACACTTCTTGGGAAACCCCTTGTCAAAGCACCAATAACGCAACACTTTTTAACGAATATATTGTTGTTATTAAGCAGTAAAGACAATGGTTTTTAAAAGAAAACCTATTGTTTAAGTTCAAAAGATACAATCTTTTACTTGATCAGGGCTGTTGATGTATGTCACTATAGACAATGGTTTCTTAGCAAAAACCATTTGTTAGAATTCCAACACACAACGGTTTATTCCTTCCAAATGCGTGTGTTTATTGTAGTCATACAATGATTTTCCTTTTTATGTATCGTATGTGTTCTTTTTAAACAACAGTTTTTATTTGTGTTTCTTGTCGTCAGACAATTATTTTTTCTTTTTATGTGTTGTATGTGCATAGAATAGACAATGGTTTCTTGAAACATGTCAATTGTCTGATGATATTTTCCACAAGTGTTTCTAAAAGATGATAACATTGGCTAATGATAAATGAAACAACAATTTTATTTACAACAAAAATTAGAGTTTATACAGTACTAGCAACTAACCAATATTCATAACAAAAACTACCCTACCCTGGCAACTTGGTTGTAGCATTTGTAGTTGTACTACATATCACATGCTCTTAAAGTTGGTATTACCCTATTCTGGCATCCCATGTATCATCAAACTTGCTTTTCGAATCCAAAGTTGTCCCACTGGGTAAACTTGATCCTGCAAACAAAACGTAACCGCGAGTTAGGCACATTTAAGCTAAGATTATTTCTTTCTTCACAAGTTCACATACAAAAAATAATTGAACTTCTTTTGATTCGCAATCTCACGGTCTGAGTTTGCTATCCTGCGTATAGTACTTCTAATTTTAAATACCTAATAGTAGATGTGAACTGGTTTGGTCTATATAAAAGAAATGCTATTTTTCTTTATACAGATCGGGTCATTGAGATCATCAAAAGTTAATGAAACAAATATTTTTTGAAAGTTAGAATAAACAAACAAGCCACATCAACTTAAGCAGTTTGACAACCAAATTTTCTGGTATTCAATATTTCTTAATAATTGAGTTTAAATCCTACCCTGTAAGACATCAGGGACCATATAACAATCTAGGGTATGGAATGTAGAATTTTAATCAGAAGCACAACGGAACTATAACCAACCTCTTGCATGACCTTCACTGAAATCGATTTAGCTTTTGCTGCATCATCAAGTCCGCTGTAAATCATGATTGAGTCTGTATCACTTTTTCTTTTGCATATGTAATTTAGCTTTTTATTCTTAAAGTAAACTATTCAGATAGACCTTCATACATTTACTACAGGAATAACTGAGTGTTTCAGCACGTAAAACTACAACATTACTTAATGAGTTTTAGCATTGCAGGAAAATTACCTTAGGCAGCTTCTTGTCAGCTGAAGCAGAATCAGTGGTTCCTCAAGAAGATGCTGTTGAACTCCGAGAAGAAGCATGGATAATTCTTTTCCTCAATATTTTTTTCATAAGCTGCACAGCAGATTTATCAGATTCCTTGTCTACTTTCTTTTCTCCTCTGTCATGTTTAGCTCATGGATATTCCTCAAGAATTTTAGTTTTTTCAAAGAGCTCCCCGAGTGATGTCCTATTTTCCTTCTTAGGCACTGTTGTTTCGGCCATTCCAACTGTTGTCCCAAAAAGATAGCCCTGAAGTGGACATATTGTTGTTCCGTTTACACTGCTTTCAGTGGCTTCCATGGGTTTGCCACTAAGAGTAATGGTGCTTGCATGGCTGCTTCGTCCAGCACTTGCATGGCTTTTCCTACCAGATTAATAGTTACTACCATCATTGATATCAGCTCCCAAAACCTTTTCCAACTCTTCATTTATCAGCCTTAGATCACTCTCTGTTACTTCAGTTTCTTTTTCGGTTATGTTATCAACAGAGATAGAAAATTTTGGTGTTGATGGATCGGCAATAACTGGGTCAGACCCAAGTGTTCTGATTGCAAGAAAACCGTGGAAGAGTTCAGAAAAAGCAGATGGTTATTCTCCAAAGTCGTCATCCTCTGCTCCTGCTGAGTCTAGGTTGGCAAATGATTTTTGAAGTTGATTTTCTCGCTGCGACTTGGTCCTAGAGCAATAATTTGGCCTTGTGTAGTAGTGATGTTGTTCATCAAGTGATGGCTGCCCTATCAAACAGGAACAAGGTTGCCCTGAATCAGAAGTGTAACTAATGGAGACAATTGAGCAAGGCAGCCATATTTGCTGATTTAGCTGCAGTCAGAGTTTTTATATTCGTAGAGTATCATATATTATTAGCTATGTCATACGTGGCCTATATGTATGGTCGTTCTTAATCTACTTATAAAAATTCAGATCAATTAATATATTGTTTTGCAATCCTACTCTTTTAAAGTAGTTGCTCATACTTCAGAACTAAAGCATGACATTGCTATCATTCTAACTCATGCTTGTACAGTTATAAAAGAAAAGTGTTGATGTATGGTTACCAATGATCCAGAACTGCCACTGCTTCCCATATAACTACTTCCTCCCAAGCCACGACCAGAACGAGGATATATTGATGAATAAGATCTACCAGCAACCTTCAATAACAATTACGAACACATGGTAAGGAACAGATACAATAAACAAAAAACATAAAGGAGAAATTGTTGAAAAGACATACATCACCCCCACGAGACATATAATCACCATAGCTTGAAGAATACATTCCATCACTGACATCACTTCCACTATAAGACCCTGCAATTAACAATTTGACAACAAAACTATTATTTAACATTGTTAAATAATAGTAACATACAATCTGGTTCAATATATTCTACGCATCAAGACTAGAACACATTTGACAAAATCATACCTCCGCCATATCCATAATTTGGCGACGACTGTAAAGAGCACGAGAGTCCTGACTGGGAATTGAACTTCTGCTACAATATCCGATATCAGATCTTCCAATTCTGGCACTAAATCAGGTCAGGCAAAACATTTTACGATTTGGGAATGTACATTCAGAAATTAGGACAACTAATTCAAAATTATGTACCTCTCACACCTTACACACACCACACAGCCGTGTACACTCACACTAAGAAATGGGTCAAGTGTAAGTAGAGATTTAGCAGATAAACAGATCTAAGAATTAGAAGGAGAGGTTTTGTCTTTATTTACTCATTAACGTCATAGAGAGAGGGGGAGAACGAGAGAGATGTATAGAGAGTTAGAGGGAGAGACAGAGAGATAGAGAGATTGAAGGATTGAAGGATAAGAGTAAGGTTTAGAATATGTGGACGAGCAAAGTTTGGGGATAAGGGGGAGAAGGGGGAAATAAAATGCTGGAAATTGTCGGTTGGGGGGAATTTGTGCGCCTTAACATTTTAAGTTTTTCAATGTGTTATTTCATTTCATTTTTTAATTTTTTAAATATTTTGGTTCAAATTTTAATTTTATTTTAATTTCATCAAGAATTTATTAGATTTCAATTTTAAAATTTTAAATTTTACATATATGTATGTACTCAATTTAGTGTTGGGAAAAATAATCAAAAAATAAAAAGGTTAGTTAGTACGTGATTTTAACAAAAAAGTAGTAAAAGTGTTGCTTCCTATAACGAGGCACGATCCAGATTAACTGAATATTTTTTTTTGAATGATTTCTTCCACGATCGAACTGTACGAAAGTTAATAAACAATCATTTTAGTGTTGGGAAAAAATAATCTAAAAATAAAAAGGTTGGGTTGTACGAGATTTTGACAAAAACGTAGTAAAAGTGGTGCTTCTTGTAACGAGACACGATCTAAATTAACTGAATAATTTTTTTTGAACGATTTCTTCGATGATCGAACCGTACGAAAGTTAATAAACACTCATTTTAGTGTTGGGAAAAATAATCGAAAAATAAAAAGGTCGGGTTGTACGAGATTTTAACAAAACTGTAGTAAAAGTGATGCTTCCTATAACGAGGCTAATTTTTTTAATGATTTCTTCGACGATCCAGCCGCACAGATGTTAATAAACACTCATTTTAGAGTTGGAAAAAATAATCGAAAAATAAAAAGGTCAGGTTTTACGAGATTTTAGCAAAAGCGCAGTAAAAGTGGTGCTTCTAGTAACGAGGCACGATCTAGATTAACTGAATAATTTTTTTTGAACAATTTTTTCGATGATCGAATTGTACGAAAGTTAATGAACACTCATTTTAGTGTTGGGAAAAAATAATCGAAAAATAAAAAGGTCTAGTTGTATGAGATTTTAACAAAAACGCAGTAAAAGTGCTGCTTCCTATAACGAGGCACGATCCAGATTCACTGAATATTTTTTTTGAATGATTTCTTCGACGATCCAGCCGTACGGATGTTAATAAACACTCATTTTAGTGTTAGGAAAAAATAATCGAAAAATAAAAAGATCGGGTTGTACGAGATTTAAACAAAAATGTTGTAAAAGTGGTGCTTCTAGTAATGAGGCACGATCTAGATTAACTGAATAATTTTTTTTGAACAATTTCTTCGATGATCGAATCGTACGAAAGTTAAAAAAACACTCATTTTACTGTTGGGAAAAAATAATCAAAAATAAAAAGGTCTGGTTGTATGAGATTTTAACAAAAAAGCAGTAAAAGTGCTGCTTCCTATAACGAGGCACGATCCAGATTCATTGAATAATTTTTTCGAATGATTTCTTCGATGATCCAACCGTACGGATGTTAATAAACACTCATTTTAGTTTTTGCAAAAAATAATCGAAAAATAAAAAGGTCGGGTTGTACGAGATTTTAGCAAAAATGAAAACGTTGTAATGATATAGATTCCGGTAAATATTATTCTTGAAGATCAAAGCACAATTCGAAGATATTACTGAATTCGGATTTGACGCTCCGATAGTTGAACCTCTCAACGAACCCTACGTGTTTTTGACAACAGATGTGGTGCTGGTGATTTCAATTGTTTTCTAAAATTCGATTTATTTTCGAAATTATTATGATTAAAAATAAAAAAAATTGCAAAAAGTGTTTGCTGTGAAATCTGAAGATGCCAAGTTGTAGATCTTGTTTTTCTGGTCAATTTCATATGTTGGATTTTGAGTTCCAACATATGTTGGATTTTGAATATCATATGTTGGATTTTGAGTTCCATAACATATAGAAATTGGAGATTGATTATAGTGTTCTCCGTGTTCTTGGAATGAAAGCTTGAAGATGGTGATGAATAGTATTGTTTTAATCATGTTTTGGTAAAAAGGTAAAAAATGAAATGTTTTTAACCTTTTCACCTTTTAACTTATTTACTTCTAATTACTAAATTACCATTTATTTAAAAAGGTAAATTATTTATTTACTTTTCATAATTGTTTTTATTTTGATTATTTATTTTAAATCCAAAATTTAGTTATAAAAATGCAGAAAAGTTATTTTCTAAAATTGTCATTCTAACAATACTTTTTACGAAGTATTGTCTATGCTTCATTCACATGATATTTCTAAAAACTGTTGTGTGTTGGTTCACTATCACACAACACTATGGATAACATATTGTATGACTGCTACTTAGACAACAGACCTAAAAGCACTTGTCTGAATACAACAACGGTTTTCCGGGACATTGTGTTGCAGGCATTCACACAACACTTATTTGCTAACGCTTGTCTAATTTAAAAAATACTTATGCATTTACACAACACCCCTGGTCAAGAAATGCTTGTCTGGTAAGATTTATCACACAACGGTTTTGGCCCATTGTGTGAATGTTGGATTACACAATACTTTCTCGAGTAGGAAAATAACAGTTGTCTGATCATTTCGGGAAACACTTTTTTCCATGGGTGTTGTCTGATACGTGTCGTCTATTGGCCCATTGTGTGAATGTTGGATTACACAATACTTTCTCGAGTAGGAAAATAACAGTTGTCTGATCATTTCGGGAAACACTTTTTTCCATGGGTGTTGTCTGATACGTGTCGTCTATTGCCAGATTTCTTGTAGTGCGAATCAGTTAATTCAAATTATATTCGAATTAAGTTAAGTCATATTTTAAGCCCAAGCCCAGTGGAAATAATTAATTAGCAAACCTAGTCCGGTTTTATTCGGCCCAATTTTCTGCTGCATTCATGTCCGCAGGTCGCACACGCGGAAAGCCCGAAGGCTTGCGAAGCCACGAATTTTTACTCGAAATCCCATGATTTGCACCCCTTCGCGCACGTAGGTGATAGAGCAACACAAAACTAACACATTTGGACACTACACAAGTGTTTTACTATATAAAACTATAAAAGGCTCTTTATCATTTCAATGTGTGACTTTAAAGTTCTACTTCCATTTTCAACTTCCAAGGGAGCAACTTGGATAATCATAACTCATCCATCCCTTAGTTGTTTTGAGTGTTTGAACATGCATTGGAAAGCTCTCGCGAAGGAGAACACTCTCCAAGCACAACTTGTTGCAAATACAAACACAAGACACACTTCAATTGAAGCTCCAAATGACTCGACAATGTGGGTCTAAAACACACATTTTCTAACACTATACAGGCTTGTCGCTTTCGCCTCTTCGTAACCTGTTTCAGACAGTTCCTTAACATTTTCCAACCACTCGATCAGATTAATTTTTATAGCTAATGTTCCTTTGCCGGTTTGCCCCACTTCATGAATAGTGCATGCAAGATTTTCGGAGTGCGTGTGTTACGTATAGTTTGTCGGTTTGCCTCACTCATGAATAATGCATGCAAGATTTTCAAGATGTGTGTGTTACGTACAGTTTGCACGTTTGTCCCACTTCATGAATACTGCAAGCAAAATTTTGAGAGTGTGTTAGTGTGTTACGTACAGTGTTAAGACTACTGTTAGTGTGACTAAGAGAGTGGCAGCCACAAGGAAAACACGTGTATTTGTCTACCTCCAACATGCAACTAGACTTACAAGAAGAGGGTTTACATTTGTAACTAGCCTTCTCGATTTTAACGTTGACAGTGCAACTATAAAATTAACAATAATGGGCAATACGCAGTTATTGTATGTGCATCCAAGTAAATAATCGATCGGTGATGGAAGAGTTTGAATTTATACTTTTCATATTTTTATATAGTAAAATACACATAAATTAATATTGCGGGAATCAGAAAATTAATTATTTTATCAAAATTATTAATTAATCGAGATTAAATAATTTATATTGTTGTTATTATATTAAAATCAGAAAATTGTATTGAAAAATTATTTTTGAATTAACTTCTTTATTTGTTCTTTCAAATTTCAAAAATGTGATTTACCATATATTAACGTAACAATCGATTATTTATTAACTATTGCTCGTACTATTCCCCCAGTCCCAAAATACATGTTCCTCTTGAAAAATGAATTTGTCCCATTTTACATGTCAAAACTATCCCTACATTTATTGTATCTAAAATTTGACTTTTTTCAAATTTAACATTATTCTCATTTTTCAATGTATTAATTAAGCATATTAGTTGAAAAATTTTATCCAACTAATATATTTATATTTTAGAAAAGGAACATGTAAATTGAGATGGATGGAGTACATTGTTCTATGTTCGTGTGTGTTGTTCATGATTGGTTTACTTAATTAGTTGTTCATGCATGTTTGGTTTACTTTTTTTTTTTTTTTTTGAATAAAGGATATTTCATTAAAATCAAGCATCCGACACAAGTGTCTCCAACACAGAAAGCGGAGGAGACGAGTAACCAATGAAGCTATTAAGCGTGCAAGGGAGCCTGGCCAACAAGTGCGCTACCCTATTTGCTTGCTTCTTGACAAAACACAATGACACATTTAATCTACTACTTAACAAAGTTCTGCAGTAATCAATCAGTACTCCTACTTCGAGAAGATTTTGGCGTTCTCCTTTTATTGCTTGAACACTCAAGAGAGAGTCGCTCTCGATACAGAATCTCTGACCACTGTAATCGGCTGTCCACTTTAGAGCCTCCGCAATACCAACCATCTCAGCTTCAAGGACTTCTACTCTTCCTGCAAATCTCAGCGTACGACCATGTATAAAACTGCCTCTATGGTCTCTAATCACCATTCCAATCGAGAAGAAATCTGCACCGTCAAAGACTGAGGCATCAACGTTTAGTTTCCATAGGCCTTCTGCAGGAGCATTCCATTTGTTAACATGTTGCACCTTGTCCTCTTGTAGATGAAGTGAATTTTGCGATTTTTTTCGATGAGCCAACCTCCAGTCTGAGACCTGTTTACTGCTCCAATCCATTGCTATTTTCGGAGTCATCCCCTTGCCTTCCCACACCATTTTGTTCCTAGCCCACCATACTCCCCACACTACAGTAGCAATTTTAATCAGTCTGTCGTTAGGTTCAGTACTCAGTTTACCCAGAAACCAATCCGACGTGCTTTCTACTTCTGTCGTGTCAAGAACTACACCAATGTATTGCCAGCAAGCCTTAGCAAACTCACAGTCCCAAAACAAATGAAGTAGGTGTTCTACATTGCCTGTGCACATCGTACAGTTGTTAGGCACATTCACTCCTTTTCCCCTTAGTCGATCCCGAACTGGTATTGTATTACGACAAATTCTCCAAAGAAGCACCTTGATTTTATGGGGGATGCACAGTCTCCATAGTCTTCCCCACCCACTAGCTGTCAGAACCTCATCATTAACCGAATGCATCGATTGCCAAAAGTGGTAGGCCGACCTCACTGTGTACTGTCCATCATTAGAATGGACCCAGGCTAACCTGTCTCTTGTACCATTTTGAGGAATCCGGGTTGCCAAAATGGCCTCAGCATCTCTGTTATTAAACGTATTTCTGATTTTTACTTCATCCCAGGTTCTACTTTCTCCCAGAAAATAATCTCTGACTTTTTCTGTTCTCACATTAGGATTGTCGACTTCACGATCAACACAGTAATTTGCTTTCCCTCGCAACCACCTATCAGTAAACATTTTTATAGAACTTCCATCGCCTAGAACCCATCTTAAGCCCTCCTTCATGTTCTCTTTTGCCTCCCAAATACCTGCCCATGTGAAGCTTGAGCCTCCTGTTCTACCAGCTTGTACCAAACTGCAATTAGGATAATATTTTGCTTTCAGCAACCTCGATACAAGGGCATTAGGATTTTTAAGGAGGTTCCAACATTGCTTCCCCAGAAGAGCTAAGTTGAAGCCATGTAAATCACGAAAACCTAAACCCCCTTGCTTCTTTGTCATGCTCATACGCGACCAAGAAAGCCACTTTATACCCTTGCTATTTGCAGAACTAGAACCCCACCAGAAAGAGTTCATCATTCTTTCAAGTTCTTGACAGAGAGTTCTCGGTAATAAGAAACACGACATTGTATATGTTGGAATGGTTTGAGCTACATTACGTAATAGCACAGCTTTCCCTGCTCTCGATCTCGACAACAACTTCGTGTTCCAATTACTTATCTTCGCCCAGATTTTGTCCTTCAGATAGCTAAAGACTGTCTTTTTTGATTTACTTAATTAGTTGTTCATGCATGTTTGGTTTTTAAACATGGACAGTTCGTATTGCTTGTATAGCAAACTAGCAATGCAAGAGTTAGTATTTTATTTATGCGAAATTAATGTGTGCTACACTTTCTTAAAAAATTATGCATTTTGTGGACATAATTAGTCCTTATATCAGGGCAGTTCTTAATATTGTATCGTAAATTCAATGCTAAACGAATTTTCGTTGGAAGATTAAGTCATTATTTGAATTATAAGTACGTAAAGGTATATATATAAGGTCCTATTCAAATAGAAACTTTCTTATAATAGAAACCTATAAACTATTACATTTATCACATTTCAAGCTAATCTAAAGGTCAAACTAGGGGTACCCAAATACAAAAAACGTATAAAATTCTGCCCTCTATCTATCAAAAAAAGAAATTTTAAAAATAGCAAAAAAAAAAAATCATTGTTCATCGATGACGTGGCAGATGAACAGTGATTTTTTAATTTTTTTTTTTTTTTACTAAATAGAGGGCATAATTTTATACGTTTTTTGTGAAGGTGCCTCTAGCGGGCCCTTAAAATAAATGACATATAATTTATTTAGTGTAGGTTTCTAGTTTCTATTTTAAGGTTGGTTTCTATTTGAACAAAAGCCTATATATGGGATAGTAATAAGATAGAAACCAAAATTAAAATAGAAACTGAAAACTAATCTTAACCCTTATATCTATCTAATCTAATGGACACCATACACAAATCCAATACACACTCACCCACACAATCCCAACTAATCCCTTCGGTTTTTAATTAAATTTTTCCTGTCAATCGGTAATTTTTTTTTAAATCCGACTTAACTATATTTTTCTCCATCTCCCAACGATCAATTTGCATAACATATGTCTTTTTTTTTAATACACATTTTGTATTTTTACACATTATACGCATTATTGTAGATTCTTGTCCCAACGATCATTCACGATTTTCTTTTTCCAGGTTCACAATCTTTTCACTAAAAACATTTCATGATAAGATTAAATTTGTTCTATAAATCAAATTAATTATATTACGATTTTTGAATTTGTTAAATTGCAATTTTTGGTTCTATTATACATATCAAAAATACATTGTACCATCTATCGAATCTAACATTTATCTAGCAGCATTTGTCATTTGTACATTTCTCCCATTGTCCCTCCCAATTCTTTATATTTGGGACATAGATTTGACATGCATTTTAGGACTCATATAAAGTATAGGTCCATAAAATATTTTTAGTTTTTTATAAATAAAATTTAATATTTTAACTTTTATTCAAAAAATAAAATTTTAAAAGTAAATTTTGAAACTTTATTTTATATACACCTTAAAATGCGTGCCAAACCCTTTATGCCAAATATAAAGAATTGGGAGGAGTGGAGGGAGTAGCAATTTTATTGCATGAAATGAGAGTTTTAATACTTTAAATAAATTAATCACTCTTTTTATATTTGCGGAAAATTATATTATTCACATCTCATTAACCTCATTCTATTTTGCTAATTTCGTTAACCTTATTTTCATAAATATTATTAATCATATAACTATTCTTTCTAGATGCAAAAGTGCAGATACAAGAATGCACCCCTCCCTTATAAATTTGTAAAGCCCCAAATCCGGGTCAGGAGATTTGGTCGTTACGCGAAAATCCTCAAAATAAAATCACCTGTTTAATAACACAATGTTCCTTGTAATTGTCCAGAATTTAAATATAACATCTGTGACCCCAACTTTCCCAGATCTTTTCGTTTATAGCGCTGGAAACAAAAATCCAAATTCCATTAAATAAAACTTTTTCTTTACAACAATCTCTTTGATCAAATTTTAAACCACTGGTACAGCTTCGACAAGAAGTATACCAGGCCAACTATATCATCTAATACATAATAATAATAATTAGAGTTTAACTATATGATATAGATCTTACACTAGATCCAGACCACCCGCGTCACGTCATCTTCGTAATAGCATTTTGCTTCTTCTCTTTCCGAACTACGTAGGTAAGTCTCGCCAAATTAACTTACTGAAAAGATAGAATTTCGAAACAACAAGTATGAGCGGAGAAATTGCTCAACAAGCATATAGTAAATAAGAATATTAATAAAGATCAATGCTAATAAAACAAATATCTTTTGTCAAAAGCTCCCATCACAAGATAAGCATTTTGAATCTAAAAATATTTCACCACATAAAGGATTAAAAGGGAAGTATGAAATGAATATTCAGACCTGATAGGTTCAATATTCTACTAGTGGGATCCCGACTAGCTAAACAATTGGTTTAGCTTTACTTCCAACAAGGAAGTATCATTAAGGAGTAATAAACTCAAAGGGTATCGACAAGTTTGATAAAATAAATGGGGTGTAAATTGAATGAACAAGAATAACAATAGATGTCGACGAGCTCGACAATAATTGGGATGATACCATAATCAAAATAATAATAAAAAAAAAATTCACTTGAACAAGAAGTGAAGGGATATAACACTTGCCTGTGCTCTGGGATACGATACTCCAACTTCTTCCATGTCTCTGGTTTTCTATAATCATATAAGAACTCACTTTTAGTGTACGTATACATGTACTAGGTAAATTCTAAGTTTCTACATTTTCACTTATTTTGCCCGGCATTTCACCTCCTCGGGCCTAGTTCTGCTATTATTCAACCCAACTTCTGATCATCGTTAAAATAACTTCTTTACACCATTATATAGTACTTATGCATATCTACAACTTTAGTTCTTTAAGTTTTTCCAAACGAGTCTCCTAACTCGTCCGAACTCCTATCCCAAAATGGTTCCTCGAGTCATTTCCTTAAGAAATCCTTATTAACTCCCTATGTTCCGCCATTTCTAATAATTCCAAAACTCAATTTTTTTACGCGAAACCTTTTCTATTTTACTCTCTAACATAAGATCTTGCTATCCTCAAGTTTTTAGATTAGGACGATTACTCTATCTAGGTCAAAGGTCCACTCAAAGTTGGTACGAAAATTCTTGCCTTAAGTCAAAAATGATTTATTTCACTCCCTGGTCAGCCATCTTCACAAATTCACCATAAATCATAGGATCATTATTTTAACATGAAACCACCTCTTAGATCTTCTTCATTCATTGTTCTATCACCCCTCCGATTCCACTCAAAGTTGGTACGAAAATTCTTGCCTGAAGTCAAAAATGATTTATTTCACTCCCTGGTCAACCATCTTCACAAATTCACCATAAATCATAGGATCATTATTTTAACATGAAACCACCTCTTAGATGTTCTTCATTCATTATTCTATCACCCCTCCGAATTTCAATTTGAACTAACGTCATTATCTATGTGAAACAATTCCTCAACGTTCGGTGCTCCAGCAATTCGCAAATATGCGCTAACTTCACTAAACATTTTTGTAAAATTGGGAAATTCAAATTTTTATCCAATTCTTTTTGGGCCAGTTAATCCATTGTAAAATCTTGTTTCTCAAATTTAAACACAAATTTAACATAGGTTCAAAGGGTCCAAACACAATTTACAAGGGGACAATTTTCAGCAGTTTTCTACTCAGGAACACTTCTCACTAATTCTGCTATATCTCAAGATCCACAAATCTCCTGAAAATACACTTTATATATCTAGAGACTACAGATAAAGACCTTTCCAATAATATAAGGTAGGTTTCCAGGGGACCAGATTTGGGGTTCCGAATTACAGTTCAAACAGGGCTAGCTGTAGAATTGCCAACAATCACTTTCTACCACTCCATCTTTTTATAAAATTCCACCAACTCCAATATTATCCATAAATCCACCAAATTCATATCTTACACCATCTTATAACTTTCCACATCAAGAATTAATTATCATCAAAATAACAAATATCACTACTCAAGATTTTTATAACCAAAACTCAAAACCATCAATTTTCATACTAATGCTTAAAGATCTCAAAATGTAAATCCATAATCTTGCCATGGCTAAGAAGGGAAAAAGGTTATACCTTCCTTGGAGCCTTAAACACACTAATAAGAGCTTGTAAGCCTTAAGGGAGCCTTGTTCTACGCTTATCATCCTTAAATCTGGATTTCTGGACGAGGCTTCTGAATAAGAGTTGTAGAGCATCCTAATCCCTTTCCGAAAAGCTAAAAAACACCAAATTTCATTGAAAAATGAAGGAGATATGGACGTTTGAAAATCGTCACAGAAACTTTCAAGAATCTGGACATTTCGGTTTCTTCACTTGGGGAGGAGAATTGACTAGGCTATACTCATTAGATTGCCATAAAATTTTGAGTGAATGTTGCCCATGGAGTGGAGAAGCTATGGTTAAAATTCGGTGATTTTTAAAGCTCTAGATCTTGAGATATGAATTTTTCTTTCATGGTGGTTCTTGCTGGGCAGTTTGAAGAAAATGGAGAGAGATGGAGTTGCTTGGCTTTTCTCTCCCACTTTGTTTCAATTGATAAATGATATGTTTATATGATATTTCCCTTACCAAAGATCAGATGTAACCAGCCTTGTCACCCCTTAATCCATGTGCCAAAGATTTGTGGTTAGAAAGAAAAGAGTAACAAGGTGCATTGTTGGCTTGTTCTTGATCAAACACCTCATGAATCCACTTGTTCTTGATTTGTTTAACACTTAATCCTCTTATGACTTGCATGAGCTGATCTTGCAGGTAATATATATGTGTTGTGTTGTATTTTTAAGCTGATTAAGCGTTTGTTTGATCGCTTAATCTCGTTTTAAAAATTCTAGCGATTTCTAGAACGCTCGTTTTTCTAACTCGAAGGTTTTTGTTCTAAATCCTCAAATTGTATTTACTAAAATAAAATCCTTGATACAATAATTCTCTTGTCTTGTTCGCATTGACATGCTCTTCACTGCTCGATCCAATTTTCCATAAAAATAAAATTTGGAATTTCTGAATTCCGATCGCGTTTACAAACACTTATTTACCTCGTAGATTACTAATATGACTTCGAAATATCCATACCTTGTCTCGTACATAGGTGGCATGAAAAATTTCTTAATCCTCAAAAATCACTATACATCCACAAAATCACAATCTTAATCCTCCTTCATAGAACAACCAATAAAGTATTTAAATAATAATAATAATAATAATAATAATAATAATAATAATAATAATAATAATAATAATAATAATAATAATTATGATAATTCATAAAATTTCGAGTTGTTACATAAACTGACCAAATACCGGAAAAAATAAGTAGTCTAGAATATGTATTTTATGGTATATATATGCAGTGTGAATTATTTCCCAGCTCAGAGAGAATATATCTGTTGTTGAAACTATCAGGTGATAGTCGTTTTTCTTGCTACTTGACCAGGTTTATCTGACTGCGGAACCCACCAGTGCATATTTTAAATTCAATTGTTCATACAGTTTGTCTGCAGTTGGCTTCGTTCCGACTATGAATTCTTCACCTCTACAAATATTAAAATCTTGTTGTAAAATTAGTCTAGCTCTGGTTCTTCTTACACAAATTAAATTAATCTTTTTGCTTTCTGCCTTTTATTTTTGTTTTGATAATTAGTGCTATCACCTTTCTTATCATTTTCGACATTACTGCGCGCAGCTAGTCGTCAATGTTGCCGCCTCGTCTTGTATTTCAATTCAATACCCTTAAACTAAACGTTTATAACGGGCTAGAGCAAAATCAAAAAGAATGTAAATTCAATTAATTAAGTTGAAAATGCGTATAATGATCAATGTGCCTACTGCCTACCGCAACTATGGTAACCCGGTCAGCACCCCGGAATGTAAATAAGACCTGCATTCCTGATTCACATTCAGGAGGAATAAGGGGAAGTTTGGTGAACTTTTTTTAAGATAAAGTTGGAGATTCCTAACTTTCCAACTTATTTTCAAACTTATTATTGCAACTTATTGAATCTCAAATATATATTAAATACTTGTATAAAAAAAATTATCAAAATATAAAATTTATATCCGAAAATATGTCCATAAGTCCAAATTAAAAGTTGTGCCAAAGGGGAACTTAATATATATATATATATATATATATATATATATATATATATATATATATATATATATATATAGGTTTTTGCTCAAATACAAATCAATGCTTAAATACAAACTAAAAACCACTATTAGCACACCCAATTTTACTATCTCCACACCCTATTTTACTATATCCACCCCAATACGACATCACCCATCCCCAAAATTACATCATCAAACCATCACCCACCCCCTATATGACACCATCATGACTTCAATCACTAATTTTATTTAATTATTCAATTTTTTATTTTTATTTATTTTTATTTTCAATTTTATATTTTTTGCTTAATTTATTATTTTTAATTATTTTTTTAATTTTTTATATTTACAAATTTATTTTAAAAAAAGTTGTTTTATTTCGGAAAAAAATATTTCCGAATAAATAATTCTGAAAAAAATATTTCCGAATAAATATTTCGGAAAAAAATATTTCCGAATAAATAATTCGGGAAAAAATATTTCGGAATAAATAATTTGGGAAAAAATATTTCAGAATAAATATTTTGGAAAAAAAAATATTTCCGAATAAATATTTTGGAAAAAATATTTGCAATTAAATATTTCGGGAAAAAATAATTCCGGATAAATATTTCAGAAAAAAAAATTTCCGGATTATTTCAGAAAAAAATATTTCCGATTAAATATTTCGGGAAAAAATATTTCGGAAAGAAATATTTTGGAATAAATATTTCGGAAAAAATATTTCCGATTAAATATTTCCAAAAAAAATATTTCCCAATAAATATTTCGGAAAAAATATTTCGGAGAAAAATATTCCTGGATAAATATTTCGGAAAAAAATATTTCCGATTAAATATTTCGGGAAAAAATATTTTCCAATAAATATTTAGGAAAAAAATATTTCTGAATAAATATTTCGAAAAAAAATATGTCCGAATAAATAATTCGGGAAAAAATATTTTCGAATAAATAATTCAAGAAAAAATATTTCCGAATAAATATTTCGGAAAAAATATTTCAGAATAAATATTTCGGAAAATAATATTTCCGATTAAATATTTCGGAAAAAATATTTCCGATTAAATATTTCTGAAAAAAATATTTCCAATTCAATATTTCGGAAAAAAAATATTTCCGAATAAATATTTCAGAAAAAAATATTTCCGAAAAAATGTTTCCGAATAAATATTTCTGAAAAAAATATTTCCGAATAAATATTTTGGAAAAAAATATTTCCGAATAAATATTTCGGGAAAAAATATTTCGGAAAAAAATAAATTTTTCTGAAAATTTCAAAAATTTCTTCTCGGGAAATTTTACTGATTTTCGGTGGGGTGGGGTGGGGTGGTGGGAGTGGTGGTGTTTGTATTTTAGTGATTTTGGGAGTGTATTTTACTGATTTCGGGTGGGGGATGGGGTGGTGGGGGGTGGGGGTGGGGTGTTTTAGTGATTTTGGGTGATGTTTAGTTTTAGTGATTTTTGGGGGGGGTGTATTTTACTGATTTCAGGTGTGGTGAGGTGGGGTGGAGTAGTGAGGGGGTGGTGGTGGTGGTGGTGGTGGTGGTGGTGGTGGTGGTGGTGGTGGTGGTGGGGGGGGGGGTGTTTGTATTTTAGTGATTTTAGGGGGTGTATTTTACTGATTTCACGTGGGGTGGGGTTTTACTGATTTCAGGTGGGGTGCGTGGGGTGGTGGGGGTGATGGTGTTTTTATTTTAGTGATTTTTGGGGTGTATATTACTGATTTCTGGTGGGGTGGTGGTGGTGGTGGGTGTGTTTGTATTTTAGTGATTTTGGGGTTGTATTTTACTGATTTCAGGTGGGGTGGGGTGGGGTGGGGTGGGGTGGGGGGGGGTGTTTGTATTTTAGTGATTTTGGGGGGTATATTTTACTGATTTCAAGTGGGGGTGGGTGTTTGTATTTTAGTGATTTTGCGGGGTGTATTTTACTGATTTCACGTGGGGTGGGGTGGGGTGGGGTGGTGGTGATGGGGGGTGGTGGGGTGGGGTGGGTGGGGTGGGGTGGGGTGGGGTGGGGTGGGGTGGGGTTGGGTGGGTATTTTTAATATTTTTTGTTAAAAATAAAATTAATGATTTCGGTGGTGTAATTTAATGATTTCTGTTTGGCTAGGCTACCCGTTTTTAGTTTGTATTTAGTTTTAGTTTGTAGTGGAGTAAGACTCTATATATATATATGTTGCACTCCATAACAAATACCTTATATAACAAATAATAATGAACACCTCATATCTAATCTAATATAAGAGTTCCGTCAAGGTACCCAATACAAAAAGTTGTTATTTTTTACCCTCTATCCATCCAGCAAAAAAAATAATAAAAAAAATTAAAATAATTTACTGTTCATGATGACGTCACTGATGACGTCAGCATGACGTCATCATGAACAGTAATTTTTTTAATTGTTTTTTACTGGATGGATAGAAGATAAAAAAATAACAACTTTTTGTATTGGGTGCCCCTGACGGAGCCATTGGATTTATTAGATCTAAGGTGTTCTTTATTGTTTGTTATATAAGGGTGTTCTGTATGGAGCAATGGCCTATATATATATAGGATATGATTTAGGGGAGAACATGTAACTGTTAGACAACAATGAGAACACCACATTCTATTTCAAAGGTCCCCGCCAGAGGCACCCAATACGAAAAAGTCTTATAATTCTACCCTCTATCCATTCATCAAAAAAAATTAAATTTTTTTAAAAATTTAAAAAACGATGACGGGACAACAGTTTTTTTTTAATTTTTTTATTAATTTTATTAATTTTTTTATGAATGGATAGAGAGTAGAATTATAAGCCTTTTTGTGAAGCGGGACCATTTAAAAAAACTTGAAATATTGTGAATATGTGGGTTCTCACTGTTCTCATACTAACATACTAACTCACTAGAGCGTGACCCTATATATATATATATATATATATATATATATATATATACATATATATATATATATATATATATATATAGGCCTTTGCTCCATACAGAACACTCTTATATAACAAACAACAAAGAACACCTTAGATCTATTAGATCCTTTGGCCCCGCCAGGGGCACCCAACACAAAAAGTTATTATTTTTTTACCCTCTATCAAGTCTGCAAAAAAAAAAAATTAATAAAAAAAAAAATAAAAATTACTGTTCACGTGATGACGTCATCATGACGTCATCACGTGAACAGTAATTTTCAAAAATTTTTTTTTTTTTTTTTTGCTAGATGGATGGAGCCTAAAAAAATAAGAACTTTTTGTATTGGGTGGCCCCGCCAGGGGCAATGGATCTATGAGATATGAGGTGTTCTTTATTGTTTGTTATATAAGGTGTTTGCCATGGAGTGCAACTCTATATATATATATATATATATATATATATATATAGTTATATATATAGTTGTTGGACATAGAAATACTTTCTATTAATTTAATATGAAATGCCTAGATATGAACATATGGTGTATATATTTCAAATTAAAAACATTTATAATAATATGATAGTATTAAGGAAAATGTTAGGTACCTTAAATTGATTCTCAAAAAAAATTTCAAATGTCAAATATATCAACTTAATTGATTTAAATAATATGAATGCTCTGCATTCACATCAGTAATTTTTACCACATCATTTGGAGCAATTTTTGGATACGTAACTAGAATTACTCTAGTATTAATCTTGACATACTACAAAATAACTGGGCAATTTGCATGTATTAGCAGCTATTAGGATGGAAGATGCCAATCAAATGTCAAAATTATAAAATCATTAAAATATTAAGGGATATATCATTTGGTACCATTGTACTTTTGGTTTTCCAAATGGTACCACTAAATGTTTTTGGCTTCCAAATGGTACACTAAAACTTTTGACTTAAGCATTTAATAGCACCCCATTTTAAAAACGTTATACAAACGTTATTATTTAACACTTAAGTAAAATAAAATTTGATATAAAATACTAATACGCATAACTCATAAGATTTTTCCTCTCCTCTCTCTCTCAAACTCCACTCCACCGCCAGTTTTCTCCGGCTCAACCACCACCGTGGCCCTTTTTTTCTGTTTTGGTTTGTGAAGGCCCAGCCATAGAGAAAAACCCTCCAAAACGAATTTGGTAACTTTTTGATTCGATTTTTGTGAATTGAATTGTGAATTCACTGCTCAACCCTTACCGTGTTGTTTCGTTATGGCTTGTTAATGTTATTCGAGCTATGCACGATTTTTATATAAATAAAACGCTGTTTTGAGGATATTTAAACTCATGGAAAAACTTTGACTTGGCCGGAAATTGAATTCGATGATGGGTTCTTCATGACTGTTGTTGATTTCGTTGTTATATGGTTATATGTGCATCGATAGCTAAAGGGATTGGGGGCGGCACGGAGAACTACTGTGTGGAGTTGGTGTGCGCGCTGGTGGTGTTTAAGGAGTTGTAGAGTCGAGGTGGGGATGAAGGAAATGAAGGAGAACAGAGAACAGAGGGTGAATGAAGAGGTCTCAAGCGTGGGCAGTGGTTGCGAACGGAGTAGGAAGGCGGCGCTGAGGAGGATGGGCGAAGTGGGAGGATGTGAATGGAGGAGAAGAAAGAGGTGCAAAAGGAGATTGTTTTGCTCTGTTTTGTACTTTGTTTAAGATTGGTTTAACCGAGGATTAACTTTTGTTTAACGGAGTGCTATTCGATGATTGAAGTCAAAAGTTTAGGTGTACCATTTGGTACCATTTGGAAAAGCCAGAAGTACAATGGTACCAAATTGAATATCCCAAATATTAATACGTTATTTTCTCTTAATTTAATAATATTTTTGGTACTTTTTATATTAAAATTTGTTCTAATTATTGCCATTCAAAATTGTCAAATGTGTAGGATTTTAATTACATAGGAGATATTTTTTTTAATGAAAATTTATGGGTTTTTTTTAAACTTTAAGATGTCAAAAATACCAAAAATTTGTAATTTTGGTTGGCACTCCTACAATTGTAATGAAAAGACAACAAAAATGCTACAGAAATGTTATGTAATCTTATATGAGGTGACTTTTTGATACTCCCTCCGTGCATTTATAAAGGAATGTTCGGCATATATTTTAAGCTGTGTTTTAAGAATAGATTCATAGTTTATTTTAAAATTTTCTTTTTTATATAAAAATTTAATTTTTAATTTTTTTTTTAAATTTTTATATAAGAAAAAAAAAATAAAAGAAATTATGAAATTATCAGTAAATGAATTTTAAAATGTTTGAGTACTATTCTTTACACTCTCAAGTTCTGATCACAACACTGTTGCTTTAGCTTTACAATTTTGATTAATGTTATATATATATATATATCTTGTAACAAGAGTAATAGAAGACTCAAGATTAGCCAAAGGGTTGGTGTAGTTATTGAGTTCTTGGTTTCTCTAAGAGATATTATGAGTTCGATTCCTGACATGTGTTAAAGTGAAGGTTATCCACAGGAAGGCAGGAAGCACACAAATTTATTTTTTCATACACAGCTAGCTTAGTACCAGCTTGGATATCACATAAATTTATTTTTTCATACACAGTACAGCTAGCTTGGTACCAGCTTGGATATTAATTTCCTTTATTTTTTTTACAGAGAATAGCCCATATACATGCATGTATCCGGTTTTTACAATAGTCACAAGAGAACAATAAAAAAAACTAATTAACGACACAACTTATAATCAAGCGGTAACGAATTTGTTGAGGCCACCAAAGTATTACTAGCTACAACGAGCTAGCCACCAATTCTGAAAACATACCATAACTTATTCAATTTTTGTTTTCCTAACAGCAGTACAAGAAGCCTATAAATAGCCTGTAAACATGCAGGTATTTCCATAAACCATTCATTAAAGTACTGATTGTTAATTAAGTTATCTATACTTATGGCACCTACTATGTTCCAAACATCCTCAAACTTTATCTTCCTCTTGACAGCACTAATCATCCTCCCTGTATTCTCTAATGCAAAACAATCTCCCTTTCAGTTTCTTGAGAAATTGCAAGGTTATCACAAGGGTGATAAAGTTGAAGGGCTCCATGAGCTCAAGCAATATCTCAACAAGTTTGGTTATCTAAACTACAATAATGATCACTCCAAAGTACAGAACCTCCAATCTAACAGTGACGAAAAAGATGACCATTTCGACGAAAGCCTTGAATCTGCCATCAAAACTTACCAACTCAATTATCACCTCAAGCCCACCGGAATCCTTGACTCCAAAACCGTATCAACCATGATGTTACCTCGATGTGGGGTCTCGGACATCATGATCAATGGCGACACCAGGATGCGAGCAGGACAAAAGATGATGCACCACCACAAAAAATCCATACATGCAGTCTCTCATTATCAATTTTTTAGCGGTTCACCAAAATGGCCACTTGATAAAACCAATCTTACTTATAGATTTAACACAAACACTTCTGAAAATGCAATGAGAACGATTTCACGAGCTTTTGATAAATGGGCTGCTTCCACACATTTCACATTTACAGAAATTCTAGATAATTCACCAACATTATCTAATGTTACAGCCGATATTAGGATTGGTTTTTATAGCCGGGATCATGGAGATGGTTATCCTTTTGACGGGCCTTATGGAGTTCTAGCCCATGCCTCGCCACCAACCAGTGGAAGTTTTCATCTTGATGCTGACGAGGCATGGTCTATTGGTCCAGTTCTGGATCATATGGACTTGGAGACAGTGGCTCTGCACGAGATAGGGCACCTTCTAGGGCTTCAACATAGCTCGGTCATAGATGCAATTATGTACCCATCAGTTTCGGATGGAATGGCTAAGGAGTTGCATGGTGACGATGTTCAGGGAATCAAAGATTTATACAACAAAGTCTAAGGATGTATAACAGAGCACATTTCCTGATATTTTCTGATAATTAATGTTATTATGATTAATTCTCTTTGTCATTTAACTATTGGTACATCACGTATCTCTTGATCTAAACAATACGATTTAAACTGAAAACAAGAGAGAGTGCCAGAAACGTTGTATTGGCTTATCTTATTTCAAAAAAGAGTTACAGCTATTGAAAGCAATACATATCAAACTAGGAAACTATAAACTACTTGCTAAAACTTCGCACACGAACAGGATAGTGCTCCTAAACAAAAGCAACAACCAAGCAACAACTATTGACTTATTCTGGTTCCTAACAATACGTTGAAATTAACGATTAAAACAAATAAACGAAATAAATAAACTTTGAGATTATATTCAACATTCTCCCCCTTAATCTCAAAGTTGTCTTCCCAGGTTCTTAACACACAGGAAACGCCTCATTTTCTTGAACCTGATGGTGGCCATTCCTTTTGTTAGAACGTCTGCTCTTTGATCACTGCTGCAGATATGTTTCAAAACCACTTCACCTCTTTCCTCACATTCCCTTATAAAATGAAAACATATGTTTACTTCTCCCATGAAACATGGGATTCTTTGCCAAGTCTATAGCACTTCGATTGTCAATATATAAGATCACTGGACCAACCGTTTCAGACGTTATCCGACTAAGTATGTTTCTCAGCCATATACCTTGACAAGCAGCTGTTGTGGCGGCCATGAACTCGGCCTCACACGATGAAAGCGCGACACATTTCAGATTTTGTGACACCCAAGTAATTGCACTCTCATTCAAGTAAAAGATCATACCTCCTGTACTTTTCCTATCGTCCAATTGACCACCCAAATCGCTATCCGAGAAGCCGGTTAAGACATTGTTGCCGCTGTGCTTTGAATATACGAAACCGTACTGCATTGTTCCCTTTATGTACCTAAGGATCCTCTTCACAGCATCTAAGTGTTTCTTCGTGGGCTTTTCCATGTAACGGCTCACCACTCCCACGGAATAAGCTATATCCGGTCGAGTATGAACAAGATACCGAAGTCCTCCCACCATGCTTTTATTTTCAGTCGCATTAACCAGCTGTCCAGACTCATCACGACTAAGTTGTTCTTTTGGGTCCATCGGGTATTTCGTTGGATTACAATCTGCCATACCGGCTTTCTCGAGAATTTTGCATGTGTATCCTTCCTGCTTCAAATCAATATAGCCTTCTCCTTGTACAACCTCGATTCCCAGATAGCAGCTTAGTTTACCCAAGTCACTCATCTCAAACCTTGCCTGCATCTGCCTTTTAAAAACCTCAATAACATCACTGCTTGTACCTATGATCAACAAGTCGTCCACATATACTGCAACTACCTGCTTTTCCGCATCTTTCTTCCTGGTATACATAGCATGCTCGTAAGGGCAACGATCAAATCCCAGTTCCAACAAACAAGCGTTCAATTTTGCATACCAAGCACGTGGTGCTTGGCGAAGACCGTACAGAGCTTTAGCCAATTTATACACCAAGTGCTCCTGTCCCTTTCTTTCAAATCCATCCGGTTGAGAAACGTACACATCTTCCTTTATATCACCATTTAAAAAGGCCGTCTTGACATCAAGGTGATGCACTTCTCACTTCTCCTTGGCTGCCAACGCCAACAGTAATCTTACTGTCTCTATTCGAGTAACAGGTGCATAAACCTCATCAAAATCAATCCCATGCTTTTGTACATAACCCTTCGCTACAAGACGGGCTTTGTGCTTCACTACTTGCCCACTTGCATCTTTCTTCAGTTTATATATCCACTTCAGGCCTATGATTTTATGATCAAGAGGTAATTCCGTCAGTCTCCATGTCTTATTTGCTTCGATGGAGTTCATCTCCTGTGTCATTGCGGCCCTACACTTTGTATCCCTTACTGCCTATGCGTAGTTATCTGGTTCATCTATACTCATGAGGTATAGTTCCTCATCATCCAAGGCTTGATATATTTCTCTGATTGATTTGAATTTTTTTGGGGTCGAGCTGTCATCGTAGTTGTCCCGATCAATACTATATGTAGTGGACTGAGACGACGTACTTGGAGTCTGCATCTGGGACTGTGACCTTGGAGTCTGAACTGGCGTACCTCTCTCACTGCTTTCATTGTGACTTTCAGATTCTGAGTTGTAGTTGTACTCTCCAGATTCTGTGGCTGCGTGGTTATTTGAAATTTCACATTCCCTTGTTTCAAACATATTTGGCACCAAGAATGTTTCCTGCGCATTTTCTCCTTCTGTGAGTGAGCTCCAAGGCCACTGTTTTGTTTCTTCGAAGATTACATCGCGGCTAACATGAATCCTATTCTCTATAGGATCATACAACCTGTATCCTTTCGTTCCTGTCTCACGCCCCAAGTTAACCATTCTTTTACTTTGATCGTCTAGTTTTGTGTTATGAACACTTGGCATTTTCATATGCGTCAAGCAACCAAAAACACGCACATGACTCACTTCTGGCTTCTTGTTTCCCCATGCCTCATACAGGGTCTGCTTTGTCAATGCTCGTGTAGGGAGCCTGTTGAGGATGTAGACTGCATTCCTGACTCCTTCGGCCCATAGTTTGGCTGGTAACTGCATTTCCTTCAAGCTGCTTCTGGTCATCTCTACAACCATTCTATTTCGATGCTCTACAACCCCGTTTTGTTGGGGCGTGTGGGGTGTCGTGTAATTTCTCTGAATTCCAGCTCCCTCACAGTATTCTTTAAATTCATTAGAGTTGAATTCGCCACCTCTGTCGGTTCGAAATATTTTGATTCTTTTCCCAGGCCCATCCTCGACCAATGCTCTGAATTTCTTGAACGCCTGAAGAGCCTCGTCCTTACTTCGGAGGAAATATACCCACATATATCTGCTAAAGTTATCCACCAAGAGAAAGAAATATCTGTATCCGGAATTAGTTGTTGGCGAAATTGGACCGCACAGATCACCATGTATGAGCTCGAGAACCTTGGTTGCGCTGAACTTAGCCTTGTGAGGGAACGCCTTTCTAGTCTGTTTGCCCATGAGACATCCATCACATACCTGATTAGATTTAGAGTCTTTGGCATCCCTTCTACCATCTGGAATTTCGACATGAGGGCCGTGGCCTGGTAATTGACGTGCCCGAGGCGGGCGTGCCAGAGCTTTGAGATTTCTTCTGCCTTTGTCATCATGCATTCGTGCTTGTTTGTGTCGATGATGATTTTGTATAGGCGATTGGGAGATTGCTTTACTTTCATCACCAATCGTTCTTGATCATCGAACACTCTCAGGAATTCACCCTTTAACTCCACTCTATTTCCTATTTCAGACAGTTGACCCAATGATATAATATTACTTCGTAAACATGGGATGTAGTATACCTCTTGTAATGTCTTATCTTCTCTGTTTTTTGTACAGCATCTGAACAGTTCCCTTTCTTTTTATTTCTATCACTGAGCCATCTCCAAACCGAACTTGGCCAGAAATGCTGTCATCCAATTCAATGAATTTGTTTCTTGCTCCCGTCATATGGTTTCTCGCACCATTGTTAAGGTACTAGACGTTTGATTCACTTGATCCTTCTCCATTCCGTGGCAATTGGTGTGAGTAGACTTTGTCTTCATTCAGTAGCAACTCCGATTTGTCATGCTTAGCTAAAAGCAAAACTAGCTCATCGTTAGTTATGACAGCCATGTTAGCCTCCACTTCTTGTGTTCCTCTGGGTTTCCTTGGTTTCCTGCACTCTGAGGCAAAATGACCGTAAACATTGTAGTTATAGCACTTGATGATGCTTTTGTCAAATTTCCCATTACCTCTCTGTTTCACAGCTCTTTCGCGATCACTATTTCGTTTCATCCACTCTTCACGTGTGAGCAACAGCTTTTACTCACCCCCTTTTCGTCTCATCCACTCTTCTTCTTTTAGCATAAGCTGTTGTTCTTTGATGTCTATCTTACCCTTGACCCGTTCTTCATGCGCCTTGAGTGACCCTACGGCCTCCTCCACCGTCATCGTTTCTATATCACCAAATTACTCCAAGGTAGAGGTTATTTGCACGAATTTTGCCGGGACTGCTCGGAGTAATTTTCTCCTAAAGCCCGAATATTTGTAACTAATTCGTTCATTCTCAGGTGAAAGTCCTCAATCTATTCGAATTCAGATTTCAAAGTTTGAATTCGAGCCTTCTTAGCTTTGTTTGCCCCTTTGGCATAGCGTCTTGATCATCTCCCATGACTCTATTGCTGTCTTCTTGTTGGCGACGGAGAGCAGCACGTCTTCAGGTAACCCCTGGTAGATCATTGCTAGTGCTACCTTGTCAACCTTCTCTTCCACAGCTACTTTGGGATCGCTTGGCTCGATTGCAGACCATACTCCCTGGGCTTGCATTACGACCTTCATCTTAAGCGCCCATGGCGTGTAATTACTCCTTGCGAGCATTGGGTACCTTAAGCCATACGAGCCTCCTTTGAGTTCGTTCACCTCCATCTTTGGCGTTATACATTAGCCAATACCTCCTTTGCCCTGATACCACTTCTTAATCTAAACAATACGATTTAAACTAAATATAAGAGATAGTGCCAGAAACGTTGTATTGGCTTATCTTATTTCAAAAAAGTGTTACAGCTATTTAAAGGAATACATATTAAACTAGGAAACTGCAAACTACTTGCTAAAACTTCGTACACGAACAGGATGGTGCTCCTAAACAAAAGCAACAACCAAGCAACAACTATTGACTTATTATGGTTCCTAACAATACGCTGAAATAAACGATTAAAACAAATAAACGAAATAAATAAACTTTGAGATTAAATTCAACAGTATCTTTATATGTACGTAGAAATGTTGTATTATATTGAATATACGGATATAATTTGCCGAATCCATTTACTACTTGTAGGAGTTAAAATTATGATTTGAGTTACATAAGTATATACTTGTATAATATTAATCAAAAGAATCTACTGCACGGCATATTTATCATATTTTTTTTTCATGAAACCAAATCTACGTACATATTACATTTTCCTGTTAAAACTCGTGTTTATATGGTTATCAGTGTTAGTTCGGTTAGTATATGAAGTGTACAGTGTATATTGTTCAAGTTGTGAAATTTTGGTTGAAGTATTGATGCAATGTAGTGATTTGATTTTAATTTCTCATTTTAACTTTACATATATCTTTTGATATCTACAATCGATGGTTTTGTTAATTTTGACGAGTTCTCTTAAATATATAAAGCTTAAATATATAAATCAAATGTATAAATGTATGGTGTGTATATAAGATGTAAAGTCTCAGAACTCTCAATACTTTTCTTGATTAAAGAAATACACTGCTTTTTTAATGGTAAGATATTATTTGATTTCTATACATGTGCATCATTTTGTATATCGGTTCTAGATGTGCTCTTCTTATGGTAAGATCCCTATTTGTAAAGATCGAGGATTCAACTCAACTTAAACAAGAATGTAATTGGTAAATAGTATATGTATTGTCACAAGGAGAAATAAAACAAAGACTATCTACCGTTTTGAGTTATACTACACTTGAAGAAGTTCATTTAGTTGATCAAGCGTCAGTGGATTAATCAAGACAGTGGGTTCTATTTATAGTGACAAGAGGTTCCTACATTGACTGAATACAGGTTATAAAGGTTTGAATAAAGAGTGAAGAAAAGGATGACAGGAACCACAACTTTAAAGTCAAGATATGAAGAACGGTCATTGCAGTTAGTCACTTATGAACCAGACCGTGCATCGAGTGTCAACATCATGCATGGTAGTGTCTTCATTCACTTCAGTGGTTCAAGTTATCAAGACTCGTATAAGAGAAAAACATTGTGCAAGCAACACAAGTGCAAACTTAATTAACCACAATGGTTTTCCTATCAAGGCTAGCTAAGGAATAATCTTTATGGAGGATCAGATTTATCAAGACAAGAAAGACCACAAGGGTTATGCTATCAAGGAGGTGTATTAATTCTCTCTTAATTTATTAAATCTTTTGGTTGATTTATTTGATGAATTAATTCTATCAGAATTAATTTATTATGTAAATTAATTAAAAGGTTAATTAAGTTGGAATTAATATAATTATCAAAGAAAAATAAAGAGAAATGAGAAGAGAAAAAGAACCACATCTTAGAGTCTAAATGAAGAACATCCATTGGAGTTAGTCGTTTATGAACCAGACAGTACATCGAGCGTCAACAAAAAATTCAGTGGAAGGTCTTTGTTATTTTATGTGGTACACAGTAAAGATTTGGCTGTTAAAGGATTTATAGTAATTCTCCTTTAATTAATTAAATCATGTAATTAACTTAATTAATAAATTAATTCAGTCAGACTTAATTTATTCATTAAAATAATAACTAGAATAATTAAATAAGAATTATTATATAAAAGAAAATCAATTAAATGATTATCTAAAATCATTTACTCAATCGGAATTGTTCTACTATGACAATCAGAATTGTTCCAATATGACAATCAGAAGTATTCTAATATGACAATCACATAATCGTACGGAAAGTCATATTAGAATAAAGATTTGTCATAACAGCCTTGGTGAAGAAAGTCATATCAAAAGTCATAATGGCTCAACTGGATTGTCATAGCAGATCAAAGGATAGTCATAACGCCTACAAATGATAGTTATACCGATTGTCATAACAGCTCAGATATTGATTTTCAATGGAATATGACTTTCGACTTTTCAACTCAAGATTGTGTATAAAGAGACAGCAGACAGCAGACAGTAAAAAGAGACACACAACTTCACTTCTTCATTTTGCTCTCAACACACAGACAGACATAGAGAGATACAGTGGACCAAGAGAGATATGGAGGGGAGAAATAGAGAGACCCAAAGAAATATTTTCTTCTCCCCTCTAGAGCTTCAAATTAGTTTTAATTACTTGTAAAATCATCTCTAGAATTCATTTTAATATCTTAGCCACTAGAGTTTGATTACTTGTTTTGTTGGAACTATCTAGCGGATTAATTTCCCTAGAACTTATCTCTCGAAATGCTTTTAGCTTTCGATCTTTTTATTACAAATATAGAAAAGTTTATGTCGAATTTTCTATAGAATTTGTAATAATTAGTTTGGTCATTAAACCTTATAATTTGTACAGTGTATTTAGACACACCCCTCCAAGTTTAATATAATTTTATATTTAACTTGAAAATTGGCTTTATTTTATTCCGCATCAATTTGTTCTTGATTTAATATTTTAAGAAAAGAGAAAATTCGATAAAACGACATAGTTTGTATTCAACCCCCCTTCTACAAAATATTTTGGACCTAATAGATATTATTTGATTTCTATACATGTGCATCATTTTGTAGATTGGTTCTAGCTGTACATTAATGGAGTTTTCTTGATTCCGGTAACGTTTTCTTGGTTACTTGATTATTGTATATTAATTGGTATCTTTAAGGTGTTCGGTTACCTTAATTTGAATTGTGGCTACAGTATTGATTTCTTGATTATTGCCTAATTAAATATTACTAGGTTGTACCATTTTCTAAGTTGTCAGTTGGCAACTTGGTATTCAGAATAATTACAGAATAATTGCACGTGATTGCTATTTTTAATTTTCAATCACTAATAATTGGTTGATGAATTGATTGTGCTTAATTAGGGGCTTTTAATGGGCTCTAATTTAGTTAATTAACCTTTTATATGGATTGTGCCAATTTATTTGGCTATTTTTGTGCCTTCGTAGCAGTGCCATATTTGATGGATTTTTGGATCGTATCTAGTTATCTGTTATCTATCGTTAGTGGATGAATTTGTGTCATTTTGGTGACTTTTATTATGGTTAAATGTCAATTATATTTCATGACCATAATTAGTGTTACTAGCTATCGTCAGTTGACGAATTTGTGCCATTATATGTGACTAATTTTGGTTAGGAAAGATCGTGTTTTATATAATTTTTTATATTTTATTGTTACTTTATTAAATTTTATATCTAACCAAAGAGATTCCCTGTGATTAGAAGGTTATCAGTTAATTTTATTTGAATTAAAAAATGCTTTAATATTTTTAGTCTTAATTTCTTTTTTTTATTTCATCGAATAATTAGCTATTGGTATGGATTATTTTGGTGGCTTCAGATATACAAAGATAGATATGGAGGTGGGCTGGTTATACATGTCATACATGCACGTTAGACTTACTTGGATGGGAAGATGTGTGAAGAGAAGATGGATGAAGGCGGAACTTGTTTTACTATAGCTAGAGGAGCAACATGAAGTTTCTAGTCATTTGCTTATTAGGGTTTATGTAAATTTATTTTCTCTATTTTTAGTAGGGCACTTTTTTTATCCCTTGAGGTTTTCTCCCATAGGATTGTACTCTTGAGGGGTTTTTTAGTGGATATTAAAGTTTCTATTATTATCTAAGCTTATGGGGGAACCACTTTCCTATGGATTGTGTGATCCATGGATTGGTTAAGCATATCTTTGGTTAGATAATGAGTTTTTATTTTCTCTTGAGTTGTATTTTCTGATTTATATCAATGAAATGATTTATCATTTTATCAAAAAAAATCTACAAATTACAAAATTACGTAAAAATGAGTGATCATTAGCAAATTTGTAAAAAGTGCGATATTATCTACGATACAATTTTAAATAATGTTTTATAATATAAATTCTAAGTCGTTACATATTTATTGAAATATTTATATAATTATTCAAAAGTTTAGACATATTGTTATATAGAGTACATGTTACACCATCCCATCACGTAGTGTAGAGCAATGTCATTTTTTTTGTAAAGCATTTAATTTTTATATCAATAAAAACTGGTATCTGTAATAAAAATTCGGCTTAGAAACTAAGAAATTTCACACTTACATACTAATGCAAGCAAAGTTCTCCACAAATTACATACTAAACCAACCAGATTTTACAATTGAAATGCAACAGAATAAATTAACAAAGCCGATTAACCAAAATATCACTTCCATTAATCTTGCTCATTAGAAGCACCTTCTTGGTCGTAACACGCCTTTCTCCCCCATGTCTCAGTGCCTTGGATGTCCATCTTGGGCTTGCGCCTTCGTTCCTTCTCAGTCAGGTTGTCCTTGTGTTTGCTACTAGAACTGCTAGATGGGCTTGAGTCGGCTACTTTGCTTGTTTGCTTCCTTCATATCCTGGCCAAGTGACGAGCGAGATCTGTATAGGTATTATAGTTATTTCCCTTTACACGAAATGATACACGATCAAAGTAGTAATATACACAGAGGGTATTCGTCCCACAGGGAACACCAATGGTGATCATGCTAATACAACAGTGTATATTTTTTTCAATAGTTCGTGCAGATGAATGTTTATGTGTGTTATTTTACTAAGAATTGTTAATTAACTCTTAAAAATAGTGATTATGAAATACGGGGTCTTTCGAATCCACCTATCGCTTCAACTAAACTCATGTTGAAAGTATCCACTTATTTCTATGTTAACTCTACATGCTAATGTAGAACACTAAACTGAACTAAAATCACTTTCACATGATTTAGCCATCTCTGTTTCAGCCATCCTATGAGGAATAGTGTGACATGGTCACCCGATTAAGTTTTTAATCCCTAATCCCTTGGTGATTTAAGCTATTGACCAAATTTTAATCACACAAGTTCTGATTAGATTACATATGGTGAGTATTCACTCTCGATCTTACCGACGAGTTATAAAACTCACACCAAGGCCATATGCTAGGTTAACATGTTCTATTTTTGACTCACACTCTCGTTTTATTGCCATCGATTTAACAAGTTATAAGGTGATCAATCTTATAACTATTAATACAAGTTATCCTAGGCATGCATCACTCATGCTTTGACAAGTTTCACATAATGACACTCATTAAGTCTACATGATGGGTTTCATCTCAAATCCCACAAATAATTTAGCTACTCATGACAAAACAAAACATCAAGCACATAATAGACATGGCATAAAACATGATTAAACTACATAAAAGAGAATAGAGTAGAACGATATCACTTATTGATGAAAACCAAACTCCAAATCAAAGTACAAAACCAAACTATGATAATATCCTCGTCTGACGAGAAGCAAGGCTTACAACTTGAATCAAAAATACTGAATGAAAAATAGCGTTTACGTTCCACTCTAAAAAGTATTGAATGAAAAATATGTAGAAAAGTTTTTTAACAAAAACTCTCTCTAAAAGTATATATCCATTTTTTAAGACAAAGGGGTTGTATATATAGCCCCCTCACAAAATCAATTCCTAAATGTAAATTGATATGGAAATTTACAGGTTTTCCTTCCTCGCTCCACGATGGTGCGGAGGAATATATAGCTTCACTGCGGTACCGCAGAGACTCACGTCAGGCAGGTACAAGAATTGTTAGCCCGACAAAAATTGTACTTCGTCTCTAGAAATTGGTCCGTTTTCGCTCTCCATTCTTCATGCATTTCATTCAAACTTCACACCTTGCTCAATCTTCACCATTTTGACTTAGTTTTTGCTCCATTTTTCACAAAAACACAGCATATAGGAAATTTGACTCTCTACTTAGAAATATGAATAAGAAACATTAAAAGTTAACAAAATTTGAGTCCAAACTCGAGATTAAGCTGGAAAATAGAGCTCAAAATGGTATAAAAATACCACTTATCACCAAGCATCCTAGGCAAACCTCTGTTCTTCTGACTACCAACATCACTTATGTTCCCCTGATTTTTTTGTTCCTGGTTTGGACTCTGGAGCTGGCTTTTGCTAAGTCAATTCTTAGAAAGCTGATTATTGACATGCATTGCTTGATTTTTCATGGCCAGTCTCTCCCCCATTTTTGTTGTGATGGTTGCGCCATCCCATTAGCCCCAGAGGTCCTAGCATCCCATGGTATTAACCCCAATCTATACATAGTGAGTACAATATCACTTTTCCTGGACCGTCCACGCTTTCTTTTGGGCAGGGTTTCATCCCTGGAGCTAAAGTATCTCCAATTTATCTAGTGTTGACCGCCATACTTTACATAGAATCAAGACTATTCACCTTATAGCCAAAGGTACGCCCACCATTCGAATCCATTTTTAAAAGGAAACACTTAAGAGTTCCAAACCATCCCTAAATGAGCAGTCCAAAGTATCATGCGAAATCTAATGACATGCTTCATATAGGCTTCAAAGTCAGTCAGATAAAGTTTTGGGACTCTAGCTAAGGATTCATTTCTCAAATCTAGACTAGCCAAAAGAGAGGAAGGTCGCGAACTTAGAACAAACATCTCCACACTCACAATAACATCGTTGAAGGTTGTCAAAGTTTCCAGATTCTCTAGAGTCCGAGGATCAAAACCCAAAGGGATATTCAAAGCACTTGCCAACCGATAAATGCCTTCAATCGACCAATAGCTAAACGGTACCTTTTGTAACTATACTCAAATCTTAACAAATTCCTCAACTTCAGGGTTTGAAAAGTAACTTGTAGGAAATATTTTCATAACATAAAGACAGAGACCCCTTATTGGTAGCACTAACCATGTTCTCAAAGTTGCTAAACCTAAACACCAAGAATCCTAAGTGATGTTTATAGACATCAACAAGACCTAAAACAGTAAAATCTCCAAAGCCAAGTTACGAATAAGATCAAAATTCAGTCTAACAGCGCCATTAATAATTGCAACACAACAATAATTTCAATGCTCAAACTCCTCAATATTAAACAATTCTAAGGGTTTAACCATAATCGATCCAAAATGAAAAACCCACGAATAGCAATAAATAAATATGACAGGTAAAAGTTAATATCAATAAATACAAAAAATTAACATTAAAAAATCCCGCAATAAATAATCTTAATCAAAACCTTGAAAATCCCGCAAATCAAAATATAGGATTTAACCATAATTAAAACCTTGAAAATTAACCTTAAATTAAAGGATTTAATCCTAATAAAAACCTTGAAAATCTCGAAAATCAAAATGAATATGAGTGAATCCACGTGTAGCAATAAATAAATATGACAAGTACAAATACTTAGCTAAAAATCTAGTTTGCATGCCATTAATAAAATTATATATGATTTGTAAAAAAAAATCTATTGCGTTGATGGTATATTTTCTTACCATTATACATGATCATATTTATTGTATTTCTTGAATCTCTAGATAAAATTCCACCTCATCTATTATTGTATTGATTATAATATATTTTGTTAATAATAATTTAAAATAATATTAACATGATTTTTTTGAAATATATCTAACTATTAAATTCAATTAATCATCATATTCAATTTAGGTTAAAGTACACCATCTTATAGATTCAATAAATATATATTAATACTAATTAATTTATATTAATATATACACAACTAGTTAACTAGTAAAATCAATTCTTCTCAAAAACTTTCTAACTATCTATACACCTGTAACGTCACTAGTGTCGTGTTATGTCACTAGTGTCGTAACAAGTAAAAATAGGACGAACAACCTCAAAAAAATTTAGGTTCTATCAATTAAAAATTCTTGCATTCTAAACATATGAGTTAGTTTACTGTAATTACAATTTTAAAAAATTCCAAGTTATTACTTAATAAAATATATCTGATTCTTCATGAAAAAAATTCCATATGTAGTTTACAAATTATACCGACTTTAGCTTAACAAAATTCAAAGTGAACCTATGTATATGTCGGATATTTATGATACTTATAGTAACTTTATTAAGCTTTTTTTTTTTTGACAGGAGCTTCACTAAGATTTTGAAACAATATAAAATTTATTCTTTTTAATTTCAGAATAAAGATGTTAAATAGCGTTATGCTATTTTCTTGGGTAGAGTGTAATTATGGCTCTGAATCAAAATATTTTCCTATTTTAAGGAGTTTAAAGAGTCGCCGTGCAGTCTTGCTCTTTTACAGAAGCTTTTTAAATCGAATTTATGAAATATCCCACGGTGTCCGTCAATCTTTCAACAAATTTCAATATCACGTTAAAGTTAGCAGCCGAACCACAAGGATCAATATTCTCAAAGTAAATTTCTTCACGCAGAAAATATAAAATACACTGTATGTCTCTATGTGTCTGTATATTATTCTGATCCTAAAAACGTTTATATGGACATGCATGTGATAAACTGAGAATCAAATACAATATACAATGAATATTGTACGATTCTTAGGCACGTTAATAATTATAGCTTGACTTGCGTTTTTCATGTATTACTATTTTTTGGTGTGTGTATCATGTATGTTGGCATCTTTGGTCGCTGTTACAGTCTTCAATGAAATGTATTGGAATTTGGAACTAATAACAAGCATGCATGTTGTGCATGCATATGTTACGCACTTTCGTCTCTTATAATGACTCTATGAGTAACAAAGCTTCCGAGTGATGTACATATTTATATTTAGTTTTATATATTTTTATTCTTATATATATATATATATATATATATATATATATATATATATATATATGAGTAGGGATCTAGAGAGAACCCCTTAAAAGGAAAACTAAGAAAACTAAATTTAAATATACCACATATGGTATGCAAACTGATCGTTGAGAGATAGAGAAAAATTTGGTGAAATTAGATTTTAAAAAAATATCACCGATTGACCGGAAAAATCAAATTAAAAATGGAGGGAATTAGGAGGTATTGTGTGTGTGAGGGTGTATTTGATTATTGTGTGGGTGCCCCTGGCGGGGCCGTTGATTATAATACATCCAATGGTTAGGATTGGTTCTGTAAGTTCTCTTTTTAAGGGGGTTCTCTTTTGAGCATGAGCCTTATATATATATATATATATATATATATATATATATATATATATATATATATATATATATATATATATATATATATATATGAGAAAAAAAAATGTTCCTACAATTAACTTTAGGGCCCCGCAGGGGCATTATTGATTGTGCATATATATGTGTCACAATCTTAATGGTTACCTTTAGGAGAATTTTCTAAAATTAACTATAGAAACATATATATATATATATATATATATATATATATATATATATAATATTTTGTGAAGTAATTTGATGTTTATGAAATAACTAGCTTGGTAAGAACCCAAATTTTTGGAGGAATTAAAATTTTTATTATGTATTGGTGCAGAAATGAATAGTAGTTACGACTACAATGTACCAAAGGTTTTAACCAATGATTATATTTAATGGATTTGGATTCAAGTGTTTATATGCTATGAATGCCGCAATTGGTTGACAAGGTAGATAAGAATAATCTATCGTCAAGAAAGTAAGCTATGGTATTCCAAGAAAGGAAATATTCTCATGTCATCCAAATCGATATCTGGTATAAGTTAAGTAACTCCGTAATAGAGATTGAGAACGCTCGAGAAAGCGCGAGGACATTTTCTAAGTACAAGAAATAAAGAGAGTATAAACCATGAATAGTGTATTTGGTGGATTTTGGAATATTATCAGACGACCCTATATGGAAGTATTCAGAGTGGATTTATGAGTTTGTATTGGTGATCTAGGGGCAAAATAAGTGTATGTTAATGATATAAGATTTTGAAAAACAGCACTCTTATTTTTCCCCGAGATTTCCCTAGATACTAAAGGATTTAAGGATTTAATGGAAAGATTAAAGGGATTTAAATTCAAGGATTATAAAGGAGGATTGAAGATGTTAGCAGAAATACCAAGAAGGTTTCCAGTAAAACCATAACAATAAATACTTAAGATATTCCTCCGAATGTTCAATGGAATTGTGCCACAGTAAAGCAAGGGAATGCTACATATAAGCCGTAACGTATAGATTTTATTAACGAGACATAAAGGAAATCCAATTGGTGGGAAAAGGAGAAACCAAAGTAATGTACATGAAAGTCAACTAAAAGCTAGGTGGTGTTTTTGCACTTTGGCCAAAAAGGGAATACTTAATGTAAGGCCAACAAGTGGCACCATTAAATGAAAGACAACACAAAAATCAAGATGCATCCAAGTATAGATATACATTATATGTAATAATTCATTTTACAACACAAAAACAAGAACAAAAACATCATCTCTCCCTCCATCATGCTCTCGGCCTAGCTCAAAGAAAAAGGGGATGAGGAGATTTCACCAACCAAATTCCACCATCTATAGCTTAAAAGAAAGCTTGAGACTAGGAGAAGGTATATCTAAAACCTTAGCACAATCCTTTGAGTTTGACATGTTCAAAAGCTTGATGAAAAAGATGATTAATAGTAACTGACTAACTTTCTTTTCTTTTGATCTTTGTTATATGACTTCTAAGGGATATCTTAAGCAAGGTTTAAGGATTGTAGGAGTATATTTGCCTTATAAAGCTTCAAGTCAAGGTGTAACATTTGAAACCCTTTGATGAATCTTGAGTTTTAATGGAGTTTAAGTGGTTATATGCATGTATAAGACCTTAGAGATATGATTGGGCTTTGAAAAATGTTAAAATGGTTTAGATGAACGAAAAGGCATTGCTTGGCCTTAGTTCAATGTTAAATAACATGTATAGCCGTCGTAATGCCGAAATTTCATTAGATCTTAAAAACCGTGCATGAAAGTAGGGTTAACTTTCTGATCCTGATGAATATATGACCTACACTTATAGATCTCGAGCCATAGATCATTTTGGCACGAGAATCGAAACAATTGGACTTACGGTTTAGGAGAGATGGTCGATTTAGTAAAACTTGTTCGAAACCGTAAGTGTGAGTTCGTAACTGCAATTAAACCCCCTTAACTTGATTAATCCAGTTGCGAATCTTAATTATTAAATATTAGAGATCATAAAGAAGGTGTGAGAGAAGACCTCATGTCAAAAGGATCGTTTTTCGATTTTATAAAAACGTTCGAATCAAGGTTAAATGCGAAGGAAGCCCTTTGAGGTACACTTAGTTATAACTTTGAAAAACCACTTAGAAAACGGATAATAAATCTTGAGGTATAATCTTTTTAAGTAAAAGACCGACCCTAGAACTTATACGACTTAAGTATCTACCAAGTGTAAGTGTAATGACATGCCTTGATAACAAGCAAGTGTCGGATCATAACGATACTAATAAGAGTTACACTAGAGTGTACATAACGAGATAACTTGAAAACATGATTTAGCATAAGTAAAGTATATAATTAGCCTTTCAAACTGTTAAGTGATTAATCTCGGATATTTTGACTATTTATAGATCACCGGACCGATCCGAGACACACTACCCCTACAGGAGTTCCAGGCAAGTTTCAAAACCTTTTAAAAACTGTTGTTGTGAATATATATATATATATATATATATATATATATATATATATATATATATATATATATTATATGTTTCATGTTATACATATGTCATAGCATGCATGCCTATTTTCGAAAGTATATTGTGATACTTGTTTTATGAATTGATACTGGCTTATAAGCTAGATATGAGATATATTAGTTATAAGCTGGATGTTTCGCTAAGACCCCTAGTGAAGGGCATATGATTTTCATTCTTTAAATATAGACCGGGAGTCGGTATTTCTGTATATCTTGTGAATATTTTCTGAGGAAAATATTAAGTAAATTTTTTCATTATTTCTTTAAGGAATATTATTTCAAATATTCATTTAGAGTTTTATTTATTAAATGAATATTATTTTGAATATTCATTTAAGGACTTGATTTATTTAATGAATATTATTTTGAATATTCATTCATGGATTTATTTATTTAGTGAATATTTTTATATATTCATTCGACGATTATTTATGAGTAATATTTTTTATTAAAAATATTATTTAATTATTTATGATTTAATAAATATTATTTGAATATTTATTTAATACTTGTAACTAGTTTTAAAGATGATTTCTCTTATTCAAAATTATCTTTGACCCTGAAAAATTATGTAAAATATTTCTGAATTTTATTATGATTATTTTATCAAGGGGAGGTTCCCAAAACTCTATTTTCCATTTAAATCTATCTTATAGAAAGATTTAAATGCTCGTTCAAAAACTTCAAAATTATAAGGGAACCTTACTTAAGAACTGTTATTTATGATTGACTGCCCGGTCATAGATATTTGAAAGTATGAGTTTCACTCGCATCTTGATTTCTAAATCATCAAATGTGTCTTTTTGTTACTTCCTCAACACTCGAGGAGTAAGATTGATGAAACAAGTTATAATCCATTAACGAGCAATAGCTCGGGAAATATTGGTGAATTTTCCTTTCCAATTAGGTACGACTACTTTGTGGAGTCCTATTAACAAGTATTATACTTGGGGAAAGGAGGACTAACTTTACATTTCAGAGTCATGGATTCTATTTGAACTAGGAGTCGTATAAAGGGTCGAGTAGTGCCGGTCCAAGGCCCAACCGTTGGCCAGGGAGTTACTAGAAGGCGGTAGACAAGTAAATCCGTCAATTCTTCCTTCTACCGGTAGTAAAACCATAACTGTGTTGTACAACTACGATTGATCATTGTAGGTTGGGACAACTGGCGCTGTGAATACTCCAGTATTAGTTCATCATCCAAATTTGGATATTTCCTGCAACACGTATCGAAGAGACTTCTTTCAGGTTGATGAGTATTTCCTGCATCACATATTGAAGAGACTTCTTTTAGGTTGGCAGGGGTTTGAAAAGTGTTCAAAACTAAAGTTGCAATATATTACCTTGCAACTTCCTCTTTTAAGATACATGTTGATACTTGCGTATATTTGGCTTAGCAGTTATTTCTACAGAAGTTATATAATTAAATTACCTTGTAACTTCATCTTCTACGTTATACTAGCACTATGTTCGTTAATGCATGGCATATGGTTTTTCAGAGATATTTTCAAACTATTATATATTGTTATTCAGTACAACTATTTTTGGTGGGCTCTATTGCTCACCTTTGCTTTATAATTATATCACAACAACAGCTGGAGCAGATGGCCCGACCAAGGCGCACTCGGCGCAAGCAGGTGACAGCCGTCATAGGATTGCCCGCTGATGTCATAGCCGCCATTGCTGAGGTAGGAACAACCTATAGGCTAGACTGTCAGCTTTTGGTTTATCAGACTTATTATATGCATGGCATATATTAATCAATGGCAAGAAACTATTAAACTTATGCTGTAATCATTTTGGGTTGTAATAACTTATAACTTGTGGATCCTATGACTAGATACTTATTTCAATTTTGTCTCTAGGACTATAACTAGTTGTGTGATGTGTTGTTATTGCGAGGTCACAACATGCATTTTATTTCTTTTGATTCAAGTGCAAGTAATTTATATGGAAATTGAGACGGTAATGACCAGGTCCCCGACCCCGGATCTGGGGTTGTTACAAGCTCTATAACCCGTACAAAACACAGATACTCTATAACCCCTCTTTTATTGCGACCTACCACTTTTTGTTTATAAGAGATGTATCTTGAAAATATTTTAAAACTTTTAATTCTATAGTAGTTGTGTTATTTCCCAGTTATATACTATGAGATTGTGGAAGGGGGTTGAATACGATCTCTAAAATTCTTTTCAAATTAGTGAGGTCTAAAACAGTTTGTATAAGAACAGATAGTAAACAAGGTAACCAACAGACATACAACACAATATATAAAATTTCAGGTGGGTTTGTCTAATCCACCTGAGGGTTGTATTGAAGAAAATACTGTGCGTGACAATACACAGCTGCTGGTTACAATGTCTTAGTGTTTACAAGAAAACCTAATGCTCTCTACGTTATGCTCAATGTTTACTTGCTAAGACTATGTTGCTCATACAGCTTATTTAGACTATAAGAATACAAGTAAAATATGTAAGATGTAAAAAATACATTTTTGGTATAACTTGTCACACACACATGCTTGAAGATATCGTCATTTCTGGAAATGTCTTTAAAGTCTCATCTTCTTGATTTGGACAATTCCATCATGCTTCAAGTCTGTATATGTTGCTTTCTTCATAACTTACTAAGTTCTTGAATTGACTTAACTCCCAAGTCCACGTGATGCTTTATGCAAAAGAACTTTTGATTTGAATCTTTATTCCTGAAAAGTTGCTTTAGCAAAAAGATAACCTTTTAGAAAGTCAATAAGCTTTTCTACTTATTGATCTATATTTGAACTTCTCAGACAAATCAGCTGGTCCTTATGCACTCATCAAGTGTAACAGCCCCAGATCCGGGGTCGGGGACCTGGTCGTTACTGTCTCATTTTCCATCAATACTACCTGCACTTGAATCAAAATGAATAAACAGCATGCTATGACCCCGAAATAATATCACACCACATAACCAGTTATAGTCCCAGAGCTGAAATTGAAATAAGTTTCTAACCATAGAATCCAAAATTTATAACTTATTACAACCCCAAAATGATTACAGCAATATTTAATAGATTCTGCCGTTGATTAACATTAGTCATCCATATAATTAACGCTGATAAACAAAAGCTTCCAGTCTAGTCTACTGGTTGCTCCTACCTCAACAATGGCAGCAACGATATCAACGGGCAATCCTACAACTGCTGTCACCTGCTTGCGCCGAGTGCGTCTTACGCGGGCCATCAGACCTAGCTGTTGTTGTGATATAATAAATAAAGTAAGGGTGAGCAATAGCCCACCAAAAGTAATATATAACTGAACAATAATATATAACGATTCAAAGATATCTTTGAAACCATATGCCATGCATTAGCGAACATAGTGCCAGAATAATGTAAAAGATGAAGTTACAAGGTAACTCAAACTGTTTACTCCGTAGACATATCTGCTATGCAAAGACATGGGCAATATATCAATATATATCATAAGGAAGAAATTGCAGGAAAATATTGCAATTCTAGTTTGAACACTTTTCAACCCTGCCAACACTGATAATGTTGCAGAAAATTTCCAACTTTAAAAGATGAACTAATACTGGAGCACTGATGCGCAGAAGCCATAACGTTACGATGATCAGTCGTATGTTATGCATCTCATGATTATTCTTTACATGTAGAAGGAAGAACAGACGGATTTACTTGTCCACCGACCCCTGGAACTCCCCGGCCAACAGTTGGGCCATTGATGGACAGGCGCCACTCGGCCACTTACACGGCTCCTAGTTCGAGTAACATCCATGACTCTGAAACGTAAATTTCGTCCCCCTATCCCCAAGTATAATACTAGTTGATAGGACTCCACAAAGTAGTCGTATCTAATTGGAAAGGGAAATTCACCAACATTTCCCAAGTTGTTGCTTATTAATGGATATCGACTTGTTCCATCAATCTTACCCCTCGAACAATGAGGAAGTAACAAATGATTCAATTTGATGAATAACAACAAAGTTGCGAATGGAAAGAATAGTTTCAAAGATTTATGACCGGGCAGTGAAACAAAATAAATAACAACTCTCAAGTAAGGTTCCCTTATAATTTGGAAGATAGATTTAAATGAAAAATAAAGTTTTGGGAACCTCCCCTTGATAAAAATAATCATAATAAGACTCAGAAATATTTTACATAATATTTGCAGGTCGAAGAAAATATTTGAATAAAATAAATCATTTTTAAAACTAGTTAAAAGAATTAAATAAATATTCAAAGAATATTTATTAAATCATAAATATTTAGAGAATATTCTGAATATAAAATATTGCTCATAAATAACCCTCGAATGAATATATAGAAATATTCACTAAATAAATAAATCCTCGAATAAATATTCAAAACAATATCTGTTAAATCAATTAACCTTAAATGAATATTTAAAATAATATTCGTTAAATAAGTAAAGCTCAAATGAATATTCAAAATAATATTCATTAAATAAATAATACTCAAATGAATATTCAAAACAATATTTATTAAAGAAATAAGGGAAAAATATTTATTTAAGTATTTTCCTCAGAAAATAATCACAATATATATAGAAATACTGACTCACGGTCTATACTTGAAAAATGAGATTCATATGCCCTTCTAAGGGTCTTAGCAATATCCGGCTTATAAGCCAATATCAAGTCATAAAACAAGTATTACAATACTTTGAAAGCAGGCATGCATGTAAAGGCATATGTATAACAATAATCAAATCATATATATTATCACAACAACAGTTCCAAAATGTTTGGAAACTTGCCTGGTAATCTGGTGGGGATAGTGTGTCGTGGGTCAGCCCGATGATCTATAAAAAATAAAAATATTCGAGATTAATCACTTAACACTTTTGAAATGCTAAGTAGATGCTTTACTTAGGTTAAAACACGTTTTCAAGTTATCTTGTTATGCACCCTTTAGTGTACTCTTATTAACACCGTTATGATCCGACACTTGTTCGTTTTTAAGGCATGTCATAATACTACACTTGGTAGGTTCTTAAGCCGTATAAGTTCTAAGGTCCATCGATTACTAGAAAAGATTACACCTCGAGATTTATTGATCGTTCTCTAAGTGGTTTTCCAAAGTTATACTCTTTTTAGGGGTTCCATCGTACTTAACTTTGATTCGAACATTTTTAGAAAATCGAAAAACGATCCGTTTGTCATGAGGTTATCTCTCACACCTTCCTTATGATCTCTAATATTTAATTATTATGATTCACAATTGAATTACTCATGTTAAGGGGGTTCAATTTCAGTTAAAACTCGTACTTACGGTTTCAAACGACTTTTACTAAATCGGCCATAACTCCTAAACCGTAAGTCTAAATGCTTCGATTCTCATGCCAAAACGATTTATGACTCGAGATCTACAAGGTCAGATCATATACTTGTCAAGATAAGTGACCTATAGCTACTTTTATGCACGGTTCTTTAAGGTCTAACGGAATTTCGGCATTACGATGGCTATAAATAAAACATTTCCAAATTTATCACACATAACCAAGCCACACCGGGCATACCATAGATCTTAACAAGTCCAAGAACATCTCACTTCACCATCATATTCATCATATTACTTAGATCAACTAAACCAACTACATAATCATGCTTACATGCTTATAATAACACCATAATCATAACTCATCTAAAACCACCATGAATATTCATAAAACTCAAAGTAAGATCTAGGGTACATGAGAGATATACCTTCCTTGGATTGTGTAAAGACCTTACTAAGCCTTGATTAATCCTTAGAATACTTTAACAAAGCTTACTTCATCAAAAGAAACTAGAAAACTAAAGTTAGTTCTTAAGAGTTACTATTCATCATCATTTTTGATGATTTTATTACCTAGGAAGGAATTGGAATTTGAAGCTAAAATTCATAGGGTATCTAAGTTATGAAATGTAGTACTCATCAAAATAATCTTGAGATTTAACATTGGTTGGAAGTTGGATTTCTCCCTTGGATTTCTTGAAATAGCCGAATGGTGCTAAATGGAGAGAGATGGTGGAGTTGCTTGGCTTCTCTTGGCTAATCTTGCATTATTGTGATGTTTGGATAATATCTTAGCATAAAGTATCTTTAATAAAGTGATTTGGTCATGCATGATGCAATTCAAGTGGACATGTGTTGAGTTTTAGTGGTAAGATGATGTGTTTAAGCTAACTAAATAGTTTGGTTTCTAATGTTGCTAGTTAGCATTGTAACTAGCTTGGTTACTTGATTCTAGCCACTTGCACATGCATGCATCTTGGCTCTCTTCTTGTTTCTTTATCCGGTTATTGCTTAATTTCATTATCGTTCGGAGGAATATCTCAAATATTTCTTGTTAGGGTTTTACTGGAAACCTTCTTAATATTTATACTACCATTCTCAATCTGTTAGGTTCCGAGGCATAAAACGCAGCGGATAAACGTAAATAAAACAAAATTTTCGAAACCCAAACCAGGATCCATGTATAATTCCGGGCAGATTATGGAGATAACGAATCGTACCTATTAAGATCTTGTTTCACGAACTCAACGGAGATCCTTGCTTGTAATCACCACACACAGTCCTTGCGTCAAGGTCCGTGTCTCTAAGGTAATCCACACGAACGTCCGACCGTCCAACGATCCGAGGAGCCAGGTACTAGCCCGCGAAGAACATCCTCTCTCTCTCTAGCCTCTCGAAGATAGAGCTGCTAAGGTTTTGTCAAAAACGATTTAATGACTCTTAACCCTAAAGTAATACATCATTATGTATTTATACGAGAGAAATAATGGGCTAAAATCAAAAACCGAATTGGGCTTCCTTAAACCCAATTCTATTTCTATTCTGATTTTATTATTGGACTTCCTTAAATCCAATTCTGTTCTTACTTTATTAAATTCGAATTTGCTTAGATAATTAATTAGGACCAGTCCAATTAATTAAATAGCCAATTCTCAATTTAATAATGATTTAATTTAAATTCTTAATTTAAACAAAAACTCCTTTTAAGACGTTCTAAGTGTGTGACCCTATAGGTTATTATTACGTTGGCAATAATTTTAATATCTAATAAAATTATAAACAATGAGCGGTATCTAGTAATACATCATTGCTACTCAAGTAATAATAATAATCTGTGATTCAATTTAAACCTTTTGTGATTAGTGTTTCTGTGTAATATAATCACTTTAACCAAATATTATAGATTAAACTCGAGGCATGTGTTTAGTCATCCTCTTCAACATTTAATCCGGGTTTACTTGATCCATGAGTAGACTATTAAAACAAATCATTATTTGAGCACGACCATGCATTTTATAGTCTCACTCAATCAAGAGGCCAATAATATCGCTCCTAATTCTAGGAGGGTTAAATCCTTTATCTATCATTCATATTTCTCATACTACACATGATATACCCGATGTCCACTTTTATCATCACCCGGTCAAAGGTAACTTTTAATGTAGTCAAAGTATATTAATCCTCGTATAGAAATATAATGACTCAAGTCAAAGGACCATTACACCATTATCACTGTGAGTCTTTCTTATGACTTTATTAAACATGAAGAATTTCACTGTGGGTCTGTCCAGTACCATGTACCCCTACATGTACCTATGTTTTTGACTTTAGTATCTCCATACTTATAACCAATGAGATGTGGTTATCTGTCAAACAACATACTAGTCTATTTACGTATTATTATTGCCCTGTAATAATAATACTCGACTAGGGACCTTTAAGAATATGATATATTACATAATCTCAAGTTCAAGTCATGTACTTAAACTATACAATGTGTATCATGATTCTAAGGACATTTATTATGCTAACAAATATATCGCAGTAATTAAAGTCATAATAAATACGTTTAATGAATAATCAAACGACATAAGGGTTTATTAAAAGAAACAATGTATTGCCTCTAGGGGACCTACACTAACAATCTCCCACTTGCACTAGAGCCAATCACCCATGTATCTAATGCCCATAGAACTAGTGTGACCATCGTGCTTCTATTGCGACAAGACTTTGGTCAGTAGGTCTGCAATGTTATCATTTGTGTGCACTTTACATATGTGTATGTTACCTCCATTTAGACAAAACACAAAACCAGACTGTGATACAGTATCATCCCTGTCTGTTTGGAAACTTGCATCGGTGTAACCTTTTACAACCAGTTTCTCCTCTCCTCCATACACCAAGAATGAATATTTAGTCCTGTTCAAGTACTTTATAACATTCGTGACTGTCGTCCAGTGACCTTCACCTGGATTAGACTGGTATCTGCTCGTCATGCTCAAAGCATACGAAAGATCTGGGCGAGTACATACCATTGCATACATGATAGATCCAATTGCTGAGGCATATGGAACCTTACTCATGTGGTCCTTCTCATCCAATGATTTCGGACACTGGTCTTTAGATATCGTTATCCCTTGAGACACGGGGTCATATCCCCTTTTTGCATTTTGCATACCAAAATGATGCAAAACCTTATCAATGTATGTGCTCTGACTTAGACCGATCATCCTTCTAGATCTATCTCTATAGATCCTCATTCCTAGAATGTAGGTTGCCTCTCCTAAGTCTTTCATGGAGAAGTTGCTCCCTAACCAAGTCTTAACAGCCTTTAGAGAAGGTATGTCATTCCTCATTAGTAGTATATCATCAACATATAGTACTATGAATGCCACATGTCTCCCACTAACCTTCTTGCAAACACACGGTTCATCTTCATTTTGAACAAAGCCATACTCTTTGACTATTTCATCAAAACGAATATTCCATCTTCTAGTGGCTTGCTTCAATCCAGAAATGGATCGACGTAATTTACATATCTTGCCAACATTCCTTGGATCGACAAAACCTTCAGGTTGTGTCATGTACACATCCTCTTCAAGGCTTCCATTAAGGAAGGCTATTTTGACATCCATTTTCCAGATTTCATAATCATCGAATGCTGCAATGGCAAGCAAAATCCTTATGGACTTGACCATAGCCACTGGTGAGAAAGTTTCATCATAGTCAATACCATGAATTTGTTTGAAACCTTTTGCAACCAGCCTTGCTTTATAGGTCTGAACATTTCCATCCATGTCAGTTTTCTTCTTGAAAACCCATTTGCACCCTACGGGTTTTACCCCTTTAGGTGGATCAACCAAAGTTCATACTTGGTTTTCGTACATGGAATCCATCTCGGATTTCATGGCTTCAAGCCATCTCTTAGAGTCTGGACTATTCGTAGCATCTTGGTATGTGAGAGGCTCATCTTCATCTATAAGCATCAATCACCACGTACATTGAGTCAAGAGAAATCCATATCTCTCTGGCTCATGGAGAATTCTACCAGTTCTACGAACAACCTGTGTTTGTTGAGCATTATCATTATCCTGCTCTTGTTCCACTTCAGGTTCAATGCTATTTTGTGGTTCTCAATCTTCATCGAGATCTATAGTTCTCCCACTGTTTCTTTTGGAAACAAAATATCTTTCCATGAAGACAGCATCTCAAGCAATAAACACCTTCTGCTCAGAAGGACTATAAAAATAATACGCCTTTGTTTCATTATGGTATCCCACAAAATTGCACTCTTCGGATTTAGGTCCAAGCTTGTCAGATACTTGACGTTTCACAAACGCCTTGCATCCCCAAACTTTCATAAAGTTCATGCCTGACCGTTTCTCCTTCCATATTTCACAAGGAGTCTTTTGAACCTTCTTAGTAGGAACATGGTTAAGTGTGAAAGCCGTTGTTTCTAGAGCATAACCCCAGAAACTTATTGGAAGATCTGCATGACTCATCATCGATCGCACCATGTCCAACAAGGTGTGATTTCTCCTCTCTGAAACTCCATTCCATTCAGATGTACCTGGCGGAGTAAGTTGTGATACTATACCACACTCTTTTAAGTACTCTTTAAAATCGGTGCTTAAGTATTCACCCCCACGATCGGATCATAAGATCTTAATACTTACAACTCCTCAAATTTGCTTCTCTACTTCAGCCTTGTATTCTTTGAATTATTCAAAAGAATCGGATTTATTCTTCATAAGATATACATATCCATATCTACTGAAATCATCAGTAAATGTTATGAAGTAGTAGTAGCCTCCTCTAGCCATCACACGCATTGGGCCACATACATCACTATGTATTAGCTCCAGACGTTCAGTAGCCCTTTGACCCTTACCAGTGAAAGGGGCTTTAGTCATCTTACCAAGCAAACAAGATTCGCATTCTTTGTATGATTCAAAATCAAACTTATCCAAGTATCCATCCTTATGTAATTTGGATATGCGTTTCTCGTTTATATGGCCTAGACGACAATGCCAGAGGTATGTTTGATTTGAGTCATTGACTTTAAGTCGTTTGTTTTCTATATTATAGACAGGATTATCTAAATCAAGAACATATAAACCATTAAACAAATGCGCAACACCATAGGTTAAATCATTCAAAGCAAAAGAGCAACTGTTGTTCTTTATTGTAAACGAAAAACCTTTCTTGTCCAAACAGGAAACAAAAATAATGTTTCTGCGAATCGCAGGCACGTAAAAACAGTCTTCTAGTTCTAGAACAAGCCCAGAGGGTAAAGATAAATAATAAGTGCCTACAGCTAAAGCAACAACTTTTGCTCCATTGCCAACTCGTAGGTCCACTTCTCCCTTAGCCAAAGTCCTACTTCTCTACAGTTCCTCCACATTTATACAAATGTGAGAAGCACATCCGGTATCCAATACCCAAGATGTAGAAATAGACAAATTTACTTCTATAACATAAATACCTGATCCAGAAATCTAAACACCCTTCATTTTCTTCAGATCCTCCAAATAAACAGGACAATTTCTCTTCCAGTGACCAGTTTTCTTACAGTAGTGACATTCACACTTAGCAACACCACCTTTAGGCTTTAAAGCCTGTTTGGGACCTGACTTTGACTTGGGTGTAGAATCAGATCGAATCTTCTTCTTACCCTTCTACTTGCCTTTCCCCTTGGCCTTACCTTTATTGCCCACCATCAGTATGGGAGCAGGTTCAGCTGTCTTCATGTTGGTTTCATATGTCCTCAACATAGCCAACAATTCAGTAGGTGGTTTGTCAAATTCATTCATATTGTAGTTCACAACAAACTGAGTAAATTTGATGTTCAAAGAATTCATGATTAGGTCAATACCAGTTTCCGGACCAATTAGGAAACCCAAAGTAGCAAGGTACTCAATGTAACCAATCATCTTCAAAACATGTGGTCCAACTGGTTCACTTGCCCCTTGTTTGCAATTAAAGAGTGACTTACTCGTGTTGAACCTTTCTTGACGATTTTGGCTTGCAAACATGCTTTACAAGTGCTCATTGATAGTATATGCATCCATATGCACATGCTGTCTTTAAAGCTTAGCACTCATAGTTGCCAACATGAGACATGCAACATCATTTGCATCATTCTCATCCCTTGTGTGGGCCGCTCGTTCCTCAACAGTAGCGTTCTCAGGAAGGGGACCTGGCGGAGGGATATCAATGACATGAAGCTTCCGCTCCTGCCTGAGGACAATCCTCAAATTCCTCTGCCAGTCTAGGAAGTTGTTTCCTCCTGTCAGTTTGTCCTTTTCAAGGACTGATTGTACGGATAGTGTGTTTGTGTTGTTTTCCATTAGTATCTACAATGATAAATGCATAAAATAAACATTAGATTGTCTTGGTTATAAATTATGTTGAAATGATTATGATATATTCATAATATATCTCCCACTATTTTTATCAAATTAATAGCCCTTACTATTAATTCAGAAAGAATATCCCTTAAATCTTTCTAGTGAGCCAAGATCCATATTTCGTCATGTCCTAAGTCAACCACTGGTAGTCCTTAAAACATGATTATTTAGGTAGACAACAATTGTCAATTATATCATATAAAATTCTTGGATAGTTTGGTGAACAACGATTGATCTTATCTATCTAATAGATTTTTAACCAAACTCTATGCTTCTAAGTTCATAATAGTTGAATATAACCGTTTATTTCCACCTCATTATGATGACTCAGTTAAGTTAGACCCAATGATACAACGGCCGAATATAACCGTTTATATTCGTCGCATCTCACCACGATAGACAGGAGTCCCCTGCCACTAACAGTCATTCCCCTTGTCGATCTAGGATTCGATGAGTGTTCATTCATTGGAAAGCATCTGATTAAAACTTAATATTTTGTTAAGTGGTTTAAAGAATTTATGACGATCATGATCACATCATAAAGAGATCCTCAATTTTCCTTGAACCAAATACTTCAAATTAACATCTTAGATTGTTCATTTCCCAGGTAGATGGAGGATCCCAATGGTCACACTTAATACCCATTAACCTTACGAATACGCATATCCGCTTTTGACAGAAAATCCCAATTTTAAATATCAAAAATCCATATTTAATTCCGTGTTTTAAAATCCATATTTTATAAACACAAGAATCTCATGATCGTTTGTTAATTTTAAAATCTTGAATCGTTACAGATTTTATCTTGTTTAAGCAGGCATGGCATGGGTGACGTATCTAATACATTCATTCATACATGATTAATCTAATTAAAGCATGCATCTCTATGTATCCTACACATACATTCATACATCATATGTACAGTAAGTGCAGTATGTAAACGTGATTGGTTATGACCTTTATCCTATATGATCCTCTCAAGCTAATGAAAGGATCAAGGTCAATCTATGGTGGAATAAACATAAATATAAATTACATGTCTTCATTCTTCTTTTCTTCTTGGTTGCTTCTTCTCTTGGACCATCCTTCAATCTTCAATTACATTACATTGAATAATTGAATACAATCTACACTAAAGTACTTACATGATAAAACTCGAGTTACATTTGAGGTTCAACAATTACAAGAATGAAGAAAACGACATGCAAGTCGTATTTATAAAACCAAAACCATTAATCTAAGGGTCTTAAGGCCATAACTATCACCATGCTCAAGTAACAATTAAATAATATGTCATATTATATAATCATGTTATACCATATCATATTTCAGATGATCCAATCAAAGAAATCATATACCGCAAAAATCAGAAAATCAGAATCAAATTCTGAAAACAATAAATCGTCTTTTTCATGCAATAAACGGCGTCAAACGTTATAAATTACATGTCTTCATTCTTCTTGTCTTCTTGGTTGCTTCTTCTCTTGGACCATCCTTCAATCTTCAATTACATTACATTGAATAATTGAATACAATCTACACTAAAGTACTTACATGATAAAACTCGAGTTACATTCGAGGTTCAACAATTACAAGAATGAAGAAAACGACATGCAAGTCGTATTTATAAAACCAAAACCATTAATCTAAGGGTCTTAAGGGCATAACTATCACCATGCTCAAGTAACAATTAAATAATATGTCATATTATATAATCATGTTATACCATATCATATTTCAGATGATCCAATCAAAGAAATCATATACCGCAAAAATCAGAAAATCAGAATCAAATTCTGAAAACAATAAATCGTCTTTTTCATGCAATAAACGGCGTCAAACGCCTTACAGACGAGTCGGTGATAGCTATGCTATCAGATTTGTTCAGACGCTCGTTTCCAGTCAGAAAACACATATCGTTTGCGAAAATCGGACGCTGGACAGATTTCACCAGATTTGCACAGCGTATACAGAAATCGTATCGTATTCAATCCCCATATCAAGAACAAACATTAATCATATATATATCAGTATATACAGGGGCGGAACCAGGAATTGGAATCCGCCTGGGCTAAGTTAAAAGAGGTTCTAAAAAATTTGTAACCCCGCATAATAATGAGCTTGTAAAGTAGAATAAAAATCCTCATTTTCATTACATACATAAGTACATATAGAAAGTAAGTAAATGTACTCACATTATTTTAGTTGAACTCTTCGACTTTTTTGAGAATAGAATTCGTCGATTACTTCCTCTGGATCAATCTCTTCAGCATACTCTCTTTCGATGTTGAGAACCATAGTATCTCTTAAATATTCATCTTCCATTTTATTTCGAAGAATGGTCTTAACTATTTTCATAGCTGAAAATGCTCGCTCTGTAGTAGCTGTAGAAACCGGGAGAGTCAACACAAGAGAAATCAACCTGTAAATCATACTATAATGTTCCACCTTACTTGTGTAAACTAGCTGGAGACATAACTCAGAAAGAGTCGATAAATTCTGAAATTTCTCATGTCTAATAACATCAACCTTGTAAAACTCAAGCTGTAGTCGTAAGTGGTGCATCTCTTGTTGATCAAAATCAGCAGGATAAAATTTGCTAGCAAGGGTGCAAATTTTATCAATATCAAACAATCTGAAATTGTTCTTCGGTTCTAAAGATGAACTTAATCTTAAAAGTTCTACTGCAACATCATCAAATCTATGGTTTAACTCTTCTAATTGAAAATCAATTGCAAAGTTAAACACATCATAATGATAATGATGTTCAACTGATATATCATCCCTTTGTCGAACAGATCGGAGATCATCCATATATCGAGCACTCATATCTGGGAAATCAATGCCAAACTTCTCACATACTAACTGGACAGAATAAAGGATAACATCAAAGCCACTATCTCTCAAAGAATGAAGCAATTCCTTTGTTGTTACAACTAAATCCATGGCATTCAAAATGTCAATTGATTTAGTTTGTAATGCCCGACAAAGTAAATCTGTAATGCCCATAATCTTATGCATCAAGTGAAGCACAAATAGAAATTTAAATGATTTCAATGCCTTCAAAGAACCCCTAGCTTCCCCACGCATAGATGCTGAAGCAGTACCACAAATGCTAATTCCTTCTAACACAGTAATTACTGGACCATACTTATCAATCATGCTACAAATACTATTAAAGTGAGAGCCCCACCTGGTGTTTGCAGCCCGTTGTAAAGTTCCAATCTGATTGGCCCCTCTACCAGTCTCACGTTCTCCACTAGCAATAGATTGTTCAATCTCAATACCATGTGCAATGTATAACTCTGAATGACGTTTAGCAGAAACACTGACAATGTTCACAATATTGTTTAACATAGAAAAGAAATCCCAGACATATTCTTGTTTTTGAGCAGCCCCAACTAATGCTAGTTGTAAACAGTGTGCAAAACAATGAACATAATATGCATATGGACACTCTTCAAGAAACAAAGCCTGCAAACCATTAAATTCACCCCTCATATTACTTGCACCATCATATCCTTGACCTCGTATATTATGAATGCTCAAGTTATAGTGTGTAAGAACATCAAAAATTTTCTTTTTAAGTGTTAATGATGTTGTATCACTTACACTCACAATATCAAAAAAACGTTCACGCAAGACACCATGAACATCAACAAACCTAAGAACAATAGCCATTTGTTCTTTATTTGATACATCTTTCGCTTCATCAACTAAAATACAGAACTTAGAATTTCCCACCTCATCACGGATTTTACTTCGAACTCTAGAAGCAAGGATATGCAAAACATCTTTTTGTACCAAGGGAGAAGTATAAATAGCATTTTGTGGTGCATTATCTAAAACAACATTTGCAATATCAACATTCATTCTACCCATAAGTTTGATCATCTCAATAAGATTACCTCTGTTACGTGAAGTTGATGATTCATCATGACCCCGTAATGCACATGCTTGCAAACTTAACCATCGGACAGCCTCTATAGTTGCTTTCAAGCGTAATCTGTTCTTCTTTATCTCTTCTGAAGTTTGAGCATTCATGACCTTGTCAATATGTCCAGTAACATTCCTCAAATCATTAAGGGCACTCATTGCATTATTGTGTGGTGAAGTAGGACCTCCAACATGTACCAAAAAAGAACATCGATCACCATCATTAACTCTTTTCCAACTCCTAAATCCATCAATAGTAAAAGCCTGTTTTGTGGATGTATCTTTTTCAAATAAGAAGCAAGGAAAACAAAATGCTGCATCTTTTGAAACTGAATACTCAAGCCAAGAGAATTGGTTGAACCAAGAGCACTGAAATCGCCGACGTTGACTTCCAAATGTAGTAGTTGGATACTTTTCCTTGTCCAATGTGGGTTGACAAGGTCCCAACTTAATGTATGCACGCCTAATCTCATCACGAACATTATAAGGATATTTCCAAATTGGAAGACGTAGTCCCGGGTCTCGTTCAAGAGATGTAATATCAACTTCAATCCGTTGAGAATCTGGAGTAGGAACAGTAGTTGGTTGACTATTACTACCAACAACATTGCTTGTTTCTTGCTCATTTGTTGATGATGTAGGTGTATTTGGAGCAACATTACTAGTTGGTTGATCATTTCTTGGTTTAAAAAAGGAAAACAATGTTTTTGTTCTCTTCCGATCTTGACTCCTACACAAATAATACAATTTAAAAAATTGATTAAAAAAATACAACAATTTAAAAAACTGATAAAAAAATCAGTAGCCACATGCCCACAAAACTCAATTGCTCAAATTTCCACCAAAGTTCAATACATACAAATTTATATAATGCTAAACATAACAAATAAATTATAAAAAGAAAATCTTTCAAATCATAATGAAGAAACAAGAAAAATGAAATAATTTAAATTAGGGATTTAGGGTTAAAAATAGTACTTACATATTTAGGTACAAATTGGTTGAAATTGACAGTAGAGGACTGAGAATATTAGGAGAATGATAGTGAAGGAAAAGTTAGTGCAGTTGTCCGGTGGAAATAGTGAGCCGCGAGCAGCAGAGTATGAGCGCCAGAGCAGCAGAGCTTGAGAGGCGTGAAGATGTGTCTTTTCTTTTCTAATTTCTATGTTTCTTTCTTTTTCTTTTTTTTAACTGTAAGCTTATTTACGTTAGTTTTTGTTTATCAAAATGAGTAAATGGCCACTGATTTCTTTTACTTGGTTAAATGGGCTGCAACTAGTTTTTTTTTTTTGGCCAGGTGCAGCTAGTTTAAATATATGGACTATGTATATTAAATGTATGCACTATATTTTTTTCTACCCGGACCATAACTAGTTTTGGGCTGATTGTATATATAAAAAAAATTCCAATTTTTGAAGTTACCCGGGCCGCAGCCCACCTCAGCCATGGGCTGCTTCCGCCCCTGAGTATATATACAGATTATATAATCATATGATCATCTCAATCATCTTAAATCATAACAGAACCATATATATGCATCATAACATATTATAAACAACATATATAAGAACATAAACATGGCAGATTCGCAAAACATGCATACTCGCATCATATACAGTTAACACGTAAACAAATCAACCCCTTATACACGTAGCTCTGATGCCATTGTTGGGTTCCGAGGCATAAAACGCAGCGGATAAACGTAAATAAAACAAAATTTTCAAAACCCAAACCAGGATCCATGTATAATTTCGGGCAGATTATGGAGATAACGAATCATACCTATTAAGATCTTGTTTCATGAACTCAACGGAGATCCTTGCTTGTAATCACCACACACGGTCCTTGCGTCAAGGTCCGTGTCTCTAAGGTAATCCACACGAACGTCCGACCGTCCAACGATCCGAGGAGCCAGGTACTAGCCCGCGAGGAACAGCCTCTCTCTCTCTAGCCTCTCGAAGATGGAGCTACTAAGGTTTTGTCAAAAATGATTTAATGACTCTTAACCCTAAAGTAATACATCATTATGTATTTATACGAGAGAAATAATGGGCTAAAATCAAAAAACCGAATTGGGCTTCCTTAAACCCAATTCTATTTCTATTCTGATTTTATTATTGGACTTCCTTAAATCCAATTCTGTTCTTACTTTATTAAATTCGAATTTGCTTAGATAATTAATTAGGACCAGTCCAATTAATTAAATAGCCAATTCTCAATTTAATAATGATTTAATTTAAATTCTTAATTTAAACTAAAACCCCTTTTAAGACGTTCTAAGTGTGTGACCCTATAGGTTATTATTACGTTGGCAATAATTTTAATATCTAATAAAATTATAAACAATGAGCGGTATCTAGTAATACATCATTGCTACCCAAGTAATAATAATAATCGGTGATTCAATTTAAACCTTTTGTGATTAATGTTTCTGTGTAATATAATCCCTTTAGCCGCTGTGTTGTGGTGAACTGTGTTTTCTGGACTGTTATAATTGGAATAAAAGAATAAATAAATATATATAATATTAATAAAATAGTGAGATAATAAAATAAAAGTGGTGAACGTTTTAAAATTGTTTTAATAATTTGTTTATTATTTTAAAAATGGTGAGAAATAAAAATAGTTTAATAAAAATGGTTTAATTAATTATTAATTATTTAAAAAGAATTATTTTGTGATTTTTGGACGAAAATTAGAGATTTATTAATTTGCCGATAAAAAAGTGGAAAATTGTGAATAAATAGGATTAAATTACGGTATTATTTTTAGAAGATTTATATTAGTGTTTTTGGATTATTTTAATTAACCGGATCGAGTCAGATTATTTTAGAGACTAAAATCGGAGTAATATTTAATTATTTACAAGATTAAAAATGGAGTATTGCCGTTAATTTCGGTAACCCTATTTTCGTTTTAAGTCGGATTTACGGATATTAAAATAGGATATATTTTCTAGATTTAATTCATGAATTCGAAAAGAGATTTATTTATCCGGGAATTATTTTCCGTTAATTATCGTAGAGATTTTCAAGAGATATATTATCATTATTATTTAAATATTATATTATCAGTTGAGAAATATTCTATTTTGACGAAGCGCTCATGTATTTCTGGTTGTCATTTTAGAGAATAATTTCCGAGCCGTAGACCAAAGCCAAGTTCACGGTTAGAGTACAAATTTTATCTACAGTTATTTGTACTTCGAGATCGAGACAAGTTCCTTCCTACCCTAACTCTTAGAGACTTGTATTTCTGTTCGTATTATTTCCTTCCTTATTTATTTTCGAGCTGTAAATTATGAGATTTATTTGTTGCTCTATATGATGGAATAATCCTTTTGAGCATTATTTTCTCGTTGCGATATTTTGTTACTATTAAAATTAGTTTACTTGCGAATTATATCCCTTATAAGCGTGGAACCAATTTCATTGCTATCGGGTCGATCTCATTAATTCGAGATGACTATTATTGTGATTCAGTGAAACTAATCTCATTTGTTCGAGATAGTTAAATTTATTTTTTTCAGTCGAATTTATTGTACAAATTCGACAATAATTATTGATTATCTTTATTTGGTTCATCTCTCGAATCGACAAATAAGAGTTAAAAATTAGAATCGTTAGAGTTGTCACTTGTTGATCAAGTGAAAAATATTCTATTTAACGTTCATCAATTATGAGTATTGTAAATATGCGAGTAGTACTATTTGTTCGGTACAACTCAAAACATTCCATTTTAAGACTATTCTCATTGTTTCGGGATAGTTGCCGTTATTGTCAAGGTTTGGCATTTTGATCGTGTCAACCAATAAAATATTATTATTGAGAAGTTACCTCAGTCCATTGTTCGGATTGGTGGAACAATTGAGTCAAACTGGCAGTCCGCCAGATTTATAAATATTTTCCTGGAAGAATTATCTCAAGTTATCTGTTCATCAAATATTCGGGAATTCTGTATTCTACTGGTCAATTTTGAGAAAGAGGCCCATTATAGAGAAAGTGAGACCTGTGTACCGTTATATCGACACGAGGATTTAGGCACTATGCTATCAGGGTTGAATTAATAACCCACTATGATGCTAGCATTCATACATATATATTATATTGGTGATATCGTATTGTAGCCGTGATTGGGCGAAGTGCGGTGTCATTGGAGAACGGTATTCCCGGTCGGATAGTGATCGCCCCACCGAGATACCGAGAGGTGGAAGACCTGTTTATTCTTACATCATAAGTCACCAGAGTTATATCAATTGAGTCTTTCGAGTATTCTGTTTCGAGATGAGTGTTGGGTCAATTCAGATTGTGATATCCGATTATTCATTAAATTTCGAGTCTTTCTTTCGGTAAATCTTATTATATTTATATACCGAGCAAGGAGAGAACTTGTTGAGCACCATAGTTGCTCATTCTTGCTTTACAACATTTTATTCAGCTGCCAAGATGGAAAGAGGCGAGACGTCAAGCCAGGGATCCAGAGGAAAGGAAAAAGCTCAAGGCTATAGTGACAAGAACTAGAATATCCAGCTGGAACCTTTACCTTTTTACTTTTGTGAATTTATGTAAGATATTATCCTAAGATGTAATATGTCGTATTGTAATATTGTGTGAAACCGATCTTGGATATGCGGAGTGGGACACTTATGCTCCGTTGTATTAAATATTTTGCTTTATTATTACGCCGACGTGTCAGAGCCTTAGTTATATTTTAGGTATCGTACGAGCCTAGAATATAACACGACGTGGGAATTTAAGATGTATAATATGACGTTGTGATTTTAGCACTAAGTGCCTTACACCGTTATATATATATATATTTATAGGCATATCTAGTCGATTGGGAACATGGTTGTGACCGAAACTTTTCGTACTCTTGTAGATGTCCACTTCTGGATCTGCTGACTTTCGTTCTGCTCGAGATAGACCTCCTACACCCTATCCTCATGGACCACTAGACCCTAGCTCAGGTTCAGACGTCTGATAAGATCGTACCGATGGACAGCGACTCAGAGGACTCTTCTATTCGGATTCTTACAACTTCTCCTCCACACGTGATAGACTTGGTAGACTCTCCTGACCAGGTCATTGAGATAGCTGATTCTCCTATGCTAGTGATTGACTTAGAGGCTCTTATTCCAGAGACTGAGCAGCCAGCTCAGATTCCAGCTTCTATTGAGACTCCAGAGACTATACTTCTATATACTCCTGAGATGTTCAGAGTTGAGACCCCAGTGCCCGAGATTACTGATCTGGTTGATGAGAGCCAGCTTTCACCCATCCACACTGAGGTGGTGCCTAGCTCAGCTGTTCCAGTTTCCAGAGTTGCTACACCTATTAGGGCTACAACTTTCCCAGATTTGGTTACTGCTCCTATCCCGATTTATACTTCGACTCCGACAGTCCCTACGATACCTGACTACATGTTCCCACGTATCAGCGACACTCCTGTTTTTGATACTGCTCCATCTGCACCCACTATACCTATTCCTGCTCTGACTAAGCCCACTGTGGCTACTGCTACTACTGCTGCTATGCCACCTATTTCCACTAAGTATGTTGGGGTGGCAGGAGAGATGGTCCCTTGGCACATTCACCATACCTTGTTTTAGCATTACCGATGGTTATGGTCTCGCTATGAGGAGATTTTTGCTACTAGGGATGGTATCCTTAGACCGTTGGCTGTTCCAGATCCTTTTGTTGTGCATCATGGAGGGAGTCTACTGGTTAGAGACGTCCCGATGGAGATCATGCATCAGATTGCTCTCACTGTTTTGACTGGACTACAGACTGACATTGTTGCCTTGCCATTATCCATTACCGGGCAAATTGATCAGGCCAGAGTTGCCACTATGATTTCAGATATCATCACAGAGTTCTATAGGAGGGTCGGTGAGATGTTCCCCCGCTGATGACATATATGCATGCTTGAGCATCCCCATCGTTTGGTTAGAATAACTAGTGGTGACCCACTTTCTGGATGGCATCACGTTAGAATGTTTTGTATTAGGGTGCACATATTCTCATGATCTATGTACTTGATGTAGTTGATTTTATGACCAGCATGTAGGGTAGTAATCCTTATTATCCCCACGATGTACTATATTCAAGTTTTCGGTCTGTATTATTATGGATGTATTCAGTATTATGACCTAGACTGTACCAGTATGGTACGTCTTCATTATTACATGTTCTGATCTGTTAGTAGTACTGCTGCCTTACTTTATTTATTAGAAAATTGTGTACTGTAGAGTATCATATGATATTGTTTCCCCATGTTACCCCGATATAGATGGCAACTTCTTTTCAGAAACTATGACTTAAAATGAATTTAACCAAAATTCGAGAACCAAAGATTAATAACGATTGAATTTTAGAATTTATAAGGTTTTCCCGAGAACCGCCATTTAAACTGAGATAGATTTTTATAGGTATCTGAACCCTTTTTATAACTAGGAATAAGAGTAATCGTTTATAAAGAGACTAGAGAAAATCACGATTTTGAGTATGATTTATTTGAGAAACCAAGAATTTGATCGAGTAATTATATATGAATGCCTATCATAACTGTGCCAGCTATGGTGTCGTATAACTGCATACCTGAGACATAACATACCCTATTGTTTTCGCTCTTATAGAAAAAGATGCCACCTAAAATAGGAAGACCCTCAAAGAATCTTCGTCCTCAACTTGAAGCAAATCAAGATTATGATGTTCCATCTCGGAACCCAGTCCAGAATCCAAACCCGGAACCAGAGCCCGCTCAGAATCCCAACCCGATGAACCTACTTATGAACTTTCTTCTTCAACATGCTCAGAACCCTCAGCCTCAACAGAACCAACATCCAGTAGGAGGAAATCCACCTCCAACTCAACTGACTCAAGCTACAGTGAGTTTCAAATCATTCAAATCTTTGAATCCACCTGAGTTTAAAGGTACCCACTAACCCAGTGGAGGCTAGAATCTGGTTACGAGAGATAGAAAAGACTTTTGAGATTGTGGGAGTGGAAGAAGACAAGAAGACAGTGTTTGCAGCGTATATGTTAAAAGGTGAGGCCAACTACTGGTGGGAAGCGAAAAGACCTATAGAAAGTAATGCGGTTATACCGTGGGCCAGATTTACAAAATTGTTCCTAGAAAGATATTTTCCCAAGTATCTGGAGAACCAGAAGGAGATTAAGTTTTTAAAACTGAAGCAAGGGACGATGACTGTTGCAGACTACGAGGCCAAGTTTACAGAACTCTCGAGGTTTGTACCCTATCATGTAGACACTGAGAAGAAGAGAGCAAAGCGTTTCCAACAAAGATTGAAGCCCTGGATACAGAATCGAGTTGTAGTGTTCGAGATCACCAATTATGCAACCTTAGTTCAGAAAGCAGCTATAGTGGAAAGTGGAAGTGAACTGTACCCGAAGGATGGACAGAAGAAGAAGTTTCAGAGCAGCGGAAGTAACGTTTGTCATGAGGTTTTCTCTCACACCTTCCTTATGATCTATAATATTTAATTATTATGATTCACAACTGAATGACTCATGTTAAGGGGGTTCAATTTCAGTTACAAACTCGTACTTACGGTTTCAAACGACTTGTACTAAATCGGCCATAACTCCTAAACCGTAAGTCTAAATGCTTCGATTTTCGCGCCAAAACGATCTATGACTCGAGATCTACAAGGGCAGATCATATACTTGTCAAGATCAGTGACCTATAGCAACTGTTATGCATGGTTCTTTAAGGTCTAATGAAATTTCGGCATTATGATGGCTATAAATCGAACATTTCCAAATTTATCACACATAACCAAGCCACGTAGGGCATACCATACATCTTAACAAGTCCAAGAACATCTCACTCCACCATCATATTCATGATATTACTTAGATCACTCCACCATCATATTCATCATATTACTTAGATCACTCCACCATCATATTCATCATAACACTACAAAATAAAAGGCCTACGGCAACACCAAAAAAATGTTGCCGTAGGCCCGAAATATGTTGCCTTAGGCCCAAAAAACCCCAAAGGCAACATTTTCCTTGTGTTGCTATTTTGGCCGTTGCCTTCGGTGTCAAATGCAACATTCTACTCCTCTAAGGCAACATCAGTTTTCTGTTGGCGTGGACTAGCTATGGCAACAATATATCAATTTTTAGCAACATTATATTATGTTGCCTTTGGCTTAAATATTTTGCAAAAAAGTGGGGCCCACAGTGGGGCCGACTGTGGGGTCTACTGTGGGGACCATTGTGGGCCCACTGTGGGGCCCACTGCAAGGACTGCCCACTGTAGGAACCACTGTGGGGCCCACTTTTATGGCAACACAAATTTTAGCTACAACAACATTTTGCTAGAAACATTTGTTAAGATTATTTTTACTTTTTGCAAACATATTATAGCCTCATTGGCAACACTTTTCTATTTTAAACAAATAGGTAGTTTGAAAATATTCATTCCCATAACCAAATGAACATAACAGACATTCATTACCATCATAATAATCCATACAGATTCAATATTATAGTCAACCAACAACAAAATCCAGAGAAAAGGCATAAAATCCGGTGCCACCAGTCATAAAACTACAATCTTAATTACTAAGTACTGAAGTCTAACATAATAACAAAAGACGATGTAAAACATAATATATGGCATTAAGAGCTGGTGCCACGAGTCATTGGAGTACCACCTTCATTTCCACTCGAGATTGTCGCACAAATCTCGCCAAAATCAACTTTCATGTTTTCCTATACCTTTTGTTCACTTGTGCATCCATTTCTGCATGCAATTTCATGTTCACTTTGACCTCGACTTCTTCAACCAATATTTCCCTTATCTTGCATGTCAGGTCCTGTACATAGGTATCTTTTGGAGCTTGAGTAGGAATTTTTGATGGATTCGTAAATCTCCCTATGAGCCATGTCGAACAGTGTGATTTTCCATCAGTAATTAATTCATCAACACCCTCTCCTGATCCCTCTCCTGATGTGTTGAGATGCTTTTTAATATTTTTCTACAAAATTAAGATACAACAGTGATTTATCAACAATTCATCAACTGTGAAAATAAAATGATTTATCTATTACAGGTGATTTAATTGCAGGATTTAAATGCTTACAATTCTGTAATTCATTATTGCAGGATCAGTCTTATAGGTGCACCCCTCTCTTCGCTTACGAGTTTTAATAAAAATCCTTCCTCTTGACAGTACTTCACCCTCAATTGGCCTCTTTTTTTTCTACAAAAGTGAACAAACAAGACATCACTGATATAGTTGCTACTTTAGCAACAGTATGACTAATATAACAGAAGTCAGATATTGCGGATATAAAAAATCTTAAGATTCTAGAGGAAGTAACCAACACTATCAACTCGATCAAGATTATTCTAAAATTTTTTATACGTTGATTAATTAACAGACATCAGGTTAGAGAGTATGTATGAACAAAATACTTGTAATTAAATTCATCTTTAATTGCATGATTTATATAAAAAGAATAAAAGACTACGGGAATTTACCATTTTGTGCTTTAGTTGTGAAAAAGGTCTAGGGCCAGCGGTATGTGTGTCTGTGACTTTACTGCGAGCCATAACATTTTTCTTGGCCCTTTCCTAAAAAACACATGACAAATAATTCGTATTTTTTTCATCTCAATTAATGTGAACAACAAGAATGCTTAGAGCTTGTAATTTACACATTTACCTGAATACTGTCATCTCCCCAATACTCCAACGGTGACTTGAAAGTCTCGAGTGGGACATCATCAAGCCTATTTTCTAGCCTAGCCGCATCTTTAGGGTAAGGGGTATAATGATCCCTCTTCAAGCGACTCTTGCGCCCCCTCCAAGATTCTTGACACTACTACAAAAAGTAGAATAGACATCGCCCCTTTTACATCGGTTCACGATGTCCCCGATGTAAAAACTATCAATGACATCGGTCGGAAAAAAACTGATGTCTTTAATATATTATGAAATCACATTACCAGCCAACCGATGTCATTGACATTTCATTGAAAAATCAATGACATCGGTCAGGGAAACAACCGATGTCTTTGATATCAATGACATCGGTCAGGGAAACAACCGATGCCTAAAGTAGCTTAAAAAAAATTCAGCCCGCGCGCCCAGCCAAAATTTTATTTCCCCCCTTGGCAAATATTTTAGTTTCCCCCTTTATTTCCCCCCTTAGCCAGTTTTTTAATTCCCCCCCTTTTTTGTGTAAACTCTCCTCAGACAAAAACACTACTACTCGGACAAATTAAAACAAATTAACACACTCTCTTTTCTCTCCTCTCTCTGGCGACTCGACGGCGCTCTCTCTCGACGGCCACCCTCTCACCTCACCTCTCTCGACAGCCACCCCCCCCTCTCTCTCTCTCCCCGTTCTCTCTCCCTCTCTCTCTCTCTTTCACTCTCTTAACCCTAATTTCTAAAACTGTGCCTAATCTCTCAGTTTGTGTTAATTGGTCAATTCACTTCACAAATCCATTTGTTTACTGCTTAAAATCTTGAATCGGTAAGTAAGTAAGCTTGCATTCAACTGTAAACTCGAATTATTACTTTGATTTTACCTGTTCTAAATTGGGGATTTTTGTGTTCGAGTTCTTAATTTCTAATTAGTTTTTTCTTTGTTCTTATTAATGCAGGAGCAACATTTTAAAGCTTGAATCGGTCAGTAAACTTGCATGTGTATGTAAACTCAAATTACTTTGATTTTCAGTTCTAAATTGGGGATTTTTGGGTTTGGAAATTTAATTTTCTAATTAGTTTGTTCTTTGTTCTTATTAATTCAGGAACAACATTTAAAAGGAGAATTTGTTTGGGTAAGAATCATAGACCCAAAAATTTTATTAATTTCTTTATATTTTTAGTTACTAATTTTTTGAATATGTCTGTTTTTTTAGAGAGGATCGAGGAAGAACTTGTTTGGGTAGTGCTCTAAAGCTCAAATTCGTAAGTGTTTATATATGTTTGAATGTTTATTTATTTTTTATTTTGTGTTAAATCTAACAATCACATGCATGTGTTCTTTGTATAACATTCGGAGTCGGAGTCTACATATGTTCGTTAGGAGTCGGAGTCTACATATGTATAAATTGATGTGTTAAATTTTATGGCTGCATATGTTGTTTTAATATTTGTTTCATTTATGTTTATTGTGAAAATAAATCTGCTTATTGAATTTAAATAATATGCTTAAGTTCAATCATTTATTATTCATTTGTGAAAATAATCATATGTTTGTAATCGTTGCTTTTTCACTTGCTCTGTTGTTTACTAGAACTGAATAGTGTATATGATAGTATATATACTTTCTCTGGTCGCCTGTTTGCTAAGTACATATGTGAATTATAGAAATCGTATACCTTCGTGCCCATTTAAATGTTAATGACATGTTGCCATTTAGTATTAATTTACATAGCACTTGTGTGCATTACAACTTAATTATAATATATAATATAAATAATAAATATGCTTATTGAATATAAATAAACCGTTATTCATTTGATATTTGATATTTAGAATGATAATCTGGTAGGTTGTACGTGTCTCCTCCTATATGGACAAGTCATGGATTTTTGCAGATAGGGATTCATTAGAGTATGAAATCGGGGTTGAAAAGTTTTTGATGTATGCCGAAGAAAATTGTAAAGATCCTAAGAGAATACCTTGTCCATGTGCACGCTGCGTCAATTTTAAAAAATTCTCTATCAAAATTATTAGGGGTCATCTGTACGAAAAGGGTTTTAGTTTGGGGTATGTTGATTGGATTTGGCATGGAGCTAAGTCTAGGTCATCTGTTGGTAGCACATTTCCGGCTTCTAATCAGGAGAATATTTCTGCGTCACAACCATTACAAGTCGGTGATGTACAGGATGTTTGTAAAGCAGCATATAATAATAATAATAATAATTGGGGTGATGATTTTGATAAAGATTCAGATGAGTTCAAAAGGTTTTTGGCCGATGCTGAACAACCTTTGTATGAGGGTGGTGAGTGCACTAAATTAGATTCATTGTTGAAATTACATAATTGGAAAGCAAGATTTGGTATAAGTGATAGTGCCTATACAGATTTACTCTCTTCTGTTGGCTCTTTACTTCCTAAAGATCATGTCTTGCCAAGTAATTCATACGCAGCCAAGAAAACCCTATCTGATTTAGGCCTAGAATATATAAAATTTCATGCATGTCCAAATGACTGCATTCTATATAGGGGTGTGAATGCTGATGCTTCTGATTGTCCGAAGTGCCACAAATCTCGTTGGAAATTAGGAAAGGATGGTAAACCGAGGGTTAACATTCCGGCCAAAGTAATGTGGTATTTTCCAATCATTCCTAGATTTAAGCGGATGTTTAAATCTGCTTCTACTGCTGCACTAATGACTTGGCATGCTAACCAAAGAAGTCAAGATGGCCATATGCGCCATCCAGCCGACTCTCCTTCATGGCGGAATATCGATTATAGGTGGCCAACCTTCGGTAGTGAGCCAAGAAACATTCGGTTAGGTCTGGCCGCAGATGGTATAAACCCACATACTAATAGCTTAAGCAATAGGTATAGCTGTTGGCCAGTAGTATTGTCAACTTATAATCTTCCTCCTTGGTTATGCATGAAGAGGAAGTTTATGATGTTGACGATATTAGTTTCTGGTCCACATGAGCCAGGTAATAACATTGACGTGTTTTTACAACCGTTAATTGATGATTTGAAGAAGCTTTGGGAAGAAGGTGAACCAAATGCGTACGATGCTAGTACTAAATCTTTTTTCACTTTAAGGGCAATATTAATGTGGACGATAAATGACTTCCCGGCATATGGGAATTTGTCTGGATGCGTCAATAAGGGTTATATGGCTTGTCCAGTGTGTGGTGATAATACCGTAGCTAAATATTTACCTCATAGCAGAAAAATGTGTTACCAAGGTCATCGTCGCTATTTGCCTAGGCATCATCCTTATAGGAGGCAAAAGGCAGCTTTTAATGGTGAACAAGAGTTTGGACAAGCGTGTCAACCCCTTTCCGGAGAAGAGGTTTTAATGCTGCAGGAGGAAATAAATTTTACTTTTGGAAATGAAGTAAAGAAGTCAAAGAAGGTGGACTGTGCATGGAAGAAAAAGTCAATTTTTTTTGAGCTGGAATATTGGAAATTTCATCATGTTCGTCACTGCCTCGATGTTATGCACATCGAGAAAAATGTCTGTGATAGTTTGATTGGGACACTACTAAATTTAAAGTATAAGACTAAAGACAGTGAGGCATCCCGTAATGATATGGTTGAAATGGGCATCAGAAAAGATTTGGCTCCACAAAATGTCGGGAAAAAAAAAACCTACCTTCCCCCTTCATGTTTTACTCTTTCAACGGCAGAAAAAAGAAAACTGTTATCATCACTCTCTTCAATGAAACTTCCTTATGGGCATTCATCGAACATTAAAAATTGTGTATCGATGTCCGATTTAAAGTTGTTTGGGTTGAAGTCCCACGACTGTCATGTACTCCTTCAACAGTTGCTCCCAGTTGCAATTCGTTCCATTCTCCCAAAAAATGTTAGGGTCAGCATTATAAGGTTGTGTTTCTTTTTCAACTCGTTGTGCAACAAAGTTGTAGATGTATCAAAATTGGATAAGTTGCAGTCAGATATAGTATTAACCTTGTGCGAGTTGGAAAAGATATTCCCTCCCTCATTTTTTGATGTAATGATACATCTCACAGTCCACTTGGTTAGGGAATTGCGTTTGTGTGGACCAGTTTTTTATAGATGGATGTATCCATTTGAACGGTTCAATAAAGTGTTGAAAACTTATGTGCGTAATCGTTATCGTCCGGAAGGTTGTATAGCCGAAAGTTATCTAGGGGAAGAATCTGTAGAATTTTGCACAGAGTTTGTTCGGCGTAGTTGCAAAACTGCAGGTCTTTCGACGGAACAAGGTGATCTTTCTGGTCCATTATCTGCAGCTGTAATGAAGTCGGTGGAAGAAAAAGAGCGAGACGAGGCTCATCTACATGTTCTTCTAAACAACCCTGAAGTGTATCCGTACGTTATGTAAGTTAAATTAATTATAGTTTTTACCATTTATCTACTTTTATCAAGTATGTAGTTAGTTTCTAAATTAATATATGTATTTTGCAAGGATGCACAAGGATTTTCTAGAAAGAACTTACCGAGGGAAAAAGAAGACTGTGCAGTGGCTGATTGGAGAGCACAATCGGCAATTTGCTAATTGGTTTGAAAAAAAAGTTAGTGAAATGATATGCAATGGCGAAGCTGTTTCAGAAACGATAAGATGGTTGGCTGGCAAACCGTCTTTCTCTGTTTTGACTTATGAAGGTTTTGTCATTGATGGGGTCCGATACTTCACAAAAGAGCGAGATGATGAAAGGGCTGTTCAAAACAGCGGTGTCGCTGTAGTTGCTAAGACGGTCCAAGTGTCTAGTGCCAAGGATTTAAATCCTGTGGAGAGTGATATGACATTTTATGGCATGATTGAAGAAATATGGGAGCTGGATTATCATGCATTCAAAGCCCCATTGTTCTTGTGTAAATGGGCAGATAGCGACAGAGGCGTCAAGGTGGATGATCTTGGCTTCACACTTGTTGACTTCAGTCGACAAGGTTATAAAAATGATAAATATGTGTCCGTTGACCAAGTGAAGCAAGTTTTCTATGTCAAAGATCCCGTTGATGCTGCCTGGTCAGTTGTATTAACCTCCACGACTCGAGATTATCACGAGTTGTATAACGATGAGGATTTAGGAGACACGACATTGGAAAATCCTCCATTCTGCTCTGAAATCCCCATAGTCAATGTTGTTGATGATGAAGAGGACCCTAGTGCTGGCAATCAAAGAAATGATGTTGAGGGAATTTGGATTAAAAAATGACAGATATTATCTATATATAGTATCTCTATATTTTGTTTCGTTCCTTTCCATATTTGGTGTGTAATTGTAATGACTTGAAAAGTAATATTATTTTGTGTCGCACTTATTACCTTGTTTAATGTGAAGCCCTCATGTAGTCTTGTAAAATCTCTATATTTTTGTACAATGGCCTGATGCTTCATATATAGTAAGATTTGATCATTGTTCCCTGAATTAGGTACAAATTTACAGTCATGCATATTTTTCACTTGTTTTTTCAATCACATTATATGTTCCCTTTATATGTTCCCTGAATTATCCACTTGTTTCATCATTTCAGGAATTTGCACAATTGAAGGCGAAATGGCAAAAAAGCAGAAAAAATCTAAAGTACTATCGGAAAAGGGCAATAACAGTAATGAAAATGAGAAGCAACTGGAGGTGAAAGTTTTGACACCTGAACCAGCAATATCTACACAAGCTACAGACCCCCCCCAAGAAACAAGTACTAGTATGGAATCAAAAAAACAGAAGTCTGGAGTAGTGAGAGGTGTTTGTGCTATGCACAAAGTGGTGATAAAGAAAGCCAAAGGTAAAAAGTTGAAAATCAGGTTCGATAAAAAAGGAAGGCCAATTGGAGATAATAGGCATGTCTTGGCGTCGTATGTAGGCATGAGTGCTAGAAATTTGGTGCCAATCGATGTCCCATCTTGGCCGAAAGTGGACCCAGAATTAAAAGCAAAGCTATGGGATGATATTGAGGTACAAACAAATCCTGTTTTTTTATCCCCCATATCATGTCTTTAACCTTGTAGTCAATTGGTATTAACATGATTCTCCTTAATTAGGATACATTCAAAGTGGCTCCGGAAAGTAAGAAGTCAATTCTACAGTCGGCAGGTGTAAAGTGGAGACAATTCAAAACTAAATTAAACAAAGAGTTTGTAAAGCCATATCTTGGACAGAAGAAAAAGCTGATGAAGCCTCCAAAAAAGTATGCATTTGTTGGTAAGGAGGCTTGGAAGGGATTTGTTGCAGCGAGGACCAGTAATGATTTTGGGGTCTGTTTTACATGTTTTAAATATATAATATATATGTTTATATATATATATATATATATTTTTTGTAAACTATTAGGCTAAACCTCTGTGATTCATATGATTACATTAATAAAAAAAATTAATATTATTTGTATGCAGGTACTTAGTCAAAAACAAAGTAAGAGAGTGAGGAAGCGAAAATATCCGCACAGATCATCGAGGAAAGGATATGTTGGTTTAGAAGAAGAAGAAGTATGACTTAATTTTTTTTTTTGTAATTTTTATTTGTGTTGAATGTCTTGTAATGTTCCATTATTTGTTTGAACAGGTAAAAGCAGGGCGTCTGGAGCCTGAAGAAATACCTGATCGAGCAATTATGTGGAAAATTGCCCGTATGCCACCGCTGGGCGAAGAGATTGATGAAGAGCTGGCAGAGAGATTTAACAGAATTGTAAGTTTTTAATCTTTTCACTTTTTATTTGTAAAATACTCTGTATAATTAATGGACTTTTTATTATACTCTGTATTAATTTTAGTTTTTTTTTACTAGGATGATTTGATGGAAAAGAAGCAAAAGGGTGAATTCAAGCCATCTGGAAGCGAAGATGTGCTTTCTGTAGCACTGGAAACTCCTGAGCATTCAGGTAGGGTTCGGGGAGTTGGAAGCTTTGTAACTCCATCAACCTACTTCAATATGCCAAAAGAGAAAAAGACCAGAATTACAAAAGCTGAGTTTGAGAAAACAAAGAAGGAGTTTATGTCGCAGATTGCCGAGCTGAAGGCTGAGCTGAGGTCGGTGGTGACTGGTACATCCAATCATCACTCACCGATTTTCTCTGACAAATCAAGTTGTCCAGATGAAAAAGGAGAAATAGAACAGCTTGATGAAGAAAAGAAAAAAAAGTGTAAACCTAAATCTGCAAAACTATTGGTGGTGAACGAGGAGAAGGATTACGAGAATGACGATTGTGTTGCTATTGGTCCTGTTGACCCTTCTTCGCATGGAAATAAGGTAAAAATTAGTGTATACATGGATGTCTCTCAATGTTGTTTATTTTGTGGATGTCTCGCAATACTTATTAATTGACCTTTACTTGTAAATTTAGAGTCCGCAACAATGTGAGTTGGCAGTGGACAACATTGAGAACAAGGTAGCATTTGGTATGGTTTTCTCCGAGGGAGACATGTGTAACTCAGTACATGGAGTGCCTCTGCAACCGGGACATGCTCGTGTCTCAGTGGACGGAAGCATTAAGGAAGACGCCTTGGTTCCAGTTCCTGTACCTGGTGAAATAGAGACGGTTCGCCAAGCTGTTGGCTCTCTTTTAGCATGGCCTAAAGACTTGATCATCTGCACTAATGTAAGTACTGTTATGGTTTGACGGAATTGCATCTACTTGTTATCATTTCTTTACTTTTTGTGTTTCTTAACCCATTGTTCATGTGTAGAAAATTCAAAAGAAAGTAGTGAATAAGGCAAGGAAGGGTGATAATGAGCTGAATGAGTTTCAGAAAGTGTATACGAAGATGAAGACTGTCAAGCCAAATAAAAATGTGCCTCGACAGTTCATGTTGCTGCATATGCATGCGGTAACAATTTTGAAACAAAATTCAGAGTCCATTCAGATTCCATGTGATGCTGAGGTGTTTGGTAGGGACAAAACTATATTTTTATTGGATGAGAATGTAATTGCGCTGTTGGAGTTTAATATGATTGGCCAGGCTATAATATCGACATATATGGCGTAAGTTCTTTCCTCTTTTCTGAATCGTTTATCATATTTTCTATATTTCTGTAAGGATATTTTTATGCCAAATGTATTATAAATATATGTAGGTATTTGCATACCGAGGTTCTCAAGAAAAAAGAAACGGACATGTATGCATTTATTGATCCATCAGCCTCACATAAACTCAATGATAATTTTGAAGCTTATGTTGTTGAAAGGTTGAAATCTGGACCTTCTCGCATATTCCTCATGCCTCATAACCAAAAGTAAGTAAATTGTTTATATGTAGTTAATTAAGACTTATTATAATATATAGTTGGATCTGTTCGTATTTATTTCAAATTCTCATGACTTTGATTTATTTATAATTAAAACAGTTATCATTGGATTTTGATCATGATTTGGGAATCTGAAATTTTCATTCTCAATCCATTGGCACACCCGCCACATTTTCCAGAACTAGAAGAATCCTTAGTGCGGTAATTATATTTCTACATTTCGATAACTATAATGTAGCTTTCATTCTCAATTTATTGAGGTTGTAGTGAGATCTCTCGGGTTTGACACTGCTATACTAATTTTCTTCCACAGAGCAGTTAGATCTTATAATGCTCAAACAGGACGGGCCCTCAAAAAACCCATAGTTAAAAATCTTGCTGTAAGTGTTTTGCACACTTTGTTTTTAGTAAGTTCTTGCTGTTAATTTGTTTTCTTTAGCGACTAATCGGTACTTAACTTATTATTATAGGGATGCCCTAAACAACCGGGTGGTACTGAATGCGGTTATGTTGTCATGCGTTATATGAAAGATATTTTCGAAGACAAGGAAATGAAATACATTGCAAAGGTATATATGCTTTAATTTATGGGTTGACTCAGTTTGTACCAGTTTAGCATATTGAGTTGTACTTTAAAACCAGCCATATTATTTTATATATTGCTAAGGTATATATATGCTTGGTTTCTGTGTGAACAGTGGGCACCTAGGAGTCGCAAGTCTTACACAAGGGAGGAGCTTGATGACGTGCGTCTCGAGGCTCTTGGATACATCCAAAGATTCGTGTACTAGCTAGCTCTATGCCTTTATTTTATTTCATCATGTGAACCTCCTGAACCTTTGTTTTGTCAATTTAGTTTTTGTGGATTGGGCGGGGTTATATATATGTGGAAGCTGTTGGTCGATTATGGATGAAATGTAGGGAGTTCATGTGGATTAAATAGTTAATTTGTAAGGATCGAGTAGTACGTACCGGTATTGTCATTTGAATGATGAAATGACATTTTGACTTTGGTAATCAATATTTTGAGAACCATTATTGGTTGTTTTTCATTTTGGAATGTTTTGGTTGCATATTATTTTTTTGTTTTGGCTAGTATTGTTATAACACTAACACATCAGTTGAACTCAATGAAACCAATGTTTATAATAAACAGAAACATCATTATTACAAAACAAACTGATGTAATTGACATACAGTACCATCATTATTACAAAACAAACTGATGTAATTGACACAAAGTAACATCATTATTACTAAACAAATTGATGTAATTAACACACAGTAACATCATTAACACCAAACAAACTGATGTAATTTAAGCAAACTGGTGCCACATTGTTGATGCTTTTAACATCGGTGACTAACTAATGTTAATATAAAAGAAACACATCGGTTATATTCCATAAAATGATGTCTAAAGTACTTTTTGACATCGGTTCGTTTTTGGTAACCGATGTTACAGATAGTAGCTAACATCAGTCAGGTTCCTGTAAACGATGTGATAGATACTCTTTGACATCGGTTTAAAACCGATGTGAAAGGGGTTGGACCTTTCTCTACACCCACAAAGACATCGGTTGCAAAATGGCCAGACATCGGTTTTTAGCCGATGTCTATTGACCTGTTTGTAGTAGTGTGAATTGACTTCAACACGTAGGTTCTCAATTCCTCAGGAATGATATAATGTTGCTTAAAATAAATCAAAAAAAAATGGATTAAATCAATTCCTAGTCAACTTAGCCAACGGCGTAGCTATCTTTGAAAAATCTTGGACAAATCTCCGATAATAACCAGCCAATCCTAAGAAACTTCTCACTTCAGTAGGAGTCCTTGGTCTACTCTAATCCACTATAGCTTCAATCTTCGCAGGGTCCACCCTAATTCCTTCTTTACTAATCACATGTCCTAAAAATTGAACTTCTTGCAACCAAAATTCACACTTAGAAAACTTTGCGTATAATCTTTCCTTCCTTAAGGTTTCTAATGTGATCCTCAGATGTTCGACATGTTCTTCAGGAGTTCTCAAATATATAAGGATGTCATCAATAAATACAATTATAAATTTATCTAAATATCTCATGAACGCTCTATTCATTAAATCCATAAACATAGTTGGTTCATTCGTTAATCCAAAAGCCATCACTAGAAACTCATAATGTCCATATCTGGTACGGAAAGCAGTCTTCGGAATATCCTCGGGCTTGATTTTCAACTGGTGGTAACCTGATCTCAAATCAATCTTAGAAAATTAAGAAGCATCCTTTAGTTGGTCAAACAGATCATCAATCTTTGGTAGTGGATACTTGTTCTTAATAGTCAATTTGTTGAGTTCTCTATAATCAATACACAATCTCATACTTCCATACTTCTTTTTAACAAACAACACTAGCGCTCCCCACGGGGACACACTCGACCTTATAACTCCTTTATCCAATAAATCTTGTAATTGAGTCGCTAACTCGTTCATCTCAGCAGGTGCCATTCCATAAGGTGCTTTAGATACATGCTCGGTTTCGGGTGCTAAATCAATTAGAAATTCTACTTCTCTATCTGGAAGTAATCCGGGCAACTCATCTGGAAATACGTTAGAAAATTCAATCACAACGGGAATATCTTCCATCCTAGGGACTTGTTTCTCCAAATCAACTACGTGTGCTAAATTAGCTTCACAACCTTGTCTTAACAACCGCTTCGCTTGCATGAACGTCATAAATTTCTTATCTTGCTGTTGCCCTTGAAATACTACCTCACTACCATCTTCAGCATGCAACTTAACTTATTTCTTTCTACACTCAATTTGCTCATCGTACTCAGTCAACCAATCCATTCCTAGAATAACGTCAAACTCTCCCAACTTAAAAGGTAATTGATCTGCATAGAAAAGATATCCTCCGATCTCTATACTACAAATAGGACACTCTCGATTTACCAAAACCTTATCCTGGCTAGCCACTTCTACTACTAATGCCTTTTTCTAATAGACGAATCTCACAGTGCAATTTATCAAGAAATCTTTCAGATATAAATGACTTAGTAGCTCCAGAATCAATCAAAACTTTAACTTCAAAATATTTGACAGGAAGCGTACCTGCAACCACATCTGCATCATGAACAACTTCTTTGACAGACATGTTAAAAGTAAGAGCTCTGGGTTAAGGTGCTTAATACGGTGCTTGTTGCGATATCAGTGGTGCGGTGATTCTTAAAACATTAGAAGTATGAATAGGCTCCTTGCAGTTACGAACAATATGTCAAACCTTTCCACATTTATAATAAGTCATTCCTATTGGCTTCACTCCTGGACACTCGTGAGCATAATTTCCCTTCTTTTGACACTTATAACAAAGAATGTTAGGCTTATTGCAAATACCCGGGTGCTTCTTTCCACAAATCTTGCAGTCTTGAGTACGGGTCTCGCTACAGCTTGAAGGTTCACTCCTTGAAGTCTACGTTCTTGTCCTCCATTACCACTTCGGAATCCTTCAAAATTCCTATTCCTTCCTTTCTGATTTCCAAACCTTCCCTTATTCTAAAAACTTCTTTGACCTTCTGTCTCTTGACTCTTTTCCACTTTTTCAAATTTTCTCTTCTTACAAGCCTTCTCTTTCCAGTTCAAATCACTTTCTCCTTCAATAATCATGGCTTTCTGCACAACAGCCGTATAAGTCCTTAACTCAAATGCCGCCACTCTACTTCTCATCCAAGGCTTCAATTCATGCTGAAACTTTTTCGCTTTACTAGCTTCATTCCCTACATACTGGGGTGCAAATCTATACAACTCTATGAACTTGGCTTCATACTCAGCCACGGTCATACCTTCTTGCTTTAACTCCAAAAATTGAACTTCTAATTGGTCCTGAAGATATCCTGGTAACTACTTCTCATTAAACAACTCTATAAATCTTAGTCAATTAATCACTTCTCCGTCTGTAGCCTTCACTGACTACCACCAAAAGTTGGCCTCCAATCTCAAATAGAAACTTGCAAATTCCGCCTTCTTATCTTCTTCAATCCTAACTAACGTAAAAGATTTCTCGATATCCATCAACTATGATTTAGCTTCGACAGGGTTCAAGGTACCTTTAAACTCAGGTGGGTGAACAGCTTGAAAAGATTTGAAAGTTTTAGCAGGTTGGGCAGCTTGGTGCTGTTGGTGTTGAACAAAGGCAGCAGTTTGTTTTTGTAGTAGTTAAAACATTTGGGCCATTGTAGGGTTATCTTGATTCTATTGATCTTGGTTTTCGGTATTATTGGTTTGACGGGTTCTTCTAGGAGGCATCTTTCTGATAAGAAAATAAACAATCGATAAACAACATGCAGGTTTATATGAAAGAAAATAGGTTTCAACCGTCTGATACCAATAGACAATCGATTCAATTAAAACAATATAACATGGGTAATGTTTAAAGTAAAGCAACAAGGTTTATATGAACAGGTCAATAAGTATGGAAATACGGTATGTAAAAATAGTATGTAAAAGCGATAAGTAAAGCAGTGGACACAGGGATATACGAAATAAACATACATATCTAATGACGAAACGATTTAACAACATCAAAAGTTAAGGGTATTCTAACCCTTCTACAACCGGAGCTGAAATACATAAATATAAAAACAACAACTATCCATCTACAAGCAAAAAGGAAATCTGGGAAAATATCCTATGTTGGCCTCTACCAAATGTCCCACTCATAAGTCATTTCCACAACAGCAGTCTACACGGGAACCTCGAGTCTCGCGAAGCTCACACAACGTCCAGCAAATCATGCACGAAATTCTACGGGCCTCGGCTAGTATATCATGTGTGATGGGGTTCCGGTGTAAACGGTGCCTAACAGTATCCTCCAACATCTTGATACATCCCATCCAATCAATAGTAGTCACGTCTACTCAAAGTTGTGCCCCCACTTTCATTTTCTCGATAAACTCCTTCAGCTCTGCATTCTAGCCTACCAAACTCTCGCACTTGCGAACCATATCCTCAAAGGTACACTCGGGTATAGGCTCGGGAACCGAATTAGAACAGGAACAGGCCGTGCTCGGTGACAGATGGGATCACAACTGGTACTGGAATAGGAAAATGCATGGACTCGGTAACAGGCATAGACTCTATAACAGGGGGTACAAGGGTGTCGGCACAGGGCGGGGGACTCTCATCCACGGTGCCGGACATAACCTCAGTGTCAGACTCGACCTCCGCATTAGCATCAGACATAATGTTCGAAGGATCGGACTCCTCGGATGAGATATCGGAATCGGGAAGTAAAGGTGCATCATTGTCGAACTCCATCTCCTGTAGTAATAATATATATATACATGCAGAATATAAACGTTATGTTAGGTTAGTCCTATAAAATCTAACGCGATGGGAAGTACCTAAACCTATATCACTCCCTAACACTTATCAATCTCAAACCTAATTATTTCTACTCCTTTTATTAGTGATCCTAAATCCTAGATTATTTCATTGACCAAAAACCGTAGCTCTGATACCAACCTGTGACGCCCTCCCAATCTGGGGCCTAGATCGGAGAGTCACTAACACACTAGATACCAACAATCCAAAAATAATAAACATAAATATAACATGCTAACTGGCCCCAACTCTACTATCCAAGATCTTTCACAGGTAATGGTAAGAAACAAGCAATCCAACGTCTAACTACTTGTTATTACAAACCAAAATCGAATTATTATCATTACAGACCATGAATTCAAATTTCTTATACCAACTAGTTCTCACGACTAACTCCTAAACCAACTATTAAAATCTCCTAACTGAGCTGTTATTGCATCTACCTCGGGGGTTATCTCAAAACAAACCAACCCAGGGCCACGGTAAGTGCGCTTCCTCGCGGTTTGAATGGTACGAACCATGATTCTTATGCTACTATCAAAAGGGTTAGACAAAATAACAATGAGCCAATGCTCAACAAGTAACTAAAGATTTCAAACTGAAAACAATATATCAGGATATCGCAAGGGATGACAGTAGAACAAGATATGACATAAATATGCTGGAAACAGTAAAATCAATACTGGCATTTGGTAATGACAGGGTATCAACTGATAATCCGGATTGCAATAGTTAACTCAAAATTTTGTAAAGCAATTGACATTTCCAATGGTAAGCAAATTTCATTTCACAGTATATAAGATTAATCATTCACTTTATGAAAATTTATTGGAGGTTTTACTTCACACAAACAATACAGGTGATCAGCCCATGATGTCCCCATAACGAACACGGAGTTCCTCTGGACAATAATCCTTTCATTAGGATAGCTTGGGTTCCTAAGAGGCAGCACATTGGCCTATAAGGATGTTGGACTGGATAGACCAGAACTACACTAATATTACAAACAAATAGGCAGAACCGGCATTACCCGTTCGCACATGCCTCTCCAATCGTAAAGAATCTGTAGAAACCATTTTTATCGGAGTTCCTAACATTATATAAAATCATATTCTGAAAGCATTTAAAATTTAAAAAACCTTTTTAAATTTAGAAAACACTTGAATACTTAAGTCCTTTCAAAAATCATTATGTAACAGCCCCAGATCCAGGGTCGGGGATCTGGTCATCACGGTCTCGATTTCTATCCACAACATCAATATAAATTAACTTACAACCTTGTGACCCAAAACAATAACATAAAACACACCCGTTATAGTCCCAGAGATGAAATCAGAGTAACCAACAAATATTATTAATCACAAGTTTTGAGTTCTTACAACCCAAAGGAATTACAATTTAACTGTTACATACTCTTTGCAAGGTAAAAGCAAGACATCATCATATGTCATAAAGGAAGGGAATTGCAGGAAAAATATTGCAATCCCAGTTTGGAACATTTTTCAAACTCCTGCCAACCTGAAAGAAGTCTCTTCGATACGTGTTGCAGGGAATGCCCGTCAACCTGAAAGAAGTCTCTTCGATAAGTGTTGCAGGAAATTCCCAATTCGGGAGATGAACTAATACTGGAGTTATCACGCGCCAGCTATCCCACTCCCCGATGATCAGTTGGAGATGGTACAGCCCAATATAGTTTACTACTGGTAGAAGGAATAACTGACGGATTTACTTGTCTACCGCCCTTAATAGTAACTCTCTGGCAAACGGTTGGGCCTTGTGATGGACCGCGCGACTCAGCCTCTTATACACGACTCCTAGTTCGAATAAATCCATGACTCTGAAACGTAAAGTTCGTCCTACTTTCCCCAAGTGTAATACTCGTTGATAGGACTCCACAAAGTAGTCGTATCTAATTGGAAAAGAAGATTCACCAATATTTCCCAAGCTGTTTCATGTTAATGGATATAAACTTGTTCCATCATCTTGTCCCACAAATGTTACCTTAGTGAGCATTCTTTTCCACTGCTTAGCTGCATAAGAGGCAATGATAAACTATCATATCGACAAAAGAAGCAAACATACATCTAGATATTGTATATTAGTTTATCAAGAGGCAAGTACGACTAAACTACTACATATCCTGCTATATATTTCACATAACAAACAATTAATATAATAATCAACGAAAAACTCTATAATAAGGTAGCCTGCAGAATAATTACTTTTACGTTTACCATTTTTGATAACTTTAAAAATCTTATCTCCAGCCACAGGGCTAACCTGAAACATCAAATTATGTCCAACTTATCAAGTTTGTTATCTAATTACTGAATGAACCACGAATATATAACAACACTATACCACAGATGCTACAACTTCCGCTCATGAATGCACTATAGTTGATACCATATTACTGCATAAAATTTATGTGAACAAGTTAAAGTGCTTAAAAGTTAGGAAGGGAGGTTCCTGTATCCTCTTTAAAAGTTTTGCTTTTATTGCACTTCCAATATTTTCTGCACAATTATTATTATTGCATATCAATAGTTTTATTCTGTTGTGTTTTTAGGTATTATCAAGTCTGCAGCATTCACACTTTAGATGAACTTAGGAATATCAACAAGCACAATAAGGATGTACTCTATGAGGTAGATTCCTCTGTCCCAAGGTACATATGATTTTAATATTCGCAAGATCATTTACATGTCGATGACACAAACTTGACCAAAAAGAAAATAGAAATGACCCCAAGGCCAAAGTCGACAATTACAAAGCAGAGAGAGAATAGGGAAGAAGAAAACTAACATGTTGGGCAGTCTGAGAATGCTTGTGAACTTGACGAGCATCTTTTTTGCGTTTGCGGTAAAATTGATCAAGACGATAGCCATTACGCTTCCTGTGAAGCTCTATATACTAACATCTTTTTTGCTTTCTCACCATGACCCAAAAGAGCGTGAACATTGGGCTGTTAACCAACATTTGAGTTGCCGTAGCTCATAACTGCAAAGTACTTGGTACTATAGTCTATAAAATGGAGAAACCATACAAAATCAGATCAAAATCTTTAAACAAAAAGGATGCTTAGTATCATTTCAGCTACTTGTCCTGACATACAAGTCAAGAGTAAAAACAACTGAGCTACACGAATAATAAACAACGACAATTTAGGATAATGTCGTAGCTAATTCTCACTCACATTCAAAAGAGCATAAACAGTATTTGCAACCTCAGAAGCTTTAACAGTGATCCGATACGCAATATCACCCGATGAAACACCATTACCACTTTAAAAAACAATAAATCCCTCTCCAAAACTCTATCAAACACATGAACGCTAATCTTATACACATAATTCGAAGCAGCATCCCAAAAAAATGCTTGTTACCCGTAACTCGCAACAATAAGAACAAAAAACAACCCCCCAATCTTCAACCCCTCCTGTCTCAATCCATCCACACCTCCTCTACTCATCACAATATAGAATTCCCCAACCATACATATCAAAACAGAACAAAAACTGAAGAATACAAACAAAAATTACAAATAAAAGATACATGCATACAAAAGCAGACACAAAAATTAAATAATCACTTACTAATTGTAGATCACCCAATTTGAAGAATGAACCAAGCAACCCAATCTGTCAAAAGAAGTTATATTCAAAATCAAAAAATGAAATTTAAAAAGAAATTGGAAAAACACTTACTAATTCTAACTACTAATCTGAGAGAATCAACCGATTCAAGCTTTAGGGTTCATCCTTTTCGATTTAAGGCTTCGATTGAATTGAAAATCAGGTTTACCTTTTTTGATTTGGGGGTTTATTAAAAGTTAGGGTTTTATTTTAGGGGTTTATCTTTTCAGGGTTAGAAGCGTATTTTGAGGGAGGCAGGTGAGTGAGAAGTCGAGGGAGAAAGAGAGGGAGGTCGGGTGAGAGAGAGAGATGAATATTTTCGAGCTTAATTCAAAAATGATACAAGGCGGGTGAGAGAGACAGATAGAGAGGGTCGAGTGACAAAGAGAGAGATGAGTGAGAGAGAGATGAGGGTCAAGAGATGAGAGTAAGAGAGAGAGATGCGGGTCGAGTGAGGGAGTGAGAGAGAGAGAGATGAGTGTTTTGGGGAATATGTTCAGTTGGGCGGGCAAAAAAAATTATGGGAAATGTTTCTAAGGCGGGGAATAAAATTTCTGAGGGAGAAATGTTTTATTAGAAAGGGGGGAAAATGATAAGAGTGCATGTTTTTTATTTTTTAAAAATTCATTAAGACATCGGTCATTTTAGCAACTGATGTCCAGAATGATGTTTAACATCGCTTTTAAAATAACTAATGTTAAAAAATTCTTTAACATTAGTGGTTTTTTAAAGCGATGTAAAAAGTGTGATGTCTAATCCATTTTTTCTAGTAGTGTGGAAGTTTATCTAAATAAAGAACTTAACTCTGAAGAAAGTAAGGAGTTTAAGGGCATTGATGTCATTGAAGAAACCAAATCTAGAGATTCGCAGAAAGAGTCTGAGGATCGGTCGACAACCGCAACATCGCCATTTGAACGAACCTATGGCACCCAAATACTTAAATAAATATTTGAAGTTCCTAGAACACCTAATTAGCTAAATGCATATCTCTGCTTTTAGTGCTCTTGGTTTCCTGTATGTCTGTATCTTTCACGAATGTTTCCATCACAAGTTTACCTTTTATTTAAGATTCAAGCTTTTATAAGCCTTACGGATCATATGAATTAAGTTGATGAATTAACCAGAAACAAGTCTGATAGAGTCGCGCAATTTTCAACGGTATGAATCTTCTGAAATTGCTGTATTTGCAAGTAAAAATTTTGATGACCGGAAGCCTACAGTGAAGGAAGTAGCCTGAAGGAATTATGTTGAAGTCAAGGCTTGTTCAGCAACCATTTTCATTGAGCAAAATGAGTAGGAATCAAAAGTAAGAAAAATGATTCAAGCTGAAATTGAACATTCTGATATTGCAAAAGAGCTTTTCTATTCACTGCTAAATCGGAAGCGGGGGCTCCTGAAATGAACACTCGAGTTTATTCGTAAAGCCAATTGCTAGCAAGCCCGAAGTGGTCTCATACATGGATTTGCATATCAATAATGATGCAAGCGCTTTTAAAACTCCTAGTAGCACCTCCAACAACTTTTTTACTTGTAAAAAAATTAATATACTTAATTGACTCTTAACAATTTAATAAGTATATTTACAAATTTACTCCTATAACCTTTCTTAGGCCATTCTCTATTAATTTTTTATTATTTTTTTATACAAACATACAACCAATATCATTTATGATGAGCTCATCAAAAAGAGAAAAATAATAAAAATCATTTTAAAAAAAACTTAGGAGGGCGTATGTCATCAACAATGATGAAACAAATAAAGCTCCTAAAGTTATGAGGAAGGGTTAGGAGTTTGTTAGAGATCATTTCAAACTTACACTCTCCAAAAAATGATTAGGTATCCGTTTAAGAACTTTTTGGTGTTGCTCTAATTTACTACTATATTATTTTCATTGACTTTAGTTATATTTGAAAGTGCACACCTAGAGTATGTGTTATGACTTTCTAAGATTACTTTTATAATTACTGAAAATTATAACTGGCTGTTATTAAAATAGTCTGTATGTGTGCCAGAAGGAATTGGCTTACTAATTTGCTTACACAGATAAATATGGCTTGCTGAAATGTAAATATGCAATGTAGAATAGAATTATTACACAGTAAGCAATAAAGAACACACAAGAATTTTAGCCAGGTTCGACCCCTAATCCCCTATGATCTACGTCCTGGTCCCTTACCAACTTGGTAAGAGAATATATTATTGATCACAATATAATTCAATTACAAGAACAATTATATATCTCCCTATCTCTCAGTCACTAATAATGGCTTGCTGAATTGCTGTTCCAGATCCCTGCTCTCTAAGAACTATACTTCCTAAGTATAATCTTCTCTATCACTAAATCCCAGAACCCTAATTCCCTTAGCGAACTATCCAACAACTAAAGCTTACAGCTTGAACAATAAAATCGAATGAAAGAGATTAAAACTCAAATCTATAGACTCTGTAATATGTATATCAATATATTATATATAGAGCTCAGGAGAATCGTTTGTATATATCAATGAAAGCACTGAGTTGTAGTGTTCTTAGAAAACATTTGAACATCCTTTTATAGCTTGCAATTCTAAATTTCAAATCCCAACAACATCTTGCAACGTTCAAGGAATTCAATTCCAACATTCAAGTTTGTTAGAGTAATTTAATCGTAGAGACTGCATAAAGTTTTACTGGAAAGCAACGTTCAGAAAACTCTTTTAAAGATATAGGAGTCGTTTATAGAAAGGAAGGATTTTATGAAAATCTACCCCTATAATTAATTAAAAATATTTTGCTTGATTAAAACGTTTGTTATTGAGCTCTGATATATATTATATGTGATATATATGTTCAAAGAAATCCTTACAACGTTAAGAAATCTATTCCTTGATTTTCTCCAAGATTTCCGAATTGACAAATTCACTGATCATCTCGAGGTTATGTGGAAATAGCTTGTTGAAACATATAAAGTTATCCAAAACAGATTGATGAAATTGAACTGTAAGTCTGACTGAGAATATCCTGTAAATCTTAAAATCAGCTTGCTGAATAGATAGTAAATATGTAATTTAGCTAGCTGAAAAATAATCATCAAAACACAAGGGTTTCAATCTCCCCCTTTTTGATGATTATTAGAGATTTATTTTAGGATAGAAATTCTCCCCCTAAATTCCTGCAATCCTGTAAACTGAATAGTCTTTACAATTAAAGCACAGTCATGCTTTCCACATAAAACACATAATTCAAACCAACAAACCAAGCAGTTAAAGTTTTACATAACCAATTTAAAAGCAATTTCAGAGAATTCAAATAGTAAAATATTTCTCCCCCTTAATCATTAAAAAGGGGCCACAACTTTAGGCATCAGCAGAATCACCTTTCTCAGAGCCATCTTTAGAAGCAACGGGTTCAGTATTAGCATCAACAGGCTGAACTGGAGGAGGAGTAGTTATTGCAGCATGCGGCTTTGGAGATGAAGTAGTAACTGGCATATCCTTTCCAATGAGCATTGTCAGTATAGATTTTAGAACTTACATTTCGCCTTTAAGTGCAGAAAATTCTTCAACCAGAACATTGTGATTCCTCACAAGAATAGAGGTATCTGCAACAATTTTTTCAACTAGGTGAACAAGATCAGGGGAGGTAGAGGTATCACCAGTAATTTCATCAGCAGGCTGAGAAGGGTCTGTAATGTGTTCCAGCGAACCATTTACAATCCACAGATTAGACTGAGCTAAGTTCTTGACATCAATATACACTTTGGCCACAGTCGACTAAGACCTAGTAAGATTGAGTTTAAAGAACTGAAGAATCTGTGTAATTAAACAACCATACGGCAGAGCAGAGTTTTGCTTGCCAACCGCAGTAAGCATCGTATCCAGAACTAGTTTTGGTAAATTAAACGACATTTTCGACAAGATTCTAGCACACAAACATACATCCTGACAAGTAAGATTGGAATGACTGCCCGACCTTGGACAAATATTAGCGCAGAAAATTTTGAACAATAAGTGTGCCATGGGATTGAACAACGAAGTAGATAGTGGGGCTAACTCCATCAATTTATTATGAGCGACCAAAACATTTAATTGATAACCATCAGTGAAGCCAGGAAAGCTAATTGAACCATGAGTAAACACATCTACATAGAAGTTGACATTAACATCTAAAATCATGCCAAGAAAAGGAGGGGTTCAATTGTATGTACTTATCATTTGTCGTTATATTACCAAACTCATCTTTTTCCAAATTAGCATAAAACTGACGAATCAAGTCGGGATAGTAGTTTTTAGGCATATCAATAATAAACGAGCGCATCCCCACAACATCAATTAAATCTTTAGCACCACATGCAGCTAGTAGTTTGAGAGTAATCGGCTTACTAGGAACTATGGGACGAGTACCAATGTGGTTATCGAAGACTCAATTTTAGAGAGATTCCGAGACAATACCAAATGCTGGTTTGACCATTTTTGATGCTGGAGAGCCCATGGGATTTGTATCAGATATCGTTTCAGTTTGGACACTAGGAGGAACAATCTCTTCAATAGATGGTGGAATGGTAGATGATGAAGTCGTAGTTGAACGATTTGCTTTACTTTTGGAGCGGTGAGTATTACGAGTTGCCATGAGAACAGTAGAGAAGGGAACCCTAGCTTTCCGTCCATTTGGGAAGAAAGAGATTGATGTAATGTCGTGTATCCCCAAGTTATGATATAAGGGAGAGTTATAAAGCACTTAAAAAAAGTTATTTTTATAAATAAAAAAATAAACCACTTAGCACAAAAATAGGAAATCATGGCAAATTTTTAGGCAACTAACAGATAAATCATGTCACGAAATTTAGGCATAAACAATTGAATTCTCAACTACCACAAATTCAAATCACAGTAAAACTTTGAGTAAATTTAAAAAAGAGTTTATAGAAAAAGATATTACCAGAAGGTGTACAAAATAGCTTGCTATTTACAGTTCACACATACCAAGTTCTCGCCGAATTAGATTAAACCTTTCTGTTGCAAGAGGCTTCATAAATATATCAGCAAGCAGATACTCCGTATGAACAAAGATTAGCTTAATTTTTCCTTTAGCAACATTGTCTCGCAGAAATTGATGACGTACATCAATATGTTTGGTGCGTGAATGATTTACTAGATTTTCAGAAATGTTGATAGTACTGGTATTATCACAATTTATAGGAATTTGCCCACATTTGATCCCAAAGTCTCGTAAAGTTTGTATCATCCATAATATTTATAAGCAACAACTCCCGGCTGCCAAATATTCTCCTTCAACTGAAGATAAAGCAACAGACGATTGTTTCTTGCTTTGCCAAGAAACTAGACTTTGTCCAAGAATTGCACAAACTCCACTAGTATTTTTACGATCAGTATGGCTGCCTGCATGATCGGCATCACTTAATCCAACAAGTTCAAAGGTATTTGTTATGGGACAGAATAGCCAAGATTTGCTGTACCATGGAGATATTTGAAAATACGTTTAATATCACTTAGATGAGATTCCTTTGGATTGTCCAGAAATCGAGCACAAACACAAACACTATACATAATATCAGGCCTTAAAGCAGTTAGATATAGAAGACTACCAATCATCCTTCAGTATTGACGAATGTCAACACTTTTACCATTCTCATCAAAAGTCATCTTGCTGTTTTGGCACATTGGAGTAGATTTTGGTTTAACGTTCTTATACCCAAATTTTTCAGCAAGTTGTTGACGTACTTAGTTAGGTGTACATAAATACCATCCAGAGTCTGTTTGATTTCGAGTCCCAAGAAAAGGTTCAGATCACCCATCATACTCATGTCAAATTTAGTATGCATACGCTTGGAGAACCACTTGCACATTGAATCTTTAGTTGAGCCAAAAACAATATCGTCAACATATATTTGCACAATTAAGATATCCTTACCATCAAACTTGGTGAATAAAGTATGGTCGATTTTACCTCTTAGAAATCCATGTTTGATCAGAAATTCACTTAAATGTTCATACCAAGACCCGGGGGACCTATCGTAATCCATATAGTGCCTTTTTCAGCTTGAATACATGGTTGGGAAACTGAGTATTTTCAAATCTAGGAGGCTACTTTACGTAGACTTCTTCTTTCAGCCGGCCATTTAAGAAGGCGCTCTTTACGCCCATTTGATGTAGATTAATTTTCTTGAAGCATGCAAAGGAGAGAAGCATTCTGATAGATTCTAGTCATGCAACTGGTGCATATGTTTGATCTAAATCAATCCCTTCTTGCTGATTATAACCTTGAGCAACGAGTCTAGCTTTATTTTGAGTAACCGTCCCAAATTCATCAACTTTATTCTTGAAGACCCACTTGGTACCAATGATGGAGGCATCTTTAGGTGGTTCCACAAACTCCTAAATGTCACATCTCTCGAACTGATTAAGTTCTTCTTGCATTGCCATGAGCTAATTTTCATCATTTAACGCTTCTTTGACATTCTTCGGTTCCTCTTGTGTAAGAAAAGTAGAAAAAGCACAAATATTTGCTTGCGATTTCCTTGTCTTCATACCATCTATCTTCTTACCAATTATTAATTCTGGAGGATGATTTTTGACCTACTTAGAAGCTTTGGGAAGAGAATGTTGAGCTATAACTTCTTCATCTGCAAGTCTGATCATTTTCTGAGGTTGAATCCCTTGAGCATGAAGTTCCTTTTTAGAGCCTTGAGGTGCTTCTTGCTCTTCCAAGTTTAACTTTGCAAGTTTCTCTATTTTGATTCAGATACTGGTTCAGCTTGAGTATCTCCAATTTGCTTTCCTACTGAACTCTGTTTCAGCTGGCTATCTGTACCTGTTCCTGCATCATCTTCCTCATCTCTTGGCAGAACATTATTAGTTTCTTGAAAAGATACATCAGTTGATCCTTCAACAATTCGTTTGGATAAATTATATACTCTATAAGATTTACTAATTAAAGAATAACCAAGAAAAATAGCCTCATATTATTTAGCATCGAATTTACCATCATGATCAATTGTTTTTAGAACAAAGCATCTTGATATAAATATCTTGAAATATAACTTATGTTTGGCTTCTTGTGTTTTAGCAATTCATATGGAGTTTTGTTGAGAATTGGTCTGATAAGAACTCAGTTTAGAATATAGGATGCTATATTAACCGCTTCTGCCAAGAAATTCCTTGGTAGCTTGCTTTCTTGTAGCATTGTCCTTGATGTTTCTAGTAATGACCTATTTTTCCTTTCTACTACCCCATTTTGTTGCGGAGTTCGGGGTGCTGAAAATTCATGGGAGATACCTCTATCTTTACAATAGGTGATGAAATCCTTTTGAAATTCACCTCCATGATCACTTCGAATCCCTACAAGTCTTGTATTCAACTTATTCTCAAGTAACTTGATTAGACTCTCAAATTCCTCAGACGCATAATCTTTAGTTTTAAGAAATAATACCCACGTGAATCTAGAATAATCATCGATAATAATGAAGGCATATTGTTTACCTCCAATGCTCTTATACGCTTCTGGACCAAAGAGATCCAGATGTAGAAGCTCTAAAGGTTTAGAGGATGATACCATGTTCTTTGATTTGTGTGGAGTTCTGATCTGTTTGCCTAGTTGGCAAGCTGAACATGTTTCCTTCTTGACATATTCCATTTTGGGTAAACCTCGTACTAACTTCTTTGAAGCCAGCTTGTTTAGTTGATCCATATGAACATGTCCCAGCCTTCTATGCCATAGATTTGGAGATATGTCAACTGCAGCTAAACAGCAGGCTGTTTCCATTTTAGCCTTTTCCAAGAATTTGTAGAGTTTTAGTATCACCAATTGTAACTCTTCCACCCTTTTTCTTATTGAGACTGATAAACTGAGATTCATCTCCACATATACGTCTTGTACACCTGCTATCCAAGATCCATTCCTTTGAACTTACCTTTGCAGCTAGGCATACCTACAAAAAAAATAAGAACAACTTAACATTTTGGTACCCAAATTTTTTTGGGTCCAGTATGGTTAGTAGATAGAACATATAAAACATGTAGATCAGATTTCTTGATCCATTTTTGGACCCATCTTGGTTCATGATCTCTTTTTTTTTTCCTTCTATCAGCCTGATAATGGTAGGCTGTTTGTTTATTTCGTTAGCCTGATTATGTCTGAGATGTGCAGTGCTTTGCGAAATGTCCCTTCTTTTGACATTTGTTGCATATCTTCCAGGGCATTGCATAATCATAAGGAATTCGGTGCATTCCATCATATTTGAGAACATTTTCCTTTGAAGTTGGTGTTATTCCAACACATTCTCTTTCTATTGGTATGGTAGCTTTCTTCATCATTGATTTGAGAGTTTCTTCACCATGGACAAATTTTCCCATTCCTTTATGAAGATTCTTTATCTCATCCTCGAGTTCTTTGATTTTCTTAGCATGTTGTACAACTTCTTGTGGAACTAATTCTTTTAATTTATCTCTGACTTCTGTTTCCTCTTTCAGCTTGCTGATCTGAGTATCTCTGGATCCTATTTATTCATTCATCTTGCTGATTAGAATATCTATGGCTTCTATATCAGCTTTCAGCTCACTGAGTTTCTTGATTAGGACATCATTCCTTCTGAGTATCACTTTGTTAAGTCCTTCTACTTGTGTTATGCTGTCTTTCATCTTAGTATTCATGGATTCATGTTCATCTGAAGCTTTTTCATCCATAACATCTCTGACTATCTTTCTAAGATAAGTATTTTTCTCTTTTAATTTATTGTTCTCTGACTTTAGTTTTAGGAATTCATCAGAAGTTTCCTGCATAGTTAGTTCTTCTAGAACAGATGTAGTATGTAAAGAATTGATTGTAAATGATTTTACCTCACTGTTGTTATCATCTGAGTCTGTTTCATCACTTTCCACTTCAATGTTATCATTGTCATCAAGACCAACCAGAGCTTAAGTTAATCATATCATCACTTGAGTCTTCTTCAGAGATAGAGTCATCACTCCAAGTCATCAAAGCCTTTGATTTCCTTTTCTTCTTAAATCCAACTTGCTGCTTTGACTTGTTCTTCAATTTGTAGCAATCTCTTCGGTAGTGTCCGTTTTTGCCACATTCATAACAAGTTTCTTCCTTAGGTTCCTTGGATTCTTTTCTGTTATCTGAATATTTACCTTTAACTTTCCTCATTTGATTCTTCTTTTCAATGAGCCTTTTGATTTTCCTTGAGATAAGAGCTAAGTCCTCATCTGATTCTGACTGTACTTCATATTCCAGCTTGCTGTTTGTTGAATGAAGTTCTAAATTCTTCATCTTTGCAATTGGAGCTTGAGAGGATCTGGTTTTGCTAGCATTAATTTTTTTCTCCAAAGTTTTCAAGTTCAGCAAATACAGCAAAGTATCCATAGTGTCAATTTGTGGAGAATATTCCAAAGCTGTCACCTTAGGTGAATAAGTCCATGGTACTACACTCAAGATCTTCATGTTTATTTCGGCTTGAGGTATTGTTTTCTCAAGTAGTTTTAGACCATTCATAGTTTTCTGAAATCTCGCTTGACCTTGCCTGATAGTCTCATCTTCCTTGACAATGAAACCTCCAAATTCATTCATCAATGTACTGAGTTTAACATTCTTAAGAGATTTCGAACCTTCATGATAAAGTTCCAATGTGTCCCACATCTCTTTTGCGGAATTGTATGAGGAGACCTTATCACTTTCACTTGCGGAGAGACCAGTCATGATAGTATTGCCTTGATATTGTAGCTTTCCTTGACCAATTCAGCGTCAGTAAGATCATCAATATCTTTCGGCTTGCCGTCTTTGTCAAGAAATGTATATGGACCTTTGTTGACAACTCTCCATTCTATTGGTTCCTTTGACAGGTGCATCTTTATACGATCTTTACACCAGTTATAATTTTCAGTATCAAGCAGCAAAGGAGCACGGTGATTAGATGACCGAGAGGGTAATCTTCAGCCTTATCGATCGATACTTTTCCTGTTACAGAAAGATTAGTATACAAAAGCTTTGATATCAAATGAAAGTACATGCCTAGAGTATGTGTTATGGATTTCTAAGATTACTTTCAGAATTACCGACAATAATAGCTGATTGTTATTAAAACAGTCTGCGTGCCAGAAGGAATTGGCTTACGGATTTGCTTACACGGATAAATATGGCTTGCTGAAATGAAAATATGCAATGCAGAATAGAATTATAACACAGTAAGCAATAAAAAATATACAAGAATTTTAGCCAGGTTTGACCCCTAATCCCTATGGTCTACGTCCTGATCCCTTATCAACTTGGTAAGAGAATATATTATTGATTACAAAATAATTTTATAACAAGAACAATAATATATCTCCCTATCTCCCAGCTGCTGATAATGGCTTGCTGAATTGCTGTTCCAGATCCCTGCTCTCTAAGAACTATACTTCCCAAGTATAATCTACTCTAGCACTAGATCCCAGAACCCTAATTGCCTTAGCCAACTATCCAGCAACTAAAGCTTACATCTTGAACAATACAAATCGAATGAAAGAGATTACAACTCAAATCTGTAGACTCTCTAATATGTATATCAATATATTATATATAGAGCTCAGGAGATTCGTTTGTATATATTAATGAAAGCATTGAGTTGTAGTGTTCTTAGAAAACATACAAACATCCTTTTATAGCTTGAAATTCTAACGTTCAAATCCCAACAACATCTTGCAATGTTCAAGGAATCTGTTGGCATATATGTTAATATATATTATTATGAGAAAATATGGAGAATTTCCTTTATTGTATTTGATAAGTGGATTTCATATCCACTTAGATCGCTTCATTTCGGCTTAAATTGATTCACTTGGCCTCAAGTTTGTTATAGTTTTGATGTGTTTTGTTAGTTGTGCAGGTTTGTGAGATATCGATTAGGATTGGCATTTTCCGTCAATTTTGGAGTTGAAAGTTAGCATTGGAATTAAGAATGGGAACTTGTTTAAGCTTCCATGAAGATTAATAGGACAAAGGACTGAGGACGGATGTAAATACAAAAGAAAAGGGAGTAAACGGCGCGAAAACGAAGAAATAAGAGTGAAATCAGGAAACCGGTAGAATTGGACTTGGCAGACTGCACACTTACTAGGCAGTCTGCGTAGCAAACAGATTGGAGGTGTGCAGTCTGCGCACTTTGCTAGGCAGTCTGCACAATGGCCGACCAAAAATCCTTAAAAATTACAGTTTTGCCCCTATTCGAGTTTTAATTGTATTTTTGGTATTTTCTTGTACCAAAACCGATTTCTAATTGTATTGTTGGTTATTTTCTTGCTTGGCAAGATATCTAGGGCTATTAAAACACATCTTAGCATTGTAATTTGTATCATCGTTACATATCATATCATAGATTTGCAAGGGAGAAAAGGGGAGAAAGATTCAACGCTCGTGACAAGCAACGGATCTAGATCTACTTCATCTTTTGTATTCTTTTCTTAGGTGCCATTCTAGACTCTAGATTTGTTTTCTTAACTCTTTGTTTTATTAATATTATTACTTTCATTCATACCTTGTTTCATATCGTGTTTTCATCAAATCCCATGGTGACGAGCGGTTCAATTATGAACTAATCATTGTCATGGGATTCTAACGGATTTATTTATGGATCTCTAGTATCTTGGTGCTTTAAAAGATCTTGTGTGATGTATAATTGATATCCTCGTGTGGTTATGCTTAATTGATAGACGTCACGAACATCTAACCTGTTAATCTCTTTTGAAGTGAAAGTGGATCTTGAGATTTAGAACTTGCCATGCTAGCATGGGTTCATGATAGTTTATCATTATGATTTGTAGTGTAAGGTGAAAATACTTATACTGCCCTGTGTGATCTTATGGATAACTTGATCTTCAACCGTTATGTTTTCAAATTCTATAGACATATAGGGTCTAAGCATAATTGGTGTCTATTCATCTTCTATCTATTTTGTGGATGTATGAATAGTTTGGTATACGTATGCTGACAGGTAGCGTGTACTTGTTTCGTGTTATTGATCAGATATCAACCCATTGCATATAGAGATTAAAGGCATCAGATCTAAGTGAAGTAATTAATGAAGTTAGGATCCCATGTTTATTCTCATATAAGTAATTCAGTTTTAAAATCTCAGTAGATAATTAATTCTTAGTTTGATAATTCGCCTCTTAGTTTAATTTAGATAATCAAAATCCTCAGTTTATTAATTGTCTTAGCAGTGAATTAAAACCATACATTGTTGAAAAGTACATTTACTAAATTGAAACCCAAACCAGATCTCTGTGGAATGAACTTGATTATATTACTTGTGACCACGTATACCTGCGTGATATTGTGTAAACAGTATTATTAGTAAATAGGGAGAGTTCCCTTAATATGTTAATTTCCATTATTGAGAATTAGGGATTTTCTATATAAATAATTGTGATTTAATCCTAGAGATTGCATAAAGTTTTACTGGAAAGCAACGTTAAGAAAACTCTTTTAAAGATATAAGAGTCGTTTTAGAGAAAGGAAAGATTTTATGAAAATCAACCCCTATAATTAAGGAAAAAGATTTTTCTTGATTAAAACGTTTGTTATGGAGCTCTGATATTATATTATATGTGATATATATTGTTAGGAATAATTCATGAGTTGTAATGTTAAGAATAGAATTTGCATATACTTTTTGTAATATCCTGATCTTATAAAGGATTTAGCACTTTGTATAGGATGTATGTGTTAGACAGTAAACTGTAGAGTTTATTCAGGAACATGGTGTCAAGGACTACATTTCAGGAACTATGAACAGGTCTTGATATGACAAGTCAAATCCTGATGGATGTCAAGTCCTGATGAAATGTGAAATCCTAATATCAGTCATACTACTGATGATGTCATTATGGATGCTACAGAAACTGGAAAGTGCTATAAAACAGGATAGTTGTTTTGAAGAACAATAAGAAGTTATCATGAAGGAAAGAGCTTACTATTGATGGAAACTATCAACTAGACGACGGAATATTATCATGTATAGATTATTACTTTCTGTTATTAGTTGATAGGAAGCATTATAAATACTCTCTCTATATCATTGTAAAAAGAGTTAAAAAAGTAAGAGTGCTTAGTGTGAGGTTTGTATTCAAGAGTTTGAAACAAACAAAGAGAGATTTATATTGTCAGCAGCTGCTAAAGTTACTTGTACACCTTTGGTAGAGTTTGTATTTGATCTTATTAATACAAACAAGTTTGATTCATTCATTTGTTCTTGTTTATTCGATCGAGCAAATATCAGACACGATTACTTATACTTGTATTCAACCCCCCTTCTACAAGTATATTCGGGTTTACAATTGGTATCAGAACAGGTTGATTTTGAATAATCAAAAAGATCTGCAATCATGTCTGGTTACAAGGATGGTAATACTAAGATCCCTATGCTCAAGAGAAACGAGTATACTCTCTGGGAAGTGAAGATGTTGCATCACTTGGAAGCAACAGATCCTGATTATCTTGACAGAATAAGAGATGGACCGTTTGTTCCAACAAAGCTATTTCCTCAGACATCCGCCGATGGAAAAGTCACTAGGGAGTATACAGGAGAAAAACCTAAAGCTGAGTGGTCTGAGAAGGACAAGGTGAATGTTATTAAGGAAGCTAAAGTGAGAAACATACTATTCAACAGCCTTGATTCTGTTCTCACTAACTATGTTCTCACTTGTAAAACTGCTAAAGAGATATGGGACAATCTAAAGGTTCATTGTGAAGGAACTAAACCTGTTAGGAAGAATATGAGGACACTTCTTATACAACAATATGAGTATTTTGAATCCAAGTCTGGTGAGTCACTAACTGATACCTTTGATAGGTTTACAAAACTCATCAATGATATGGCCATGCATGGTAAATATTATGACTTGGAGGATATGAGTACTAAGTTCATGAAAGCCTTTCCTGATTTCTACAATCAAAAGATATCTGCTATTGAGGAAGCTAATGACTTGAATGAAATATCATTTGAGGCAGTTTATGGAAAACTTAGGGCTTATGAACTTGAAAGGCGGCAGAAGAAGAGCAGAAGTAAAGGAAAAATGAAAATTGTTGCACTTACTGCTCAATCTGAATCGAAGAAGCTTCCAGAAGAAATGTCTGAATCTACTGTAAGAGACTCAAAGAAGAAGAAGAGCAAAGAAAGTTATGACTCAGAGACTACAGATATAGACTCTGACAACAGTGATTCTGAATCAGAGATGCAAGAACTCTTTGCTATGTTTGCTAAAGCTTTCAAGAAAGGAAGATTCAGCAAAAGAAGATTTAGCAAAAGACCTTTTCAACAAAAAGAAGAGAAGAAGAGTGACAAAGGCAAGAGTACAATCATCAAGCTTGATAAGGCAAAGATCAAGTGCATTAACTGCAGTAAGCTTGGACACTTTGCTAGTGAGTGTAAGAAGCCTAGGAATTCAGGAAAGGGCAATTCACTCATGGTCACACAGAATGATGGGGCAGATTCCAATGATTCTAAAGATGAATTGGATTATGACAACATTGCTTTGATGGAAAATGTTTCAGACAAATCTGGATCTCCAAGGAAAACTTCTCCATCTTCTTTTAAGGGCACAGGAAAGATGCATTCAATTATCTTCGACAGTGGATGCTCTGGACATATGACTGGAAAGAAGTCCCTGATTATAAAGTTTGAGAGGAAAGCTGGCCCAGTGATATCTTTTGGAGATGGCAACAAAGGAGAAACTCTGGGATATGGCTCAATTGTTTTTGGGAATGTCATCATAGAAAACCTAGCACTAGTTGAAGGCTTGAAAGACACAATTTTAAGCATAAGTCAACTAGGTGATAAATGTTATCAATCAATCTTTGACAGTGAAGGATGCAAAATCTCGAATATGAAGAATAGAGACATTGTTCTAACTGGTCAGAGACATGGTAACATTTATGAAGCCAGCTTGGATAATACATCTTAAGGAACTGTCAGATGTCTTTACAGTAAGGCATCAAATGAAGAAAGCTGGAACACTACAAGAAAAACGTCCATCAGCGACCGATTCCAGTCGCTGATAGCGGTCGCATAAGAACTGGTCGCTAAAAGGCTCTTCTGCGACCACTTTTGGCGACCGGGGTTTCAGCGACCGCTATCAGCGACCGGAGTCGGTAGCTAATGTGTAGCGACCCCTATCAGCGACAGATGCGGTAGCTAATGCTTAGCGACCGCTATCCGCGACTGAACGCGGTGGCTAATACTTTATGCGTGTTTGTTAGCTACAGCTGACGCATAAAGTGTTATTTTATGCGTCAGTTTTTCAGCTACCGCATTCGGTCGCTAATAGCGGTCGCTGATGTAAAATTTTTTTTTTTAAAAAAAATAGCAGCTTCTGCTGCTGCACCGACCAGGAAGAACAGGCCTGATAATTCCCAGATTCCGGTACCGGATTCAAAATCCGACGAATCCAAAACTCAACAGAAAATTCCGAAAAAAATATATACACTCCATAACATCTCGACTATGCATAAACCAAACCAAAATTTCGAACAAATATATTAAAGGCTCGATTCCGGCCAACTATAATTATTTCCGACGATCTCAAATATTTACAAAAAAAACAAAATTAATACATATGCATCTACAACCAATGATCTATACATTGGCTAAAACAAAATTCCGAAATACCTAATAAAACTCAGATTCCGGTCACCTCAAGAAATATCCGGCGAACAAAAAAATTCTCAGAAAAATCTGAAAATAATCTACATGCAGTAACGGAACCCGACTTTTAACCTCATGTGCTCGGAATCACCAAAATCAACCTCTAAATCAAGAACCGAATTAAAATAAAAAACAGCCCAAAAAAAATTAGTTCGAAACTTGAAGATATATATATCACTGGAAAGCTCTTGATTTGTAGAACACATACATATAAAAATCACTGATTTTCAATAAGTAAATTGAGAGATGTGATTTTTTGAAGATTAAATGTATATATATGGGTGTGTGTATTGTGATAAGAGAGAGAGAGAGAGAGAGAGAGAGTGATTTGGGGGGGTGGGGCTGTTGGTTAGATAAAATAATGGGGTGGGTAGGGTAGTGTGTGTTTTTTGACATTTAGTGTATTATTTTTTTATGTTGTTAAATGTGGACCGTTGGATGTTGCTTCTTTAATTTTAATCAAAGGCTATAAATTGCCAAGAGTTGGCAATTCTTGTGATAAGTATTCAACCAATAGCATCTTGCCACATGTCATTAACAGATTGTTTTTATTTTTTCATTTCACCAATAAAAAAGAAACAACTTAATATATTAAATAAATACCCATAGAATCAAAAATGCTCTAAAAATTATGAATTTTTTTCCAGAACTTTGAAATATTAAAAAAAAAGTTCCCTCTAAATTTGGTCAATTTTCGTTGAAGTTTAGTTAACCGTTTGATTTTTTAACTTACGGGCTTTTTTAACCATATTATTTTATCTATTTTTTAAAAAATATTTTTTGACGTTCCAACCATACGTATGTCAAGATATATATAATGTAATAATATCCCTAAATTTTCAAAAAATAAAAAATTAATTTGGTTGGAGATCTTAGTATATCACTAATAATCTCAATTATACTCGTAACTCGAGCTTTGTCCCATATTATTTTATCTATTTTTTAAAAAATATTTTTTGATGTTCCAACCATACGTATGTTAAGATATATATAATGTAATGATATCCCTAAATTTTCAAAAAATAAAAAATTAATTTGGTTGGAGATCTTAGTATATCACTACTAATCTCAATTATACTCGTAATTGGTGCTTTGTCCCATATTATTGTATCTATTTTTAAAAAAAATATTTTTTGACGTTCCAACCATACATATGTCAAGATATATATAATTTAATGATATCCCCAAATTTTTAAAAAATAAAAAATTAATTTGGTTGGAGATCTTAGTATATCACTAGTAATCTCAATTATACTCGTAACTGGTGCTTTGTCACATATTATTGTATCTATTTTTAAAAAAATATTTTTTTATGTTCCAACCATACGTATGTCATGATATATATAATGTAATGATATCCCCAAATTTTCAAAAAATAACAAATTAATTTGGTTGGAGATCTTAATATATCACTACGAATCTCAATTATACTCGTAACTGGTGCTTTATCACATATTATTTTATCTATTTTTAAAAAAATATTTTCTGACGTTCCAACCATACGTATGTCAAGATATATATAATGTAATGATATCCCCCAATTTTAAAAAAATAAAAAATTAATTTAGTTGGAGAACTAATCAATTTCAATTTTTATTGTGGGTATCAGCGACCGACGCGGTAGCTGATGGACGCTTTAGAGACGAATTTGCCCTCGGTCGCTGATAGTGGTCGCTGATGGGGGTCGCTGATAGCAGTCGCTGACATGAGTCACTGATGGCGGTCGTTGATAGCGGTCGCTGATGAAAATTGGTTGCTAAAAAACAACGCGCCATTTTTTCATTCCATTTTTGTTGGGCGGGATTTATTTTGGCGACCGATTAGCGACCGACTGCAGTTGCTATGACACATTAGCGACGGAATTTCTTTTCGGTCGCTGATGGCGGTCGCTGATACTGATTATCTGCGACGGAAATTGCGGTCGCTGATAATATTGGTCGCTGATAGGCCTGTTTCTTGTAGTGGAATTGGCACAAGAAGCTCTCACATCTCAATTTCAAGAAGATTAATCAACTTGTTAAGCACAATCTAGTGAGAGGCCTACCTCAGGCAAATTATGTGCAAGATGGACTTTGTGATACTTGTCAGCTTGGAAAACAAAGAAGAACACTTTCATGAGCAAGACAAAAAATTCAATTACTGAACCATTTCACATGCTGCATCTTGATCTATTTGGTCCACTGAATATTATGTCTATCAGCAAGAAAGATGAAGCTCCCTAACAAATCATTGAACTTGTCAAGAATATTCACAATAGCTCTATGTACAAGGTCAAATTACTAAGGAGTGACAATTGTACAGAATTCAAGAATTCTACCATGGAGGAGTATTGTGCAGACAACGGAATCTCTCAACAGTTTTCTACACCTGGAACACCACAGCAAAATGGTGTAGTGGAAAGAAAGAACAGAACACTCATAGAGGCAGCTAGAATCATGCTTGTAAATGCAAAGCTTCCAACCTATTTTTGGGCAGAAGCTATCAACATTGCATGTTTCACTCAAAATTGTACCTTGGTAAATAGTCATGGTAAGACTCCTTATGAGATGATCAAAGGGAAGAAGCCAAGTGTGAAATATTTTCACATCTTTGGATGCAAATGCTATGTCCTGAAATTTCATCCAGAACAACTTGGAAAATTTGAAGATAAATCAGATGAAGCAATCTTTCTAGGATATTCAGCATCAAAGGCCTTCAAAGTATATAATCTCAGAACTCGCATTGTTATGTGATCAATTAATGTTGCATTTGATGACAAGAAATTTGGAATTTTGCAAACTGATGAATGTCATGATAATTTGGAATTTGAAAATCTTAAGGATTCTGAGATACTCTCCAGTGATGATGAAAGTTCTCAAATTAAAATCTCTATTGCTTCTCAAAGAAACGCTACTGTTGAGGGGGAGCAAGTTAATCAATTAGAACAAAGTGCTCATTAGGAGCAGACTAGTCATTCAGAGTCTACTCCATCAGGAACTGATCCTTCAGAGACTAACGAAGGAAGACCAGATACAAGCAGCAGTATGGAGTCTACTGATTCTACTGATCAAGGGGGAGCTTTTTAAGGCAGTGAAAGTTCTTCTACAAGAGATACCACTAACTTAGGGGGAGAGTCTAGGGAGTAATCTACCACCTGTTAGAAAATGGACAAAGGATCATACTGAAGATTTGATAATTGGTAATCCAAACAGTGGTGTTCAAACTAGAAGATCAGCTCAAAATGAATGCTTGTACAGTTGTTTTCTCTCAAAGAATGAACCTAAGAAGGTTGAAGAAGCCTCACAGGATCCTGATTGGGTAATTACAATGTAGGAAGAGCTTAAAGAGTTTGAGAGGAACAACGTCTGGAAATTAGTACCAAGATCTAAAGATAGATCTATTGTTGGTGCAAAATGGGTTTTCAGAAACAAGCTAGATGAATCTGGTGTGATTGTAAGAAATAAAGCAAGACTAGCAGCTAAGGGATACTCTCAGGAAAAAGGAATTGATTATGATGAAACATTTGCCCCAGTAGCAAGATTGGAAGCAATCAGAATGTTTCTTGCATTTGCAGCTCATTCAAAGTTCAAAGTATACCAGATGGATGTAAAGAGTGCTTTTCTAAATGGAAAGCTTGATGAGGAAGTGTATGTGTAACAACCAACTGGTTTTATTGATCAAAATTTCCAAATCATGTCTGAAAACTTGACAAGGCACTCTATGGACTAAAGCAAGCACCAAGAGCATGGTATGAGACTTTGTCTAAATTTCTTCTTGAAAATAGATTCACAAAAGGTACAATTGACAAAACTCTATTCTTTAGAAAGATTAAAGGTGAATTGCTTTTAGTTGAAGTTTATGTTGATGACATCATATTTGGTTCTACTAATGAAAAGTTATGTGCTAAGTTTAGCAAGCTTATGCAGTCTCAGTATCAGATGAGCATGATGGGTGAACTAAATTACTTTTTAGGCTTGCAGGTCAAACAGACTGAGACTAATATTTTCATTAATTAGTCTAAATATATCAAAGATCTTTTAAAAAGGTTTGACTTTCGAGAATGTTCAGTTGCAAAACACCCATGGCTACAGCCACTAAACTAGACTCTGAACCTAAGGATAAGAGTGTTGATAACACTAGTTATAGAGGCATGATAGGCTGATTATTGTATTTAATTGCAAGTAGACCAGATATAATGTTTTCTACTTGTTTATGTGCTACATTCCAAGGTGATCCTAAGGAATCTCATTGTAACAGCCCCAAATCCAGGGTCAGGGATTTGGTCGTCAAGCCGAAATCCTCAATAACAAATCACCTGTTTAACAACATTAAACCATCTGTAGTCATTTTCTAATTGAAATACAACAATTGAGACCCCAACCACCAAGCATCTTTTTGATTATAGGGCTAGAAACAAGATATAAAATCCTTCCATCACTCAATTCATTACATCCATTCAATTACATCACACCGTGTATTACAAATCCTATACTACCAGTATAGCTTCGTTGAGAAGTACACCAGCAACTAGTGCTATCCTGTAAAAAGTAATATAAATACTACACATCAATATAATTACTTATAACTTATTGCAGCTATGGCTTTTCTGGATCATATCATCTTCGTAAGGGTGCACTGCGTGATTCTTCCGAGCCATGCAGATAAGCCTCAACCGTCTACCTTCCTCTGAAAGGTTAATATTTGAAAACAAACAAGTATGAACGAAAGAATTGCCCAGCAAGTTAATAATAGAGCTAAGCAATATATATATACCAATACACACAAGGGGTATTCAATATCTAACAATATTTAATATCATTTCTAAAACATTTATAACTATCGAACTTCAGTAAGGGAAGTATAACATTTGAAATAACATCAAATGAACAATCTGAGATCATAATAACCATAGTAAGATTCATACCTTAGCAAAATGGTATAAGCTGTAGTCTCAATAACCTTTAAGAAAACTCTTCAAAATATGTAGTTCAATATGCTTCGGCATGTGGAAGCTTAATGTATGCTATGTTATGTACGAGGCCTAACATCTGCTTTGTTGTAGGCATGGTTAGTAGATATCAGTCGAACCCAGGTCAGGAACATTGGAGTGCAGTAAAAACTATACTCAAGTACCTGAGAAGGACTAAGGAGTATATGTTAATTTACAAGGCCTCTGATCTATTTCCTTTGGGATATACTGATTCAGATTTTCAATCAGATAGGGATAAGAGGAAATCAACCTCGGGATATGTTTTTACTTTGGGAGGTGGAGCCTTTATATAGAGAAGTGTAAAGCAGAAATGCATTGCAGACTCTACCATGGAAGCCGAGTACGTGGCGGCCTCTGAGGCTGCAAAGGAGGCTGTATGGTTCAGGAACTTTCTTTTGGACTTGGATGTGGTACCTAACTTGCCTAGGAGCTTGATAGTGTATTGTGATAACACTGGTGATGTGGCAAATTCGAAGGAACCGCGAGACCACAAAGCAGCTAAACATATTGAACGTAAAGCGAGGAGATATAGTTGTGGCTCACATATCATCAGAAGACAACCGGGCAGATCCTTTCACAAAGAGTTTGCCAGCCAAAGTTTTTGACAGGCATGTGGAAGCGATAGGAGTCAGATGGATTGACACATAGTTTTTTTGTGTAATAGTGGATTAAATAAACACTGATATACTCGTAGAATATTTTGAGTATAAGTGGGAGATTGTTGGTGTATACTGAAAATATTTAATTGAAATATATACATTTATTTCTGGCCTATTTTATTGAGAATCATTTAAATGTTTACATGTTGTCTAAATATTATATATTGTGAATAATCTAGTATCAAATGGGATACAGAATATTAGATTATTAAATATGGTTTATATAATATAATAAGGTTCACAGCACAGGTGGTATTGGACAATCCACTGGTATGGCTGTAGTATTATTTAGATTAGTTTATATTGACTAATAAATAATACTAGTATACTTTGTGTATATTGAACAAGATCAAATTTAGAATTGTTCCCTTATACTGATTAAGAAGGTGAACTAAGATTCTATGTTATTATTAATACTTAGGTTCTTAATCCAGATATAGTAATTGACACATGTATATTATTTACATGCTTTGATTTATATATGAAATAATTCTTTTGATTTATTTCATTATATTTTGGGTGATGGAATAATATATATGGTGGATATTATTTATTGAAGGAATCCATGTTCTGATAATATTCGGGTTAATGATGTCCCCTTGAAAGCTCAAAAAGATTTAATTATGTGAAACCCTGCAGGTGAATTTATTCCGGCATAATTAAATAAAGGTTGAGTGGATGATCAAGGATAAAAGATATTAATTAAATGAATTATCAGTAATTTATTTAATTAATGGACATGCGATATTTTAAACATGGGGAATTTAATAAGCAAATAATATTGGAACCGAATTAATTAATTAAATTACGGTATTGGGAAAGGTAGTGCAAATATTAATTCTTTAGTGGATTGAATTAATATTTAATTACATTGGGCTATGTCCAAGATGTAATTAGAAGGCCCAACCTAATTGTCCATGATCCCTATTGTAGCCTATATATATTATTATTATCTTCTTGCTAGGTGTGGTCAAAAAAAATTTTGTAGCCACCCAGGAGCAAGAAGAGAGGTTAACTTGAGAAGACGAAGGCCACACTTCGCTCAAGGGAATTTGGGAATACAATAGAAGAGCATGGAATCAACCGTTAACAAGGTGATTTTTCTATTCGTACTCGTTAATTTATTGTATCAAAAATCGCAGTGCCAAGATCTGATTGTCGCAACAAATGGGTGTTTAAGTTTATATATAAACCTAATGGTGAGATTGAAAGGCACAAAGTTAGATTGGTAGCTACAGGTTTTACACAACAGGAAGGTCTCGATTACTTTGAGACTTTTGCCCCAGTGGCAAAAATGACTACAGTGCATCTTATTCTTGCTTTAGCTGCTACTCAAAACTGGTATCTCCATCAGATGGATGTCACCAATGCATTCTTGCATGGTGACTTTAATGAAGAGGTGTATATGCGTTTGCCTCCTGGTTTTCACATCTTATCTGGACATCCTGCAGTTTATTCAGGAAATATGGTTTGTAAACTTCTGAAGTGTCTTTATGGTCTTAAGCAAGCCCCTCGACAATGGTATCTCAAACTGTCCAAAGCCTTGATTTCATTTGGTTTGCAACAATCTCCTTGTGATCACAGTTTGTTTACTCTTACTAAAGGTACAGAGTTTGTAGCTGTCCTAATCTATGTTGATGATCTACTTGTAACTGGTAATTCATTGTCCCTAATCAATGCTACTAAGGCATTTCTGCACAGTAAGTTCAAGATTAAGGATCTAGGCAACATAAAGTACTTCCTTGGTTTAGAAGTTGCTCGTTCTTCTACTGGCATTTATCTGCATTAAAAGAAATACACACTTGATATCCTGGCTGACTATGGCCTTTCTGCAGCTAGGCCTTCAGCTGTTCTGATTGAGCAAAATCATACTCTTCTTTCTAGTAAGTCAGACATGCTTGGTGTTTCTGATGTTAAAGTCTAAAGGAGGCTAGTGGGTCGGTTGATTTACCTCACAATTACCAGGCCTGATCTTTGTTATGCTGTTCATGTGCTTTCCCAATTCTTGCACTCTCGTCAATTGGATCATCTTGATGCTGCTTTTAAGGTTGTTCGATATCTTAAACGAACTCCTGGCCAGGGTATAATTTTTCCAGTCAATTCTGATATTCAACTTCGTGTGTTTTGTGATGCTGACTGGGGTGGTTGTCAGCTTACTCGAGCATCCTTGATTGGTTATTGCTTAATGCTTGGTGGTGATGTTGTCTCTTGGAAGTGTAAAAAGCAACACACGGTTTCTAGATCATCGTGTGAGGCTGAATATCGTTCTATGTCTGAAACCTGTTGTGAGATTGCTTGGTTAGTTTCTTTGTTATCCACCTTGCATCAACCTATTTCTCTTCCAGTTCCTCTACATTGTGACAATAAATCCGCTATCCACATTGCTACAAATTCTGTTTTTCATGAACGAACAAAGCATATTGAAATTGATTGTCACTATGTTTGTGAAAAACTGATTAATGATGTCATTTCTATGCAACATCTTCCCTCTAATGAGCAGCCTGCAGGCCTGTTTACTAAGGCTTTTTCATCTAGACAGATTCGTCATCTTCACTCCAAGTTGGGTGTTGTTCACTTGTTCTCTCCTCCCAACTTGAGGGGGGATGTTATATAGTCATCCAATGACTGTGATGACAGCTCAACAACCAATGAATGAGCAAGGAGTTAGTTAGGGTCAATAGTTTGTTAGACTAAGTCAACGTTTCGGTTAGTAGTATAAATACCTCTGTATGTTGCTGAACTCTGTAACAAAAACTATTATTCATTTCTATATACAGTTTTCTCTTGTATGTCTAGAATATATACATACATCATTTATCTTTGTGTCAAAAAACAAAGAAGTGTGAATTTCATTCGGGTTATGCATATTAATTTGAGTTATAATATGACGTAAAGACTTCTTTTGCTCGATATGACTACTGCCTGACGTTGGAAACAGAATTACCTTGGAATTCATTTTGAGAATAACGTTTGTGAGGTACTGGTCATTAAGTTTCTTTGGAGAAACACATTGTGTGCAAATTTCTAGCTCAACCAAACATTCCTTCTTCCATGGTCCTTTAACACATAAAATCATACTAAATCAACTACCGACCATAATAATTTTGGCCAGTGAAATAAAAATTTGACTGAAACATACCATAGATATTAGAATTCTTTCTCTCGGGTAAGACGCACAAGATTAACTTCGGAGGTCCACGGAGCTTTGCCCTGAGTCGTTGAATCATCCTCTCCAATTTTGCCAATGGGTTTGCTGTTTTGTATTGGCGTTCTTCCTCAATAAGTGCATATGGACACTAAATAGCCTGAAGACAAACCGATTTTATGTGTCATCGTTTAATTAATAATCTGTCAGATGGACAAAAGCAAAATTAACATACCATCCATTTTAACCTTCCACATTCACTAAGTTCAAATGATAGATGATCTATATCACAACGAGCAGAGAAGTTCATGACTGCCCAATTATCAATTTTGACGGATCTGAAAAGTCTCTGCATGAGGGATAAAACAAGTGAGGGTAGATTTGATTTGACAATAAGATAACCAGGATAAAGTACAAACAAATATAAGTCCAGACACTCAACGTTGACATATTATTAATATTCATATACCTTTCTGTTGAAATTCAATTTACCATCCTGGGGAATGCAATCTTTATTTCCACCAACCTTCAGTTGCAATTGGCATGAAAATGAAATGTAAACGACGAACAAAAACACTGAAAAAATTACAGGTGAAACAAAAATACCTTGGGTGCATCAAGGACACGATCAACAAATTTGGTAAGCCCTTTCTCAACAGATATGCCGCAAGCATATAAGATAGGATCTTTATCATACTGATTCTTTTCCATAAACTAACAATGAAAGTGCATTGATCGTTAACAAGAATTATTTGTTTTAAAGAAAATGAACTAAAGAGCTACAAAAAAATAAATAAAATTTGAAACATTTGAATGTCGGGAAATTTTACATTACTGAGAACTCCTTTCCTCTCCAGAGGTGCATGCCTGGACTTTTCCACTAAAGAGGCTCTTTGTACAAATGATATTGATTTCGTATATCGTTGAAGAGAGACCAGACTACAGAGCTACAAATAACAACATGGAAAAAAATCAATTGCTTCAAGTAGAAACAAAATTAGAAGGGTAAATTAAGAAACTAGAATATGCAGTAATATCTCAAACATGTTTACTCACCTCCAGAGGGAGATAATTAGGTTTGCTGGGTTTACCAACATGAAGGCACGGAAAGTACGCAGAAGTTGTAAGCTCTAAGTTCCAATGTCTTCTAAAGTATTCATAGACTGTAATCTCTTCAGGTTGCACTTCACCATGGGTACCATCTTCAGGTATTCCTTTCAAAGTGAAATTTCAAATAGAAAGAAACAAAGTGAGAATCAATTCGCAGGCCTTTTCAGTTTGAATATTAAGAAAAGGATGAATTTGAAAAAAAATAAACAATTTACTATAGCTCATTCCAAGGCTTCTCACCAGAGGCGGACCTAAGGGTGGGCGGGCCCAGCTTCTGCTGGGCAAAAAAATTCAGAAAGAAAGAGGAATTTTTTTTCCGCTGGGCAAATTTCCGACAACCGCCCCTTATTCCGCTCACTTCCGTTGGTTTGTTGCAGAATCTCCGACAAAAATGAAGAAGATGACACTGTTAGCAGCATAAGTTGCCCACTTTCGCTCCCTAAAATATTGTCGGCCCCGAAAAAAAAAATTCCCGTTGGGAAACTTTTTTCGACTGGATCCGCCACTGCTTCTCACTCAACCCTCTTATCTTGAATTCTTTGTTTCTATGTGTGGCCTTGACTCTCATGTTTCTCAGCATTTTCTTGGCCTGTTGCATTTGTAAAAGGGCAATTTAATATATAAAAAAAAGCACAACCCAGGTTTTCCGGTGTGGTTTTATGAATTACCTTATGCCAGTATGTTACGAAAATCTTTTATACCCTGATTGACTCTTAGAAAATCAATTACAGGTCCAGGATTAAGGATCATAGTCATTGACACATCTGAAGAAATGATTGAGTAAGCGGGCATCAAGTAAATAAGTGTGTTAGACATATAAACTTGAAAACAGGGCTAGGCAAAAAAAATTATATTGTCATATTGCATGTATATCATATTGTCATTGGCGTCTTTAATTTGCAACACATTGCAAGTTTTTTACTTTCTCAACTTCAACTCCACAAACATTAAACAAACAGAATGTACATTCCTTGATCGTGATCCTTTTTCCAGTCCTTCACTAGATTCAATAAGAATTGCTCCACTTACAATACTAACTAAAAATGTCAAGTCAACTCATTCAATCACAAAACATAGAATAAATTGAATTTTCGACAACTTACACATATAATACATATACTGATTCGCTTTCTCATTAATCGTATTCATCATCCTGAATAGCGTTAGGGATGGACTACAATTCTGCTTCCTAAACCGATTAAGCATTTTATGTAACGTATTACTAAGTTTAAACTAACATTATGATATTTTCATCCCCGGATTCAAAATTTTAATCATATAAGATTTTACCTATATATTCGATCTCAAAGTCACTAATAATTTTCAACTTAGTTTTGTTTAACACATCCATTTTTTTTCTCACTAACAATATGTCATCCACATATATTAATCATAAAAAAGAAATTTACACTTTTCAAAGTGTAGACGCAATAGTCTAAATTGATTCACAAAAAAATTGATTTAACTAAAACCACTCATGCTTTCCAAAGTGGAGGCACAACAATTTAATCTCAATAAAACATTTTTCACTTTTACAAAAAAAAAATTACAACTAAAAATGTCATTGGTCTTTCTTTTACACTTGGCTTACAACTCATAAATTTTCGATCTTAAGCAAAATCACATAATTCTCATTTTTGGTTTTATTTTATGAACACAGTTTCAAATTTCTTGAATTTATCCATGAATCAAATTATTAGGATCTCATCTCCAAAAAAAATTGTGGGACCAAAAATAATTTCCAATATCAATATCTACACAACAGTCATTTATCTATCCTGGTGAAACTATTAATCTTTTATTTTCAATCACATTTATTGATTTATACCAATATAGTAATATACCCATCCACAATATTTGTGTTCACATACATTTCTTGTGAAGTCCTTTTGATCATACATATTTTTCATTTTCTAATACTTTTCATTCTAGGAATCATTAAAAATTCTTCTAATATACTAATATATTGTCAAATTTTTCAATGAAAATTTTCACTCGAGAAACAAATCAGATTTGCCTCAACAAAAATGTAGATCATCTTAGAATATTTATTTTTCGACTCCATATAAAATAATAGACACCAAAATCTCTCATTTTTTTTTAATTCCCAATTTTAAAAATATAACTTTCATTGTCCTTTCAAATCCATCAAAATGATTTGTCTCAAGTTTTTCAAAATCAGAAGCAACCAACTCCATAATCATTTTTTACTCTGTTGTCAACATAAAAAAAAAACAATAACTAGAACCTGCAAAAAAATTAAACACAAAAATATGTACAAAAAATATGGGCCAAAGATAACAAGTAAACAAAACATTAGGCAAATATACCGGCACAAATTATATCCTATTGGCGTAAGGAGGTTTAGGTGGTCGTCTGTTGGTCAAGATTAAAAGGTAATTTTATTAGAAATTAGAATTGGGCCAAAGAGTTCGGTCAGAGAAAGAGGCCAAAATATTGAATTAAAAGCTAAAATTATGCTATGAAATATTATGGGCCAGAATATTGATTTAAAAGCTAAAATTATACTATGAAATATTAAAACATATGTTAGGCTAAAGCTTACAATAAAATTTTCAAAACAAATTGTTTACCAAATAAAATGTTTTAAGAAAAACATTATTTTTATAAAAATCATTAAAGATTCTAATTTTAGGTTTGACACAAATTATATCCTATATTTTTTTTTGAATAATTAGGCTTATAGCCATACAATTGAGTATCTGTTCTAATAAAATTCTTGGGGTGATCCAGAGTCGAACCCAGGTCCTGAAACAAAGGATAAGCCCTTACTACTTGGGCTATCCAATCGGCTTTGAGCTTTGAAATCCAAATGAGTACATAGAACAATTGGGCCAGAAAAAATTATCATTATCAGATAAGATCTAGATTTTTTTATCCCAATAGAAAGGTTATCCTTCTAGAAAATATTGATTTATAGGAGTTCCAATGTAGTTCTCATTTTTGACAAAAGATGAGCAAAACTAAGGTGAAACATTTATAAGTAAAGGATTAAAAATTATGGAAAATGATAGGTTCTCCAAAATTTTTTTCCAAAAATTGTCCCAAATAATGGTTATAATTTTAATGGACTCGCAGGTTCACATCAATCTCACCAATTAAAATCATCCATACTCTAATCCATTCATGTCACATCATTTGGGACAATATTTGGGAAAAAAATTTGGGATAGCATTACTAAAAAATTACTCCCTGTGTCCCTCCCATTTTTTTCCCAGTTTTTTTCACTGCTTGACACGCATTTTAAGGCTCTTACAAAGTATAGTTCCATAATTAATTTGTTCTATTTTTACACAAAAAAAAATATTTAAAAGTAAGTTATAAAACTATCCGCAAAATGCACCATAAAATACGTGTCAGAAATACGTTTACCAGTGTAAAGAATCAGCGGGGACGGTGGGAGTATGGTTTACTGTGACCAGTTCTCCCACTCTTGAACCTTGTTCTATTTAATTCTTGCCGGGGGTTTGTGTTGTTTTTCTTTAGTACCATGGGGCCTGTAATCAATAATTTATCAAATGAAAAATTACTTTTTAAAAAAATGTCAAAAATTAATTTGGAGTTGTTAAATAATATCGAAATCTTTGATTTCTTCCGAGCCCGTTTGTATACGGTTTTTAAGTCCGGTTTAAAGTTATTTTTTAAACTGAAAAATGGATTTAAAATTAAAAAACAGGTTAAAGTCAAAAGTTATTAGTAGGTATTTTTTGAATGACTTATTTTGTTTTGAAAATTTTATTTGATAAAAGTTAATATCATTATTAAAATAGATAATTTATCTAATTTATTTTTATGTATAAATTTTTTATAATTCATAAGTCACTCTTAATATTAAATTACCAAACAGATATTGACTTAAAATTTTCACTTTTTATTTGTCACTTTAAATAATTTTAAGTCATAAATAACAATTTTAAACTTAGTCAAACTGGGTCATAATCATCACCTTTGTAAGAGGTACTTGTAGCAGTCATAACACTAAGCTAATAGCATAAAACCATAAAAACTTGCTCACACACAAAGCCACGGAAATACATATAACATAACAAATTATCGAAACAACCTTAGGCTATGTTCACTTCACTTGAATGGAATGGGGGAAGAATGGAATGAAATTTATACTCTTATTTGGGGAAGATTGAGAAAAATGTTTAAATTTTCATTCCTTACTTCATTCCTTTCCACATAATTTAAACTAAAGTTCTAACCCACATGTTTTGGAAGGAATGCTCCATTCTCCATCATCATCATTTTCCTTGCAATTTTCATCATAAGAAACTTCTTCTTTCTCATATTTGTTCACTAATTTCCCTAACATCTCTTCTTTATTCATAAATTTTGTTTACAATTTTCATTCTGAAGAACTTTATAGTTCTGAATCATCTCGTACTCGCTTTTCGCATCGAAATTCACTTTGTGCATCTTAGAGAATTTAGAAAATTGCTGAAAATTCTTGTATGTTGCCGCATCATCGCTACACTCACCTGCTATTATAAAATATATAGATTTATCATTTTTTTTACTAGTATTGTGTTTTAATATTCCCCAATATCCTAATAGTTTAAGTATTTAATATTTTTTTTTTCTAAGGTATTATATATATTAAAAAAAAATAGGGATTAACCCTTGCTTCGCAACTGAGGCGAAGAGAACTGACTAAATACAATCTATCCTAACAGCTAGATTGAAGAAAGAAAGAACCAAGAAGAGCAAACCCAAATACAGCTAATCAAATAAAAATCCACCTATAAAAATCTAAATTTGCATGAGAGGAGAACCACTTTGAATTTAGAAGTTTAGTTCTCAGGTCTACCATAATGGTGGCGATAATCTGAGAAGGAGCCCTGATGCCTTTGTTGTGTAACCGCGCATTGCGCTCTCGCCAAATGTGGTAAGCAAAAATCTGAGCGGCGAGAAGGAGGACTGTTCTATGAATAGGGTTCGAATGGGATCCCCATGCACTTAACAGTTGAACCCAAGTAATTCCCTGAACTTGAACACGCAGGAGGCCAGCCACCTTGTTCAGGATGAAGTATCCATAAGGGCAAGAGAGGAACAAATGGGAGTCGTCTTCCATTCCACCAACACAAAGGAGGCAGTGAATTGACATGTCCAGGCCGAAAGAAATGAGACGTTGAGCAGTTGGTAATCTTCCCAAACACAGGAGTCATTCCAAATGAGCATATCTTTGGATTTTAAGGCGGTGCCAGACCTTGTCAAACCAGGAAACACGAGAGTAAGACCTGCGGGTAGTGTTCCAAATGTCCCATATTTTTAATTTCTTGATAGGTGTAGTTCCCCAGCAAACTTCATCTTCTCTATCTAAGTTAAAACTCGGATAAGAAAAGTTTTGAATCCAAGTAGCCAGGACCTGATCCACATGATGAATTGCCGTCGAAGGTTGAGGTAAAGTCCATGCACCAGATACGAGCAAGGAGTTTACCGAAGTATCATGAGGAATGCCAGCCTGAGCAATGATGGCGTCGGTATGCATCGAAGCTAAGCAGGTATTGTTCCACCACGGGTCAAACCACAATGAGATACCCCTGCCATTACCCAAGATGTAGGTTATAGATTCTCTAGCCAACGTCCTTAACTTAAGGACATTTCGAAAAATCCAAGAGCAGTCCTGGGGCATGGGCATTGTCCAAAAATGCTTCCTTTTGAGAGCAGTTGCGTTCACCCATTTAGACCACAAACCATGGTTGTTAGTTACAATTTTACACAAGTGAAGGATCATTTGAGAGGTATTCCAGTCATGGGGATGTTTCAAACCCAAGCCACCCTCGTCCAAAGGGCTGCACAGCCTGCTCCAACTGACCTTAGCACCCCCTTTAGAATTAACGTCCCCCTTCCAAAGGAACCTAGTGAACAAAGTTTGAATTCGTTTATGAACAGAGACAGGCAGGATGAATTGGTTTGTCCAGAAAGCCTGGATGGTGAACAGAACCGTGCGAAGCAATTGGACACGCCCTGCCAGAGAAAGAAGAATGGACGTCCAACAAGAGACCCTTGAAGTAATCCTGTCTAGCAGAGGCATGCAGTGGTTATAACTCAAACGCGAAGAAATTAACGGGACACCCAAGAATTTAACGGGAAGGTCACCTTGAGTAATGCCGAACATGGAATCTGTCCATGTAATTAGATTAGGGCTGCAATTCCCGAAGAAAACCGTACTCTTTGCCATGTTCACGTAGAGACCGCTAGCTTTCGAGAAATTAGAGATACAACTCATAAGATGGGTCACTGAAGTTTGGTCTCCCCTCGAGAATAGTAAAACATCGTCCGCATAGAAAAGATGCGTAAGCTTTAGGTCTTTACATTTCCAGTGGTAATTGAAATCCCTTGGGACCTTGTCTAGCATGGAGGAGAGGACAGTCATTGCGATCGCGAACAGGTAGGGGGAGATTGGGTCTCCTTGACGAAGTCCCTTTTTTCCGTGAAAGGAGCCAGAAAGGGAGCCATTAAGCTTGACAGAGTAAGTAGGAGTGGAAATGCATGAGAAGATCCATCGCATGAATTTTTCCGGGAAGTTGAGTTTTTTAAGAGCACCCATAATGAAACCCCAATCCAGAGAGTCGAAGAACTTGTGGAGGTCCAATTTAAGAGCACATTTAGGAACCCCATTGGTCCGATTGTACCATCGAAACAGTTCTTGAGCCATAAGAATATTATCGGAAATGTTGCGGCCTGGAACAAAGGCTGACTGAGCGACATTGACGATGTTAGGCATAACTTTCTTAAGCCGCGAAGCTTGGATCTTAGTGATACATTTGTAAGGGACCGAGCAGAGTGAAATTGGCCTGAAATCCTTCATAGAGGTTGGGTTTGCTGTCTTTGGAATAAGAGCAATGCTAGTAATATTCATGGTTTGATGCATGTAAGTCGTGTTGAAGAAGTGTTTAATTGCCTTACAAAAATCAGCACCTACAATATCCCAAGTTCCCAGGAAGAATTCGACTGTGAAACCATCTGGACCAGGCGCTTTGTTTCTGCCCAAACCTTTTAGAGTTTTAAAAATAAGAGCATCCGTGACTTGCGCCTCTAGAGATAGGGCTTGACTGTGAGTTAAGGAATCACAAGCTATGTCGTCGAAATTGAAAATCTCTGTTTCCCGAGAGGACCCCAAAGTGCTAGAGAAGTAGTCAGTAGCCACTTTAGAAATGGTCGAATGCCCTGAAACAAGAACACCCTCAGCATTTTCGATAGACAAAATCTTATTTCTGTTCCAGTTAGCCTTTGTTTGGTTGAAAAAGTAGTTGTTATTACCATCTCCCATCGTGAGCCATTTAACCCTCGACTTGTTATGAAGGAAAATTTCCTCCTCATGCAAAGCTTTTTCCAGATTAAGAGAATCCCGAGTTTCCATATGAAGTAATCCCTGATCATCACAATCAGTTGACAGAGAATCCTGAATTTGAGATAACTGGGCAGAGAAAGCCTTCCACCTCCAGAAAATAATTATGGAAATGAAATGCCTTTTTAATCTTCTCAAGACGAACAGGGATTGTGCAAAGTAAAGGACTGTGGTCCATTAAACCTCTGTTTTTCACTTCGACAAAAGCCTCTGTATGAGTTATGAACCATGCTGCGTTACCCAACATTCGATCCAGCCGTTTGTGAATTAGAGAAATCCGTTTATTATTCCAAGTGTAGAGGTTACCCACCGTCCTAATATCCCCAAGACCCGAGTTAGTGACACAGTCCGCGAAAGCTTGCATGTCGCTGGTCCAAAGTTCCCTTCCACCCTTGATTTCGGTCAAGGAAAGGACGGAATTGAAGTCCCCATTAATGCACCACGGCGAAGAGAAATTCCGACTTAGATTTTCAATTTCCCTCCATAGAGAGATACGCTGGTGAGGTTTATTGAACGCATAAACAAAAGTGACATGAAAATTAACTTGAGTTTCCAGAAAAGTCACAAAGCATGTAATATGTTGAGCTGTTTTGGAGTGAACATGGACAGACCAAACCTTAGGATCCCAACCCACCCACACACGGCCGTAGTCATGAGCTTCGTAGTTAAAGATCCATTTCCAATTTTTGTTAATACCTCTAGAGATAGTTAAAGAGTTATGCACCCTAACCTTAGTTTCCACTAAACCAATAAGCGAAATTTTGGAAGCAGCAATTAAATTTGTCACCTCATTTTGGTGTGAGGTTTTATTCAAGCCTCTAACGTTCCACACACAGAAATTCATTAAAAACGTTTGTTTGGTGTTGACACGCCTATCAACCGGGGGCTTTTCCTGTTCAAAACTTTTGTGAAACCAGCTTCATCAACAGGTTGTTTTCCATGTGTTCGTGGAGGCTTTGGTATGTCAAGCACAACCTCGAAGCAAGAAGACTTTACCGGAGACTTGCCATTTTTTCTCTTGGTGCTGGGAGAGCCTACGAACGATGAGAGATCCTCAGATAGGTCAGTCAAGGCTGCAAACCCATTGTCAGTTGCAAGTGGCAAAGCATCGTGTACAACCTGGTTTTCATTTGTTCGAGCGTTTGAATACTCGACTGCATCCCTTGATGAACCTGGTGGAAGTCTGTCGAACTCTTCCAAATCATTTCCATGTTCCATTTCATTTTCAATTTCCTTTAAAATCTGGTCCTCGTCCATAACCACCTCACAGCCACAAAAATCGCCAATCACATATGGCACCAGTTCCATATTATTAAGAAACTCTTCTTTAGAGACAGGGGGGTTAGCAGATTGCATGTCTGAAGTGGAGGCGAACGTTTCATTAACATGTTCACGCGGTTGATTTGTTCTCTGTTTCTTGGTAGCCTGTTCAGGATTGTGAATGCAACGAGCAAGGGAATGACCAAAGCATTTGCAAAGGCTGCATGAGTATGGGAGTTGAGGATATTGGACCTCAATTTTTTCTTTCTCTTCAACACCGTCCCCATTTAAGACATTAACCCACACGAAATCTGGTCTAGGTGAAGTGTAAGCCAATTCGACTTGAACATTTGCGTATTTCATGGGTTCAAATTTTGAAGTTGCAGTGTCAAATTTAAGAGGCCTGCCCACAGCCTTTGCTATCAAGGATAAGCTCTCCTGAGACCAGAGCGAGTAGGGGACGTCTACCAGACGGATCCAACACGGGACCTTATCCACCACATTGCGTTTGAATTTAGAACCCTCCATCCATTGCATCAAATACAAAGTCTTGCCCCCCATTTGGACCGTGTTCATGTTTAAAGCATTATTCCTCTCTTCCATGGTATTGAAACGGAAAGTGTAGTACCCTTTAGAGCTGTAGTACACACCATTTAGACCCTTGTTATGCCATAGTTTCTGGGCTTGTTCACGAACAAACTTGAATGCAAAATTTCCCCCAATGAAGTGTCCGATTATACTAGTTTCCCATTGTTTCTGGGCACGGACCAAATAGTCCTTGGAGAAATTGACAGAGGCAGACCCATCATCATTGAAGGTGATAGAAGCAGCTTCTCCAGAATTAGTAACACAAGGCGAAGGTTCTAGGGCCTTATTTTTAACAACTGAACTCCACGTAACCGTTTTATTCCTTGGACCATTAGTAACATTTAAATCTTGAATTTGCTCTGAAGTATTGGGGACTAAAGGGTGAGATACATTACCAGTAGGAGCTGAAGAAACTTCAGGTGGTGAGTGAGCCTTCCCTATTTCGCCTTGAGATCCTAGAGACGAGGCCTCATGTAGCGGACCAGTTGCCGGATGAATCGAACCATCATTTAAAATGAAATTGATTTGTTCTCGCATACGCGCCTGCGCCTCCATGGGTAGAGGTTCCCCCATGACTTCATTAGTGTGAATCGATTCATTATCAGCTTCAAAGAATGGCTGGTATATACTAGCTGGACCACCGTAGTTAAGACCAACAAAATCCGCAAATTCTTCCGAGTTCATGGAACCTGAATTTTCCGAGTTCCTAGAGCCCATCGGATAAACCAGATCTAAAGAAAAAATAGAATGCAATTGAAGAGAAAAGAGAGAGGATGAAGAAGATAAGGAGCGTGAAGAGCGTAGAGGGAGAAAGGAGATGGAGATGGTGGTCAACGGTGAATGCTTCCGTTGGGATTAAGAGAGAGAGAAGACATGTTTGAAGTTGAGATCATTTTAAGTATTTAATATTACATATACACACATATATAAATAACTAAGTAGTGACAGAAAATATGATTTGAGTTTTAAATATATATTTCATGCCTTCTTTAACCATGCCAATGTGATGATAAATGATACTTGGCCATTTATATCAAACAAATAGTCACTTTCACTATAAGGCGCACTTTAAATTCTTTTTTTTGTATGTAATATTTCTGGTCAAAAACTTAATATTTCAAACAGAAATTTAATGTTTTATCTATAGAACTTTAGTTGTGCAACATACGAAATAATTAAGTACAACTATTATGGATCTAGTTTTTGTAATTACATATAGTCTTCTAGTTTCTACCCTTTTCTTGGTTTAACACATTTAGATGATAAATACTGATCGATCCCAGGGATGCCATTAGGCCGGTGAGGTGAGAAATCAGAAAAGTAACATCTTATTTCGTAAGCTACCACATGCATATTATCAGCCGAATAAATAAGCTTGGACGAACCATAACTAAATTTCACATCTTGGTAAGTTTTTCTAATATAACGCCTTAGAAATTTTCAGAATTTTCAATTACTGAAATTATTTATTTTATATTAAATGTGAATTATGTGGCGTATAATTTGTTGAGGAGGTAAAGCATGTGTGGTATAATATTTGTGGGCCTAGTTGATGATTTATATGTGATGTGTAAGCCCAGATATTTTTAATTATTTTTTTGGGAATTTATTTCCTATTTAATTGTGTTATATTTACCTTCTGTGAATTTATAAAATGCTCGGGATTAGCAGAAATCCTGAAATCTTTTTCATTATTGACTTTATTAGTTTATATGACTTTTAAAAATATTTGGTGAGTTATTTTTGGTTTTGAGAATTTTAAAATGATTTTATAAATTATTTTTTCATTTTATGGATTTAATCTTGTAAAATCCATATTTAATTCGTTTTTAATCCTAAAAATATTTTAAAAATATGTGGGTGATCGTAATTTTTCATTTTTCATTTTTAAATTTTTAAATTTGATAATCCATCCATTTTGTATTTAATTATGATATTACAAATTTGATTTTTATGAGTTCTATTTAAAAAAATGTTCATGAAATGCCTTTTTAGAATTTTCCCCCAAATCAATATAACCCAATCCCTAATTCCTAATTCATTCAGCAGCTGTGTGTCTCGATAGCTCTAGAATCCTCATTTTTTTTCTTTCTCAAAAATCACTCTCAAAACATCTCCCTTATCCTCTCCATTTCTTTCCCCCCCGTTCCTCTGGTTACCTCCGTTTAATTCTCTCGGTTCTGCAGTGGATTTTAGTGGGTAAAGCCTTTCTTCACCTCCTGTTCTTCTTCAAGTTCGCACGTGTGTGTGGTTTGTGGTTAAGGGTGTGTGCGTTCTGTTCCGTGTGTGTGTATATACCGACTCTATGTGTTTGTGAGGAAATTGTGTGTCGTGTGGCTGTGTTGAGTGCGTGCGTGTGTGAGTTAAAGTGAAGGCAGGTATCGGGTTTTGGGGAGGCAATCGACATGGCTGTTGGGAATGGTTTGGATTGGTTTGCTAGAGTGGTGTTGTATGTGAATGGTGGTAACACACCAGGGAATGCACATAGTGAAGGCAGCTAGTACCTTGAATTGTTTCGTGCTTTACCTTGGTTATTGTGCTGTGATTTTCTAGCGTTGCCATCAGTGTTCGAATTAATTCCTCTACATGAATTCATCTGATTTCAGTCTGGAATTTATATGATTAATCTCGAGTAATTATATGTGGATTAGTCGTACAATATTTTGTGTAGAGTTTCGTGATTGGAAACCCAAAAACGGGACCCTCCGGGACTTTGCCCCATTGACAATGATATTAATAATAAATTGAGTCGATGGTAATTGGCGATGATGATTTTTCTGAGCCAAATTTAAATTTTAATAACTACGTTATAATTTTAATTTCTTGTTTTAAATTCTAAATTTATATTATTGTTAGTGATATGATAAGTGATGATTGTGTTGGTTGTGTCGGCTGTATCCCGACTGGCAGTCACCCGTACAAAGGGGATGCCGTCAAAATTTTATAAAAATCTTAAATAATTTCTTTATATATATATATATATATATATATGTGTGTGTGTGTGTGTGTGTGTGTGTGTGCATATAATTACACAATTTGATCAAGGTGTGGGTTATTTACCTTATTATTTATTTAGTTGATTTTGTGAGTACGTTTGTTGGCTATAATTAAATACCTATATGTAAAGCTTATTAACTATTGATGTATGATTAAATAAATGTAAATTAGGAGATTATTCGCGGGGGTAGATTAAGTTAAATTTTGATAAGATTAGCGAATATTCAGTAGAATTCTAAAATAGTGTTATATTGTGTGTAGATCCCAAGGATAAAGGGAAAGCTAAAGTCGAGGACGTAGGAACTCTCCGAATTCTGTGATTTCCTGGTTAAGGCAAGTAAACCACTTCACTTATATTTCCAGTGAATTATGATTATCATAACTTGATTCTTATGTTCGTTTGATTTATCATTGATATAACTGTTCTGTTAATTTCCATTAATTTCGAATATTCAATTGTTATACCCCAAATCGATTATATTGTTTTCGTTGATCCTTTTAGTGGCTTGACTTAAATCAATACCCCTTTTTCTATATCAAACTTGTCGATATCTAATTCAGAAATTACCCGACCTTATTTTACTTTGTGAGATTTGAGATGTTGACCTGTAACGAAAATGTCCAGGGTGTTTGGCAGTTGAGGTGGTCGATTGTTCCGACACCTGATGTCTAGTTAGGATTGGACTGTTAGTTTTTTTAAAATGTGGACCGTAAGGGTCGGACCAGATTCGTGGTCAGAAATTATTAAAGCCAATGTGTGCCGTGGATCCATTAAGGACATTGGTGTGTGCGTTTGTCCGGGGTTGGTGCGTGACTGATCAGCAGCCTAACCTTATAATTGTTTTTCTTTATAAAATGCATAATAGTCCAATCCACTCCTATTTTATGATTCAGATAAAAGACTTATTTATCAGTTGAGCTTTTATATTGTTGATTATTAGTTCCTAGCAGACCTGCAGTTTCAGTTAATTTATGCTTGTAACTATATATATACTTGCTGAGCATTCTTAGCTCACTTGCTTGCTAATCCTGTTTCTTCAGCTAAGCACGAAGATGTCTAGGAGGAGTGGACCGTCTGGTCGGGGCATCCATAGGGGCAGTCAGAGAGTTGAGGTGGTGGGATGCCCATGGTAGACAGCTTATAACCTTATTTCTTATCATTTCTGTATCGGTTAGAAAGATTAATTAATTTATGGAGTTGTATATTATTTTATTCAGAACTTGGGTAGTAATAGTTAATTAGTAGTTGTTTCATACTGTGACCTGAGCGGTCTTAGCTAGTCAGAGATTATGTTTCTTTATAAATTTTGCTATTATTATGCTTGTGAGCAGGTTTGGTTATAGTTGGTTTGGTTTGGTTGATTTGGACAGGTGGTTAGTCCTATTTGCGAACTCATCATGCCTAATTTTCTAAAATTTCTTCTATATAAATGTTTAATTAATTATAAAAGCATATAATCTTAATATTGGTAAGTGAGGGTGTTACATCTAATGTGTACCCAAGGCACACATTAGAAAAACCAAAACACTTTAGTACTAAAATCCATACTTATGATGCGAGTGAATTATGTATCTTGTTCAAGATGTTAAATTATTACCACTGAAGTTTTTATCACCCATGTCTAATGTTTCCAGCATGGTCAGGTTGCCGATTTCCCTAGGTATGCTTCCTGCTAGGATCAAAGATAATTTCAAAGGTTTAAGGTTAACAAACACATCAATTAAGTTACTTAAAATGAAGGCAAAGTATCACATGTAATGATATTTCCCTTACTAATAAGTTGAATAAGTTAAATAATAACAAAATATAATTAATCCTTTATTATAATACCCGAGTCTACCACCGTCAGTTAACCAATAAGAATCGAGTAATTATTTTAGGATCAATCAGAGCTAATTCCTAAAATTTAGACCTTTCCTTATTTGCAATCTCACCCTACCTCTTTAACCATGGTTTTGTTAACACTTCTAATTTAAATACAATAATGATTTTATTAAATATATCCATAAATACCTATTTTTTAAATTAAAAAATATTTACTAGAAAATCACAATTTTAATTTGAAATCAATCACGATATACCGCTATATATTTTAAATTAAATTTCATAATTAATCATTCATTAATCAACCACTCTTTTAATATAAAACCAGTCATAATCATATTATCATACATTATAAATTGATTTTTATAATATATATTGTAAAATTATAATCGATATTAAATAATTATAATCTAACTTCACTAAAAATCTGAAAAAGTTGGATTTGAAATCAGATTTTAAATAACCTGGATAAAATCAATACCTTCAAAATTTTGAATTTTTTATAAGCTCAAAATATATTTATTCATAATTTGATAATTATATCCTTATATATAATAAGCATAAGAGGGATTTTATGTAAATTTTTGGTCTGGTCACTTTACTACCAAAATTATATGATCCCTTGGATTAAAAATAGACGATCAAGATTAGATCACATTAAAAAGAAAATTATAATCTAAAAAGGATATAATTAGAAAAGTTGTATTAGAAGTGAATTTTTTAAAAAAAATATAATCTAAAAGGATATAATTAAAAAAAGGTTGTATTAAAATTGAATTTTAAAAAGAAAATTATAATCTGAAAATGATATACTTAGAAAAGGTTGTATTAGAATTAAATTTTATTTATTTTTTATTAGTCCCGGATTAGTCCCTGGACTGTGCCGCTACATTCCCGCTTTTTACAACATTATTTGGGCTCTGTCTTGAAATCTAAAAATCGGATTTGGATGATTTACAATCCACGCGAACCTCATAAAATTATCTTTAATTTAGTAATGCTTAATAATTATTATTCAAATGGTAAACTCAAAAACTCAAGAGAAAATATACTTACAAATTGATCAAAATCTAAATTCAAGAGTTCACCTATCCTTTTTATCGTTTGATGATGTTGGACTCCTCCGAGTACTACCAAGTAGGGGTGAGACTCCAACTATTACAATTAATAATAACCAATTTTTATTTAATTTTCACCCATATCTTAATAATGTAATTGTTTTTAGCAACATTATTGATTGCAAAATAAGTACCAACATATTAATCATATTTATAGTTAACAATGACACTATATTTTTACTTATAATTGTTAAGAGTACGATTAACCGCTGAAACATAAGAATTACATTGAACATTTATAAATTGACATGATATCATCTATAAATTATGACTACTAATTTCACTAAATTGAGCTGGACTCACACTACAAGAAAAAGTTCAATAGACATCACACGACATCGGTCGTAAATGCCACTGATGTTAAAAGATGTAATAACATCATCCCGCTGATGTCTTTGTTATTTTTTGACATCACTGTTTTTAAAACTGATGTCTAAAGTCACTCTTTAAAAAATGAAAAAACGCGCCTTTGATTTTGTTTTCCCCCTTAGTGAATATTTCATCCCCCAAATCAAAATTCCCAGCCCCCTTAACCAAATAAATCAAAATTCCCCCCCCTATACAAATATTCTCCCCGCCCATACACAATTATTGTACTCTTCAGACAAATTAAACTAAACCAAAAACTAATTAAACAAAATATTCTCACCTCTCTCTCAGACACTCACTCTCGACTCATTCTCTCTCTCTCGATTCTCTCTCTCGACTCACTCTCTGTCTCGATTGAATCTCTCTGGCTCATCTCTCACCACCACAAACTCACCTCCACCACCACAATCGATTTGTTCGACAAACACAATTCACAAAAATAAACCGACACACTCTTACAATCAGAACCTTAATTGAACAAGAACAACACATCAAGAACAACTGACGAAGAACCCTAGCTCGATTTGTTCCTCAATACTTAGTTCACGAAGAAAAGCTCGAAGTCCTAACTCGCCAAGAATAGCTAAATTTGGTCCGCGACTTGTTCGATTTTCTATTCTCTTTGTTTTATTTGCTCTTCAGTTAGTAAGAGTATCTACCTAATTCAGGTAATTGCTCCATTTATTCGATTTTTAAGCTTTAATTGGGTTAATTATAATTTGGTTTGTTTGTATATATTTTGTTTGGGTTGTTGTCTATATTATTTGATTTAATTAGGTTAATTTTAAATGGGTTACATATATTTGTGAACTGGTTTGTATCAGTATTAATCGCTTTGATTAGGTTAATTTTAAATTAGTTTGTATACGTGTTTGATTAGGTTAATTTTAAATTATCTTGATATATGTGTGTGCCTGTTTAATGTGTGTGTATTAATGCATGTATGACAATGGATGTGTTGATTACGGGAATGGTGGCATGCTGGATTTTACTTGACAACCGCAATAGTTGGGCCGACGATATTGTCATTGCCGTTTGCTTTCAGGGGAATGGGATGGGGACTTGGGTTCTTTTCCTTGACATTAATGGGAGCTGTTACTTTCTATTCTTACTATCTCATGTCTCTTGTGCTTGAGCATTGCGAAAAGTCTGGTCGTCGACATATCCGTTTCAGGGAACTAGCGGCTGATGTACTAGGTAATTTACTTTCGATTTATATTTACATAATTTATGCTTGTTTGGCAAATCCGATAGAAGCTTGCTGAAATGCAGTTAAATTGAAGTTTTAGCTGATTATTTATAGATGATAAGTTTTCAATATAGTAGAATTTTAAGTGTGTACGGGGAGAGGGAAGTGAGGATTCGAACACATGACTATGGTCATGGAAGAAAGGGAAGAAGCTTTGCGGCTTTGCCGGTTGTCACTAGGCTATCATTGAATCCTTAATTTTATGTTCCTCACGATAAAAGCTAAAGTTTCTTCCTTCTGCCTATGAGAGCAATTGCGAAAATCATTTTACCTAAAGAGAAGTGAAAATGTGAGGTGAGGAACGATAGTACCTGGTGGCTGGTGGGGATCACAAATAGTTATTATGTAGACATCTGGGTGGGTAGGTGATGTGGATGTATGATGGTAGAATACTTATTTTAAATATCAGTACTTAAAGTCTTGAAATTATGAGGCTTCTTACTCACCTTCTCAGAAATAAATCAATCAAACCAAACATTCAGGCATGTGCCACTCGGAAGGGCATGACTATGATGTAGGTGTGCTAATTTACCTTCATAGAGATGAACATCTCAAGTAGCCTAATAATGACAGTTTGAACTTTGATGCCCACACCATTGCCTTCCTTTAGGTTTGGAGTTGGGTTTTCAGTCCTACCTAAAATTTAAGTTGTCTCAACCTATTCTTTGTTGGACCTACAATTCAGTTGCTTTGAAAACACAGTTATACTAGTTACTGATGCCTCCTCATGCCCTCCTGACCTCCAAGGTTTTGAAGTTGGGTTTCAGTTCTACCTGAAATTTAGCTTATCTCAGTCCGCTTGTTTTTGTTGGACCTTCATTTCAAAGTCAGCTCTTTCGAAAGCTGAGAAAGTATAGTGATATAGTCATAATTATAGAACTTGAACTCTCGTATTAGATGCATCATAATTATTTTAGATATTATCATTTACATGTGATATCATTAATCCTGAATCATGTCTTTCTTTTCACTTCTCTACATCATGTACCAAGAAATTGATCCTCATGGGTCTTGGAAACTATATCAGTTTATAGCAATCGTGACAAGAGTCATGATAGTGCTCTCTGAGATGCCCAGCTTCCACTCTCTCAGGCACATTAATCTGGCTTCACTACTTCTCAGCTTGGGCTAATTTGTGAACTAGTTAAGCAGGTTATGTACTTTGTTTTGTGGAGGGGTACTTTTATGAGTTTAGTTCATTTTGTGGATATGTAGTTATGTTTACTTGCCTTGGATTTGGTACTTCGGATATGCAGTTTATGTAATTTGGATGTTGATGACATTGATTTTAATTTTGTCAATGACAATTGAGAAATTCTTATCTATTTTTGGATGAGTTTATTTTGGATGATTATATTTATTCAATGCAGCAGGTTATGTTTAAACAAGAAAAAGACAATAGTTTAATAAATTAAAGAGATGACTATAACAATAAAAGAAAACAGTTAATATGAAGAAAGGTGATGTAAAATATCAAATACAACATCAGTTTAATTATTTGACATAGATGTCTAATAGAACAATATAAATCAATTTTTTTGTGAAAAAACCGCTGTTTATAAGTACATTAGACATCAGTATAGGATGATGTCTAAGACTACTATAGACATCACTTTATCTGCTAAAATTATGATGTCTAACATCCAAATAGACATCTTTTACAAAAAAAGAAAGTGATGTGTATGTGAAAAATAACCTAGTTTATTATATGTTTTCTTGAATATAAGGCATGCAAGTTGTTTATAAAATTAATTATATGTAACCTATTTTGTAGAACAACTAATGTGTATTGAAGTAAATACCGATGTCTATGTTAGTACAGACATCAGTTTCTGGCCGATGTCTAGAATAGACATCTCCGACCTAGACATCACATGCAAAATAACATAGACATCGGTGTTTATTGACCCTTTTCTTGTAGTGTCATTCTATAAGCCTCTAAAACCAAAAATATTCATGTATGTTTTACCGAAATATAATTTTATTTTCTACAATGAAGAAACAAGGAGGTATATTTTAAGAAGTGAAAAGAATGTATAAGGACGTCGAAAGAATTTCAGAATGTTCGGCTAACTAAATTTTTTTGTAAATAGTTCCTGAAAAATACATGGCGTGATTTTATTTGTGAGATTCAAATGTATGCATAAAGGGTTCCTCTCATTTATGAGCAAATAGTCAATAATATTCTAAGGACTCAACATTTGAAAAAAAAATTAAAAACGATTTTGGATCTTCTATCATTTCTCATATCTTATTGCCAGAAAAATATTTAGTAGCTTTTATTGAATACACTCGAATTCGTCCATTTGTTCGGCTCAGAGAACCGGAGCTGAATGAATGATGCTTAATTAGTTGTAATTAGCTACCACTTTATCGTAACACTTTGCTGTGTTCATCGAATTCGGTCGCGAGAAAAAGTTTTAGAGTTAAAAGAATAATTAGAATTGCATGGTTGAGATTCGACATATCTCCGACCACTTAATTAGACTCAATATTGCAATTTGTGTTAATTACTTTACATTTTATAATATTGTCACTAAATTTAACAGCTGTGTATAGTAATACTAGTAACTAATATTTAACTATACTATATTTTGAATTAAGTATAAAATCTTTATTAAGCAAAACAATAGCTTAGGAGTAGAGGTGGTCAAACGAGCGGGTTGGCTCGAACCGTTCGGGATCGACTCGTTTTTAAACCCGTTTTATTCGATTCGAAACAAGTCGGATTGAAACCCGCACAATTCGTTCAACTAGAAGAGCCAGTTACAAGTCAAGTACCTAAAACCCAGAACCGAATCGGTCCGTTCGCGAGCTGAACCAGGATTGCACGAACCCGTACAGTTCGTCAGCCAGTCTACACTAATTTATTTATTTATTTGAATTATATTTCGATTAGTTACAAAAAAATATTATAATTTCGATTTATCCAATATAATTATACTTACCTTATAAAATTGAAAAGAAATAATTAAAATGCTATTTTTTTTGCTAAATAATTAAAATTTTGTTTAAATAAATTGATATAAAATTTTGAATATTAAACTCTCCGAGATCTATATATAATTGGCTTTTAGGTGGTAAAAAAGTACGAATGGGCCAGAGAAGAGTTGGACCAGAGTATTAATTTAAAAGACCAAACAAATAGAATGCACTAAAATAACACATGTAAAAAACCAAATTATTAAGAAAAAATTATTAAGTCAACGCAAATTAATAAATTAACATTTTATTATTTTGCAAAGATTCTAGAGATTCGATATTAAAGTTATAAATAATTAAAAAACAATCCGAAAATCTAAAATAAAATAATTTATAGAGATTCTAAATATAATAACCACAAAAAATCCTATAATAATTTAATTAAATTTCATAAAAAACCTTACCAGAAAAATGAGTTTCAAGAAAACCTAATTATTAAAAAAGTCATAAAACAAGTAAATTCTAGCAAAAAGAGAATTCAAGAAAACCTAAAGTATATTGTATAAATTCTAATAAAATAGAAGAAAACACCCTAAAAATATGAAATATTAAAATATATGCCAAGCTAAACCTTAAAATATAATTTACAAAAAAAATCGTTTACCAAATAAAAGTGGTTTAAGAAAAATTATTTTAGTAAAACTCATTAAATATTCTATTTTTAGGTTTGACAACAAATATGTTTCTAAAATTTAAATTAAAAAAATGTGAGCACAAATCAACATATAAACAAATTCTTATTTTGCAAAGAAAAAATTTAAATTAAAAAAGTGAACTCAAATCAATAAATGAACATATTTTAAATTAGAAAGCAATTCAAACACACACAAAATAAATTTATATTAATATCTAAATATAATACAACATAAAACCCCTAAGATTATTCTAAACAAAAACACATAATAAACACCACACATGGAAAAAATATAAAATTAACATATAAAAATAACAATATTCAAACAAATTAAAAAAAATAATACCACACATATTTTACAAAAAGTTAAAAAAATGTCTTGAAAAACTATAAGAAACACTATAAGAAAAGATCTAAAATTTTTAAGATAATCATTAAATTACATAATCAAAAAGATTAAAAAAAATTTGTTACACGAATATAGTACCTATATGTTTTAAGTATATCATTTGTAATTTAATAAAATAATAAAAATCAAAAATAATTATGAAATACTAAAAAATATGGTAGCCTAATTAATTTTGAAATATAAATTATAGAAAAGCAATTTACAAGGAAAAAAAATAAATGTATACTATAAACAATATAACATATATATTATTATCAATAAAGTAAAAGCAAACTATTAAAAATGCTATAAAGCTAATTTTACAAGAAAAAATTTATAATCAACATTATACTAAAAAATATTAATAAAGTTAACGGGTATAAAACTAGTATATTTCAAAAATAACAAACAAGAATAAAATAGCAAAAAATCATAATTAAAGATGAGTCACAAATTCATTCTTTATATATAATAAACACAGAAATAAAGCATACCATCAGAATTTCAATTCAAAAAATAACTTTTTAAAAAAAAAAAATTTACAATTATTTACAAATAAAAAAAGTCTTTAATAAAATATATGGTAAAAAAAGATAATAAAAAGTTAATAAAAAAACATGTCATAATTGGAAATGACACCAAAATTCAGCAAAATTTATTCCACAAAACAAATGCCAATTCAAAAAAAAATCTAATTTTAGAAAATTAAAATCAACAATAAATCTTAATATAATGCATTTAAAATAAATTTAAAACAATACAAAAATAAGATAGTACAAAATTTTATTAAAAAAAGTACAAATGTATTTGTGTTCACAACAAGTTAAACCAATAATTTCCCACGTGTCTAAATATATTATATATATTCTAATAAAATTGAAAACACCGCAAAAAATATAAAATATTAAAATATATGTTAGGCTAAACCTAAAAATATAGTTTTAAAAAACAATTGTTTACTAAATAAAAGTGCTTTGATAAAATTATTTTCATAAAAATCATTAAATATTCTATTTTTAGGTTTAACAACAAATATGTTGCTGACATTTAAATTAAAAAATATGAGCATAAATCAACATATAAACAAATTCTTACTTTGCAAAGAAAAATTTGAAATTAAAAAAAGTGAACACAAATCAATAAATGAAAATATTTTAAATTAGAAAGCAATCCAAACACCCACAAAATAAATTTATATTAGTATCTAAATATAATACAAAAAACCCGTAAGATTACTCTAAACAAAAACACATAATAAATACCACACATGTCAAAAATATAAAATTTACATGTAAATATAATCAATATTCAAACAAAAAAAACTTTTATACCACACATATTTCCAAACAAGTTTAAAAAATGTCTTTAAAAACTATAAAACACTATAGCAAAATATATAATTTTTTTTTAAATAATTATTAGATTACATAATCAAAAATATAAAAAAAATAGATTATTACACGAATGTAGTACCCATATGTTTTAAGCATATAATTTGTGTTCTAATAAAATAAAAAAATAAAAAATAATTATGATATACTAAAATAAAATGTTAGCCCAAACTTTAAAATATAAATTATAGAAAAATCATTTAAAAAAAAATAAATTTATACAACAAACCACATGTATACTACAAATCATATAACACATATGCATTACAATCATTAAAAGTAAAAATAAACAATTAAAAATGTTATAAAATTTATTTTACAAAGAAAAAAAATTATAATCAAAATTATACTACAAAATTTTAATAAAGTTACCCGTGCAAGGTATAAAGCTAGTACATTAAAACTGAAATAATTTGGTTGTTGGTTTGGTACAAATAAATTTGGTACACTAAATAACAGCTGTTAAATTGTAAAATAAATAAATAAGAATCGGTTGATGTAATACTAAAAAAATATTTTTTTGATTATATATAAATACTCTTATAGTCAAGGTTCGAATTACATCAACAATATATTATTAGATAAAAAGGAGATACAGGGAAATTTTCTAATATACACACAAAACTAAGTCTTAAATTTACTAGGCCCATAGGGCTAATTAATAAAATTTTAAATGAATCATGATTTACAAAAATACCCTCCATATTTACATACAAAATTTGTATATATCAGACAACTTACCTGAGATATATCTTAGCTTCTTACTATCATATTATCATTTATATGATCTTATAAAGAAGTTAAAGGTTCGATTCCCTTAACAACATATTTTACTTAAAAATTTATATTATCTATTTTTATCATATTATTATTAAACATTTATATATATTATAACCTACTCCAAGAATTTCAAGATTGAATTCCCATCAATAATATATTAAATTTTAAAAGGTTATTGATCTATTTTCAATATACAAGTAAAAAATTATCATTTAGAATTCTAGCAATACGTATGATTATATTCTAGTATCTTCTATAATTCATTTTCTTACTAATTAAAAAATAAATATTAAAATTATGAACCAAAATTTAATAAGTAAACAATCAGGCACATAATAAAGATTGGCAATGAGAAAAAAAAAAACCAAAAAAATACATATAGATACAATTATATAAAGTATTCATCCAAATAAGTGTGTGTAAAATATAAAAACAAAATGCAACAAACAATTAACTTAATTATGAAATATGAGTTTAAGAGAATAAATATTACACGCAGCAGAAAAGAATGCATGTAAACACGTTACATTATAGAAAAAGAAAATCATAAAATTAGAAAGCTATCCATGGCACATTAAAAAAAAGCAGGATAACATGAATGAGCCAACAAGATGCTCTAAAAAATGAGCCAATAAAAGAACCTAGCCGAGTCCATGGACATGTGCAAAAGAACTGATCTTCAACCTGAAACTACAAAACCATAAACTATACACAAGGGGATCTTATTAGGCAAAAATAAAAAATGTAAAAACTATTGGGATAAGTAACGATATAAACAAAAATGGCCTAGTAAGAGAATACACAAGTTAAGATATATGGGATGAGAACAACTTAGAATGATGTACGATTAGACGACTAAAAACTGTGATGGTTCCACGCAATGTTGCAAGCAGACATGACAGAGAAGTGAAAGAAACCCAGACATAAGAATGCAGCAGAATTAGAGATAAAAATCACAAGAATCGTCCTGCCAATGAAAGAATTCCAGTATATGTATTTATCTAGTATAGAGGATTTGTAATGGGATTACTATATGTACAAACCGGATATTGCAAAATTTTAATTATTAGTGTTGCAATTGCTCTTGTTATCATGAATTGTAACATTAGAATTACATGTTACATTAGCCTTTTTTTGTATTTCTTAAAAGAAGATTGTAGTGTTGCATTAGATAATTATAGTGTTGCATTAGATACTGGGCCCCACACTTACCACGTGTCAGGTGGGTCACACATGCCACGTGTTAGGTGGGTCCCAAATGCCACGTGGCCCACGTGCCACGTATCACCCCATGACACGTCACCTGTCCCCCACATGACACGTGTTAGGTGGGCCCCCACATGACACATGCCACGTGTCACCTATCTGCTTTTAGTTAAGCTATAGTAACACCTTCCAAATGTTGCATTTGTTTGATTTAGTGTTACTGTATGGCCCTAAGGTAATACTTTTCTTAATGTTACTATTGAGAACAAAAGCGTTACATTAGAGAGCAGATGCAACATTAGCGGATGAAATGGTCAAAAAGTGTTACCTTAGGCATATTGTAACAATTTTCGTGCCTAATGCAACAGTAGAAGTGCGTTGCGTCTGGGCATCTATGGCGTAGTGTATAATGTAAAACATGAAGTTACAAGGTAAATTCAAGGTAACTTTTAGTTCTGAACAGTTTTCAAACCCTGTCAACATGAGTGATACTTCATGTTGCAATAATAAATAGATTTGGATGATGAACTAATACTGGAGTATGTCGCGCCAGATGACACCACCTTACGATGATCAGTCGCAGGTCGTGCATCTCAAAATTTGTTTCTCTACATGTAGAACGAAGAACATATGGACACCACCATACGCCGGATCTCCCTACCCATCTTTGGGATTAGACGGGACCGGCGCCACTCGGACCCTATTTCCAGGATGGACTGTTCCACAGCCTCTTACACATTACACAAATACTCCTAATTCGAGTAAATCCATGACTCTGAAACGTAAAGTTCGTCCCCCTTTCCCCAAGTATAATATATATATATATATATATATTATACTTTATTATGCCGCCATCATCAATGCCTTTTGGTGATGGTTTAAATAAAGACTCGATCATCTCAACTTTAGATGATTGTATTCTTGCAGATGCTCTGTACCTCGATATCAAAGGCCAGCTATGAGATCCTACAACCTAAAAGTAACAATCACAAGAAATCAACTTAAATCAATTACTTCATTTGAGTGTAACAAAAAACCAAACAAATACATGTGCCAGTACAATACCCCTGCAATAGATGGGAGTATGGGACATCTGATCGGCCAGGAGAGCCATGAGAAACATTTATGCCCAATATCATGGTTGGAGCGTCTTTTATCACCGGCACACGAGAAGCAGCTTCATCTTCCAGCAAAGAATTAATAGCCCCAAGCTAGAAAAGAATTGGGTGAAGGGGGTTATTGTTATATAGTCAGCCAACGACTGTGATGACAGCTCAGCAACCAATGATTGTGATGACAGCTCAGCAACCAATGAAGGAGCAATGAGTTAGTTAGGGTAAATAGTTTGTTCGACTAAGTCAATGTTTTTGTTAGTAGTATAAATACCTTTGTATGTTGCTGAACTCTATAACAAAAACTATTATTCAATTCTATATACAGTTTTCTCTTATATGTCTAGAATATATACATACATCATTTATCTTTGTGTCATGATGTTATACAGTCAGCCAATGACTGTGATGACAGCTCAGCAACCAATGAAGGAGCAAGGAGTTAGTTAGGGTCAATAGTTTGTTAGACTAAGTCAACGTTTCTGTTAGTAGTATAAATACCTCTGTATGTTGCTGAACTCTGTAACAAAAACTATTATTCATTTCTATATTCATTTTTCTCTTGTATGTTTAGAATATATACATACATCATTTATCTTTGTGTCATGGTATTAGAGCTTCACTGAAGCTTCATTTCTAGGGTTTCAAAGTTCGATTCATGTTCCGATCATCTTACGCTGCTGTTGTATCATCTTCTCCGTCGCAAACAATGGCGAATACGTCTCAAACTACATCTGTAATTGACGTCAATCATCCTCTTTTTCTTCACAGTAGTGATAATCCTGGTGTGTTACATGTCAATCAACTCCTTAATGATCAGAATTATTTGCAATGGAGTCATGCTATCAAACTAGTTTTATCTGTAAAAATGAAATTAGGCATGATTGACGGTATTGTAACTCGTCCTATTTCTACTTCGCCTGTGTGTGCAATGGAATCATTGAAATGATATGGTTGTGTCATGGCTGTTGAATGCAATTTCAACTGATATACGTAATAGTGTTTGTTATTTCTCTACGGCTAATAAAATCTGGGATGATTTGAGTGTTCATTTCTCACAGAGTAATGTGCCTCGAATTTATCAGTTGAAGAAAGAATTGAGTTCTTTAACTCAAGGTACAATGTCAATTTCTTCATATTTTACTAAGTATAGAACTCTTATTGATGAAATTGATAATCTCGCACCATTACCTAAGTGTGTGTGTGTAGCAGCACTACGTGTACTTGTGATTATAGTGCTAAACTTGTGCGTTATGAGCAAATCAATAAGCTGTGTCAGTTTGTTATGGGATTTAGTGATCAATACACTGGAATTAGAGGTCAAATGTTGATGATGAAGCCTCTTCCTTCTTTGAGTCAGGCTTACTCAATGTTGTTACAAGAAGAAGGTCAACGAGATTGAACTTGTAGTGGTTCTATACTGCCTGAGAACACTGCTATGAATGCGCGTTTTGCTGGTTCTAAATCTAGGTCATTTGCTAGTCCTAAGAAATACTCAACTGATAATGCTAATAATGCTAAATTCAGTGAATTCAGTGTTTGTCTGTGAGTTTTGTCAAATGTCTGGTCATTCGAAGGACAAATGTTTTTGTATATTTGGATATCCAGAATGGCATAAGTTGTATGGAAAGCCTAAGCCCAAACCAAGACTTGGTGCTGGTCTTAAGAAAACTGCTGCTCATGTTCAGAGTAATGTTGAGAAAAATGTAGTTTCAAGTGATGTGTCTACTCCTGATGTGCAAGGAATTACTGGTTTCACAGCTACTCAGCGTGAACAACTTGCTACGATGATTCAGAAGAGTATTAAGGCTGCTTCTAATACTGCACCACCTGCTAATACCATACCTTGGGCTGGTGTATCCTCTTTATACATTGCAGGTACTTCTAGTACATCTGATTTTCGTTCAACACAGAGCCTAGTTAATCAAACTTTTAGTGTATCTACTTTACACTCTGCCTACATGGCTTTTAATTCTTAAGTCAAGAGTTAGATCTTTGACTCAGGTGCTATTGATCATATTGTTTCTTATTACTCTCTGTTAAGTAATCCTTAGTGCTTGATTGCTAATTTGCATTTACCTGATGGTTCTATGGTTCCTATAACTCATATAGGTGATGTTCACATTTCTAATGATCTTGTTTTTACTCAAGCCCTCTATGTTCCATCATTTCATTGTCATCTCATTTCTATTTCAAAGCTTACTGTTCAATCTTCATATACTGTGCATTTCTCTGCCAATAAATGTCTTCTGCAGGACCAATCTCAGAAAAAGATGATAGAGATTGGTGAACAAGCTGCAGGTCTTTATCATCTCTTTCCCAAGTCAAAGATTGCACCACATATAAATCACTCATCTCACTCTGTGTCTTCTAAAGTACTACTGTGGCATGCTAGGTGATAAGTGGATTTTATATCCACTTGGAACGCTTTATTTCGGCTTAAATTGGTGTCTTGACCTCAAGTATGTCGTGTTTTTGATGCGTTTTTATTGAGATTGTACAGGGTTACTTTCTGGTATTAGTGAGGTACAAATCACATATTTTATGATGGATTGGAGTTCAAGAAGCGAAGAATGACAACTTGCAAAAGAAACGAAGGAAAAAGGAGTTACAATGAAGAAAAACAGCAAAAATCAGCTTATGGCAGAAGACATGGGCGCTGCGGCGCGTGGTGCGGGCGCTACGACGTGGAAGGGGCTGCAGACGGGCACTACGGCATGAAAATGGGCGCTGCGGCGCGGGTCCTATTCTTCCAGAATTGCTAATGCACTGTTTTGGCCAAATCTTGAGGTCTACAAGTCCGTTTTGGACGATCTTACAGTCCACGCGAAATAACGAGATTCTCTTTCATTCTAAAGTGGTCCAGATATCCAAATATGTAACACCCCCATATCCGGGGTCCGGGATCCGGTCGTTACGGTCTCCAATTCTGTCCACAATACTTGAACTTACTTCAACATGCAATAAATTACATCTTTATGACCCAACACAACAATATAAAACACACCCGTTATAGTCCCAGAGATGAAATTAGAGTAACAACCAAATTTTATTAAACACATTAAAAGTTCTTACAATCCAAAAGAATTTCAATATGAATACATACTCTTTGTCATCCATTTGCATAAGTCATACTAGACCATATACTTGGTACTGAAAGAATAAATCTATCCTACCAATAGCTTTCCCTTCGGCTCTGGTAGTCTCATCATCCTCGCCAGCGTCGAGTGCGCCTTGTGCGAGTCATCTGGTCTAGCTGTTGTTGTGATATAATAATAAAGCAAGGGTGAGCAATAGCCCACCAACGATAATTGATGTGCTAGAAATTTAAACATTCGAATCGCAAGCGCACAATTCGTTTCGTTGTGAAATTTGTGATTCGTTCCTCGGAGACTAATATTTCGCAAACCTCAATTTTTAATTTAATCGAATTAAAACAAGTTGGAATTTTGGAGAATATTATTTTTAATACTATTTAATTACAAAAAAAAATCCATTTTTAAACTAATAAATTAAAACTAATTAAATCTAAATTATTAGAAACTGGATTTTATTCTAAAACAATTTTTTTTTATATTTTAGCTTGATTTTATTTATAGAAAATTCTAACGAAAATTCGACATAATTTATTTGTAAGATCAACTAACCAAAAACATAATAACCAAAGAGGTTCCAGTCGAGGAAGGAGACTAACTCAGCAAAATTAATGACTTAAAATTAAACCCGGTCTTGACTCACAACTCGACAAAAAAACAAACCAACTAAGCAAAATAGTAACTCGAACACAACAGCAGAAATTTCAAAACTCGGAAATGGGAACGAGACATAAACTCAGCATACTTGACTCAGCATTTATTCAGCAACTGACTCGGCAAAACAACACAACTAAAGAACAAAGACCAAATAAAATAACTGGACTCAGGACTACATAGCAACGTTCAATTCAATAAAACTCACAAAAAGCACAGTACAATCCAACAAAAAACCCGGTTGACTCAGTAAGACTCGGCAACTCGCAGACTACAAAACTCATAAACAAGAAGCGAGTCGACTCGATAAGTTTCAATATCGACTCAAAAAACACTCAACAAAATTAACGAAACAAATTACTACAAACTCGATTTACTTTAATAAAATGAAATCAAACTTAAAACATGCTGGGTTGCTTCGAAATTAAGAAAAACAGGGAAGAGGGCGGTGTTGTAATCGATTAAACTTCACGGAAAAAAACAGACCACATCTAAAACTAGGAAAAGACTCGTGTACTCAGCACCACAGAACACAACACTGCGAACTCAGAAAAACAAAATGGCACTGAAAACTCGAAACGAACATTAACAACATAGCATAAACTCAGAAGCCAGAAAACAGGAAGAAAATAAACAATCAGCGAAAATGAAAAAACACAACAGAAATTAATAAACAAGGAAATGGGGTGGTGCTGTGGGGAAAAAGAGGGAGAGAGAGAGAGAGATATGGAGAGAAAGGAGGAGGATGGTGGGTTTTGCTAGAATGGAAAGAGAACGAGATGGGTTTCGTGTTATGCTTCAATAAACGGAGAGAAGGGAAGTAAGGAGGAGTTTGCAGCGATTATGGAGTGATGAGGGAGAAATGGTGGTTGTAGTTTGTTAGAAATTGGCGAAGGAAAACAAGAAGGATGAGCTGGGTTTGGTTCGAACAAAGGAAAGAAAACAGGGGAGGGAATAAATGATACTGTAAAACAAGAATTAGAACTGCAAATATTTTTTTTATATAAATTAAATATGAAAATAATAAAAGTTAAATCACGAAATAAAAAAAAATTACATTAATTTGAAGATTAGGAATTAAAATTACCCACAATAAAATTGAAATTTAAAGGGGCAATTTTAAAATTAACAACTAAGAACAAGAAATTAAAAAGGGAATGAAAATTTGCATAAATATGAAAAGTGTTTACAAAATAAAATGGAGGCTATAATTTAGGGTTGAACTAGAACTAACCTAATTCTAAGATGATTTTACAAATGAAGAATGAGGCTATTTATAAAAAATAATTAGGGTTTTTGGTAGGTTTGGACTAATCTTAGCCATTCATTTTGTTTTGGGTTGGCTTAATATTGGCCATCCATTTTGTTTTGGGCAAAATGTGCACCACCCTCCATTCTCTTTCCCTTTTCTTCTATTTTGGTCCTTCTTCTTCTTCTTTTGTCATTTATTTCTTTATTTTGCAATTTCTTCAATTTTTCTTGAATTTCCTGAAATACAACAAAATAATTTATTAAAATACGAATTCAAACAATAAATAGGTAATAAAAATATGCAAAAATATGCACTTATCAAATGCCCCCATACCTATCTTTTGCTCGTCCTCGAGTAAAACAAAAAAGAAAAATGCAAAATGAAAAACCTATACTCACTGTCGTAGGAATCATGGGTAATTTTAGGTTTACCAATCCGTTAAACTCATAAACGATCTCTACAAGAGGAGTGTTGTCTCCTAAGGGTTTACAGAAGATATACCCATAAAATCTTTGAGATAAGTCAACAAGTATCCAACTTTCCTCTGTCAACCTAGTTTTCATTGGTGTTAACAAAACAATTTTGTAGGAAAATATATGCCTTAAAAATTATTCTAATAATTGCCAAGTTATAGGTTCCCACAATCCACATGATTAGACTCTAAAAATTTACAACAAATCCCAAGGTGTGTAGTGAATTTAAGGCCTATGATGGATAAAGTGCATACAAACATTTTCTCTTTTTCAACCAATATTGAACTGACCCAATCTCTATTAAAACAAGTATCTAGCCAAACTTCACGTTCATAGTAGTTAGACCGACCGTGCAATGGTTGAGGTCCCAAAAGACTTTTGCATCAATACCCATTTAGCGAGTTTTAGGTCAACAATCCCAGATCACAAAGGACCTTAGGTTGCTAGGCACAAAGTCCCATCGGACTTACTTACTCGGGTTATCAATGAGTCCAACCTAGCCGATTTCCCTACTAAGAATTTATTATTACAAAATTACACTATATTTATTGACTCTTTTTTTTTGACACTATAGGAACCAAATTTCGCAAAGGTTTGATTCGACATTGTTCTAACATGTGGGTTCTCTCTCAGGTATCGAGTAACATTCCTATACAATTTTTCCATCAAAGGTCTTGTGCAAATGGGTCGTCTTGGTCTTTTACGCAAAAATTTGTTCGACACAAGTTTCATGAGGAAAAACCTTACCTGACTACGTTTAAATTATCTAAAGGCATTATACATATAATTTTCAAAAAACAGTCAACACCAACTAGTTCTAGAATTTAAAGAGTGGGAAGGACAACTAAGCTAAAATATCTCTATTTTTGGATTTTTAAAATTTTTCAATTTTTTTTTGGATTTTTCAGTTTTATGTATTTACACTAAAACTCTCCCCCATACCTAAATCATGCATTGTCCTCAATGTATGAAAAATGAACGAGAATAACAGAGATAGGAGGAAATACCTGATAAGGGATGACGGAGAATGACAAACTTCTAAAAACAAGAAAGAAAACAACTCACACGCACACATACACACAAATCGTCCCCCATACCTGAATTTCATGAGGGGAGGTAAAAGAAGAAAAACCGACTTAGCCGATGCCGGTGGGAAACTTTGGGTGAAGCTGTGAGAAAAGATCAAGGCATATTTGAAATTTTTTATTATAACAGCCTTTCTCAATTAGCGTGGGATCATGCAACCTATTAGAACAAGAATCACTAGTGTTCATCCTAAACCAACTTGAAGCTTCTTTATTTTGTTTAAGTAGATTACGGACAATGAAATCCTGGTTAGGGGTCGAATCACTAGGAATGACAAAAGATGAGGGTCCGGTTCCTCCTAAAGGCTGTTTATCAAACTCGGGATGATAAACAATCAAGTCAAATGCAGGTGGATGTGGTGCAACGCGACTCTCAATGACAGGATCACTACTAACAATCTCGGGTGGGGTCTCCCACTTGGAACAAATGGCATCCAACTCGCTCAACATCTCTTCCGAGGTCATATCCCTTAACGAATCAGCATACTCTCGATTAGGCTTGTAGTTGACTTTGAAATCCTCAACGAGAAAAGACTCAATCTCACTATCCTCAAAGCTAGACCATGTAACAAACTTGTTGACAACATTAACCCCTACTGATGGTTTATAAAGCTCATTGGGTTCTTTTCCTACATTGAAAATATTAAGGTCAATGGTCATGTTACTGAAAGTGAGTTTCATCGAACCGTTCCTACAATTGATCAAGGCATTAGATGTAGCAAGAAAAGGTCTTCCTAAGATGACAGGAATTTGGTTCTTAGGATTCATGACGGGTTGAGTCTCGAGGATAACAAAGTCAACCGGGAAGATAAAATCACCAATTTTAATCAAGACACCTTCAATTAATCCCTTGGACATTTTTATAGAACGATCGGCAAGTTGAAGTGTCATATTGGTCTTTTTGAGCTCGCCTAAACCTAGGGCTTGATAAACGGAAAATGGAAGCAAGTTCACACTAGCACCTAAGTCAAGTAAAGCCTTGTCCACGAAAGTATTACCAATGACACATGAAATAGTTGGACAACCGGGGTCCTTGTATTTCACGGGAATTTGGTTAGAAAGAATTGAGCTCACTTGGGATGTCAAGAAGGCTTTCTTAGGGACTTGGGTGGTCCGTTTATGAGTGCACAACTCTTTAAGACACTTGGCATATGAAGGAATTTGTTGAATGGCATCTAAAAGAGAAATGTTTATCTCGACTTGCTTGAAAACTTCCAAAATTTTGTCTACATGAGCCGATTGCTTGGGAAGGAGGAGTATTTGAGGATACGGAGCTTTTGGCTTAAAGACTCGCTCATTAGACACATCGGGAAGGGATTTTGGAAGTGGAGTATCAAACGAAGATTTGGTAGGTGAATAGGAAGAAGGTATTTGGGAAGATGAGGAATGTTTATGAGAAGATTCTGTTAAATCGGGAGTTGAGTGATTAATGTTATGGTCATATTCAACATTTGACTCTTCCTCTTTTTCTGGAGACTCGACACCTACTTGATTCCCCGACCTTAAAGAAATTGTGGCATTAATGCTTTCAGGAGGTCTTTGGTTAAGGGGGAATCTAGGGTTTACCTTAGGTTGACTTGGGAATTTATTCTTCTCACGCTCACACATGGTGTTGGCTAACTGACTCACTTGAACTTCCAACTTAAATATGGCTTGAGTACTAGCGTTCAAAATTTGCCTATCTTGAGTCATGGTTTGCATGAAGGCTTGTTGAGATTGAGCCAAATTAGTTGTTGATTTTAAAAGCGCATCAAGGCTCTTTTCCAAGGAATTAAGTCTCTTATCTGACTCATGAAAGCCGGGAGGATGGGCGGCTGTTTGAGTCGGAATAGGACCATGATTTTGAGTTGGGTTTGGAAAAGGTCCTTGGTTTGGAGGTGAGTAATAATTCTGATTGGGCCTTTGAAAAGAAGGTTGAAAAGAACGTGGCGGAGATTGAAAATTCTGGCCCTGGTTCCACGAGAAATTTGGGTGATTCTTCCAACCGGGATTGTATGTAGGTGCAAAAGGGTCATTCCTAGGGTTGGGTTGAAACACCGCATTGATTTGTTGAAAATCTTGGAAACTTTGCATCCCTTGATTTGGGTACGTAGACATGTGTGAGGGACCACAATGCGTTTCTAGGGATTTGAGTCGTCTAGTAAGGGTGGCTAACTTGGCATCGGTTGCGATGTTACTTCCAATTGAATGCAAACCCCTAAAAGATGAACTAGACGATTCGGTAGACTTATTTGGTTCCCTAGTGGACTCCCACAACATTGTCTTCTCGGCTAACTCTTCAAAAAATTTCAACCCTTCGTCCTCGTCCTTATCCATGAATTCCCCTTGGCACATAGATTCCAACAATGCAGTTGTTGAACCATCTAAGGCCTCGTACACAATCTTACAGAGCCTCCATTTTTCGATTCCGTGGTGGGGACATTGAGATAAAAGATTTTTAAAGCGGTCAAAACACGTCCAAAATGGTTCGTTGTGTTTTTGACGGAATTGATTAATCTCATTAGTGGGTTTCGTAGTTTTATGGCTTGGAACGAACTTTTTTAGAAAGATGACTACGAAACCCTCCCACGTGGAAATTGAATTAACGGAAAGACTATACAACCATTTCTTAGCATTTTCTTTCAAAGCGAAGTTGATAAGTCTAAGCCTAATGGAGTCCTCGGAAAGTTGTTGGAGTTTTTGCAATGCGCAAACCTCCTCGAATTCATGAAGGAAAAGATACGGATCATCACCCTCACTCCCGGTAAATTTAGGTAACATGCTAATAAGTGGGGTTTAATTTCAAAATTATTACCAGTAACCGGTGGAAGAGTGATACACGAGGGTTGAGCGGAGCGGGTGGGATAGCAACGGTCCTTAAGAGACAAGGCCATGGTCACTACGGGGTCAAGAATTTCTACGGGTTCGGATTCTGAAGAGGATGAACACTCAATTGGTCTCACTAACCTAGCAAATTTATCTCTAACCCAAGTAGTGCGCATGAACAGGAAGAAAACACTTAGCAAATAATTTGCGAAAAATTAAGCACACAAAATAAAGGGTGAAAAATCAAAAGAAAGATCTAACCTAAGTTCCCTAAATAAAATAACTAGACATTGCTCATAACGTTAAGACACACTAAAAATTCCGTAAATTAAGAATTATTCAGACCGATTCGGCCAAATTAGAGCAGGCATTGCCAAGAGGCCAAACTCGTCACTTAGACACCGAATCTTAACAGCCAGGCGAACCTTAGACACTGAAGGTCGTGAATAAGTCTTAATTACATTTATTTTTAGGCACCTTTCTAATTGAACGTGAAATCCTAGGGGCAAACGTCTAATTAATGCCACAAACAACGATATATATACAAAACTATAAACAATTATGGATGCTTACCCTACGTGTTTTAACTAAAAGAAAGAAGAAATTTAACGTACCTTTGGGTCCTCCAGCAATCACCACAATTTATAAGGTACGAAAAATTAAAAACAAAAAAATAAAAATCTAGATGATGTGCCCTAAGTGATTAAATGCATGACGCAACAATTATGTATTTACTAGCTAAAAATTTTTTTTTTGGATATTTTTTTTTATTTTTGATTTTTTTTGATTTTTTTGTGTTTTTCTAAAAATAAAAAGGGCAAAAAGAGTGAGATACGGTTACCGAAGCTTGCTTTCCAAAATATTCCAATTTTTCCATGCTTCTTGAGAAGAGTTCCGAAATCTCACAATATCCTAAAAAGAACGAAATAAAAATAAGACAAGAAATAAAACTAATTCGAAAAATTAAAAATTAAGGCGCGAAAAATAATTAGTCCCCGGCAGCGGCGCCAAAAATTTGATGTGCTAGAAATATAAACATTCGAATTGCAAGCGCACAATTCGTTTCGTTGTAAAATTTGTGATTCGTTCCTCGGAGACTAATATTTCGCAAACCTCAATTTTTAATTTAATCGAATTAAACCAAGTTGGAATTTTGGAGAATTTGATTTTTAATACTATTTAATTACAAAATATATCCATTTTTAAAATAATTAATTAAAACTAATTAAATCTAAATTATTAGAAACTGGATTTTATTCTAAAACAAATTTTTTTATATTTAAACTTGATTTTATTTATAGAAAATTCTAACGAAAATTCGGCATAATTTATTTGTAAGATCAACTAACCAAAAACATAATAACAAAAGAGATTCCAGTCGAGGAAGGAGACTAACTCAGCAAAATTGACGATTTAAAATAAAACCCGGTCTTGACTCACAACTCGACAAAAAAACAAACCAACTAAGCAAAATAGTAACTCGAACACAACAGCAGAAATTTCAAAACTCGGAAATGGGAACGAGACATAAACTCAGCATACTTGACTCAGCATTTATTCAGCAACTGACTCGGCAAAACAACACAACTAAAGAACAAAGACCAAACAAAATAACTGGACTCAGGACTACATAGCAACGTTCAATTCAATAAAACTCACAAACAGCAAAGTACAATCCAACAAACAACCCGGTTGACTCAGTAAGACTCGGCAACTTGCAGACTACAAAACTCGTAAACAAGAAGCGAGTCGACTCGATAAGTTTCAATATCGACTCAAAAAACACTCAAACAAAAGTAACGAAACAAATGACTACAAACTCGATTTAATTTAGTAAAATGAAATCAAACTTAAAACATGCTGGGTTGCTTCGAAAATAAGAAAAACAGGGAAGAGGGCTATGTTGTAATCGATTAAACTTCACGGAAAAAACCAGACCACATCTAAAAATAGGAAAAGACTCGCGTACTCAGCACCACAGAACACAACACTGCGAACTCAGAAAAACAAAATGGCACTAAAAACTCGAAACGAACATTAACATAGCATAAACTCAGAAGCCAGAAAACCGGAAGAAAATAAACAATCAGAGAAAATGAAAAAACATAACAGAAATTAATAAACAAGGAAATGGGTGTGGTGTTGTGTGGAAAAAGAGGGAGAGAGGGAGAGTTATGGAGAGAAAGGAGGAGGATGATGGGTTCTGCTCGAATGGAAAGTGAACGAGATGGGTTTCGTGTTATGTTGCAATAAACGGAGAGAAGGGAAGTAAGGAGGAGTTTGCAGCGATTATGGAGTGATGAGGGAGAAATGGTGGTTGTGGTTTGTTAGAAATTGCCGAAGGAAAACAAGAAGGATGAGCTGGGTTTGGTTCGAACAAAGGAAAGAAAACAGGGGAGGAAATAAATGATACTATAAAACAAGAATTAGAACTGCAAATATTTTTTTTATATAAATTAAATATGAAAATAATAAAAGTTAAATCACGAAATAAAAAAAAAATTACATTAATTTGAAGATTAGGAATTAAAATTACCCACAATAAAATGTAAATTTAAAGGGGCAATTTTAAAATTAACAACTAAAAACAAGAAATTAAAAAGGGAATGAAAATTTGCATAAATATGAAAAGTGTTTACAAAATAAAATGGAGGCTATAATTTAGGGTTGAACTAGAACTAACCTAATTCTAAGATGATTTTACAAATGAAGAATGAGGCTATTTATAGAAAATAATTAGGGTTTTTGGTAGGTTTGGACTAATCTTAGCCATTCAATTGGTTTTGGGTTGGCTAAGTCTTGGCCATCCATTTTGTTTTGGGCAAAATGTGCACCACCCTCCATTCTCTTTCCCTTTTCTTCTATTTTGGTCCATCTTCTTCTTCTTTTGTCATTTATTTCTTTATTTTGCAATTTCTTCAATTTTTCTTGAATTTCCTGAAATACAACAAAATAATTTATTAAAATACGAATTCAAACAATAAATAGGTAATAAAAATATGAAAAAATATGCACTTATCAATAATATATAACTGAATTATAATATATAACAGTTCAAAAGTATCTTTCAAACCATATTCCATTCCATGCATTTACGGGAATGATGCCAGAATAACATGAACGATGAAGTTACGAGGTAACTCAAAATGCATATATTGGTGGGAATATCTGCTATGTCAAAGATAAGCCAGATATTATCATTTATCATAAAAGAAGAACTTGTAGGAAAATATTGCAATTCCAATTATGAATACTTTTCCATTACTACCAACAATGATAATGTTGCAGAGAAATAAAAGAATTTGAATGATGAACTTATGCTGGAGTATTCACCACGCCCACTGCCAATGTTACGATGATCAATCGCAGATTGTACAGCTCAATTTAGATTTACTACCGGTAGAAGTTAGAACTGACGGCTTTACTTTTCTACCGCCCTACTAGCTCTCCCCGGCCAACGGTTGGGCCAAAGGGGATGGACCGGTGCTACTCAGCCTCTTACACGACTCCAAGTTTGAAAAGAAATTCATGACTCTGAACGCAAAGTTCGTCCCCCTTTCCCCAAGTATAATACTTGTTGATAAGACTCCACAAAGTAGTTGTATCTAGTTGGAAAGGAAAATTCAACATCTTATCTCCCAAGCTGCTGCTTGTTAGAGGATACCATCTTATTCCAATAATCTTACCCCTCGAATGATGAGAAGGTTACTCAAAGATTCAATTGATAAACAACAACCACATTGCGAGTGAAATGAATAGTTTTACAAGATTTATGACCGGGAAGTCAACAAGATAAATAACATTGCTCAAGTAGGTTCCCCTATAATATGGAAGTTTGAGCGAACATTTAAACCCTTTTAAGATAGATTTAAATGAAAAATAAAAACAGTTGGGAACCTTTCCTTGATAAAATAGTCGTAAAAAGACTCCGAAATATTTTACATAATATTTGGAGGTGAAAGATAATCTCCAAATAATATAAATCATTTTAAAAAGAATTTAAAAGAATTAAATAAATGTTCCAAGAATCTTTATTAACTCAATAATAATTACGTAATATTATAAAATCATAATATTGCTCGTAAGTAATCCTCGAATGAATATATAGAATTATTTACTAAATAGATCACTCCTTAAATGAATATTCAAAATAATATTCATTAATAACTAGACTCCAATAAGTATTTAAAATAATATTCAATAAATGAGTCAAACTTTAAATGAATATTTGAAAATAATATTCGTTTAATAAATAATCTTCTAAATGAATATCCAAATAATATTCATTTAGTAATCAAAGCTTTTAAAGGAATATTCGAAATAATATCCCTTAAGTAATTAGAACTTCCAATGAATATTTTGAAATAATATTCCTTAAGTACATAAACCTTAAATGAATATTCGAAAGTAATATTCATTTAATAAATAACATTCTAATGAATATCAAAAATAATATTCATTAAATAATCAACTCTAAATGAATATTCGAAACTAACATCCATTTAATATCTCTCGACTGAGATAATACTCGAATAACATTCCTCGAAAGATTACCAAGTAATTGATTCTTTTTGGAAATATAAATAACGTTTAATAATAACATTCCTCAGATAAATAATAATATGTCATTGGAATCCCTTCGGGTTTCCACCACTATCTATATCTCAAAATACCGACTCCCGGTCTATATTTAAGAATGAATATCATATGACCTTCGCTAAGGGTCTTACCAAAACAATCCGGCTTATAACTGATAATTCGTATCTAGTCTATAAGCCAATATCAATTCAGGAAATAGGTATCATAATATAATTTGACAATAGGCATGCATGCTATGGCATATGTAAAATGGCAATCACATATATATATATATATTATCACAACAACAGGTTCAAAGTTTTGAACACTTGCCTGGTAATCGGGTGTGGGTAGAGATAGCGTGTCCTGGGTCTGCTCGATGATCTATTAACAATCAGAACATTCGAGATTAACCAATTAACACCTTTTAAAAGTCTAAGTGTAAACTTCACTTAAGTCGAAACACGTTTTCGATTTATCTCGTTATACACCTTTTAGTGTAACTCTTTTTATTACCGATAAGATCCGGCATTTGTTCGTTATTACGACATGTCATCATACCCACACTCGGTATATACTTAAGTCATATAAGTTCTAAAGTCGATCGATTACGAACCAAGATTAAACCTCGAGTTTTATCGTTCGTTTTCTAAGTGTTTTACCAAAGTTATAACCAAGCGAGTTTTTTTAGGGGTTCGTTCGCGTTTAACTTCAATTCCAACATTTTTATAAAATTGGAAAACGATCTGTTTCACATGAGGTTTTCTCTCACACCTTCCTTTTTACCTCTATTATTTAACCAAGATTCGCCACTGACTTATGTATTTTACGAGGGTTCAATTTCAGTTACAAATTCTCATTTACGGTTTCGAACTACTTTTAGTATATCGGCCATAACTCCTAAACCGTAAGTCCGTTTCATATGTTCTTTATATCAAATCGAAAGTCGTCATTACGACAGCTATAAATCGAATATTTCCAAATTCCAAACTTTCCAATAATCATAGTTTCCACTCCAAACAACATATACGTGTTATTTAACCATGAACTAAGGCCAAGAAATGCCTTTCTGTTCATCTAAACTATTTATCCTCTTATATCAACAAATCACTACATAAGCATGCTTTAATCATCACCATAATCATACTAATCTAAAAACTCATCAAGAACATCATTAAACTCAAAGTAAGGCCTAGGGTTTCAATAGTGTTATACCTTCCTTGGGGTGTGTATACACTTAGTAAGCCTTGTATAGTCCTTGTATAGCCTCCATGAAGCTTGGATCACCAACCAAAATCAAGATTCAAGAATTTTGTTCTTGAGGTTACTATTCTTCCTCAACTTTCTTGATTTTTTTGAAAATGGAAAAAGTGGTGTTTTGGGCTAAGATTTCTATAGTATCATTTTTATGAAATATAGCATATATGATAAATTTTTGGAGATCAAACAATGGTGGGAGCTTGGACTTTGATCTTGGAAATAAGGAGAATGTCGAATGGAATGTTTTGGAGGGGGAGATAGTTGCTTGCCTGTTCTTGATCTTTTCCTTGTATTATTGTGTTGCCTTGGATAATATCTTGCTAAAGTAGCTTTATTAAAGTGCCTAGGTCATCCATGATGCAATCAAGAGACATGTGTTGCATTTTTGGTGGTAATGAGATGAGATGGGACTAAGTACTTGGTTGATCTTCTAATCTTGTTAGTTACTCTTGTAACTAGTTGGTTGCTTGATGTTTATCCACTTGAGCATGCTTGCCCCTTGGTCCTCTGCTTGTAGATTTGTCCGGTTATTGCTTAATTCATTGATCGTTCGAAAGAATAACTCATTCGTTTCTAGTTAGGGTTTTACCGGAAACCGTTTTAATATTTATACTATCATCCTCCATTCTCTTTAATAATTCTTGAACCTATTTTCTTTAAATCCATTCAATAATTCCTTAAGTCTTTCAGTGTCCAGGGAAATATTGGGGAAAATAAAAGTGCTATTTTTCAGAATCCGACAGCTTTTACATACACCCTTTTTCCCCTTGGATCACTAATACGAACTCAGAATTTCGTTCTGGATACTTCTATATAGCGTCGTCTAATAATATTACTAAATCCACCAAAATCACTATTCAATCTTTATTCTTTACTTATTCTCTTAGGGTTGTACAATTGTCTCTGATCTCTTTCGATCGTTCCTTAACCTTTTTACGGACCCACTGGACCAATAACAGATATCGATTTGGATGACATAAGAATAATCTTCTACTTTAGAACTATCAAATCTCAATTCCATTGGAGATAGATAATTCTTATCTAAAGTGTCAACCAATAGTATTCTTCATAGCATATAAACATTTGAATCCAAATCTATTCCTTTCATTCATTATCTCAATCGTTACAACGTAGTCGTAATCAGTATTCACTATTATCTCAGTACATAATAAAAAGTTTTAATTATATACAAAATTTGGGGTTCTTACAGTCTCCCCTCCTTAAAGGGATTCCGTCCTGGAATCAGGTAGGAAGAAAAGAGTCGTTTGTTTGTCGTTCACTTTTTAGCTTCCCGGTCAATTCTTAGTAGTTCTACCCTTTCTCAGCACATCTTCTTGTGCTACAATCCATACTTTATCCTTTTTCCATCAACTTTGTCAATTTTCGTACAACACACTATCCGGGTTATGCTCTTACTCAGTCTTATCCTTATTGATACCTGCAGTAACATTGGTATCACTATCATACTGCGAATTTGGAGGTAACCTCGCTCGCACTGTACATTTCCTGATCGCTTTAATCTTCGCAATCTTGATCAATATAGAGAAGTGGAAAGATTTATTGAGAGATCACTGTGATCAATTGAACATTTGTTATATTGCATAGCTAGTACAGAAGGGGGCCAGCCTTTAGTACTTGACAAGCAACTAAACAAGTTATGGCATTCCACTTAAACTTTTATCACATAGACAGATTGTCACGTAGCAGTACCTCCCCTCCTTAAAGGGTTGTTTTTCTCAATTCATAAAGAAGATGAATAAGAGAGAAGAAAAGAAAAGAATTCTAAAGGATTATAGAAAGTTTTCATGATTGTAAAATATCATATTCAGAATTTACCTCTGAACTATAGAGGTTCATCAAAGAAGAAATTAATCATAATTATATCTAATACTATTTGATCACAATCTCACGTGTCAACATATCTTGCTGCTTTGTCCACTAATCTATGGACCTATACTCTGGTTCAACCTTAGCAACACTTACTTTTGGAAAATCTTTCCAACCTCTCAGGTTAAATCTTAGTTTCTCGCTTGACACCATTGTTACTGACATTCCATGTCACGCTACTAGCTTTTTCATAGCTATAATATTAACACTATTAGTTTGTCATCCCGATAATTCATCAGAAAACCCATTTATTAATCCATTCATAACATTCCTTGCTTCACATTCCAGAGTTATCTTCCCCATCTTTTCTTTATCAATCACATCCTTCTTCTTATTTGATTCTTATTTACTTCTGGTATTTACTTCCATCTTCATCTCTTTATTAAGACACCTTTTGCATTTGGTACCTCCTAATTGGTATCCCTTCACATTTACTCTATAATCATCTCATTATTCTAATTTAAAACCTCCGAAATGAATCTGGGCGATTTCTTTAACTTAGATCCAATATCATCTTCTTTTGTCAAACTTGTTTCTCATCACTTATTCTTTTTTACCCGTGGTTTTCCACAGGTTGTCTTTCGTAAGTCAGACCAGGTCTTATATCTACCCGCTTGTACTCTTATCATTTATCGAGCATCTGCATTTTACTGGTGTGGCCTTGCCACATGAAAACCTGTTATGACCGTCCTATAAGTTTTGGGTGTAAGGCTGGCTCGAATGCCACCTACCGAACACTTTTAAACTCTCAGGTGGCCCAATAAGTCTCGGGCTCAACTGCCCTTCCCTCCAAGTCTCATTAATTCTTTCCACGGGAATATCTTTAACATCATGAATCATCAACATCATATTCTCTATCTTGTTTACGCTGAAGTACACTAACACAAACTTACTTGTCATTCATCAACATGCCATTTAGCTTATCAATAGCAGCACTTTCTTTATCTTTACGTTGTCATCTAATTTCTTAGAAGAATCACCATCGCTTGTATTTTACGTAATGCGTTAATAGCTAACCCTACGGGTTTCAAATCCTTTAGGGAGACAAAGTAATCACTATTCCTTATCCATAAGGAACAATTCCTAACTTGATGTAGATATTACATGAAGTAGATAAAATTGCAGAAGAGTTTCAAGCATCGCAGCTATATCCGGTTGATAAAAGTATCACTCATACATCTTCCATAAAAGACTGGAAACTTAATGGTTTACTTCGTCAATTTTTGTATCAAGGTCCTGGTTTGCCTCAAAACGGGACCTTCTAAGGTACGTGATGTGCTTAAGACTCCATCAGGAATCGAATGTTTACTTAAACTATTATTACCTTCGATTCTTGCACAATCATCAAAAGGAATGTAAATTCCTCCACTCCGATATGACCTTCAAGGTCTTTCCAAATATCATTTTGTTTCTTCGCTATGAACATTTGTAATTATTCATATATACTTAGACTGTCGGCCACCTCATTGGCCTTTTCTAATAATAATTTCTTATAGTCAATGTTCTTTGGATACGTTCTAACTCAAACTTTTCTACCTCATTCCCATCACTGTTGGGTGAAAGCATTCTCCCTTAAGCTCTGCTGAAGGAGAAAAAATATATCTATCAGTCTTTTTCCATAAGTCATTGCTTCCACCTACCCGTCGGAACTTTATCACGTTTATTTCCAATTCTACTTAGGATACTTCTTTTCTTAGTTCTTTCCTTATCTTAGGATAATCTCAACCTTTATAGGTTCAATCCATACTTCCTCAGGGTTTCATACATGCCTCATCTGGAATTATTGTTATTATGTCATAAATTCCTTACCAAACTTCCATTCTGAAGTTCGGAATATTACCTTTTTCCTTGTAAGGTTTCTTAGGTCATCCTCATCATTCCTCCTGTATTTTCTGGGTACAGGGTATATCAAAACGTCATTGATCAATACTCTAATAATTCTATCTATGTTCTTTCCAGAACTCTTTTTAATAATCCTTACCGGTCATTGTTGCCTTAGCAAGTCCAACACATATCATCTGAATTCATAATGTCGTTATTAGGGTTAATGCCATCCTTTGTGCATTCCCCAGGGCTTGTCTTAATTTATGGATATTCTATCCTTAATTCAACTGCCAAGGAATTCTTGCATCCTATACTTGGCAATCAAATCATGTATCCTTAATAATGGTCTCTTTTCAATCGTTCTCATTTGATAATCGATCGGTGGCTTAATGCTCAGCCTATTTGACCTTCCAAAAGATAACGTATGTCTATCTGCTCTCTTACAGAACTTGGTAATGGTAGCAAGGATGTTCTGGAAGATATTGGTCGAGTTCAACGTGAATCTCTTAGTACTTATCGTTCTTCGCAAAGGTACTTGCCTTATACAAAATTTCTGAAGCATACTGATCAATCTCTGACCATTTCTATACTCTCTTCATAAACCTTCGTTGTTTACTTTCCTTCGTCATAATATATTCATGGTATATATAATATCCTAACATCAAACATCTCAAGTCACTATACTTCTATTTTTACTCGTAATCTTGGACAACCATATACACATGAATCACTTTAGTACGGGTAACCCCATTCCAAAAGTCTAGTAAATTCCCAATCAAAACATGGGTTGCAAAGGGTTCAGTAGAAGATTCCTACGATCTCATTAATATTTCCTTTATATCAGAAGCCCTTGCAGTCGGTGCTTACTTAGAAGCAACCCTGCTTTGTCCTTTCATTGCTGGTCTAGTCACTTGATAATTCGTTGTGACTTGGCCTCAACTGGCCACACTAAAATAAAAATATATGATTTTAGGGGTTGGCTAATTAGCAGTACTCTTCTAGCAATTGCCGGCATAGTGTCTTCTTCTTTGATACCTTTCTACCTTTCCAAAACTTTACTTAATATAAGTCTTAATCGGCTACTCAGCGCCGTCTCCGGTCACCTTTCCTCTATTTTTATCTTTTCAACTATTCTTATCAATCCCGCGTGCCACGCAAGCTTACCATTCCTGTCATAACAGCCTTTTCACTTAAGTCAATCCCGGAGTTTCTCAGTCCGACTGGGTTCTTACTTAGATTTCCTGTTTTCGTCCAATCTCACTTCATCATTTTATCTCTACCATCGATTGTAATGCTCAGGGTCCGTTTACTAACCCATTTTACAGCATCGTTACCCAAATCACAGGGTTCGCTCCAATTTCTACTCTCTTCCATGACGTTCTCTAATAATCAGAAAGACAAGGTTTGCCAAAATTCGTTGAAGTTCTTTCCAGAATCAGGGAAATTTTGGTCAATCTCTCCACCGACTGGTAACATTAAGGAGACCAGTTTCGAAACCTGAAGAATAATTCCATGAACCTCCAAGCAGGTAGAATCATAATCAGTCATAGTTAACGAAATAATTGTCATCAAATTGGAAGTTTACCCACTGGAGAGGAACCAATTATATACATCCCTTAGAAGGGAATTAACAGTTTCAAACTGAAACCAGTCACAACGTCCTGATACCTATACGTCCTGAGATTCAATATTACCAAATGTCAGTCTACCTGACCACTAGTCTTAGAAAGAACATTGCCGTCGGAGTTGGTTGTTCCATAGAATTGGCAATACTAAGGCTATCCGATCTGGTGGACCATGCTGTCCGAATGCATCCGCAAGTACTTTGTCGTGCTGCACAAGCACACATCCTAATGCTTTATGTGAAGCACCGTTGGAAGCACAAAGTCTCGTTTTTCCATTAAGTAATGCCAACTCTAGGTCATTACCAATTCCACCTTTTAGCTCCAGGAAGATTTTCTCACATTTTTGTTTTTTTTAACTGCTGATCGTATTACTTGATCCATTATAATTCCGTGTCGGAATAAACTTAAGGTAACTATTATAATTCATTCAAAGAAAGAATTTAATATTCCTCTAAATCACATGCATCTAATATTTCTGGTTCATCATTTCATTGAGTTGAAATAACTCTATACTCAGTCTCTGATAGTAGTCTCATTATGAGTTTATCTTGGCTCACTGGTCTTATCTTCCGGTAGGTTCTGAGATCATTGTCTTGCTTACTACTTCCTTATATAACTTTATCCAATCATGCTGTCACTTCCCAATGTCTTTACTTTCTAACTGATTCATTCATAACATGAACATTTCCCTGAATAAAACCACCTCATTAACCTCAATTTGGTTCTATAAATTACAACCTATTACATCTGCCTTCTCATGGCGAATTATTACTGACAATATTCATACTTATTCATTTATCAAATGATATGGCACTTACTGCCTCTTCTCAACTATTCCTAGGGACTCTGCTCCTCGTCTTATATCGATGCCTTTGATAATCATACATCCCTCTAGCACTCTTTTCGTTAATATGAAAGTCTCTAATGATTCTCATCTATTCCCGTATAAGATCTCAAGTAATTCATCCAATCCGTCTTACTTGCTTGTACTACCTCCAGTAGTCTGGCCACGAATCCAACATGAATCTTCAGTTCTCTTGCTAATAGCTTAGTTCTTTATGCTCACTTTTCTGAGCACTATACCTTAATCATCTCAGTCTTTCTGGCTACAGCCATCATTCCTCAAGGGTAAGCTCCTTATCCTAACAGGATTTTGCTTATCTGTTAGAACCTCTTCCGGGTCTCCAGTAGGGTACTCCATCGAATTTACCCACTGATCTTTAGTATATAAAGCATCATCACGCTGCTGCTCGTATGCCTAAAGGTCTGTCGCCTTACTTGTCAATACGATATCGAGCTAAGTTACTATCATGATACTTAAGAGTTCCCATAAGGGTTTTATATGTCATCACTACATTAAGTAGTCCGACTATGAACTTGGCAAGAGTTCTTATTATCTTAGTGAATTTATTGTGTTAACGTCGCCTCATCTCTGGGGTTTATAACGTACGCTCTGATACCACTTCTGTAACACCCCCAGATCCGGGGTCAGGGATCCGGTCGTTACGGTCACCAATTCTGTCCACAATACTTGAACTTACTTCAACATACAATAAATTACATCTTTATGACCCAACACAACAATATAAAACACACCCGTTATAGTCCCAGAGATGAAATTAGAGTAACAACCAAATTTTATTAAACACATTAAGAGTTCTTACAATCCAAAAGAATTTCAATATGAATACATACTCTTTGCCATCCATTTGCATAAGTCATACTAGACCATATACATGGTACTGAAAGAATAAATCTATCCTACCAATAGCTTTCTCTTCGGCTCTAGTAGTCTCATCGTTCTCGCCAGCGTCGAGTGCGCCTTGTGCGAGTCATCTGGTCTAGCTGTTGTTGTGATATAATAATAAAGCAAGGGTGAGCAATAGCCCACCAATGATAATATATAATTGAATGATAATATATAATAGTTCAAAAGTATCTTTCAAACCATATGCCATGAATTTACTGGAATGATGCCAGAATAACATGAACGATGAAGTTATGAGGTAACTCAAAATGCATATATAGGTGGGAATATCTGCTATGTCAAAGATAAGCCAGATATTATCATTTATCATAAAAGAGGAACTTGCAATTCCAATTATGAATACTTTTCCAATACTGCCAACAATGGTAATGTTGCAGAGAAATAAAAGAATTTGAATGATGAACTTATGCTGGAGTATTCACCGCGCCCACTGCCAATCTTACGATGATCAGTCGCAGATTGTACAGCTCAATTTAGATTTACTACCGGTAGAAGGAAGAACTGACGGTTTTACTTGTCTACCGCCCTACTAGCTCTCCCCGACCAACGGTTGGGCCAAAGGGGATGGACCGGCGCTACTCGGCCTCTTACAAGACTCCAAGTTCGAAAAGAAATTCATGACTCTAAACGCAAAGTTCGTCCTCCTTTCCCCAAGTATAATACTTGTTGATAAGACTCCACAAAGTAGTCGTATCTAGTTGGAAAGGAAAATTCAACATCTTATTTCCCAAGCTGCTGCTTGTTAGAGGATACCATCTTGTTCCAATAATCTTAGCCCTCGAATGATTAGAAGGTTACTCAAAGATTCAATTGATAAACAGCAACCACGTTGCGAGTGAAATGAATAGTTTTACAAGATTTATGATAGGGAAGTCAACAAGATAAATAACATTGCTCAAATAGGTTCCCCTATAATATGGAAGTTTGAGCGAGCATTTAAACCCTTTTAAGATAGATTTAAATGAAAAATAAAAAGAGTTGGGAACCTTTCCTTGATAAAATAGTCGTAAAAAGACTCCGAAATATTTTACATAACATTTGGAGGTGAAAGATAATCTCCAAATAATATAAATCATTTTAAAAAGAATTTAAAAGAATTAAATAAATGTTCCAAGAATATTTATTAACTCAATGATAATTACGGAATATTATAAAATCATAATATTGCTCGTAAGTAATCGTCGAATGAATATATAGAATTATTTATTAAATAGATCACTCCTTAAATGAATATTCAAAATAATATTCATTAATAATTAGACTCCAATAAGTATTTAAAATAATATTCAATAAATGAGTCAAACTTTAAATGAATATTTGAAAATAATATTCATTTAATAAATAATCTTCTAAATGAATATCCAAATAATATTCATTTAGTAATCAAAGCTTTTAAAGGAATATTCGAAATAATATCCCTTATGTAATTATAACTTCCAATTAATATTTTAAAATAATATTCCTTAAGTACATAAACCTTAAATGAATATTCAAAAGTAATATTCATTTAATAAATAACATTCTAATGAATATCAAAAATAATATACATTAAATAATCAACTCTAAATGAATATTCGAAACTAACATTCATTTAATATCTCTCGACTGAGATAATACTCGAATAACATTCCTCGAAAGATTTCCAAGTAATTGATACTTTATGGAAATATAAATAACGTTTAATAATAACATTCCTCAGATAAATAATAATATGTCATTGGAATCCCTCTGGGTTTCCACGACTATCTATATCTCAAAATACCGACTCCCGGTCTATATTTAAGAATGAATATCATATGCCCTTCGCTAAGGGTCTTACCAAAACATTCCGGCTTATAACTGATAATTCGTATCTAGTCTATAAGCCAATATCAATTCAGGGAACAGGTATCATAATATAATTTGACAATAGGCATGCATGTTATGGCATATGTAAAATGGCAATCACATATATATATATATTATCACAACAACAGGTTCAAAGTTTTGAACACTTGCCTCGTAATCGATTGTGGGTAGAGATAGCGTGTCCTGGGTCTGCTCGATGATCTATAAACAATCAAAACATTCGAGATTAACCACTTAACACCTTTTAAAATTCTAAGTATAAACTTCACTTAAGTCGAAACACGTTTTCGAATTATCTCGTTATACACCTTTTAGTATAACTCTTTTTATTACCGATAAGATCTGACATTTGTTCGTTATTACGACATGTCATCATACTCACACTCGGTATATACTTAAGTCGTATAAGTTCTAAATTTGATCGATTACGAACCAAGATTAAACCTCGAGTTTTATCGTTCGTTTTCTAAGTGTTTTACCAAGATTCGCCACTGACTTACATGTTTGACGAGGGTTCAATTTCAGTTACGAATTCTCGTTTACGGTTTCGAACTACTTTTAGTATATCGGCCATAACTCCTAAACCGTAAGTCTGTTTCACACGTTCTTTATATCAAAACGAAGCTTGGAACATTGTCTATCTTATCATGGCACAATACAACCCTGGACAGTGAGATCAAGCTACTTTGATGCATGGTTTTTAAAGATTATCGAAAATCGGCCATTACGACGGCTATAAATCGAAAATTTCAAAATTCCAAACTTTCCAATAATCATAGTTTCCACTCCAAACAACATATACATGTTATTTAACCATGAACTAAGGCCAAGCAATGCCTTTTCGTTCATCTAAACTATTTATCCTCTTATATCAACAAATCACTACATAAGCATGCATTAATCATCACCATAATCATACTAATCTAAAAACTCATCAAGAACATCATTAAACTCAAAGTAAGGCCTAGGGTTTCAAGAGTGTTATACCTTCCTTGGGGTGTGTATACACTTAGTAAGCCTTGTATAGTCCTTTTATAGCCTCCATGAAGCTTGGATCGCCAACCAAAATCAAGATTCAAGAATTTTGTTCTTGAGGTTACTATTCTTCTTCCAATTTCTTGATTTTTTTGAAAATGGAAAAAGTGGTGTTTTGGGCTAAGATTTCTAGGGTATCATTTTTATGAAATATAGGATCTATGATAAATTTTTGGATATCAAACAATGGTGGGAGCTTGGACTTTGATCTTGGAATTAAGGAGGAAGTCGAATGGAATGTTTTGGAGGGGGAGAGAGTTGCTTGCTTGTTCTTGAACTTTTCCTTGTATTATTGTGTTGCCTTGGATAATATCTTGCTAAAGTAGTTTTATTAAAGTGCCTAGGTCATCCATGATGCAATCAAGAGACATGTGTTGCATTTTTGGTGGTAATGGGATGAGATGGGACTAAGTACTTGGTTGATCGTCTAATCTTGTTAGTTACTCTTGTAACTAGTTGGTTGCTCGATGTTTATCCACTTGAGCATGCTTGCCCCTTGGTCCTCTCCTTGAATCTTTGTCCGGTTATTGCTTAATTCATTGATCGTTCGGGGGAATAACTCATTCGTTTCTAGTTAGGGTTTTACCGAAAACCGTTTTAATATTTATACTATCCTTCTCCATTCTCTTTAATAATTCTTGAACCTATTTTCCTTAAATCCCTTCAATAATTCCTTAAGTCTTTCAGTGTCCAGGGAAATCTCGGGGAAAATAAAAGTGATATTTTTCAGAATCCGACAGCTTTTACATACATTCTTTTTCCCCTTAGATCACTAATACGAACTCAGAATTTCATTTCGGATACTTCTATATAGCGTCGTCTAATAATATTCCTAAATCTACCAAAATCACTATTCATTTTTTATTCTTTACTTATTCTCTTAGGGTTGTACAATTGTCCCTGATCTCTTTCGATCGTTCCTTAACCTTTTTACGGACCCACTGGACCAATAACAGATATCGATTTGGATGACATAAGAATAATCTTCTCATTTAGAATTATCAAATCTCAATTCCCTAGGAGATAGATAATTCTTATCTAAAGTGTCAACCAATAGTATTCTTCATATCATATAAACATTTGAATCCAAATCTATTCCTTTCATTCATTATCTCAATCGTTATATCGTAGTCGTAATCACTATTCACCATTACCTCAGTACATAATAAAAAGTTTTAATTATATCCAAGATTTGGGGTTCTTACAAAAGACAACTGGAATGGCGCAGAAATACTGAAGAAAAGTCAGTTACGAATTTTCCTTCAAAACAGAATCAGTTTAGGAAACGTACTTGGTGCCGAACTGCAGAAATTCTATTTTAATTCTGTTTTGGTAGTTTCTTGCTGGAAAAGACTTATGTGGCTATATAAATACATCTAGGCATCAATAAAATCATTTTTTTATTAGAGAAACAAAAGAGACAAGTTGGAGAAGGATTTTACGAAGCTTGTAACAAGCAACGGAGATCTAGATCTACTTCATCTTTTATTTTCTTCTATCAGGATACTCTGGATTTCGGATTTGTTTTCTAAACTTTATTACTCTAGCATAATTATTTTTATTCAAACTTTGTTTATTACCATGGTTTCATCAGATCCCATGATGACGGGCCGTTCGATTATGAACTATCGTTGTCATGGGATTTTAACGGATTTATCTATGTAGTTTAGTAGTTTGTTTGCTTTAAAGATTTGTGTGTGATGAATTATTGATATCCTTGTATGGTTGTGTTTATTCTTCTTGGATGCGTATCTAACATCTAAGTTGTTTGTTAATCTCTTGTGAAGCGACAATGGATCTTGAGATTTAGAACTTGCCATGCTAGCATAGGTTTATGTATGTTTTGACATCATAATTTGTAGCGTAATTTTAACCATCTTATGTTGCCCTATGTGATCTTAATGGATAACTTGTGCTTAAACCGTTATGTTTTCAAATCTTATAGACATATAGGGTCTAAACATAATTGTTGTCTACCCATCTTCTATCTCTTTTTTGGATGTATGAGTAGTTTGGTATTCGTATACTGATAGGTAGCCTATACTTGTTCCGTGTTATCTGATCAGTTATCATAATCATCACATGCATTGATTAAAGGCATCAACTCTAGATGAAGTATTTAATGAAGTTATGATCCCATGTTTATTCTCGCATAAGTAATTCGATTTTAATTCTCATTAGTTAAGTAATTCTTAGTTTGGTTAATTTGCTTCTTAGTTAATTTAAATAATCAAAACCCAAATTTGATACTTGTCTTAGCAATGAATAATAATCATACATTGTTGCATAATTGCATAAATCTGTATTGAACCTAAACCAGTCTTTGTGGGAACGAATTTGGACTTGACCTTATATATTACTTGTGACCGCGTACGCTTGCGTGTATTAGTGCAAACACTAGGATAGACCATCCTTCCTCTCCAGCTATGCATAATATCTTACAGCCTCAAAATATAGTGTTTCAAGAAGTCTGTAATTGTGATGTTTGTCTTAGAGCTAAGAAAGTTAGACTACCTTTTCCTATCAGTACTACTACTAGTTCTCATCTGTTTCAATTGATACATTGTGACCTCTAGGGTCCTTACAAAATTGCAACTCATGGCAGATGTAACTCTTTTCTTACTATAGTGGAAGATTTTTCTAAATGTACTTGGATCTTCTTGATTTCTGATAAAACTCAGGTGTGCAATATTATTAAAAATTTCATTGCTTATGTGGTTACTCAATTTAACTCTTCTATTCAAACCCTCAGATCAGACAATGGTACAGAGTTTACCAACTCTGCTCTTACTTCATTTTTATCATCTCAAGGTATTGTACATCAGTTGTCATGTCCTCATACCCCTCAGTAGAATGGTACTGTTGAGAGGAAACACCAGCATCTATTAAACATTGCTAAAGCCTGAAGACTTCAAGCCAATCTTCCTAAACACTTGTGGGGTGATTGTGTGCTTACTACTACTCACCTTATTAATATCTTACCATCTAAATCTCTTGGTAGTAAATCTCCTTATGAGATTCTTTACTCAAAACCTCCTGATTACTCTATTCTCAAGGTTTTTGGATGCTTATGTTACATCTCTAATGTCACTGGACCCAAAGACATGTTTGAAACTAAGGGTCTTAAGTGCATCTTTCTAGGTTATCCCTATGGTAACAAAGGTTATAGAGTTATGGATCTTACTACCAGGAAGATCTATATATCCAGAGATGTTACTTTTGTTAAGCATGAGTTTCCTTTTCATAATTTGTCTCAAATACCTCAAGTTGATCTCTCTCTCTCTTTCCATCTGTCACTGTCTTTCCTGATTCCAATGATACTCCTCTTGTTTTGTCATCCTCTGAATGTGACAATCATATTTCTAATCATAATTCAGTTGCGGTTGATCAAAATCCTGTCTCTTCTGAAGTTGAACATGTTCCTGACATATCAAATATCTCTTCTAGACCAGCGAGGGTCAAACGATTACCAGGAAAATATGCTGAATATACTGGCATACCAAAATTTTTGACAAATATGATTTTTGAGTCTCCTTCGGCAGTTCAGTATCCTCTTCACAAGCATATGTCTTGTCATGTTTGTACTCCTTTATGGCTAAGGTTGACAATACTCCTATTCCTTATACTTTTCTTCAAGCTGCTTCTCAGCCAAAATGGATTCAGGCTATGAAAGATGAGCTCACTGCCTTAGAATCCAACAACACTTGGGAAATAGTGCCTTTACCAGCTGATAAACATGTTGTTGATTGTAAATGGTGTCGGTGTATACTGAAAATATTTATTTGAAGTATATACATTTATTTCTGGCCTATTTTATTGAGAATCATTTAAATGTTTACATGTTGTCTATATATTATATATTGTGAATAATCTAGTATCAAATGGGATACAGAATATTAGATTATTAAATACGGTTTATATAATATAATAAGGTTCACAGCACAGGTGGTATTGGACAATCCACTAGTATGACTGTAGTATTATTTAGATTAGTTTATATTGACTAATAAATAATACTAGTATACTTTGTGTATATTGAATAGGATCAAATTTAGAATTGTTCCCTTATACTGATTAAGAAGGTGAACTAAGATTCTATGTCATTATTAATGCTTAGGTTCTTAATCCAGATATAGTAATTGACACATGTATATTATTTACATGCTTTGATTTATATATGAAATAATTCTTTTGATTTATTTCATTATATTTTGGGTGATGGAATAATATATATGGTGGATATTATTTATTGAAGGAATCCATGTCCTAATAATATCCGGGTTAATGATGTCCCCTTGAAAGCTCAAAAAGATTTAATTATGTGAAACCCTGCAGGTGGATTTATTCCGGCATAATTAAGTAAAGGTTGAGTGGATGATCAAGGATAAAAGATATTAATTAAATGAATTATCAGTAATTTATTTAATTAATGGACATGCGATATTTTAAACATGGGGAATTTAATAAACAAATAGTATTGGAACCGAATTAATTAATTAAATTACGGTATTGGGAAAGGTAGTGCAAATATTAATTCTTTAGTGGATTGAATTAATATTTAATTACATTGGGCTATGCCCAAGATGTAATTAGAAGGCCCAACCTAATTGTCCATCATCCCTATTGTAGCCTATATATATTCTTATTCTCTTCTTGCTAGGTCTGGTCGAAAAAAAATTTATAGCCACCCAGGAGCAAGAAGAGAGGTTAACTTGAGAAGACGAAGGCCACACTTCGCTCAAGGGAATTTGGGAATACAATAGAAGAGCGTGGAATCAACCGTTAACATGGTGATTTTTCTATTCGTACTAGTTAATTTATTGTATCAAAAATCGCAGTGCCAAGATCTGATTGTCCCAACAATTGGCATCAAGAGCTAGGTTCAATGGTTCTACGATTTTTGATATGATGTCCATGTCGTAATTATATATGCATGTATATAGTGGTAGGCTTGTATATTCTTTTTTACAGGTTGTTATCCACTATTATGGCCATGTATATTTTAATTATGTGTTTGGATCCCACGTGGTTTAATCGTGGTTAATTTTTGTTTTGGTTTCCACGTGGTTTATCGTGGTTGTAATTTACACGGGGGTTGATCGTGTTAGAATAGATTTACAAAATTAGTTTTGTATTAGATCTATTGTTTTGTAATTGTTTGTTGGGTTTTATAAAAATCCGGGTATTTTGTAACAATTACGTGCGATCGGAAATCAAATCGGAGATACAAAGTTTTCCGCTGCGTAGCTGTTGCAAGGCTGATGGGTTCGATTATTCTGTTGCTGTCCAAGAAAAGAAGCAGGCGAAGAAGAACAAACAGAACTGCAAGAGGCACGCGAAAAAAAAAATTCTGGGCAAAAGCCTGTAACGCAGGTGTAGCCTGCGTTACCGTGAAAACTAGAGTTGCGCAGGCTGTAAATGCGCAACAGGCCTGAAAATGGCAATAACGCATGCTCGACATGCGTGACAGGGTTTCCAGGGCTATAACGCCTCTTCAAGCTGCGCAACATCAGTTTTTTGGCAGAAAAATGTTTTTTCAGCATAACACAGGGCTGGAATTTTTTTTTTTCAAGGGGCCATAATAGTGGAAAATTTTATTTTAATTTTTTCGACTGATTTTTGATTATTGATTTAATTAATTAATTATGTATGTTGTTAATTATGTGTGTAATTATTTTTTAATTGCATGTTTAACATAATTAGGACGACATGGACATAATATTTATTTATTATGCTTTAATCATGAATAGCATGCTGTCATGTTATGAGTTTTGTGTATTTTGATACATGTGGACTGCGATTAAATAACATAAAGCGATGCATGCTAGATAAAATTCCTCAATTTTAATAAAAAATTCTAAGTGGGTGAGGGAATTAATTAGGAATTAAATCCCACAGTCTCTTTCTCTAGTTACAGAAACATATATAGCGGCCACGGACCATGTTTGTAACTCTATGCAGGGGTTCCAGCAATCCAGAATGCTTAGAGATGGCGAGATATATGTGTTCATGGGAGATGCTATGAAAGTAGTAGTAGTTGCAGTTGGAATAATTACATTATCTTTTGGCGATGATAGGATTTTGGTTTTGAACAATTGTCTTTATGTACTTTCATTTAGAAGGAATTTAATTTCGGTTTCTAAACTTGCCATGGATTGTTATAATGTTTGTTTGGATCGTAATGTTTCTATTATGATGAATAAACGAGTTATATGTTCTGGTACATTGCAAGACAATTTATATATTACTAATCCTATCCAACAAATGCTGCAACATAAGGAAACTAATAACATTCTTTCTAGCTCAAATAAAAGAAAGAAACCTTCTGAATTGAACCAAACATATCTTTGGCACTTAAGATTAGGTCATATTAACTTGAGGAGGATTCAAAGACTGGTAGTAGATGGGCCATTAGGCTCGTTGGCAGTGGAGCCATTTCCAGTTTGTGAATCCTGCTTGGAAGGTAAGATGACTAATAGGCCTTTAAAGCAAAGGGGAATAGAGCCAAAAAAGTGTTAGAATTGGTTCATACTGATTTATGTGGATCTATGAGTATCCAAGCAAGAGGAGGTTATGAGTATTTTGTCACTTTCATTGACGATTATTCTAGATATGGGTACATTTATTTGTTGCGCCGTAAGTCTAAGTACTTTAAAAATTCAAAGAGTACAAAGCAAGTGCGGAGAAGCGACATCTTGGAAAATGTATCAAGTCACTACGATCAGATCGTGGTGGCGAATACTTTCTTGGAGAATTTAGGGAATATTTATCAGAAAATGGGATTGCATCCCAGTTGTCTGCACTTGGCACACCTCAGCAGAATGGTGTAGCAGAGAGAAGGAATCTGACTCTTTTAGAGAGTGTTAGATTGATGATTAGTTATTCAGATTTACCCAAGTCGTTCTGGGAATATGCTATAGAAACAGCGGATTACCTTCTAAACTTGGTACCTTCTAAGTCGGTTCCCAAGACTCCAATAGAATTGTGGACTGGTAGCAAACCAAGTCTAAGACATATTCGGATTTGGGGTTGTCCAGCACATGTGCTGAACAAGAACGCGACCAAGTTAGAATCTCGTACAGAAGTAAGGCTGTTTGTAGGCTATCCCATAGGAACGAAAGGTTATTCATTTTATAGTCCTAGGGATCGAGATATCATTGTTAGCACCAATGCTAGATTCTTAGAAGAAGACTATATAATGAACCACAAACCCATGAGTAGTATCGTTTTAGAGGAACTAGTGGGAGGGACAGATAATCCCCAAGTACCTATAGTACAAGTAGATCAACCACAAGAAAATGCACAACTTGTCACTAGTACCACACCGGTGCTTCGTCGTAGTGGGAGGGTAGTTCAACAACCTGATAGATTCATGTTTTTGGGAGAGTCCTCGGACTTGGTCTCTGGTGAACATGATGAGGATCCCAGGACATACGAAAAAGCAATTCTAGATAAAGATGCAGATCTTTGGTAAAAGGCAATGGAATCTGAGATGGAATCTATGTATTCTAATCAATTTTGGGAGCTCGTGGAACCACCCAAAAGTGTAAAACCCATTGGATGTATGTGGATCTACAAGAAGAAAAGAGGATCTGACAAAAAGGTGAAAGCCTGGAAAGCACGACTTGTTGCGAAAGGGTATACTCAGAAAGAAGGGATCAATTATGAGGAAACCTTTTCCTCGGTTGTTATGCTTAAGTCGATCCGGATTCTTTTATTTATAGCAGCTCATCTCGATTATGAGATTTGGCAAATGGATGTCAAGATAGCTTTCCTTAATGGAAGTCTTGAGGAAACCATCTATATGCAAGAACCAAAAGGATTCATTAAGGAAGGCCAAGAGCATCTTGTTTGTAAACTTAAGAGGTCTATTTATGGACTAAAACAAGCTTCTAGGGACTGGAATATTCGTTTTGATCTGGCAGTCCAGTCATATGGATTTGATCAAAGTCCAAGCGAATCATGTGTGTATAAGAGAAGTGAGGGTAATGCAGTGGTTTTTCTAGTACTGTATGTAGATGACATTTTACTCATTGGAAACAATGTTAAGATGTTGTCATCAGTAAAGACATGGTTGTTCAAACAATTTGAAATGAAGGACTTAGGTGAAGCGGCATACATCCTTGGGATCAAAGTAATAAGGGATCGCAAGAAAAGGATGTTGGCTTTATCTCAAGAGCCCTACATTGATGAAGTATTAGCTCGTTTTAACATGCAGAATTCTAAGAAAGGTTTTCTACCTTTTAAGCATGGAGTGGCTCTATCCAAGGGGCAGTGTCCTTCGACACCTAAGGATATAGAGAGCATGAAAGCAGTTCCTTATGCTTCGGCATGTGGAAGCTTAATGTATGCTATGTTATGTACGAGGCCTGACATCTGCTTTGCTGTAGGCATGGTTAGTAGATATCAGTCGAACCCAGGTCAGGAACATTGGAGTGCAGTAAAAACTATACTCAAGTACCTGAGAAGGACTAAGGAGTATATGTTAATTTACAAGGCCTCAGATCTATTTCCTTTGGGATATACTGATTCAGATTTTCAATCAGATAGGGATAAGAGGAAATCAACCTCGGGATATGTTTTTACTTTAGGAGGTGGAGCCGTTATATGGAGGAGTGTAAAGCAGAAATGCATTGCAGACTCTACCATGGAAGCCGAGTCCGTGGAGGCCTCTGAGGCTGCAAAGGAGGCTGTATGGTTCAGGAACTTTCTTTTGGACTTGGATGTGGTACCTAACTTGCCTAGGAGCTTGACAGTGTATTGTGATAACACTGGTGCTGTGGCAAATTCGAAGGAACCGCGAGACCACAAAGCAGCTAAACATATTGAACGTAAAGCGAGGAGATATAGTTGTGGCTCACATATCATCAGAAGAAAACCGGGAAGATCCTTTGACAAAGAGTTTGCCAGCCAAAGTTTTTGACAGGCATGTGGAAGCGATAGGAGTCAGATGGATGGACACATAGTTGTTTTGTGTAATAGTGGATTAAATAAACACTAATATACTCATAGAATATTTTGAGTATAAGTGGGAGATTGTTGGTGTATACTGAAAATATTTATTTGAAGTATATACATTTATTTCTGGCCTATTTTATTGAGAATCATTTAAATGTTTACATGTTGTCTAAATATTATATATTGTGAATAATCTAGTATCAAATGGGATACAGAATATTAGATTATTAAATACGGTTTTATAAATATAATAAGGTTCACAGCACAGGTGGTATTGGACAATCCACTAGTATGGCTGTAGTATTAATTAGATTAGTTTATATTGATTAATAAATAATACTAGTATACTTTGTGTATATTGAACAGGATCAAATTTAGAATTGTTCCCTTATACTGATTAAGAAGGTGAACTAAGATTCTATGTTATTTACATGCTTTGATTTATATATGAAATAATTCTTTTGATTTATTTCATTATATTTTTGGTGATGGAATAATATATATGGTGGATATTATTTATTGAAGGAATCCATGTCGTGATAATATTCGGGTTAATGATGTCCCCTTGAAAGCTCAAAAAGATTTAATTATGTGAAACCCTGCAGGTGGATTTTTTCTGGCATAATTAAATAAAGGTTGAGTGGATGATCAAGGATAAAAGATATTAATTAAATGAATTATCAGTAATTTATTTAATTAATGGACATGCGATATTTTAAACATGGGGAATTTAATAAACAAATAATATTGGAACCGAATTAATTAATTAAATTACGGTATTGAGAAAGGTAGTGCAAATATTAATTCTTTAGTGGATTGAATTAATATTTAATTACATTGGGTTATGCCCAAGATGTAATTAGAAGGCCCAACCTAATTGTCCATGATCCCTATTGTAGCCTATATATATTGTTATTCTCTTCTTGCTAGGTCTGGTCGAAAAACATTTTGTAGCCACCCAGGAGCAAGAACAGAGGTTAACTTGAGAAGACGAAGGCCACACTTCGCTCAAGGGAATTTTGGAATACAATAGAAGAGCGTGGAATCAACCGTTAACAAGGTGATTTTTCTATTCGTACTCGTTAATTTATTGTATCAAAAATCGCAGTGCCAAGATCTGATTGTCCCAACAAATGGGTGTTTAAGTTTATATATAAACCTAATGGTGAGATTGAAAGGCACAAAGTTAGATTGGTAGCTAGAGGTTTTACACAACAGGAAGGTCTCGATTACTTTGAGACTTTTGCCCCAGTGGCAAAAATGACTACAGTGCATCTTATTCTTGCTTTAGCTGCTGCTCATAACTGGTATCTCCATCAGATGGATGTCACCAATGCATTCTTGCATGGTGACCTTAATGAAGAGGTGTATATGCGTTTGCCTCCTGGTTTTCACATCTTATATGGACATCCTGCAGTTTATTCAGGAAATATGGTTTGTAAACTTCTGAAGTGTCTTTATGGTCTTAAGCAAGCCCCTCGACAATGGTATCTCAAACTGTCCAAAGCCTTGATTTCATTTGGTTTGCAACAATCTCCTTGTGATCACAGTTTGTTTACTCTTACTAAAGGTACAGATTTTGTAGCTGTCCTAATCTATGTTGATGATCTACTTGTAACTGGTAATTCATTGTCCCTAATCAATGTTACTAAGGCATTTCTGCACAGTCAGTTCAAGATTAAGGATCTAGGCAACATAAAGTACTTCCTTGGCTTAGAAGTTGCTCGTTCTTCTACTGGCATTTATCTGCATTAAAAGAAATACACACTTGATATCCTGGCTGACTATGGCCTTTCTGCAGCTAGGCCTTCAGCTGTTCCGATTGAGAAAAATCATACTCTTCTTTCTAGTAAGTTAGACATGCTTGGTGTTTCTGATGTTAAAGTCTATAGGAGGCTAGTGGGTCGGTTGATTTACCTCACAATTACCAGGCCTGATCTTTGTTATGCTGTTCATGTGCTTTCCCAATTCTTGCACTCTCGTCAATTGGATCATCTTGATGCTACTTTTAAGGTTGTTCGATATCTTAAACGAACTCCTGGCCAGGGTATAATTTTTCCAGTCTATTCTGATATTCAACTTCGTGTGTTTTTGTGATGCTGACTGGGGTGGTTGTCAGCTTACTCGAGCATCCTTGATTGGTTATTGCTTAATGTTTGGTGGTGATGTTGTCTCTTGGAAGTGTAAAAAGCAACACACGGTTTCTAGATCATCGTGTGAGGCTGAATTTCGTTCTATGTCTGAAACCTGTTGTGAGATTGCTTGGTTAGTTTCTTTGTTATCCACCTTGCATAAACCTATTTCTCTTCCAGTTCCTCTACATTGTGACAATAAATCTATTATCCACATTGCTACAAATTCTGTTTTTCATGAACGAACAAAGCATGTTGAATTTGATTGTCACTATGTTTGTGAAAACTGATTAATGATGTCATTTCTATGCAACATCTTCCCTCTAATGAGCAGCCTGCAGGCCTGTTTACTAAGGCTTTTTCATCTAGACAGATTCGTCATCTTCACTCCAAGTTGGGTGTTATTCACTTGTTCTCTCCTCCCAACTTGAGGGGGGATGTTATATAGTCATCCAATGACTGTGATGACAGCTCAGCAACCAATGAATGAGCCAGGAGTTAGTTAGGGTCAATAGTTTGTTAGACTAAGTCAACATTTCGGTTAGTAGTATAAATACCTCTGTATGTTGCTGAACTCTGTAACAAAAACTGTTATTCATTTCTATATACAGTTTTCTCTTGTATGTCTAGAATATATACATACATCATTTATCTTTGTGTCAAAAAACAAAGAAGTGTGAATTTCATTCGGGTTATGCATATTAATTTGAGTTATAATATGACGTAAAGACTTGTTTTGCTCGATATGACTACTGCCTGACATTGGAAACAGAATTACCTTGGAATTCATTTTGAGAAGAACGGTTGTGAGGTACTGGTCATTAAGTTTCTTTGGAGAAACACATTGTGTGCAAATTTCTAGCTCAACCAAACATTCCTTCTTCCATGGTCCTTTAACACATAAAATCATACTAAATCAACTACCGACCATAATAATTTTGGCCAGTGAAATAGAAATTTGGCTGAAACATACCATAGATATTAGAATTCTTTCTCTCGAGTAAGACGCACAAGATTAACTTCGGAGGTCCACGGAGCTTTGCCCTGAGTCGTTGAATCATCCTCTCCACTTTTACCGATGGGTTTGCTGTTCTGTATTGGCGTTCTTCCTCAATAAGTGCATATGGACACTCAATAGCCTGAAGACAAACCAATTTTATATGTCATCGTTTAATTAATAATCTGTCAGATGGACAAAAGCAAAATTAACATACCATCCATTTTAACCTTCCACATTCACTAAGTTAAAATGATAGATGATCTATATCACAACGAGCAGAGAAGTTCATGACTGCCCAGTTATCAATTTTGACGGATCTGAAAAGTCTCTGCATGAGGGATAAAACAAGTGAGGGTAGATTTGATTTGAAAATAAGATAACCAGGATAAAGTACAAACAAATATAAGTCCAGACACTCAACGTTGACATATTATTAATATTCATATACCTTTCTGTTGAAATTCCATTTACCATCCTGGGGAATGCAATGTTTATTTCCACCAACCTTCAGCTGCAATTGGCATGAAAATGAAATGTAAACGACGAACAAAACCACTGAAAAAATTACAGGTGAAACAAAAATACCTTGGGTGCATCAAGGACACGATCAACAAATTTGGTAAGCCCTTTCTCAATAGATATGCCGCAAGCATATAAGATAGGATCTTTATCATACTGATTCTTTTCCATAAACTAACAATGAAAGTGCATTGATCGTTAACAAGAATTATTCGTTTTAAAGAAAATGAACTAAAGAGCTACAAAAAAATAAATAAAATTTGAAACATTTGAATGTCGGGAAATTTTACATTACTGAGAACTCCTTTCCTCTCCAGAGGTGCATGCCTGGACTTTTCCAATAAAGAGGCTCTTTGTACAAATGATATTGATTTCGCATATCGTTGAAGAGAGACCAGACTACAGAGCTACAAATAACAACATGGAAAAAAATCAATTGCTTCAAGTAGAAACAAAATTAGAAGGGTAAATTAAGAAACTAGAATATGCAGTAATATCTCAAACATGTTTACACACCTCCAGAGGGAGATAATTAGGTTTGCTGGGTTTACCAACATGAAGGCACGGAAAGTATGCAGAAGTTGTAAGCTCTAAGTTCCGATGCCTTCTAAAGTATTCATAGACTGTAATCTCTTCAGGTTGCACTTCACCGTGGGTACCATCTTCAGGTATTCCTTTCAAAGTGAAATTTCAAATAGAAAGAAACAAAGTGAGAATCAATTCGCAGGCCTTTTCAGTTTGAATATTAAGAAAAGGATGAATTTGAAAAAAAAAATAAACAATTTACTATAGCTCATTGCAAGGCTTCTCACTCAACCCTCTTATCTTGAATTCTTTGTTTCTATGTGTGGCCTTGACTCTCATGTTTCTCAGCATTTTCTTGGCCTGTTGCATTTGTAAAAGGGCAATTTAATATATATAAAAAAAAAGCACAACCCAGGTTTTCCGGTGTGGTTTTATGAATTACCTTATGCCAGTCTATGTTACGAAAATCTTTTATACCCTGATTAACTCTTAGAAAATCAATTACAGGTCCAGGATTAAGGATCATAGTCGTTGAAACATCTGAAGAAATGATTGAGTAAGCGGGCATCAAGTAAATAAGTGTGTTAGACATATAAACTTGAAAACAGGGCTAGGCAAAAAAAATTATATTGTCATATTGCATGTATATCATATTGTCATTGGCGTCTTTAATTTGCAACACATTGCAAGTTTTTTACTTTCTGAACTTCAACTCCACAAACATTAAACAAACAGAATGTACATTACAAGTACTTGATCATGATCCTTTTTCCAGTCCTTCACTAGATTCAATAAGAATGGCTCCACTTACAATACTAACTAAAAATGTCAAGTCAACTCATTCAGTCACAAAACATTGAATAAATTGAATTTTCGACAACTTACACATATAATACATATACTGATTCTCTTTCTCATTAATCGTATTCATCATCCTGAATAGCGTTAGCGATGGACTACAATTCTGCTTCCTAAACCGATTAAGCATTTTATGTAACATATTACTAATTTCAAACTAACATTATGATATTTTCATCCCCGGATTCAAAATTTTAATCATATAAGATTTTACCTATATATTCGATCTCAATGTCACAAATAATTTTCAACTTAGTTTTGTTTAACACGCAATAGTCTAAATTGATTCACAAAAAAATTGATTTAACTAAAACCACTCATGCTTTCCAAGGTGGAGGCACAACAATTTAATCTCAATAAAATATTTTTCACTTTTACAAAAAAAAAAATTACAACTAAAAATGTCATTGGTCTTTCTTTTACACTTGGCTTACAACTCATAAATTTTCGATCTTAAGCAAAATCACATAATTCTCATTTTTGATTTTATTTTATGAACACAGTTTCAAATTTCTTGAATTTATCCATGAATCAAATTATTACGATCTCATCTCCAAAAAAAATTGTGGGACCAAAAATAATTTCTAATATCAATATCTACACAACAGTCATTTATCTATCCTAGTGAAACTATTAAACTTTTATTTTCAATCACATTTATTGATTTATACCAATATAGTAATATACCCATCGACAATATTTGTGTTCACATTCTTGTGAAGTCCTTTTGATCATACATATTTTTCATTTTCTAATACTTTTCATTCCAGGAATCATTAAAAATTCTTCTAATATACTAATATATTGTCAAATTTTTCAATGAAAATTTTCACTCGAGAAACAAATCAGATTTGCCTCAACAAAAATGTAGATCATTTTAGAATATTTATTTTTCGACTCCATATAAAATAATAGACACCAAAATCTCTCAATTTTTTTTTAATTCCCAATTTTAAAAATATAACTTTCATTGTCCTTTCAAATCTATCAACAAGATTTGAAATTATAACCAAAATGAATAGATAATTGTTCGAGTGTTCGAGTTGTATTTAAGCAATTCATTTCTTGTATCACATTCATGAAACTCACACTTTTTATTACGAATGCCACATAAAATTTCTTTTATTCTTTTGCTCTTTTTTCTAAAATTTACTAAAAATTTTATGTTCTCTTTCTATTCTAAGAGTTATCATAAGAAAATTCTAATACAATATTTCGTTTTCTTTTTCAATTTAAATATTCAAATTGTAACATGCTTCTTTTCTTGAACGTCATCAAAAAATTTCTAGTATAATCTTATCTTTACAAAAATAATTTTCAAATTATTTCAATATAATTTATATATTTTTTTCGTTGATAACATAATATAATCGATGCCACTTATTGTCTCAAGTTTTTCAAAATCAGAAGCGACCAACTCCATAATCATTTTTTACTCTGTTGTCAACATAAAAAAAAACAATAACTAGAACCTGCAAAAAAATTAAACACAAAAATATGTACAAGAAATATGGGCCAAAGATAACAAGTAAACAAAACATTAGGCAAATATACCGGCACAAATTATATCCTATTGGCGTAAGGAGGTTTAGGTGGTCGTCTGTTGGTCAGGATTAAAAGGTAATTTTATTAGAAATTAGAATTGGGCCAGAGAAAGAGTTCGGTCAGAGAAAGAGGCCAAAATATTGAATTAAAAGCTAAAATTATGCTATGAAATATTATGGGCCAGAATATTGATTTAAAAGCTAAAATTATACTATGAAATATTAAAACATATGTTAGGCTAAACCTTACAATAAAATTTTCAAAACAAATTGTTTACCAAATAAAATGTTTTAAGAAAAACATTATTTTTATAAAAATCATTAAAGATTCTAATTTTAGGTTTGACACAAATTATATCCTATATTTTTTTTTTGAATAATTAGGCTTATAGCCATACAATTGAGTATATGTTCTAATAAAATTCTTGGGGTGATCCAGAGTCGAACCCAGGTCTAAGCCCTTACTACTTGGGCTATCCAATCGTGCTCAGGCTTTGAGCTTTGATATCCAAATGAGTACATAGAACAATTGGGGGCCAGAAAAAATTATCATTATCAGATAAGATCTAGATTTTTTTTATCCCAATAGAAAGGTTATCCTTCTAGAAAATATTGATTTATAGGAGTTCCAATGTAGTTCTCATTTTTTACAAAAGATGAGTAAAACTAAGGTGAAACAATTATAAGTCAAGGATTAAAAATTATGGAAAATGTTAGGTTCTCCAAATTTTTTTTCCAAAAATTGTCCCAAATAATGGTTATAATTTTAATGGACTCGCAGGGTCACATCAATCTCACCAATTAAAATCATCCATACTCCAATCCATTTATGTCACATCATTTGGAACAATATTTGGGGAAAAAATTTGGGATAGCATTACTAAAAAATTACTCCCTGTGTCCCTCCCATTTTTTTCCCAGTTTTTTTTCACTGCTTGACACGTATTTTAAGGCTCTTACAAAGTATAGTTCCATAATTAATTTGTTCTATTTTTACACAAAAAAAATATTTAAAAGTAAGTTATAAAACTATCCGCAAAATGCACCATAAAATACGTGTCAGAAATACGTTTACCAGTGTAAAGAATCAGCGGGGACGGAGGGAGTATTGTTTAGTGTGACCAGTTCTCCCACTCTTGAACCTTGTTCTATTTAATTCTTGCCGGGGGTTTGTGTTGTTTTTCTTTAGTACCATGGGGCATGTAATCAATAATTTATCAAATGAAAAATTATTTTTTTAAAAAATGTCAAAAATTAATTTGGAGTTGTAAAATAATATCGAAATCTTTGATTTCTTCAGAGCCCGTATGTATACGGTTTTTAAGTCCGGTTTAAAGTTATTTTTTAAACTGAAAAATGGATTTAAAATTAAAAAACAAGTTAAAGTCAAAAGTTATTAGTAGGTATTTTTTGAATGACTTATTTTGTTTTGAAAATTTTATTTGATAAAAGTTAATATCATTATTAAAATAGATAATTTATCAAATTTATTTTTATGTATAAATTTTTTATAATTCATAAGTCACTCTTAATATTAAATTACCAAACACATATTGACTTAAAATTTTCACTTTTTATTTGCACTACAAGAAAATCGTTTTAAACCGACCGTCAAAAATGGTCGGTTATAAAAGGAATCGGTCGGTTTAACCACTAAAACCGACCAAAAACGCTGGTCGGTTTAAGCCTGGTTGGTTATGTCATTTGGTCGGGTTTAACACACATAACCGACCAATAATTTGGTCGGTTATATGTGTTTACAAATTCTCTAATGTGGGGTCCGAATTGGACATGTGGCACCACGTGTCACCACGTGCCGACAGCTGTCGACAGACGTCACCAACACATAACCGACCGACAGTGGTCGGTTATAACTTAAAAAAATAGAAAAATACATTTTGACTGGCACACATAACCGACCATAGTCAAACGTGCACAATCGGTCGATTTCATGCCAGTAGCTGTGCTAATTTGTATAACCGACCACTTATAACCGACCACCATAATATAACCGACCACCTTCGAAGGGATCGAATGGTAAAAAACGGTCGGTTATGTCTTGTTTTGGTCGGTTTTCTGGGAATTGAAGGGTAAAAAATGGTCGGTTCTAAGGCTCGTCGGTCGGTTTTCTGGTTTTTTTTAAAAAAAAAAATTGCAGGTTTTGCCAGTACTGCAAACTGCCATTCCATTTCAACATATAATTCAAAATACTGATTGTAATCCAAATAAAACACTATTTATAATGCCATCTAAATGCACTACTACTTCTATAGCACTTAGAAAAACGCTATGCAAATAAAACAATTTTTGAAAATTCATAATTTATTTATTTTTCTTCCATATCTTTACCTGTTAAAATCTTTAAAAATTCATAAATACAACGAAAAACAAACAAATGCCAAATATATAATCAAACTCCAAACTATAATTATCATTAATTCAAAGAAAAAAGTATAAACTATACAAAAAAATCTAAGTGTCAGATATCATACACTTTCATATTTCTCCTAAAACTATACATGTTTCAGTTATCAAAGCTAAGTATAGACCGAATCCGAATTTCGGGATACATGTTTAAGAGGGCGGGAAAGTTATTGCTGGGCAGAAGAAGCCCATCACGAATCTGGGTCTGCCCCTGCATCTTAGCCATGTAGAACTATTGTACCATTAAACAATGGACATATTAATAGACATGCTCATTAAGTTCAGTATCAACTATCAGTGTCTGGACGATCTCATATCCATAATGAGACTTTGCCTACAAGCAGCAGAAATCAAACACTTTCAAAGGCGAGCTAAAGTATTAACACATGATTAGTAACAACTTAAAAGCTAAAAAAGTATAAAACATACCCATACCGTGACAATGTTGGAGCAGTATGAGCAGCAAAGGTGGCTTGTGTACTGGGCAGGTTAGTAGCACTGATGAGCTTGTCCGCAAAGGTTTCTGCAACACTGAAAGATCCATATGCTGCAATCGATACATAGTTTGAGCAATGGGAATATAAAAGAAAAGGGCATTATTAAATAATTCCAATTAAGAGCTGGGGATTGACATAAATCACAGAAATTTAATCACAAGAAAGGGGAGTCAATCACAGAAATTAAATTATCAATTAATCAACTATTTCACAGTCATTCATTACATATGTTTGTTTGAAAAGGCCCATTCAAATTCCTAACCACAAGAAACATACTAGCATTACAAAAATAGCCCCAACATATATTGTAAATTTGGTGCACATTAAAGATATAATACTATGACTAATTATAGTATAACAAAAGGCAATGAGTGACACAAGTTCTGGAACATGTAACACAAATGATCAATCACAAAACTTGGAACTAACACCATGACAAAACGCTAAAATCAAAACACATACTACCATAAAAAGTATCATCATTCATCAGTACTACTAACCTGCCCAGTACACAAGCCACCTTTGCTGCTCATACTAATCCCCTTCTCTCCTGAATAATAACAAATCATTGAGAATAAGAATGTAAATATTTATTACTGAACAAGAGTAAATGAATAAAATCCTCCCAAATGAATAAGAGAATGAAAGATGTGGGCAGATTGCTACAAAAATGAATAAAATAACACATCTACATAGTTTCAGAATTTGTTCTCTCTCTCGGAAAAGCATAGAACACTTTTCCCTTACACACTAAGAGGTAAGTAATTAGCATAAAACAGTCATATAATTAATTAGCTACTGAACAAGTGATTTTTTCCCCAAAAAAACTAGCATATCTTGATAATTCTACCTGTACATAGTGGAGTAGAGATTATGACAGCTTGAGTCCCAAATCCAAAATTTGTAGCAGCTACCAAAATACCTTACACTCGAAATAAATTTCGAATTATCTTAAAATAACTTTAATCCTTAAGCGAACGGTAGAGAAGTGGCAAGTTTGATTCCCAAATCGCAATAGAGAAGTAGCACATCAGTTAAATCGAATACAGAAGAAACGATAGAACCCTAAAATTGCAGAGAAGTAGCAGGAAATTCCCAAATCGAAACCCTAGAAGTCGTTGTTGAGGAGATGCTAAAACTGCAAAATCGCAGAGAAGATAAAACCAATGAGTCGTAAAGAGTGATTGAACCCAAAAAACCGGGGATGGCTCGATGAAGATGAAATAGCGATTGAATAGTGCAGGTTTGAGATATTGAGGGGAAGAGATATTGAGAGCGGCGAGGAGAGGGAGAGATAATCGAGAGCGGCGAGGGAAAGAGTACTAGGTAAATTAGGTCATTTGGAAGCAAGTGAAAGAAAGATGTACTGAGAGAATAAGAGGGAGGAAGTTGTGAAAATTTGGGGGAGGGAGTTCTAAAAATTTGGGCGGAAAAGTTACCGCTCTTGCCATTGATATTGTGCCGTTCTGTTTTGTAATCTGTTTTCATTTTTTCATCAGATATATTATTAAAGGTGGATGAGATTCATATTATTCTTCTATCAATATTATTTTTAATTCATATTTTAAAATTTTATTACTTTTAAAATTCTTAGTTTAAAATTTTATAAATTTACTATTTGTAAAATTTGTATACCATCCAATATCTTATTTACAAAATTCAAATATCCTAAATTTTTTATAAACTAGTTGATAAAGCCGCGCTTCGCGGCGGCGTTACAATATTTTTAAAAAAATTCAATACATTTACGTTATATTATAATATTAATATTAAATTTTTATAATTAAATAATATTCTCTAATGAATCAATTTCTTGTTAAACACGATTCTTTCGATTGAGCCGCTCTCTCGTTAAAACGGAAATCCCAATTTTTAACATATATTATAAAGACTTATATAATATTTTTTATCTATAAAATCAAACCGTAAAAATAAAAAAAAATTATGACTTCAATATCAAATTCTTAAAGCTAATACAATCTTTTCTAGCGAGCCGTCTTCCCATTAAATACGTTTCGAGCCGCTCTTATTTGAAACCGAAATTCTAACTTCATTATATAAAGAGAGTAAATTCCAATTTTTATATTCTTTAAACTTTCTAATATTTATGGAGTTTTAAAAGATGAAAATACATCTTATATTTTCTGTATATTATAGATATTCTTGTATTTATTTACAGTTTTCGCATGGGAATGTCTTTCTGTTATGTTAACACATAAAAAAAAAAAGTTAAAATACTAAGACTTTTCGTTACGGGAATAATATTACATTTATGGATATATTTTTGTAACGCAAGTATAATTAAATTGTATAAAAAAGTTAAAATAAAGGATTTCTAGGAAAAAAGATGTATAGTTTTAAAAAATCGTATAAGACGTCTCCACCGTCCTCGTATTCTAATTCAATAAAACATTTTATTTTTTGTATTAATTATATATTTAAACATCTTTTATAGGGTCTTATCTAATGAACGGTTTTCTTGTTAAACACAGTTATTACTATTGATTCGCTCTCTCGTTAAGACCAAAAACCTAACTTTTACACATATTACTTGTATGATAATGTTTATCCATAAAAATCAAATCCTAAAAATAAAATATAATTTATAACATCATATGATATTTTAATAGCTAGTACAATTTTTTATAGTGAGCCGTCTTCCCGTTAAACACGTTTCGAGCCGCTCTCGTTTGGGATCTAAATTCTAACTTCATTACATATTATTGATGATACTTATCTTACACAATAATTTTTTTCCTTGAAATCAAAACCTAAAAAATAGAGTGAATTCCAATTTATACTTTCTCTAGATTTTCTAAAATTTTTGGAGTTTTAGAAAATGAAAACAAATTTTATTTTCTCATCACAATAGTATTGGATTTATGAATAAATTTTCCTAATATAAATATAATTAACTTATATAAAAAATATATTTTAAGAAGATCGTACTTTCTATAAAATATTTAATTACATGTCTGCTCTATATATTCAAACACCTATTCTAGTTCTAGTAGAACTTTTATTTATATATCTTTTCTATAAATTTGAACTCTTATTCTCTATAAATTCGAACTCCTATTCTACTTCCAATAGAATTTTTAATCGTATGCCTTATAAATACTTATTATACTTCCAATAAAACTTCTAATCATATGTCTTCCCTATAAATTCGAACTCTTCTCCTTTATAAATTCGAACACCTATTCTACTTCTAATATGCTAATTGATATTTTTATATTTATTAGTGTTTAAAATTCTAGAAAATTAAAAAAAATCGATTGAGACGATATTAGAGCGCCACCTAAACTCCCGCTATCCTCCTTTATATATATATATATATATATATATATATATATATATATATATTGATTTATAAAATCCAATATCTTAGACATCAGTTGTGTTTTGACCGATGTCATAGTATGTCAAAGACATCAGGTGTGTTTTGACCGATGTCATTGATATTTCAATTATATGTCAATGACATCAGTTGGCTTGCAATGTGATTTCATAATATATCAAAGAAATCAGTTTTTTTTCGACAGAGTGAAAGATTAATTGAGCATGTATATTAAGATTAATTGCACTACATTGACAGAGTGAAAGAAACATAACAGTGGATAACGAGGCTTACTGTCCATCAGAGATATTGATACGTGTTGGTTCACGAGGCTGATTAGCTCCATAAACTCCACTTGAATGTGATCGAGCCCTCCTTTCTCGCCACTGGCGTGCCTCTGTAGCTGTCATGTTTCCAATCATCGGGTCCGTTGCCCTTCCTTCATCACCCGTATCCGTTGACTAGAACCCTAAACAGGGTTTCGTCAGGGTTTAGGGTTTCAAATTTTATTTTTCGACGACCCAACCTTACGGAAGTCAATATCCATCATTTTTAATGTTATTGGCAAAATTTTAATGAAAAAAAAATTATTTGGTTTGGCAATTTAATGGTCAACTAGTACGTTGACTAGAACCCTTAAACAGGGTTTCGTCAGGGTTTAGGATTTCAATTTTTTTAAAATTATTTCTCAACAACCCAACCTTACGGAAGTTAATATCGATCCTTTTTAATGTTATTGGAAAAATTTTAATGAAAAAAAAATTTTGGTTTGACAATTTAACGGTCAACTTGTACGTTGACTAGAACCCTTAAACAGGGTTTCATCAGGGTTTAGGATTTCAATTTTTTTATCTTCTGCATTCTACTTCCTCAAATACACAGCCATAGTCATATTACTTAGTTTAAACTGATATGACAATCATTTTACATTAATATGACAATCGGTATGACTATCAATTGAATGTAATATATTTGTCCAGTTTAAATATGACTTTCGGTATAACAATTCAGCTCAATATGACATTCGGTATAACTTACCATGTTAATATAACATTCGGTATAACTCTTCAACTGAATGAAATATGACTATCTCCTTTGAACTGTATATGACTATCTCCTTTGAACTGAATATGACTATCTCCTTTATAAACTGAATATGACTATCGGTAAACCTATCAGTTTGATAGTTATATCATCATATTTTTCAGTTTATAATTAATTAAATGACTTATTAAAAATCATTTAACTAATTATTCCTTTTTCATATTAATTCTTATTTAATTAATCTAATAATCACTTTAACAAATATATTAATTCTGATAGAATTAATTTATTTATTAAATTAATTACTTGACTTAATCAATTAAAATAGAATTAATATAAATTCTTTAATAGTCAATACTCCGCTGAAAACCACGTAATTATGATAAGGAACATACACTGGCATAATGTTGACGCTCGATGTACTGTCTGGCTCATGAACGACTAACTCCAATCTCTGTTCTTCATCGTGACTTTTAACACTGTGGTCTTTTTATACTCTTCACTCTCATCAATCATTCGGTACTGAAATTGTTTCTTGTCACTAATAGAAATCTCTGTCTTCTTAAATGAATCCACTTGTTTCAATGCTACCTTGAGGCCTGATCAGATATCTGAATCTTCTTCCAGTGTAAAACATCAAAACTATAGATTGACTTGTTGATTTTTCTTCTAACGGTTTTTACTTATTACAATCTAGTTTAATTGGATTAGGATCCTCGAACTACAAATAGGCTGAGTCATATGCCTTTCAGGACTGTTAGTTTTTTAAAATGTGGACCGTAATTGTCGGACCAGATTCGTGGTCAGAAATTATTAAGGCCAATGTGTGCCGTGAATCCATTAAGAACATTGTTGTGTGCGTTTGTCCGGGGTTAGTGCGTGACTGATCAGCAGCCTAACCTTATAATTGTTTTTATTTATAAAATGCATAATAGTCCAATCCACTCCTATTTTATGATTCAGATAAAAGACTTATTTATCAGTTGAGCTTTTATATTGTTGATTATTAGTTCCTAGCAGACCTGCAGTTTCAGTTTATTTATGCTTGTAACTATATATATACTTGCTGAGCATTCTTAGCTCACTTGCTTGCTAATCCTGTTTCTTCAGCTAAGCACGAAGATGTCTAGGAGGAGTGGACCGTCAGGTCGGGGTAGCCATAGGGGTAGTTAGAGAGTTGAGGTGGTGGGATGGGTAGACAGCTTATAACCTTATTTCTTATCATTTCTGTATCGGTTAGAAAGATTAATTAATTAATGGAGTTGTATATTATTTTATTCAGAACTTGGGTTGTAATAGTTAATTAGTAGTTGTTTCATACTCTGACCTGTGAGCGGTCTTGGCTAGTCAGAGATTATGTTTCTTTATAAATTTTGCTATTATTATGCTTGTGAGCAGGTTTGGTTATAGTTAGTTTGGTTTGGTTGATTTGGACAGGTGGTTAGTCCTATTTGCGAACACATCATGCCGAATTTTCTAAAATTTCTTCTATATAAATGTTTAATTAATTATAAAAGAATATAATCTTAATATTGGTAAGTGAGGGTGTTACAAGTTGGTATCAGAGCTATAGGTCACAGTCACTGAAACAATTAAGTAGGAAGTCGGGGTAGAGTAATAGGAAAGGTTAGGATCGTTTTGCGAGAGATAGAACATCTAACTATAAGGTAATTATGTACTACAGGCACCTGCTTCTAGTTCTGATTCTGACCCGTCAGAGGAGCCATTTGAGGCGGACCCTAGACCACAGCCAGCGCCATTGAGATCCGCATCATCACGTGTTGTTTCGCAGAGCTCGGTGAACGGGCCACAATATCAGTTTACTCAGCCCCCTGTTCCATACCATGAGTACCAGAGAGTGGGTGCAGAGCGAGATTTTCTGTTTGGACAGCTAGCTAAGGTTAGAGCTCTACAGGAGACACAGGCACAGATGGCTAGGGAGCGAGCCCGAGCAGAGGAGGAGTTGGGATGGATCCGGATGCGGCTACGGGTGATGAGGACTATTATCCAGACGCGGACTCAGCATGCATCCGATGATGAGTTTTCAGCCATGGCACTCCATGTGACATTGGCATCAGTGGTGAGTGAGCTAGATGACATTCTCGGACCAGATTAGTAGACGAGGATCAGTTGGTTAGTGGAGCTGTGGGTGGGATTTTATATGTCGTAGCGTAGTGATTCCATCCTGACACATGGTACATAGATGCATAGTATGGTAGCAGCAGGGATTGCAGTGCAACCAGTTTTTTTGTAGATATCTGTTGTATTGTGACTAGATGCTAGCAGTTTCCTCTTTTAGTATTATGTTGTACCTTTATCGAAGCGTTGCTTTTACGCTTGTACCAGATATATATGATGATCTCTTTCTGCAAAACTGCGTTAAATTCCTTTCACATTGTTACTTATTTTAGGCATCATATTTACCTTTCAGCATTGAATTTATTTTCAGCACTGCTTCCTTTTCTAGTACTGCCTTTACCTTCAGTATCATATTCAAATTTCAGCATTATGTTTATTGTTCTATTAATGCATCTATCAGATATTTAAGAATACATTGCATAGCTTTGATTTTTGCACTCTGTTACACCTTGTAAACCAATTGCTGACCCGAGTAATGACTGGGAACCTTGAATTATATTTCAATAGTATATTCACTGTTGGTTTATATTAGGTTCTTTTGATTTATTGACTCTTGAATTTGAACCTCATGATTGTCCGTTGATTTCAGAAATATGCCTCCAAGAAAGAAGAAACAAAATACTCGAACCACCAATCAGGGTGAACAAGCCAACCCACCTCCTGTAGGTCAAATAGACCCTGCTTTGGCTCAAATATTGCAGACTCTTGTTCAGCAAACTGCTACTCTAGCACAGCAACAGCAACAGTTACAGCAACAACTGTTGGCTCAGCAACAACAGCAACAACAGCAATAGCAACAACATTAACAACAGCAACAGCAGCAGCAACAACAACCTGTTCCTCCGGTAGTCACCATTAAGTCCTTCCAGGCAGTTAAACCTCCTGAATTTAAAGGAACATCGGACCCAGTAGAGGCGAGATCTTGGCTGAAAGAGATGGAAAAGGCTATTGAACTGGTGGGGGTCCCAACAAATAAACAGATCGAATATGTAAGTTACTTCCTGAAGAATGAATCCACTTATTGGTGGGAGTCGGTAAAGATGCTGGAAGCTATGGAAGTGATTCCTTGGGAAATGTTTACAGAGTTGTTCTTATAAAAGTATTCCCCAGACTACATGAAAGATCAGATGGAGATGAAGTTTTTACAGTTGAAACAAGGAAGTATGTCAGTGACAGAGTATGAAACAAAGTTTACTGAACTAGCTAGGTTGGCTCCGGCTTATGTGGACACGGAGAGGAAGAAGGCAAAGAGGTTTCAACAAGGATTCGTAGTAAGCTAGCAGTTTTGGAACTGGATACCTATGCAGCTGTGGTGCAGAAGGCCATGATAGCCGAAAGAGAAAGTGAATTGTACTTTAAGGAAAAAGCGGGAAAGAAAAGAAATGCTGGGTCAATGGAAGGACGACAAGTGCAAGGCAGCTCTCAGAGTGTACCCAATAAAAAGCCAGGGTTTCAGTCAGGAAAGAATGAGAATTTTAAGAAACCTGGATCGGGGAATGGAGGGCAAGGGAATAGACTTCAAGATTCAAATCAGCAGAAACTGGTTAGGCCACCCTTGGCAGAGTGCAAGACTTGTGGAAAGAGGCATCCAGGAGTGTGTGCAAAGTTAGAGGTAACGTGCTACAAGTGTAATTAGAAAGGTCACTATGCTCGAGAGTGCAAGGTAGGAATTGTATGTCACCGTTGTGGGAAACCAGGGCATGTAATGAGAGACTGTAAAGTACCTGTGGTGAAACCTCCAGTTCTGGCTAACCCAATGCTTCAAGCGATTGAGGCACCCCCAACAGCAAATGTCAGACCAGTGGCTAGGACCTTCAACCTGACTATGAATGAAGCTATTAAGAATTCTGATGTGGTAGCAGGCACGCTCCCTGTAAATTCTGTTCAAGCTAAAGTATTAATTGATTCCGGGGCTACAAAATCCTTTATATCTAAAGAATTTGTTCAAAGGTCAAATTGTGACGTATGCATGTTACATGAGGCTATAGTTATAGAAATAGCTAATTCAGAACGAATTCTGGTTACTCGAGTATGTCCTCGCTGTAAGATCAATATCTCAGGGCATTGATTTTACGCTAATTTGATACCCTTCCAGTTAGGTGAATTTGATGTCATCCTAGGAATGGATTGGTTAACAGAAAATAATGTCCAAATTGACTGTAAGAACAAAAAGGTGATACTTAAGCCCTCCGATAATATAGAAGTTACCTTTAGAGGTCAGAGGCAGACTAGGAGATTTTTAACGATCATGCAAACTAAGAGGCTGTTGACGCAGGGATGCGAGGGCTATATGGCTTATGTCATGGATACAGAGCAAGAGGTACCTAAGATAGAGGAAATACCAGTGGTGAATGAATTTCCCGATGTTTTTCCAGATGAACTTCCCGGTTTACCTCCGGATAGAGAAATAGAATTTACCATCGACTTAGCCCCAGGACCTGAACCCGTGTCGAAAGCTCCATATCGTATGGCACCGGTAGAGATGAAAGAATTGGCAGTTCAGTTGCAAGATCTTTTGGAGAAAGGTATTATTAGGCCTAGTGTTTCGCCGTGGGGAGCTCCTATATTATTTGTAAAGAAAAAGGATGGAAGTATGAGATTGTGTATCGGTTATCGGGAACTAAATAAGTTGACCATTAAGAATAAGTACCCTTTGCCAAGAATTGACGATTTATTCGATCAGCTGAAAGGAGCAACTTGTTTCTCGAAAATTGATTTGCGGTCAGGATATTTTCAATTAAAGATTAGACCAGAAGATGTTCCAAAAACAGCATTTCGAACTAGATATGGGCACTACGAGTTCTTTGTGATGGCCTTTGGGCTAACTAATGCACCAATAGCGTTCATGGACCTAATGAATAGGGTATTTAAGAAATATTTGGATAAGTTTGTGATTGTGTTTATAGATGATATTTTGATATACTCAAAGACCGAGGAAGAACATGCCAGGCATTTGAGGATAGCCCTAGAAATGTTGAGAAAAGAGAAATTGTATGCAAAGTTTTCCAAGTGTGAGTTTTGGTTGAAAGAAGTGCAGTTTTTAGGGCATGTCATCAGCAGCGAAGCGATTAAAGTGGATCCTGCTAAGATTGAAGCTGTGATGAATTGGGAAAGACCTAAAACACCTACAGAAGTTCGAAGTTTCTTAGAATTGGCAGGATATTATCGAAGATTTGTTCAAGACTTTGCGAAGATAGCCACCCCACTAACAAAGTTAGCAAGGAAGAATGAGAAGTTTGTGTGGAATGAGAGGTGTGAAGAAAGTTTCCAGGAGTTGAAGAAGAGATTGGTGACTGCACATGTATTGATACTTCCAGATAAAAAAGGAAATTTTGTGATCTACAGTGATGCATCTCACAAAGGTTTAGGATGTGTACTAATGCAGCACGGTAAGGTAATTGCTTACGCTTTGAGACAATTGAAACCTCGCGAGCAGAAATATCCTACTCCTGACTTAGAATTAGTCGCGATTGTTTTCGCCTTGAAGATTTGGAGACACTATTTGTACGGAGAAAAGTGCGAGATTTACACGGACCATAAGAGTTTAAAGTATATTTTCACCCAAAAAGACTTAAATATGAGGCAGAGGAGATGGTTAGAATTACACAAGGATTATTATTGCACAATTAACTATCACCCCGGGAAAGCGAATGTGGTGGCGGACGCTCTAAGTAGAAAGGAAAAAGTTAACATGTTTACACTGCCTGAGGAGTTATATAGGGAATCTGAGAAATTAGAGATAGAAGTATGCGTGCCTACAAGCAGTACAGATAAGGGTTACACTATGACGTTTCAGCCCGAGTTGTTAGAAAAGATTCGCAGATGCCAGGAGGAAGTCATGAAAGGAGATGTTAATAAATTAACAGGTGAGGAAATATGTACTCAAGTAGATGACAATGGAATATTGAGATTTTCTTCACGCATTTGGATACCGAATGTGACGGAGTTAGAGAATGAAATTCTACAGGAAGCCCACAGTTCGAAATATTCAATTCATCCAGGAAGTACGAAAATGTATCGAGACTTGAAAAGAAACTTCTGGTGGCCGGATATGAAGAGAGATATTGTCGAAATGGGTGAGTAAGTGCTTGACCTGTCAGAAAGTAAAAGCAGAACATCAAAGGCCAAGTGGGATGCTACAACCATTAGAGATTCCCGAGTGGAAATGGGAACATATTGTGATGGATTTTGTGGTAGGATTGCCAAGGACGAGAGCTAATCATGATGCTATCTGGGTAATTGTTGATCGATTAACGAAATCTGCACACTTCCTTCCGATAAATGAGAGGTTTTCATTGGACAAATTGGTTCATCTATACATAAAAGAGATTGTGGTGCGACATGGAGTTCCAGTATCAATAGTCTCAGATCGAGATCTAAGATTTAATTCGAGATTCTGGAGGAGTTTTCAAGAATGTTTGGGCACTGAATTAAAGATGAGTACAGCTTATCATCCTCAGACTGACGGCCAGAGTGAAAGAACGATTCAAACAATTGAACATATGCTCCGAGTTTGTGCACTGGATTTCGCAGGAAGTTGGGATGAACATTTGCCCTTAGTGGAATTTTCTTATAACAACAGTTATCATGCTAGCATCAGTATGCCACCGTATGAAGCATTATATGGGCGGAAGTGTCGATCCCCAGTATACTAGGAGGAAGTTGGTGAGTGAAAGATACTCGGACCAGAATTAGTATAGTAAACCAAGGAAGTAATTCAGCTTATTCAGAAGCGGTTAGTGACAGCTCAGAACCGACAGAAGAAGTACGCTGATTTGGCGAGAAAGAATATGGAATTCGAAGAAGGAGAACAAGTTTTGTTGAAGGTATCTCCGTGGAAGGGGTTAGTAAGATTTGTCAAGAAGGGAAAATTAAGTCCAAGATTTGTCGGGCCTTTTTAGGTATTGAAGAAGGTTGGAAAAGTTGCCTACGAGTTAGCCTTACCGCCTCACATGCAACATATTCACAACGTGTTCCATGTATCAATGCTTAAGAAATACCACCCGGACTCTAAACATGTCATCGAGTATGAACCGATAGAGATCCATCCAGATTTATCCTATGTGGAACAACCTATCAAGATATTAGATCGTAAAGAGAAAGTCCTACGAACTAAGACAATACCTATAGTAAAAGTTTTTTGGAGAAACCCCAGAGTGGAAGAATCAACTTGGGAGCTTGAAAGCGACATGCTTGAGAATTATCCTCACTTATTCACTTAGGTGAGATTCTGGGGACAGAATCCTTTTAAGGGCGGAAGGGTATAACACCTTAGAAATTTTCAGAATTTTTAATTACTGAAATTATTTATTTTATATTAAATGTGAATTATGTGGCGTATAATTTGTTGCGGAGGTAAAGCATGTGTGGTATAATATTTGTGGGCTTAGTTGATGATTTATATGTGATGTGTAAGCCCGGATATTTTTAATTATATTTTTGGGAATTTATTTCCTATATAATTGTGTTATATTTACCTTCTGTGAATTTTATAAAATCCTCGGGATTAGCAGAAATCCTGAAATCTTCTTCATTATTGACTTTATTAGTTTATATGACTTTTAAAAATATTTGATGAGTTATTTTTAGTTTTGAGAATTTGAAAATAATTTTATAAATTATTTTTCCATTTTCTGGATTTAATCTTGTAAAATCAATATTTAATTCGTTTTTAATCCTAAAAATATTTTAAAAATATGTGGGTGATCGTAATTTTTCATTCTTCATTTTTAAATTTGATATTCCATCCATTTTGTATTTAATTGTGATTTTACAAATTTGATTTTTATGAGTTCTATTTAAAAAAATGTTCATGAAATGCCTTTTTAGAATTTTCCCCCAAATTAGTATAACCCAATCCCTAATTCCTAATTCATTCAGCAGTTGTGTGTCTCGATAGCTCTAGAATCCTCATTTTTTTTCTTTCTCAAAAATCACTCTCAAAACATCTCCCTTATCCTCTCCATTTCTTCCCCCCCCCCCCCGTTCCTCTGGTTACCTCCGTTTAATTCTCTCGGTTCTGCAGTGGATTTGAGTGGGTAAAGCCTTTCTTCTCCTCTTGTTCTTCTTCAAGTTCGCGCGTGTGTGTGGTTTGTGGTTAAGGGTGTGTACGTTCTGTTCCGTGTGTGTGTGTGTGTGTATATACCGACTCTATGTGTTTTTGAGGAAATTGTGTATCGTGTGGCTGTGTTGAGTGCGTGCGTGTGTGAGTTCAAGGGAAGGCAGGTATCGGGTTCTTGGGGAGACAATCGACATGGCTGTTGGGAATCGTTTGGATTGGTTTGCTAGAGTGGTGTTGTATGTGAGTGGTGGTAACACACCAGGGAATGCACATGGTGAAGGCAGCTAGTACCCTGAATTGTTTCGTGCTTTACCTTGGTTATTGTGCTGTGATTTTCTAGCATTGCCATCAGTGTTCGAATTAATTCCTCTACATGAATTCATTTGATTTCAGTTTGGAATTTATATGATTAATCTCAAGTAATTATATGTGGATTATTTGTACAATATTTTGTGTAGAGTTTCGTGATTGGAAACCCGAAAACGGGTACCTCCGGGACTTTGCCTCATCGACAATGATATTAATAATAAATTGAGTCGATGGTAATTGGCGATGATGATTTTTCTGAGCCAAATTTAAATTTTAATAACTATGTTATAATTTTAATTTCTTGTTTTAAATTCTAAATTTATATAATTGTTAGTGATATGATCGAGATGGATTATTGGATTGTGGTTGTTTTATAAGTGATGATTATCATAACTTGATTCTTGTGTTCGTTTGATTTATCATTGATATAACTGTTCTGTTAATTTCCATTAATTTCGAATATTCAATTGTTATACCCCAAATCGATTATATTGTTTTCGTTGATCCTTTTAGTGGCTTGACTTAAATCAATACCACTTTTTCTATATCAAACTTGTCGATATCTAATTCAGAAATTACCCGACCTTATTTTACTTTGTGAGATTTGAGATGTTGACCTGGAACGAAAGTGTCCAAGGTGTTTAGCAGTTGAGGTGGTCGATTGTTCCGACACCTGATGTCTAGTTAAGATTGGACTGTTAGTTTTTTTAAAATGTGGACCGTAAGGGTCGGACCAGATTCGTGGTCAGAAATTATTAAAGCCAATGTGTGCCGTGGATCCATTAAGGACATTGGTGTGTGCGTTTGTCCGGGGTTAGTGCGTGACTGATCAGCAGCCTAACCTTATAATTGTTTTTGTTTATAAAATGCATAATAGTCCAATCCACTCCTATTTTATGATACAGATAAAAGACTTATTTATCAGTTAAGCTTTTATATTGTTGATTATTAGTTCCTAGCAGACCTGCAGTTTCAGTTTATTTATGCTTGTAACTATATATATACTTGCTGAGCATTCTTAGCTCACTTGCTTGCTAATCCTGTTTCTTCAGCTAAGCACGAAGATGTCTAGGAGGAGTGGACCGTCAGGTCGGGGCATCCATAGGGGCAGTCAGAGAGTTGAGGTGGTGGGATGCCCATGGTAGACAGCTTATAACCTTATTTCTTATCATTTCTGTATCGGTTAGAAAGATTAATTAATTTATGGAGTTGTATATTATTTTGTTCAGAACTTGGGTTGTAATAGTTAATTAGTAGTTGTTTCATACTGTGACCTGTGAGCGGTCTTGGCTAGTCAGAGATTATGTTTCTTTATAAATTTTGCTATTATTATGCTTGTGAGCAGGTTTGGTTTGGTTGATTTGGACGGGTGGTTAGTCCTATTTGCGAAAACATCATGCCGAATTTTCTAAATTTTCTTCTATATAAATCTTTAATTAATTATAAAAGCATATAATCTTAATATTGGTAAGTGAGGGTGTTACATCTAATGTGTACCCAAGGCACACATTAGAAAAACCAAAATACTTTAGTACTAAAATCCATACTTATGATGCGAGTGAATTATGTATCTTGTTCAAGATGTTAAATTATTACCACTGAAGTTGTTATCACCCATGTCTAATGTTTCCAGCATGGTCAGGTTGCCGATTTCCCTAGGTATGCTTCCTGCTAGGATCAAAGATAATTTCAAAGGATTAAGGTTAACAAACACATCAATTAAGTTACTTAAAATGAAGGCAAAGTATCACATGTAATGATATTTCGCTTACTAATAAGTTGAATAAGTTAAATAATAACAAAACATAATAAATCCTTTATTATAATACCCGAGTCTACCACCGTCAGTTAACCAATAAGAATCGAGTAATTATTTTAGGATCAATCAGAGCTAATTCCTAAAATTTAGACCTTTCCTTATTTGCAATCTCACCCTACCTCTTTAACCATGGTTTGTTAACACTTCTAATTTAAATACAATAATGATTTTATTAAATATATCCATAAATACCTATTTTTTAAATCAAAATATTTACTAGAAAATCACAATTTTAATTTGAAATCAATCACGATATACCGCTATATATTTTAAATTACATTTCATAATTAATCATTCATTAATCAACCGCTCTTTTAATATAAAACCAGTCATAATCATATTATCATACATTATAAATTGATTTTTATAATATATATTGTAAAATTATAATCGATATTAAATAATTATAATCTAACTTAACTAAAAATCTGAAAAAGTTGGATTTGAAATAGATTTTAAATAACCTGGATAAAATCCATACCTTCAAAATTTTGAATTTTTTATAAGCTCAAAAATATATTTATTCATAATTTGCTAATTATATCCTTATATATAATAAGCATAAGAGGGATTTTATGTAAATTTTTGGTCCGGTCACTGTACTACCAAAATTATATGATCCCTTGGATTAAAAATAGACGATCAAGATTAGATCACATTAAAAAGAAAATTATAATCTAAAAAGGATATAATTAGAAAAGTTGTATTAGAAGTGAATTTTAAAAAAAATTATAATCTAAAAGGATATAATTAAAAAAAGGTTGTATTAAAATTGAATTTTAAAAAGAAAATTATAATCTGAAAATGATATACTTAAAAAAGGTTGTATTAGAATTAAATTTTATTTATTTTTTATTAGTCCCGGATTAGTCCCTGGACAGTGCCTCTACCGATGCTTTTTACAACACTATTTGGGCTCTATCTTGAAATCTAAAAATCGGATTTGGATGATTTACAATCCACGCGAACCTCATAAAATTATCTTTAATTTAGTAATGCTTAATAATTATTATTCAAATGGAAAACTCAAAAACTCAAGAGAAAATATACTTACAAATTGATCAAAATCTAAATTCAAGAGTTTACATATCCTTTTTATCGTTTGATGATGTTGGACTCCTCCGAGTACTACCAAGTAGGGGTGAGACTCCAACTATTACAATTAATAAGAACCAATTTTTATTTAATTTTCACCCATATCTTAATAATGTAATTGTTTTTAGCAACATTATTGATTGCAAAATAAGTACCAACATATTAATCATATTTATAGTTAACAATGACACTATATTTTTACTTGTAATTGTTAAGAGTACGATTAACCGCTGAAACATAAGAATTACATTGAACATTTATAAAGTGACATGATATCATCTATAAATTATGATTACTAATTTCACTAAATTGAGCTGGACTCATTCTATAAGCCTCTAAAACCAAAAATATTCATGTATGTTTTACCGAAATCTAATTTTATTTTCTACAATGAAGAAACAAGGAGGTATATTTTAATAAGTGAAAAGAATGTATAAGGACGTCGAAAGAATTTCCACTACGCCATAAGTGGGCTACTGTAATGCTTTTTTGTAAGCGTTACACAAATAGTGTTACAATAGCTAGTAAAGTTCATATCTATTGTAACACCGCTCGATTGGTGTTACATTAGCCATATATCTAGTGTTACTCTGAAATTACGGTGTTACGTGAAATGTAACACCACACCGTGGTGTTACAATAGGTAATACTAGTTTTTGAATTTTACTATTTTTTAAAAATTTTTAATACTAATATTTATTTTTTTAATAACTTTTAATTAATAAATCTATTACTCTTTAACCCAATTTCCGGAAAATGAAAACCCTCTTTGATTTTAAATTAACGAACTCCTTATTTGGATTAAATATTAATTTTAGAAATTCATATAATAATAATAAGTACTAGATAAAATAAATATGTTATGAAAATAATATAATATATTTAGATGGTTTCTCTCACTAAAATATAAGAATTAATATAGTAAAAAATTTAGAATATTTTTATCACTAAAATTTATATATAAATATATAACATATATTTTGTATGACTTTTTAAAAATTATGAAAAATGATTAAAAAATAAATTAAAAACTAATAATACCAGCGTGGAGTACATTTTTGTTTCCCCCCAAAACGAAAACCATAACCTCGCTCTTACCCTCTCAAACCCACTTATCCAAATCGGTGGCCGTCGTCTCTCTCATTTGTCTCTCGTCTCTCTCTATCTATCACTCTCTGTCTCTCGCTCTTTCTTCCCCCTCTCTTCCTCCCTCCCTCCCTCCCTCCCTCTCTCTCTCTCTCTCTCCCTCTCTCTCCCCCTCTCAGTCTCTCCCCCCGCTCTCTCTCTGAATCTAATCAATATTGATCTAACAGGTATTTGTCTCTCTCTCTCTCTCTCAGGATCTGTGGAGCTGTTTGCAATTAGGGTTTCGAAATTGGGGAAATTGGGGGAATCTTGCAATTAGGGTTTCGAGATCACCAGTCAGACACTTACAAAGCTTCTTACTGCTCTAAACGAATGCACTGAGTAAGTCCATTGTTAAAACTTTGCCTAATTCTTATAGGTTCTGGGAATGCTATATTAGACATGCATGGATTGAATGGTATTCTTGTAATTTGATTGGCAAAAAAATGTTTATGTTGTTGTATGTGACTAATGTTAGTAAAATTATGATTAAGGGCTTGTTTGATAACGACTGAACCAATCCATTTGAACTGGACGAGTTAATATAAGTGATTAGGACTGTTTGTTGGTTATACTTTGATTTCTGTATGAAAAGACTTATGGGACCAATGAGAACAAGTAACACTCTGAAATCCCTTTTGGTGCTTTCGTAATGTGAATAACGTGGTTTTTTTTTCTAAGTGATTGTTTAAAATCATATTTACACGAAGTAATTATTAGTTATAAGTTTATCTGACTGGTGATCTCTTTTGTTAATTACTACTTAAGTGCTAAACAGACGGTATAGATTACTACTTAATTACTACTTAATTACTACTTAATTATTTGATCTGTAGCCTATAGGACTAATAAATTTATAGGGTGTCGTGGCCATTTGGTTCGGCTACCATCTGGTTTGATAGTTAATATTAATATGGTATGGTCTCAAACTAGTTAATATTTTGCTACGTATATTGAACCGATATGTAGATTTAATTACTTTGGGGTTTATACTTTATAGGTGCAATCTTCGGAGGACCTAGGTTTTAGATATGGAACCTGATAGCGACTATCCAGATAGTGATGGTAACTGGATAGGACTTCCAAGATATAGTACAGAGTATATAAAGGGGATAAAATCGTTTATGGAAAACGCATTTCCCCTTTATTCAGTAGGGGATGAAATGAAGTGCCCCTGCAAAGATTGTAATGATCGCAATTGGCAACTTCGAGATGTAATATATGATCATCTCATATGCAGAGGGCCTTCTTTGTTATGTGTCCATTGGATTTGTAAGGTTTCACAAGTCCAAGTAAAAAATAGTGCCGATTTCAAGGATTATGACACTAGGACTGCTTTCAGAGATAATTTACAAGCGATGTTTGACTGCACGGGTAGAAGGTTTCAGAATGTAGAACAAGGACCAAATCCATCTGCTAGAAAGTTTTATCGCCTTGTCGAAGAGGGAAAACAACCATTATATCCGGGCTGCACAAATTTTTCTCGATTGAGTTTTATGATTAGACTTTATCATTTAAAGTGTATTCATGGAATTACCGAGTCGGCCTTTGGAGATTTACTAGTACTTATAAAAGATGCATTTCCAGAAGCCAATGTGCCTTTATCCACTACGCCAAATATGGCCTGATGTAATACTTTTTGAACTGTTACATTTGAAAAGTGTTACATTACTCGCTTATTGTAACAAACCTCAAATACTGTTACATTAGGTGCCAAACTGGTGTTACAATAGAAGTTAATATAATGGTGGCCCAACATGTGGCCCCACAATAATTAATTAGTTAATTATTATTTAATTATTATTAATTAATTATTAATTAAATATTTATTATTTAATTAATTTAATAGTGGGCCCAACATGTGGGCCCACATATATTATTAAATAATAATTAATTATTCTTAAATAAATATTTATTAATTAATTAATTTAATGATGGGCCCAAAAAGTGGGCTCAACATGTGGGCCCCACATATATTATTAAGTAATAATTAATAAATAATTAATTAATTAATTAATATTTAATTATTAAATAAATAAATATTATTTAATTAATTTAAAGGGGGGCCCCACAAGTGGGCCCAACATGTAATAATTAATTAATTAATTATTAAATTATTATTATTATTTAATTACTAATTAAATAATTATTATTTAATTAATTTAAAGGTGGGCCCAACATGTGGGCCCCACGTATAATATTAATTAATAATTAATTAATTAATTAATAATTAATTATTATTAAATAAATATTATTTAATTAATTTAAAGGGGGGCCCCACAAGTGGGCCCAACATGTAATAATTAATTAATTAATTATTAAATTATTATTATTATTTAATTACTAATTAAATAATTATTATTTAATTAATTTAAAGGTGGGCCCAACATGTGGGCCCCACGTATAATATTAATTAATAATTAATTAATTAATTAATAATTAATTATTATTAAATAAATATTATTTAATTAATTTAAAGGTGGGCCCCACAAGTGGGCCCATCATGTAATAATTAATTAATTAATTATTAAATTATTATTATTATTTAATTAATAGTTAAATAATTATTATTTAATTAATTTAAAGGTGGGCCCAACATGTGGGCCCCACGTATAATATTAATTAATATTTAATTAATTAATTAATATTTAATTATTAAATAAATAAATATTATTTAATTAATATAAAGGAGGGCCCCACAAGTGGGCCCAACATGTAATAATTAATTAATTAATTATTAAATTATTATTATTATTTAATTATTAATTAAATAACTATTATTTAATTAATTTAAAGGTGGGCCCCACAAGTGGGCCCAATATGTGGGCCCCACGTATAATATTAATTAATAATTAATTAATTAATTAATAATTAAATAAATAAATATTATTTAATTAATTTAAAGGTGGGCCCCACAAGTGGGCCCAACATGTAATAATTAATTAATTAATTATTAAATTATTTTTATTATTTAATTACTAGATAAATAATTATTATTTAATTAATTTAAAGGTGGGCCCCACAAGTGGGCCCAATATGTGGGCCCCACGTATAATATTAATTAATATTTAATTAATTAATTAATTATTAAATGAATAAATATTATTTAATTAATTTAAAGGTGGGCCCCACAAGTGGGCCCAGCATGTAATAATTAATTAATTAATTATTAAATTGTTTTTATTATTTAATTACTAATTAAATAATTATTATTTAATTAATTTAAAGGTGGGCCCAACATGTGGGCCCCACGTATAATATTAATTAATATTTAATTAATTAATTAATATTTAATTATTAAATAAATATTATTTAATTAATTTAAAGGTGGGCCCCACAAGTGGGCCCAGCATGTAATAATTAATTAATTAATTATTAAATTATTTTTATTATTTAATTACTAATTAAATAATTGTTATTTAATTAATTTAAAGGTGGGCCCAACATGTGGGCCCAACATGTAATAATTAATTAATTAATTATTAAATTATTATTATTATTTAATTACTAATTAAATAATTATTATTTAATTAATTTAAAGGTGGGCCCAACATGTGGGCCCAACATATAATATTAATTAATAATTAATTAATTAATTAATAATTAATTATTATTAAATGAATATTATTTAATTAATTTAAAGGTGGGCCCCACAAGTGGGCCCAACATGTAATAATTAATTAATTAATTATTAAATTATTTTTATTATTTAATTACTAATTAAATAATTATTATTTAATTAATTTAAAGGTGGGCCCAACATGTGGGTCCCACGTATAATATTAATTAATATTTAATTAATTAATTAATATTTAATTTTTAAATAAATATTATTTAATTAATTTAAAGGTGGGCCCCACAAGTGGGCCCAACATGTAATAATTAATTAATTAATTATTAAATTATTATTATTATTTAATTACTAATTAAATAACTATTATTTAATTAATTTAAATGTGGGCCCCACAAGTGGGCCCAATATGTGGGCCCCACGTATAATATTTAATAATTAATTAATTAATTAATTAATATTTAATTATTAAATAAATAAATATTATTTAATTAATTTAAAGGGGGGCCCCACAAGTGGGCCCAACATGTAATAATTAATTAATTAATTATTAAATTATTATTATTATTTAATTACTAATTAAATAATTATTATTTAATTAATTTAAAGGTGGGCCCAACATGTGGGCCCCACGTATAATATTAATTAATAATTAATTAATTAATTAATAATTAATTATTATTAAATAAATATTATTTAATTAATTTAAAGGTGGGCCCCACAAGTGGGCCCATCATGTAATAATTAATTAATTAATTATTAAATTATTATTATTATTTAATTAATAGTTAAATAATTATTATTTAATTAATTTAAAGGTGGGCCCAACATGTGGGCCCCACGTATAATATTAATTAATATTTAATTAATTAATTAATATTTAATTATTAAATAAATAAATATTATTTAATTAATATAAAGGTGGGCCCCACAAGTGGGCCCAACATGTAATAATTAATTAATTAATTATTAAATTATTATTATTATTTAATTATTAATTAAATAACTATTATTTAATTAATTTAAAGGTGGGCCCCACAAGTGGGCCCAATATGTGGGCCCCACGTATAACATTAATTAATAATTAATTAATTAATTAATAATTAAATAAATAAATATTATTTAATTAATTTAAAGGTGGGCCCCACAAGTGGGCCCAACATGTAATAATTAATTAATTAATTATTAAATTAATTTTATTATTTAATTACTAGATAAATAATTATTATTTAATTAATTTAAAGGTGGGCCCAACATGTGGGCCCCACGTATAATATTAATTAATATTTAATTAATTAATTAATAATTAATTATTAAATAAATAAATATTATTTAATTAATTTAAAGGTGGGCCCCACAAGTGGGCCCAACATGTAATAATTAATTAATTAATTATTAAATTATTATTATTATTTGATTACTAATTAAATAACTATTATTTAATTAATTTAAAAGTGGGCCCCACAAGTGGGCCCAATATGTGGGCCCCACGTATAATATTAATTAATATTTAATTAATTAATTAATTATTAAATGAATAAATATTATTTAATTAATTTAAAGGTGGGCCCCACAAGTGGGCCCAGCATGTAATAATTAATTAATTAATTATTAAATTATTTTTATTATTTAATTACTAATTAAATAATTATTATTTAATTAATTTAAAGGTGGGCCCAACATGTGGGCCCCACGTATAATATTAATTAATATTTAATTAATTAATTAATATTTAATTATTAAATAAATATTATTTAATTAATTTAAAGGTGGGCCCCACAAGTGGGCCCAGCATGTAATAATTAATTAATTAATTATTAAATTATTATTATTATTTAATTACTAATTAAATAATTATTATTTAATTAATTTAAAGGTGGGCCCAACATGTGGGCCCAACGGGTATCTCTGGTCAACCCATGGTGACGTGGCGGTCAACGGAGATATATAGTCAACCCATGGTGACGTGGCGGTCAACGGGTATCTCTAGTCAACCCAGAGTGACGTGGCGGTCAACCCATAGTGACGTGGCGGTCAACGGGTATCTCTGGTCAACCCATTGTGACGTGGCAGTCAACAAGTATCTCTGGTCAACCCATAGTGACGTGGCGGTCAACGGGTATCTCTGGTCAACCCATTGAGACGTGGCGGTCAACGGGTATCTTTGGTCAACCCATGGTGACGTGGCGGTCAACGGGGCACTCTGGTCAACCCAGGGGTGAGGTGGCGGTCAACGGGTATCTCTGGTCAACCCATAGTGACGTGGCGGTCAACGGGGGTCTCTGGTCAACCCATGGTGACGTGGCGGTCAACGGGGATCTATAGTCAACCCATAGTGACGTGGCGGTCAACGGGGTCTATAGTCAACCCATGGTGACGTGGCGGTCAACGGGTATCTCTAGTCAACCCAGAGTGACGTGGAGGTCAACCCAATGTGACGTGGCGGTCAACGGGTATCTCTGGTCAACCCATGGTGACGTGGCGGTCAACGGGGATCTATAGTCAACCCATGGTGACGTGGCGGTCAACGGGTATCTCTAGTCAACCCAGAGTGACGTGGCGGTCAAACCATAGTGACGTGGCGGTCAACGGGGATCTATAGTCAACCCATAGTGACGTGGTGGTCAACGGGGATCTATAGTCAACCCATGGTGACGTGGTGGTCAACGGGTATCTCTAGTCAACCCAGAGTGACGTGGCGGTCAACGGGGATCTATAGTCAACCCCATGGTGACGTGGCGGTCAACGGGTATCTCTGGTCAACCCATAGTGACGTGTCGGTCAACGGGGCACTCTGCTAAACCCATAGTGACGTGGCGGCCAACGGGTATCTTTGGTCAACCCATGGTGACGTGGCGGTCAACGGGGCACTCTGGTCAACCCAGGGGTGAGGTGGCGGTCAACGGGTATCTCTGGTCAACCCATAGTGACGTGGCGGTCAACGGGGATCTATAGTCAACCCGTGACGTGGCGGTCAACGGGTATCTCTAGTCAATCCAGAGTGACGTGGCGGTCAACGGGGATCTATAGTCAACCCCATGGTGACGTGGCGGTCAAACCATAGTGACGTGGCGGTCAACGGGTATCTCTAGTCAACCCATTGTGACGTGGCGGTCAACAAGTATCTCTGGTCAACCCATAGTGACGTGGCGGTCAACGGGTATCTCTGGTCAACCCATTGTGACGTGGCGGTCAAACCATAGTGACGTGGCGGTCAACGGGTATCTCTGGTCAACCCATTGTGACGTGGCGGTCAACAAGTATCTTTGGTCAACCCATAGTGACGTGGCGGTCAACGGGTATCTCTAGTCAACCCATTGTGACGTGGCGGTCAACGAGTATCTTTGGTCAACCCATGGTGACGTGGCGGTCAACGGGGCACTCTGCTCAACCCATAGTGACGTGGCGGTCAACGGGGATCTATAGTCAACCCATGGTGACGTGGCGGTCAACGGGTATCTCTGGTCAACCCATTGTGACGTGGCGGTCAACGGGTATCTTTGGTCAACCCATGGTGACGTGGCGGTCAACGGGGCACTCTGGTCAACCCAGGGGTGAGGTGGCGGTCAACGGGTATCTCTGGTCAACCCATAGTGACGTGGCGGTCAACGGGGGTCTCTGGTCAACCCATGGTGACGTGGCGGTCAACGGGGCACTCTGGTCAACCCAGGGTGACGTGGCGGTCAACGGGGATTAATTATTAAATAATTAATAATTAATTATATTATTAAATAATAATTAATTAAATAATAATTAATTATTTAATAATTAATTATTATTAAATAATAATTAATTAAATAATAATTAATTAGTTAATTAATAATTAATTATTATTAAATAATAATTAATTAAATATTATTAATTAATTAACTTACTGGTTGGCCACTTGGCCCAACAAATGGGTCCATCACGTGGACCCCACATATATTATTAAATAATAATTAATGAACTAAATAAATATATATTATATATGAAAAAGAATTTTATTCATTTTATTTATTTTATAAATAATAATATAAATAAATATATTATTAAATTAAAAAATGATAAAAACATGTATTAAAATATTGGGCGGCATTTCTCCCCCCAAAACCAAAAACACTTAAGTAAACTTTCTATTTTTTAGGTCATATACACTCATACACTCATTCTCACCTCTCACCGCTCACCTCTCACCTCTCACCTCAAAACCACCGGACGGCGACGGCGACGCAGGCTGATTTAGGGCTTGAAGTTTCCGATTAAGGTAAAATTGGGGATCTCCTCTCTTTCTCTCTCACCCCCCTTCTCTCTTTCACTCGATCTGTATCTCTCTCGCTCGATCTCTATCTCTCTCTTACCCCCCTTCTCTCTCTCACTCGATCTGTACCTCTCTCTCTCTCACTCGACCCCCTCTCTCTCTCTCTCTCTCTCTCTCTCTCTCTCTCTCTCTCTCCCTCTCTATCTCTCTCACTCGATCTGTATCTCTCTCTCTCTCACTCGACCTCTCTCTCTCTCTCTCTCTCCCCTCTCTATCTCTCTCACTCGATCTGTCTCTCTCTCTCTCTCTATGTATAACATGAAAGTGTGATTTATGTTGATTTCTTGTTAATTGGTATGGATTTATTGTGCTTTTAGGCATGCGTTGTTGTGTTTGATTGATGTGATATGTGTTTGTTGAACGGTGATAATTTGTGATTGATTTGAAGTTCTAGTTGATGTTTCGAGAACATGTGAGGTTGTTGTATTGTATGTGTAGTTGAACAATTTGGTTAGGTATTAGATACATTGGGTTTTATGTATTTAGAGAATGATTAAAGAGTTGACAGTTGGAATCTGGTTATGTGGTATGTTATACTAATAGTCTGTTGCCTTGTCATTTTCTATAGGCCAGAAGAATATTTTAGCCCTAAATTACTCAAGTTTTTCGGAAATTTATAGAACTTAGTACTTTCTGTGAACTTATTTGGTATTAGATTTGGGATGTGAATCGGTCTGGGTTAGAACTTAGTACTTCTCTGTTTTCTTTTTCTAAATGTTTGATCTTTTTAGAGTTGATTATGTGTTAGATTTAATTACTATATACATGTTTATTCTCATGATTAGTGTTTTCTACAGGCCTATTAGTTTATCGAAACTGGTAGTACATAGGTTTTATTATGGAGGCTGATTGGATAGGGCTTCCGAGATATAGTGAGGAATACGTTAGAGGGATAAAAGCATTTGTGCAAAATGCGTTTCCCCTATTTTCCGTAGGTGATGAAATGAAGTGCCCGTGCAAGAACTGTAATGGTCATAATTGGCATTCTCAAGATGTAATTTATGATCATCTCATTTGCAAAGGGCCCTCCCCTTTACATATCGACTGGATATGTGAAGTTTCGCAAATGAAGGTACAAGGCAGTACCAACTTCATGGATTCCGAAACCGGGAATGATTTCGGAGATAATTTAGAAGCGATGTTTAATTGTGTTGGCAAGAATGCAGAAGATGAACCAACTGCGGAAGCTAGAAAGTTTTTACAACATCTCGAAGAGGGAAAACAGCCACTATATCCCGGTTGCAAGAATTTTTCTCGTTTAAGTTTCCTGATTACACTTTATCATTTAAAGTGTATTCATGGAATTACCAATTCCGGCTTCGGGGATTTATTAATGTTAATAAAGGATGCCTTTCCAGAAGCCAATATCCCTTTGTCCTCAAGTGCTGCGAAGAACGTGATCAAGGAATTAGGACTCTCTTACCAGAAAATACATGCATGTCCAAATAGTTGTATGCTGTATTGGGAGGAGAATAAGAATAAACAAGCCTGTGATAATTGTGGGGTTTCGAGGTGGGTTATACAAGAAAAGAAAGGCTCTGCTGCGAATAACGATCCAAAGAAGTTAATCAGCAAAGTGCCAGCAAACGTCATGAGATATTTTCCACTAAAACCTAGGCTGCAAAGAATGTATATGTGCAAGGAATTTTCCAAAGTCATGACATGGCATGCAACGGGGCGGACGAAGGACGGGAAACTAAGGCATCCGGCTGACGCCGAAGCTTGGAAGACAATGGATGCTTTGTATCCTGATTTTTCTTCGGAATATCGGAATATTACCCTAGGTATGGCTGCTGATGGATTTAGTCCATATCGTACAATGAGTTTAAGTCATTCTACATGGCCGATTGTACTAGTAAACTACAACCTCCCGCCTTGGTTGTGCATGAAACAAGAAAACTTGATTCTTTCAACATTAATATCGGGTCCAGAATCTCCCGGAAACAACATCGACGTCTACATGCAGCCTTTAATTGCCGAATTAAAAGAATTATGGGATGTCGGCATCGAAACATTCGATGCCTTGACTGGTCATAATTTTAATTTACGGGCAAGGGTGCTGTGGACCATTAGTGATTTTCCCGGATACGCCATGATGTCGGGTTGGAGCACAAAAGGAAGACTCGCGTGTCCAGTATGTCATTACGAGACTTTCTCTTGTTATTTGAAACATAGTAGAAAAATGTGTTACATGGATCATCGAAAGTATCTTCACCCCTCGCACAAATGGAGGTTTGACAAGAAAAAATTCAATGGGCAGATTGAAACAAGGCAGGTTCCGGAACCATTAACCGGAACGGATGTTGAACAATTGTTGGATGGGTTTAAAAACCAATTTGGACCCGAGATAAAGGGCACGAAAAAGAGAAAGCGTAAAATTGACTCCCCTTTTAAGAAGAAGTCAATTTTTTTTAATTTGCCATATTGGAAACATTGTCCACTTCGCCATAACCTTGACGCTATGCACATAGAAAAAAACTTGTGTGACAATATATTAGGTACATTACTTAATATTGGTGGCATGTCAAAAGATCATTTAGGTGCTCGTTTTGATTTACAAGATATGGGTATACGGAAGCCCCTTCACCCGGTTCAATGTGCAGATGGAAAAAGCTTCGAAATTATGGCAGCCATCTTTGACATGACGAATAAGGAGAAAGATGTCTTCTGCCAGATTTTAAAGAACGTAAAATTGCCTTATGGCTGTGCTGCTAATGTTAGTCGCTATGTGAACACGGATGAGAGAAAAATAGTAGGGTACAAAAGCCACGACGCGCATTTCATCCTCCACTACTTGTTACAATTTGCTGCGAAGAAATCATTAAAACCCGAAGTGGCAAAACCTTTGATCAGACTAAGTGCATTCCTTAGAGGTTTATGGAATAAAGTTATTCATTTGGATGATGTGAAGAATTTGCAAGAAGAAATTGTTGATATACTTTGTCAGTTTGAGATTATATTCCCCCCTGCCTTCTTTGACATCATGGTGCACCTACCTGTCCATTTGTGTAGTGAAATTCAATACGGAGGACCGGAGCATCTTCGGTGTATGTACCCTATTGAGCGGTATCTTGGGAAGCTTAAGGGGTATGTTCGTAATAGGAGCAAACCCGAAGGTTCAATCGCAGAAGGCTATCTAGCAGACGAGTGTGTCACATTTTGTTCAAGATTTTTGGGCGGTCAAGCAGTAGAAAACAATACTGAATTTGGAAGATTTCCAACAAATGTGGAGTATCATATCGGAACAAGAAAAGTTAAAGATGGCAAAGTTTTTCAATTAAAAGATTCAGATTGGAAAGCATGTCACACCTACAACTTGTTCAATCGCGGTAATAAGGAAATTGAGAGTTTACTTGAGTAAGTTCTCCAATCCTTACTTCATTTATTAAACAAACACTATAAAATTAAAAAATGCATTCTTCTTAGACTCTTTGCACTTACTTATCTGATAGGGATCACCGGACTTTAGTTGAAGCTGATGTAACATCAAAGCGATACAAAAGGGAGAGAACACACTCTGAAGAATTTTGGAAATGGTTACAAGCAGAGGTTGGAAAAAAGGAAAACATTTCAAGCGAGTTACAAGTATTAGCATTGGGTCCCAATCGAAAAGCGAGGAGGTTTAGCGGGTATGTGATAAATGGTTATCGGTTTCACACAAAGAGCAGGGATTCTCGATGCACTACACAGAACAGTGGGGTTTTTTTGACGGCTGAAACCACCAGTTTTGCAAATTCAAAGGACCAAAACCCAATAATTGGAGCTGTCAACTATTATGGATCAATCGAAGATATTATCGAAGTTGATTACTGGGGAATTTTTACGGTGGTTCTCTTCAAGTGTTGTTGGTACCAAGAAGAAAAAGATTCATTTGGTCTGACTTGGGTGAATTTTAACAAGCCTTGCTTTAAATCTGAGCCTTATGTCCTTGCTTCTCAGGTGCAACAAGTATTTTACGTCGAAGACCCGACTGCAAATTCTGTGCATTATGTAATTAAAAGGTTACCAGGGAATTGGTGTGATGCGGAAGACCAAAATATTATGGAAGAAGAAAGTGGCGACCTTCCTCCTAAATATGATACTGGTCGTGAAAAAGAAAAACAAGTTGGTGATTTTGGTTGGTTCAGGGATGATATTCCTAAAAGACAAATTCCATTATCACCAACTAAAGAGAAAAATACCCCAATGTAGAATGTATTTTTGTATATGTTTCAAGTTAGTAATGAAATAACTAATTTTCCTTATTAATCAAATCCATTTTGTTATCTGCCTACATAATTGTTCTCCCGCTTCTTTACAGTTTTTATGCTTATATCCATAATTATGTACTTTGAATTTTGACTGCATCACATTCCGTCATTTTACCTGCTGCCATTTTATTGCATAACATTTTTTATCATCTGTCTTTTATTGCATCCATAATTATCTTCTATCATTTTATTGCATCACATCTTTTATCATCATTTTTGACTCGTTTTAATGAATTTCTGTTCATTTTTGTAGGATGGCAACAAAACTTGTGAGCTTAAGATACTTCTACGAAGGGGTGTTCGAAAAGACTACTTATTTGGGTGGACGGACCTATCTTGTAAACCGCTTGCCAGCCGATGAGCTTTCTTATACAGTGATGATAGAATATGTCAAGGACTACCTAAAATACACGGAGATTGGGGGAGTATATGCGTGGAAAGGGAAAAAAATTGGCTGGAAGCTTCTGAAAACAGATACAGATTTCCTTGAACTGGTAGATAACTGCAAACATGATGACGAAGTACTTTTATATGTGGACAATACTGTTGACAAAAATATCGAGCCATTGTATCCAGGGGTGCCATGGGTAGTCCAACGACCGAGGAAGAACATATTTGCAGGTCTTTTTGTAACTTGCCCTACCTTGAAAAATTAATCATTACTCAAACTTCTTAATGTAATGATCTTGTACAAATATATTCCTGTAACAGGTGCCGCTGGAGCAGTGAGGCGTGCATTTGTTAGTTCACACCAACTCCAACAGCAAAGAAACAGCAAGAAAATTCCAAGGTCTCCTCAGATGCAAGATCTACCACAAGTACTACCTGCGAACACAAGAGGGAATGCGAAAAGGAAATTGGAATTACCTAAGGATTCTAATGTTGAGGTATTACTATTATCCCTCACTCTTTTTATACTAATTATCGTCTTTTTCACATTTGATGTCTAGCAGTTGCAGTCGCTGAACCCGTATGAGCTGTCGAAGCTAAAGCGTGTGCAAGAAAACAAAAAAAAGTTTGAAGAACTGGGGTTGGGAAAATATGCTTCTAATTCAAGTCAACTGAGAGTCGATAAAAGTCAAGAAAAGAACAAATCTGGGGAGCAAGCTGATGAAGAACAAAACGGGAGTGGAACTGATACTAGTGATTCGGCAGAGGTGATATTTATCCATTTATGCGTACATATCGTCATTTCTTACTAATTGATTGTATTGCCCCTGCTTTATATATTGATTAAATATTTTGCACCCTGATATATATAGAATGTTTAGCTACAGGTCATTTATAAATTTTGATGTCCTTACTTATATTTATACTTAATCGACCATGCTTATATGTGAATTGGTAATATATATTGAATGTTTAGTTACAGGTCATTTATTTTTAAACTGTTAGATATAATTTAGCATAATTGGGTTATTGAGATTGAGTTACATGCAAATTACGTGCTCCAACTGGCTGAATATTGATGTTCCAACAAATTAGTTACTAAAAAGAAATTTTTTCCGATATTGTTGATGTTCCAACAAATTAGTTACTAAAAAAAATGGTCACATTTTGCCTTGGGAAGAACATCCTAGTACTACCAAGTAAGCTGTTATTTATTTATTAATAAAATAATTGAACTTCTCCAAACTGGTTGAATATACGTGCCCCAAATAGTTGACTATACGTGCTCTATTGGCTGAATCAACGTGCCCTAAATGGTAGAAATTACGTGCTCCAAATGGCTGAATCTACGTGCCCCATTTTGTAGAAATTACGTGCTCCGTATTGTTGAATAAACGTGCCCCAGTGGAAAATTGTTGATGTTCCAACAAATTAGTTACTAAAAAGAAATTTTTTCCGATATTGTTGATGTTCCAACAAATTAGTTACTAAAAAAAATGGTCACATTTTGCCTTGGGTAGAACATCCTAGTACTACCAAGTAAGCTGTTATTTATTTATTAATAAAATAATTGAACTTCTCCAAACTGGTTGAATATACGTGCCCCAAATAGTTGACTATACGTGCTCTATTGGCTGAATCAACGTGCCCTAAATGGTAGAAATTACGTGCTCCAAATGGCTGAATCTACGTGCCCCATTTTGTAGAAATTACGTGCTCCGTATTGTTGAATAAACGTGCCCCATTGGAAAATTGTTGATGTTCCAACAAATTAGTTACTAAAAAGAAATTTTTTCCGATATTGTTGATGTTCCAACAAATTAGTTACTAAAAAAAATGGATTTAAATATTTAATTCAGTAAATCCACTTCGATATATTTTTAAAAGGTGATTATGATTGTCACGAGGGATTTTAAAATAAAAGGCAAAGTGAATGCCAGCAACGCGGGCTTAAATTCTAGTTAATCATTATTATATTAATTATCAGTATATAATGTCACTTGTAGTTTGTGTAGCTAATGTTATATTCATGTGACTTACAGGGAAATAAATCTGTGAAGAGAAGGATTGGTACACCTGGTCCTAGAACACGCTCGCGTGCAAATGCCGCAGATGTAGGTGATAAGGACATGCGGAATGCTATCGAGAAAGAAGGAAAGGATGTTTCGAGTGCTACTGAAAAGAGAGCTCCATCTGCTACTGTCCGAGCTACACTTTTAAAGCCGACATGTAGTAAACTGTTAAAAGTAGGTGACAATTATGTACCAAGTGGTTCAGTTGCTGCTTATATTGCGCTGCGGGACCGTCAGAATCAGAACCTTGCAGCTGATCCAAGGATCGAGGTCGATGTTGGTGAATCGAGTTTACAACCTGTAGATGAAGCAGTTGAGGCAGGTAATGCATGTGTATGCCTCATGAAGTATATATAAGTAGGATTATTATCATTAATATAATTATGTATCTACGATCAGTGGCGGATGTACATTGTGCCGAGGGTACTCATGTGTAATGCATGTGTATGCCTCATGAAGTATATATAAGTAGGATTATTAGCATTAATATAATTATGTTCGGTGAAGCAGGCAAAAATCACTACGTATAGTATAAAAACTTAAGTAGAGCATGCCCCCAAAAAGAAAATAACGTGCATGGTAGTACAAATATATTATATTTATGTGTGCGCGTAACAGCGTAAGTAATAATCAATCAGTCGATTTATATGCTTTAAATACATCTAAGATCAAGCTAGAACACGTCTTTTTAACTACTCTAGTGCCCAATTAGTATTTGAACTAGCTAAGCACTAAGTAAAAAGGCATTATTTTTTAATACATCTTTATATGCTCGTGCTATGCAACAACTAATTCAATAAATATTTAAATGAGCGAGCTTATCCTTAAAATATCAATCCTGTTTACTAGTTAAATATTAATTTATCTATTTTTTTAAAATATCATTTTGACTTTTTTATATAATTCTATGTGCATTGATCGATAGTTAAAATAATTATTTTTAATTTTTTTATATATTAAAATTTTAATTATATATTTTAATTGATAAAAATAAAAATTTAAGAATAATTATTTTAATTGGCCTGGGTATAAAAAATCAAAATAATATGTAGAAAACAAGGAAAGAGTAATATTTTATGTTAGCTGTGACTGTCAGGCATCCAATTTGACATCCGGTCAATGTCTGGAAATCATAAACAACGTCTAAATATGACTTTAACTGATTTCTTCATGTTTTACATCTCACTTATTTGTTTTTTTGAGTTTATATCTTCAAAATTATGCCTGTCTGCAATTTGAACTCATTGTCACTGTCTACGATACATTGATTGTCCGTATGTTTTTTGTATGCCTGGACAGGTCCTAAAAATGCAGAGGACGGTCAAAAATGTTTAAAGTTCATGCTAGGAAACCTGAAAATAAGGTAATCATTAAGGTGAATAAACGAGGTCAACCAATTGGAGACAGGAAGATTAGGGCTGAGTTGAGTAATTTTCTGGGGACAGTAGTCAAGGATCACGTGTCAATTACTTACGTTAATTGGCATGTTGTTCCGGAAGCACTAAAGAAGAAGATGCTGGAATATGCTTTGGTGACCCCTCTTACCTTACTTATATTTACCAATTCACATATAAGCATGGATTAATGCGTTACAATTTTGATATATTACAGGATAAGTATAGTATTCCGCAACAAGGGGAAAAATGGGTGTTTAACACGTTTAATTCATTATGGAGAACACACAAGTCCCGTATGAAGAAGGCCCATTATACCAAATATGACACTGATGAGGAGAGGATCCAGAACAGGCCTGATCAAATTCCACTTGAGGAATTTAAAATGCTTTTGAAGTATTGGTCGGATGAGGGAGTTCAGGTACTCATGTACACATTGTAATTAAATATTGCATTTGTTCCTTACTTTAAATCATGTTGCACAAGTATAAAACAGAGCAAGTCTAAAAAAAATATCGTTAAATTTTAAAATCTGCCCGGACTTTAATATATAATTTATAGTTGTTTTTATCTAATAACCCTGATCTTATAATATTAAAATTTGCATGTATCCAAGTTTCAACAGCCACCATTTGATAATTTTAATGTCTTTGTATTTAATTATATCTGATACTTCTATTTTTTTTGTATTAGTCAATGGCTGAGGAGAATACAACCCGTCGAATATCCTATGTTGAGACTCACACTCTTGGTCCCAAGAGTCTTGCTGAAGTTAAAAACAACATGGTATGCTTAATTTGCACTTAGAAACTAGCTGCCATATTTTACTTTATTATCACAGTGATCTTAATGTAAATGATGTTTCTAATACATGCCAGAAAAATAAAGATCCAAATAATGCCTCCCCGTCCGATGCTAAAATGTTTTTCAAAAGTCGTAAACGCAAGCCAGGGCGCAAATACAAGTCCAATCCGGATGAAATTAACAAAAAATTGGTAAGTCTATGAATTTTTTTAGTACACGTTTGAATCTAGAGGTGATTGTGTGGCTAAGTTTCTTAAAAGATTTTCTTTTCAACCTCTCAAGGAGAATCCTCTCTTTGGCCCCTCTTCTTCTGCGTAAGTGTTTTTGTTCTTGTTTGCCCACTTTTTGTTTATTGTTTTTATGAGCATTTTGAGATTGGTTGGTGTGATTTTCGTACAAATTTGAGATTTGGGTTTTTTTTTTATTTTGGGATTTTAGTGCTGAATTTGAATGGTTTTGTGAGGAATCAAGTGGAGGGGTTAGAAAGGGGCAATAAAGATTGGAACTTTAATGTTGAAAGTTTAGCAAAAGATAAAATAGGTTCAAATTTACTGAATTTTCGATTAGTTTGAGCTTTTAGTTATGATGGGTTTTTTTCCAGATTTTGTAAAAGAAGGGTATTAACGATTATAGAAACTTTTTAAGTTGTTGTGTGCTATAGAGATTTTGTGATAAAGGTGTCCGTGTTCCCTTTTGTCTTTTTGGCAATGCCATTGCCTGTTTCATATGTCTGTATCTGACTGCTTTGGATTTAGTTTGTATTTTATCTGGGCTACAGGGCTAGTAAGTATATGCTAGAAGAGGGGCAATATGTGGTTTATTACCTCGCAAAAAATGATGAAACTTTTTCTTGCAGAAGGGCATTGAGGATAAGTTGATTGAAGGAAACGATGCAGATGTGATTCTTCCTAGAAAAAAGAATCGACCGGATTGGTTGGTGGGAAGGCAAGGTAAATCAGTTTCGTCCACAGACCCGGCTGTTCCAGTTGCAGATAATTATGTTGAGGAGCTGACTGCGAAGATCACTCAGAATGTAGAGCTTGAAATGGAAGCCAAGGTCAACAGAAAAGTCCAGGAAAACATGGCTTGGTTGGTGAAAAAAATAGGAGAGGCAAATCCGGAGATGAAGATTGATTTCACCGACTTCTGTGCCACATTTTCAAGTGATGCCGACGAAAACGGCACTCCTATCACTCCTGCCACTCAAGGCAGGACCCCCCGTTAAAACACTGTTGTTTTACTATTTGTATTGAACTTTTATCTTGTTGTTCTCGTATTTTGGTATTGCCTAGATTGTTTGAACTGTTTTACTAAGTACTTTGATGGTGTTGGAGGTTGTTTTGGGATGTTGGAGGTTGTTTTAGAATGGTATGGAGTTTAGGATGTTTGGATGGTATTGGTGGTTGGGATGTTGGACTGAATTGGTTGTTGGGATGTTTGGATTTGGATGTTTAGTTTGTAATGGCTATTTCAAAAACAAAGCAGACATTGCAAATTATGTTTAATGTAGTGTTACATTTGCTTATCTAGTGTTACATTTATGGTTTAAATGCAGTTACATTACATAATATTAGTGTTACATTTTGCATATGTAATGTTACAGTAGAATAAAATTAATGTTACAGTAGGTATATAAAATGACCATAAATGACACGTGGCAGGCTACGTGGATGGGACCCACCAGATGACACGTGGAAATGACACGTCAGCATGTTGGACCCACCAGATGACACGTGGCAGTGACACGTGGAACTGCCACGTCAGCATGTGGGACCCACCAGATGACACGTGGCAGTGACACGTGGAACTGCCACGTCAGCATGTGGGACCCACCAGATGACACGTGACAGTAACACGTGGAACTGCCACGTCAGCATGTGGGACCCACAGGTGACACGTGGCAGTGACACGTGGCACTACCACAACAACATGTGGGACCCACTAAGTGCCACGTGGCAGTGCCACGTGGCAGAATAATAGAGTGCCACGTAGCTCCAAAATAATTTCTGGTTAATTCAAATGTAACGCCAAAAACCATTACATTTGGTTGCTATACTGTTACCTTAGGCATCATATGTATCGATATTTTACCGTTACAGTAGGGTCCAAAAAACGTTACATTAGGTACCAAATGTAGCGGCCGCGGATGTAACGCTCCATACCGTTACATTAGGTCTACTGTAACGGATTTTGGGCCTAATGTAACATTAGGAGGGCATTACATTAGGCCATATTCCCCGTAGTGATCCTTCAATGCTGCAAAGAACATCATCAAAGAATTAGGTCTTGATTATCAGAAAATACATGCATGTCCTAATAGTTGCATGTTGTATTGGGGCACAAATAAAGATAAACAAGTTTGTGATCATTGTGGGGTTTCAAGGTGGAATTTACAAGAAAAGAAAGGGTTTGCTGTTGTTAATGATCCAGAGAAGTTGATTAGCAAGGTTCCAGCAAATGTGATGAGATACTTCCCTTTAATACCAAGGTTGCAAAGGATGTTCATGTGCAAAGAATTTTTGAAGCTCATGACATGGCATGCAACCGAACGGATAAAAGATGGGAAATTAAGGCATCCAGGAGACGCGGAAGCATGGAAGACAATGGATGCTAACTATCCTGATTTTTCGTCGGAAATTCGAAACATAAGACTAGGTGCAGCTGCTGATGGATTCTGTCCATATCGTACAAAAGCTAGTCATAGTACATGGCCAATTCTACTACTAAACTATAATCTCCCACCTTGGCTTAGCATGAAACAAGAAAATTTGATTCTTTCAACGTTAATATCTGGTCCAGATTCTCCTTCGAACAGTATAGACGTATACATGCAGCCATTAATTGCCGAGTTGAGAGAACTATGGGATTCCGGTGTCGAGACATATGATGCCATGACTGATCAGAATTTTAATTTACGGGCAGCGGTGCTGTGGACTATAAATGATTTTCCAGGATACGCCATGATGTCGGGTTGGAGTACAAAGGGTAAATTAGCGTGCCCGGTGTGTCATTATGAGACCTGTTCAGAATACTTGAAACATAGCAGGAAAATGTGCTATATGCATCATAGAAGGTTTCTTAATCCTTCACACAAATGGAGGTTTGACAAGAAAAAATTCAATGGGCAAATTGAATTGAGGCAGGGTCCGGAACCATTAACGGGAACTGATATTGATGAATTGTTGGTTGGGTTTAAAAACCAGTTTAGGGAAAAGATCAACAAAAAGAGAAAGCGTGACGAATTGTTGGTTAGTTCTAGCTCTATACACGTATCTTTATCAAAAGCAATGCTACTTATGTGTTAATTTTCATGGACCACCCCTCAAAGTACATGGCATCATATTGATAAAATCTCCACGCCTAACAAATGCAAGTTGCATATAGAGCATATTATTTCTCACAGTTATATAAAAATTGTTCTGTTTTTTTACTACTCCATTCAGATAACAAAATGATGGTATAATGTCTTGTAGTTACCAAAGCACTCGTCGCAAGCAGTGAATAAATATGAGCTGGATAGAATCAAACGTGTGCAAGAAAACAAGGCAAAGTTTGATGAACTTGGGTTGGGAAAGTATGGGACTGATCCAAATCCACCTACAGTACAGAAACAGAAAAGAGAAGACAAAGTGGTTTCTGATGATGAATATGTCTTGGAAAGTGAGCACGAAAGTGATGATTCATCGAAGGTAATATAGAACTGATTATTTACTTGACATTCATCAAAGTGGTTTCTAATTATAGTCTGATTATGTCAAGGAAATGAAAAAGATACCAGCTGGCCCCAGAACTCGTTCCCGAGCCAATGCTACCACTACTATGAACACGGAGACTGCATCTGCTCCAAAAATTTTAAAGCCGACGTGTAGTAAATTGTTAAAACAATGTGGTAATATTGCAAGTGGTTCAGCTGCGGCTTATATAGCACTGCGGGAACGTCAGAAGCAAAATATAGAAGCTGATCCAAGGATAGAGGATGTTGGTGAGTCGAGTTTACACAATGCCCTTGAAACAGTTGAAAAAGGTAATAAATATGTACGCATAGATAAAAGGTGAAAAATGTAATAGATTATTAGAAATAATTAGTATAATAATACACTCACTTTCCCATTATGTTTTTAATATGTGGCCAGGTCCTAAAAAACTTAGAGGACGGACAAAAATGTTAAAAGTTCATGGGAGGAGTCCAACTGAAAAGCCTGTCATTACATTGAGTAAAAAGGGTCAACCGATTGGAGACAGGAAGGTCAGAGCTGAGCTAAGCAATTTTCTAGGGACGCTAGTTAAGCAACACGTGTCTCTAACTCATGTTAACTGGCATGTTGTTCCACAAGAATTGAAGAAGAAAATGTTGGAATATACTTTGGTAATCCCTTTATCTTAGTTTATATTAATATATGCGAAAAAAATATATCCATGATGCACTGAAATAATGCATTCTTATGTTTGACATATTATAGGATAGGTATGATATTCCTGCACACGGGGAAAAATATATAAATAAGACACTTAATACTCTTTGGAGAGTGCACAAGTCCCGTGTCAAGAAGGATCATTATACAGAGTATGACAGTGACGAGAAAAGGATTGAAAACAGGCCACGTGATATTCCACTTAAGGATTTTAAGGTTTTGTTGAAGTACTGGGCAGATGAAGGAGTGCAGGTTAGCATATTACTGACCGAGTATTTGCATTTATTTGCCTATATTTATTTTTCACCAAATTACAATTTCCGTTGAATACTTTTTATTATAGTCACTTGCCGTGGAAAATGCGGCTCGTCGGAACTCATATGCTGACCCCCATACTCTTGGTCGTAAAACTTTTGCTGAAGTTAAGGAGAAACTGGTATGACATCATTTTAATTGTGCATAATTATTTGTTCAATTTCATTTTAGTTGTGCTAGACCATGTTGATTCTCTTGACAATCTTGTATTGCTAGAAACAAAAGGACCCCAATCTGGCCTCCCCGTCACGATCTAGAATCTACTTCAAAAGTCGTAAACACAAAAAATGGCGCAAGTACAAGACTAATAGGGCTGCAATCAACAAAACAATTGTAAGTGCTTTTAGTCATTATTTATTTTATGCAAACGGCTTTGGTTTATCCCATATTCGAGTGATTGGTTAAAAGAAGTACTTAAATGCAGTAGTGTATTTGAATGCAGTAGTGTATTTGATGCAGTAGTGTATGTGATGTTTCTCTTCTGGTGCCTTGATTAATTTGTTACAGCTTTATGTGCTAAAAAGTAATAGATCATGCCACTGAATTGCCTATAGGACTTTTTGGAACAAGAGGAATGATGCTTAGAGAGTTAGAGTACAACTTAATGTTTTTACTAGATCCACTAATAAATCTATCCGGATGCAAGAACAAAAATTGGCATAGTTTCTCCCACACAAGCCTACCTGATGACAGATCTCACAACTTATATCTCCTTTTTCATTGCACCATTGTTGAACACACGTCCTGTGAGCATACTGCATAAGCATCGTACAATGTAATGAGTGAAATGAATTTATGAGAACAAAGAAAACAGAATAAGGAAATCACATTGTCTTTTGGTTTTTGCCATGTTTTGACATTGAAATGAATTAGAGGAGATACGAATAATAATCGCCTGGTTTGTCTCATTGTAGCACTAGTATGATATACAATTACATGTTAACTCAATTGTGTAAATTTCACTTATAGGAAACCATTGATAAGGTGCTGAAAGAAGGAGGTGATGCAGATGCGGTGCTTCCCGGTGGCAAACATGGACCAGACTGGTTGGTGGGAAGGAAAGGCTCAGTGCTTGCCTTAGAAAATGCTCCTGCTATTACTCAACCTTCCGTTGATGAGTTGACTGCAAAGATAACTCGAGAATTGGAGAGCCAAATGGAGGCCAAAGTGAACAGAAAGGTCCAGGAGAACATGACTTGGTACTTGAAGAAATTAGGAGAGGCGAATCCTACTCTCAAGTTTGATATTGGAGACTTTTGTGCAACCTTCTCAAGTGATCAAGACGAGACTGGCACTCCAATCACACAAACTCCAGGGGGCGCCACTTCTTAGTTCTGTTATCAAATTTGTGGTTTATCATACATTATTACTTTTGTGCGCTTATGTTATTTGGTTATGTTATCTACTTTTACTATCGAATTTGGGATTGAATTGTTTTGGAGTTTGTTGGCGTAGTTTGGAGGTTTGGTTGGAGTAGTAAGGAGATGGCTTTTGGTTTATTATGTAGTTTGGAATTAATGTAGTGGATCTTGCTGTGTTGGCTGGGAATATTATTAATGCAGAGCCTACATTTCAAAATTTCAAAAATTTACCGTTACGTTTGCTTATTGTAGTGTTACATTTGTTAATATATAGTGTTACAATAAATAGAAATAATGTTACAACAGATAAAAATGGTGTTACAATAGGGTGTTAGTGTAGGTGCCCTAGAGGCAATACATTGTTTCTTAAATAAACCTTATGTCATTTGATTATTAAATAAATGTATTTATTATGACTCGAATTACTGCGATATTTGTTAGCATAATAAATGTCCTTAGAATAATGATACACATTATATAGTTTAAGTTTACAACTTGAATTTGAGATTATATAATATCATATTCTTAAAGGTCCCTAGTCGAGTATTATTATACAGGACAATAATAACACATAAATAGACTAGTATGTTTTTGACTGATAACCACATCTCATTGGTTATAAGTATGGAGATACTAAAGTCAATACATAGGTACATGTAGGGTACATGGTACTGGACAGACCCACCGGGAGATTCTTCATGTTAATTAAGTCATAAGAAAGACTCACAGTGATAATGGTGTAATGATCCTTTGACTTGAGATCATTATATTTCTATACGAGGATAATATACTTTGACTACATTAAAAGTTACCTTTGACCGGGTAATGATAAAAGTGGACATCGGGTATATTGTGAATCGTATGAGAAATATGAATGATAGATAAAGGATTTAACCCTCCTATTATTTAGAGAGATATTATTGGCCTCTTGATTGAGTGAGACTATAAAATGCATGGCCGTGCTCAAATAATGATTTGTTATTAATAGTCTACTCATTGATCAAGTAAACCCGGATTAAATTATGAAGAGGATGACATGAAACATGCCTCGAGTTTAATCTATAATATTTGGTTAAAGGGATTATATTACACGGGAACATTAATCACAAAAGGTTTTATCGAATCACGATTTAATTATTATTTAATTGGGTAGCAATGATGTATTACTAGATGCCGCTCATTGTTTATAATTTTATTAGAGAATAAAATTATTGCCAATTAAATGATAGCCTACAGGGTCACACACATAGAACATTTTAAGGAAGAATTAATTTAAATCATGAATTTAAATTAATTAAATGATTAGGAGTATTTTATTATATTAATTAAGTGGAACTTAATTAAGATATAATAAAATACAAATGAGATATGATTTTAATAATTAAGTATGACTTAATTATTATTTATTTAAATAATAGGATTTGATTCTATTATTTAATTAATCAAACTTGGGCTAGGTTTTTAGTTGGGCTTTTACCTTACACTATCATATAAATATATGATGATAGGTAAAGAAGGTAATTAATTTTTGTACGACAAAAATAATCCCCAGCCGCTTGAACCAAAACCTAAAAAGAAGATCTCATATTTTCATTGGAGGCTAGTACCTCCCTTCCAATCAAGAATCGTTCTTGGAGTGTTCGTGTGGATACCGTAGAGGAGGCTTCGAAGAGGAGCACTCAACGATCGTGAAAGCTTGGATATCCATTAGACATACAATCGTAAAGCTTCTTTAAGGTAAATCATCAATCTCCGAATTAAATATCATGTTTTTGCATGGATCCTGCGGCAGGGTTTCAATAATTATAGTTTTTGTTTTAATTTTCCGCTGCTTTTGATGCTCGAAACCCTTCAATGGCATCAGAGCTACTTGCAAAAACGTTTTAATTCGGTTATATGTTACAGTTTTGATATATATACGAGCATGTTTGATGATTGTCATGTATGATGCGTTGATTTTGATATATATATGTATAAATTGTATGTTAATGATGATTGGGATGATCATATGATGATCATATAATCTGTATGTATATTGATATATACATGATTTTTGTTTGTTCATGATATGGGGATTGTATACGATACGATTTCTGTATACGCTGCGCAGATCTGGTGAAATCTGTGTCCAGTGTCAGATTTTCGCAAACGATATGTGTTTTCTAACTGGAAACGAGTGTCTGAACAAAACTGATACCATAGGTATCACCGACTCGTCTGTAAGGCGTTTGACGCCGTTTATTGCATGAAAAACGCGATTTGTTGTTTTCAGAATTTGATTCTGATTTTCTGATTTTTGCGTTATATGTTTTCTTTGATTGGATCATCTGAAATATGATATGGTATAACATGATTAGATAATATGACATGTTATTTAATTGTTACTTGAGCATGGTGGATGGTTATGGCCTTGAGACCCATAGGATAGAGGTTTTTGTTTATGGTTTGGTTTCTAAATACGACTTGCATGTCGTCATTCCTTGTAATGATTAAATCTCGAATGTAACTCGAGTTCTCCTTGTAAGTACATTAGTATAGTTGTTTTGTTTATGTAATGTACATGAATACATGAAGACAAGCAAGCAAGGAGGCGATCCAAGGAGGCATTGTAGCAGCAAAGAAGAAGACATGTAATAGTATAGTATTTTAAACCACCCATAGATTGTCCTTGATCCTTTCATTAGCTTGAAAGGATCATATAGGATAAAGGCCATAACCAATCACGTTTACATAATGCACTTACTTTACATATGATGCATGTGTAGAGTAGCAAATGTATGCATGTTTTAATTAGATTAATGATGTATGCATGTATTAGATACGTCACCCATACCATGCTTGTCATGCTAAACAAGATAAAATCTGTAACGATCGAGATTTTAAAATAAACAAACGATCATGAGATTTCTGTGTTTATGAAACACGGAATTAAATACGAATTTTCAATTATTTAGATATGGGGAGATTTTGTCAAAAACGGATTTTACCTGTAAGGAAGTTGGGTATTAAGTGAGGCCACTTGTGACTCCTCCAACAACCTGGAAATCAAACTATTGATGAATATTGATTTTAAGTATTTAATTCAAGGAAAAATTGGGAATCTCTTTATGATGGGATCATGGTCGTTTTAATACAAAACCCCTTAACAAAATATTAAGTTCTTTTATCGGATGCTTTCCAATGAATGAACACTCATTGAATCCTAGATCGATAAGGGGAATGACTGCCAGTGGCAGGGGACTCCTGTCTATCGTGGTGAGATGTGACGAATATAAGCGGTTATATTCGACCGTTGTATCATTGGGTTTAACTTAACTGAGTCGTCATAATAAGGTGAAAATAAACGGTTATATTCAATTATTTTGAACTTAGAAGCATAGAGTTTGGTTCAAAATCTATTAGATAGACAAGAACAATTGTTGTTCACCAAACTATCCACGAATTATATATGATATAATTGACAACTGTTGTCTACCTAAATAATCATGTTTTAAGGACTACCAGTGGTTGACTTAGGATATGACGAAATATGGATCTTGGCTCACTAGAAAGATTTATGAGATATTCTTTCCGATTTAATAGTAAGGGCTATTAATTTGATAAAAATAGTGGGAGATATATTATGAATATGTCATAATCACTTGAACATAATTAATGTAACAATCTAACTTATCTTATGCATTTTATCATTGTAGAAAACAAATGGCACAAAATACAAACAACACTTTCTCTGTGCGATCAGTCCTTGAGAAGGACAAGCTGACAGGATCGAACTTCCTTGACTGGTCTAGGAATTTGAGAATTGTTCTCATGCAGGAAAAGAAATCTTATGTGATTGATATTCCTCCACCGGCAGCCCCTGCTAACAATGCCACTACTGCTCAACGAAATGCTTATCAGAAGCATATTGATGATACAACTGATGTGGCTTGTCTTATGCTTGCTACTATGGATGCTGAGCTCCAGAAGCAGCATTTTGATATGAATGCTTAGACTATGTTTGAACATCTTTCAGCGATGTTTCAATCACAGGCTCGTGTTGAAAAGTTCAACACAAGCAAAACACTCTTCTCGTGTAAGCAGGGCAATGGACCAGTCGGACCACATGTTCTAAAGATGATTGGGTATTGTGATTACCTTGCTCGTTTGGGTTTCCCGCTTCAGCGAGAGGCTCAAGTCGATATAATCTTGCAATCTTTGAACAGCGACTATGCTCAGTTCATAATGACTTTCAATATGGTTGAGCAAGATAAGACTCCTATGGAATTGTTGGCCATGCTGAGGACCACTGAAGCAAATATGGTCAAGGCACCTGAGAAGGCTCCCATAATGATGGTGGGCAAGAAAGGTGCTAAGGGAAAGGGGAAATGGAAGGGCAAGAAAAAGGTTACACCGAAAGATCTTGGTCCTTCTAAGCCCTCTTTCAAAAAGGCTAAAAAGCCGAAGGGAGATGTCGCAAAGGCTGACAAAGGTGATTGTCACTATTGTCACAAGCCTGGTCACTGGAAGAGAAACTGTCATGCTTACTTGGAGGATCTGAAGAAATTGAAGGGTGTTCAGATTTCTGGATCAGGTATTTATGTTATAGAAGTCAATCTGTCTATTTCTACATCTTGGGTATTGGATACTGGATGTGCTTCTCACATTTGTATAAATGTGCAGGAACTGCAGAGAAGTAGGACTTTGGCTAAGGGAGAAGTGGACCTACGAGTAGGCAATGGAGCAAGAGTTGCTGCTTTAGCCGTAGGAACTTATTATTTATCTTTGCCCTCTGGGCTTGTTTTAGAACTAAATGACTGTTATTACGTGCCTGCGATTCGCAGAAACATTATTTCTGTTTCTTGTTTGGACAAGAAAGGTTTTTCGTTTACAATAAAGAACAACAGTTGCTCTTTTGCTTTGAATGATTTAACCTATGGTGTTGCGCGTTTATTTAATGGTTTATATGTTCTTGATTTAGATAATCCCATCTATAACATAGAAAACAAACGACTTAAAGTTAATGATTTAAATCAAACATACCTCTGGCATTGTCGTCTAGGCCATATAAATGAGAAACGCATTTCCAAATTACATAAAGATGGATACTTGGATAAGTTTGATTTTGAATCATACGAGAAATGCGAATCTTGTTTGCTTGGTAAGATGACTAAAGCTCCTTTTACTGGTAAGGGTCAAAGGGCCACTGAACGTTTGGAGCTAATACATAGTGATGTATGTGGCCTAATGCGTGTGATGGCTAGAGGAGGCTACTACTACTTCATAACATTTACTGATGACTTCAGTAGATATGGATATGTATATCTTATGAAGAACAAATCCGATTCTTTTGAAAAATTCAAAGAATACAAGGCTGAAGTAGAGAAGCAAATAGGCGGAGGTGCAAGTATTAAAATCTTACGATCCGATCGTGGGGGTGAATACTTAAGCACCGAATTTAAAGAGTATTTAAAGGAGTGTGGTATTGTATCACAACTCACTCCGCCAAGTACTCCTCAATGGAATGGAGTTTCATAGAGGGGAAATCGTACCCTGTTAGACATGGTACGATCGATGATGAGTCATGCAGATCTTCCAATAAGTTTCTGGGGTTATGCTCTACAAACAGCAGCTTTCACACTTAACCGTGTTCCAACTAAGAAGGTTCAAAAGACTCCATATGAGATATGGGAGGAGAAACGGTCAAGCATGAACTTTATGAAAGTTTGGGGATGCAAGGCATTTGTAAAACGTCAAGTATCTGACAAGCTTGGACCTAAATCCGAAGAGTGCAATTTTGTGGGATACCCTAAAGAAACAAAGGCGTATTATTTTTATAATCCTTCTGAGCAGAAAGTGTTCATTGCTCGAGATGCTGTTTTCATGGAAAGAGATTTTGTTTCCAAAAGAAACAGTGGGAGGACTATAGATCTCGATGAAGATCGAGAACCACAAAATAGCATTGAACCTGAGGTGGAACAAGAGCAGAATAACGATAATGCTCAAGAAACACAGGTTGTTCGTAGATCAAGTAGGATTCGCCATGAGCCAGAGAGATATTATGGATTTCTCCTGACTCAAGGTGGTGATGTGATGCTTGTAGACAATGATGAGCCTCTCACCTACAAGGATGCTATGAATAGTCTAGATTCTGAGAGATGGCTGGAAGCCATGAAATCTGAGATGGATTCCATGTATGAAAACAAAGTATGGACTTTGGTTGCACCACCTGATGGGATTAAACCCATAGAGTGCAAGTGGGTTTTCAAGAAGAAAACTGACATGGATGGAAATTTACAGACCTACAAAGCAAGACTGGTGGCGAAAGGTTTCAAGAAAATTCATGGTATTGACTATGATGAAACTTTCTCACCGGTAGCTATGGTCAAGTCCATCAGGATTTTGCTTGCGATAGCGGCTTATTATGACTATGAAATCTGGCAAATGGATGTCAAGACTGCTTTCTTAAATGGAAGCTTAGAAGAGGATGTGTACATGACACAACCTGAGGGTTTTGTCGATCCAAAGTTTGCTAGAATGGTTTGTAAGTTGCTACGATCTATTTATGGATTGAAGCAGGCCTCAAGGAGGTGGAACATCCGTTTTGATGAAACAGTCAAAGAGTTTGGCTTCAAACAAAATGAGGATGAGCCGTGTGTTTACAAGAAGGTTAGTGGGAGCCATGTGGCATTCCTAGTATTATATGTGGATGACATATTACTAATAGGGAATGACATTCCTTCTCTACAAGCTGTGAAGACTTGGTTGGGAAAAAGTTTCTCGATGAAAGACTTAGGCGATACTACCTATATCTTAGGGATCAGGATCTATAGGGATAGATCTAAAATATTAATCGGCCTAAGTCAGAGTACATACATTGACAAAGTATTGCATCGTTTTGGAATGCAAGAGGCAAAGAGGGGCTTTGTCCCGGTGTCTCATGGGATAGTGATCTCAAAGGAAAACTGTCCTAAATCATCAGATGATAAGGACCGTATGAGTAAAGTACCATATGCTTCGGCAATTGGTTCTATAATGTATGCAATGATATGTACTCGTCCTGATGTCTCGTATGCTTTAAGCATGACGAGCAGGTACCAGTCTAATCCAGGTGAGGGTCACTGGACAGCTGTCAAGAATATTCTTAAGTACCTTAAACGGACTAAAGATTCGTTCTTGATATATGGAGGAGATGAGAAGCTGGTCGTAAAAGGTTACACTGATGAGAAGCTACAGTCTGGATTCGTGTTTTGTCTAAATGGAGGTGCTGTAAGCTGGAAAAGTTCGAAGCAAGAGACAGTAGCTGATTCTACAATGGAAGCTGAGTATATTGCCGCTAGTGAAGCAGCCAAAGAGGCTGTTTGGATTCGGAAATTTATTACCGGACTTGGTGTGGTTCCGTCGATCGCAGATCCAGTTGATCTGTATTGCGATAACAATGGAGCCATTGCGCAGGCTAAGGAACCAAGGTCCCATTCCAAGGCAAAGCATATACTTAGAAGATATCATCTTCTTCGAGAGATAAACGAGAGAGGAGATATACATATATGTAAAGTGCATACCAATGAAAATGTTGCGGACCCACTGACCAAGGCTTTATCGCAGCAGAAGCACGACGGTCACACTAGTTCCATGGGTATTAGATACATGGGTGATTGGCTCTAGTGCCAGTGGGAGATTGTTAGTGTAGGTGCCCTAGAGGCAATACATTGTTTCTTAAATAAACCTTATGTCATTTGATTATTAAATAAATGTATTTATTATGACTCGAATTACTGCGATATTTGTTAGCATAATAAATGTCCTTAGAATAATGATACACATTATATAGTTTAAGCTTACAACTTGAATTTGAGATTATATAATATCATATTCTTAAAGGTCCCTAGTCGAGTATTATTATACAGGACAATAATAATACATAAATAGACTAGTATGTTTTTGACTGATAACCACATCTCACTGGTTATAAGTATGGAGATACTAAAGTCAATACATAGGTACATGTAGGGTACATGGTACTGGACAGACCCACCGTGAGATTCTTCAGGTTAATTAAGTCATAAGAAAGACTCACAGTGATAATGGTGTAATGATCCTTTGACTTGAGATCATTATATTTCTATACGAGGATAATATACTTTGACTACATTAAAAGTTACCTTTGACCGGGTAATGATAAAAGTGGACATCGGGTATATTGTGAATCGTATGAGAAATATGAATGATAGATAAAGGATTTAACCCTCCTATTATTTGGAGAGATATTATTGGCCTCTTGATTGAGTGAGACTATAAAATGCATGGCCGTGCTCAAATAATGATTTGTTATTAATAGTCTACTCATGGATCAAGTAAACCCGGATTAAATTATGAAGAGGATGACATGAAACATGCCTCGAGTTTAATCTATAATATTTGGTTAAAGGGATTATATTACACGGGAACATTAATCACAAAAGGTTTTATCGAATCACGATTTAATTATTATTTAATTGGGTAGCAATGATGTATTACTAGATGCCGCTCATTGTTTATAATTTTATTAGAGAATAAAATTATTGCCAATTAAATGATAGCCTACAGGGTCACACACATAGAACATTTTAAGGAAGAATTAATTTAAATTATGAATTTAAATTAATTAAATGATTAGTTGTATTTTATTATATGAATTAAGTGGGACTTAATTAAGATATAATAAAATACAAATGAGATATGATTTTAATAATTAAGTATGACTTAATTATTATTTATTTAAATAATAGGATTTGATTCTATTATTTAATTAATCAAACTTGGGCTAGGTTTTTAGTTGGGCTTTTACCTTACACTATCATATAAATATATGATGATAGGTAAAGAAGGTAATTAATTTTTGTACGACAAAAATAATCCCCAGCCGCTTGAACCAAAACCTAAAAAGAAGATCTCATATTTTCATTGGAGGCTAGTACCTCCCTTCCAATCAAGAATCGTTCTTGGAGTGTTCGTGTGGATACCGTAGAGGAGGCTTCGAAGAGGAGCACTCAACGATCGTGAAAGCTTGGATATCCATTAGACATACAATCGTAAAGCTTCTTTAAGGTAAATCATCAATCTCCGAATTAAATATCATGTTTTTGCATGGATCCTGCGGTAGGGTTTCAATAATTATTGTTTTTGTTTTAATTTTCCGCTGCGTTTGATGCTCGAAACCCTTCAAAGGGTATGTGGGCCCCCTATAAAATATTTACCAAGTCAAATGTAACACTTAATATGTGTTACAATTGCCCAGTATAGTGTTACAATAGAGGCTGGTGACGTGTACAGAGTGTGCCACGTGGCGCCACATGTGTTGCCACGTGGCCACGTGGTGCCACGTAATGCCACGTATGCACATGGTGCCACTTCTGAAAAAATTGAACCGAGCTATTGTAACACTCAAAATGTGTTACAATTGGGCCCCTGGTGTTACAATAGGTGCCTATTGTAATACTTTTGCTACTGTTACAATAGAGAAGAAAAGCGTTACATTAGGGTATCTATTGTAATGCTCGTAAACGTAACGCCTCCTGGTGTTACAATAGATCTAATGTAACGTTTTTCGGGCCTATTGTAACATCACAGAGGCGTTACATATGCCCATCTATGGCGTAGTGTTCAGAATGTTCGGCTAAGTAAATTTTTTTGTAAATAGTTCCTGAAAAATACATGGCCTGATTTTATTTGTGAGATTCATATGTATGCATAAAGGGTTCCTCTCATTTATGAGCAAATAGTCAATAATATTCTAAGGACTCAGCATTTGAAAAAAAAATTAAAACGATTTTGGATCTTCTATCATTTCTCATATCTTATTGCTAGAAAAATATTTAGTAGCTTTTATCGAATACACTCGAATTCGGCCATTTGTTCGGCTCAGTGAACCGGAGCTGAATGAATGACGCTTAATTAGTTGTAATTAGCTGTGTTCATCGAATTCGGTCGCGAGAAAAAGTTTTAGAGTTAAAAGAATAATTAGAATTGCATGGTTGAGATTCGACATATCTCCGACCACTTAATTAGACTCAATATTCAATTTGTGTTAATTACTTTACATTTTATAATATTGTCACTAAATTTAACAGCTGTGTATAGTAAGACTAGTAACTAATATTTAACTATACTATTTTTTGAATTAAGTATAAAATCTTTATTAATCAAAAAAATAGCTTAGGAGTAGAGGTGGTCAAACGAGCGGGTTGGCTCGAACCGTTCGGGATCGACTCGTTTTTAAACCCGTTTTATTCGATACGAAACAAGTCGGATTGAAACCCGCACAATTCGTTCAACTAGAAGAGCCAGTTACAAGTCAAGTACCTGAAACCCAGAACCGAATCGGCCCGTTCGCGAGCTGAACCTGGATCGCACGAACCCGTACAGTTCGTCAGCCCGTCTACACTAATTTATTTATTTATTTGAATTATATTTCGATTAGTTACAAAAAAATATTACAATTTCGATTTATCCAATATAATTATACTTACCTTATAAAATTGAAAAGAAATAATTAAAATGCTATTTTTTTTGCTAAATAATTAAAATTTTGTTTAGATAAATTGATATAAAATTTTGAATATTAAACTCTCCCAGATCTATATATAATTGGCTTTTAGGTGGTAAAAAAGTAAGAATGGGCCAGAGAAGAGTTCGGCCAGAGTATTAATTTAAAAGACCAAACAAACAGATTAAAAAGAATGCACTAAAATAACACATGTAAAAAACCAAATTATTAAGAAAAAATTATTAAGTCAACACAAATTAATAAATTAACATTTTATTATTTTGCAAAGATTCTAGATTCGATATTAAAGTTATAAATAATTAATAAACAATCCGAAAATCTAAAATAAAATAATTTATAGAGATTCTAAATATAATAACCACAAAAAATCCTATAATAATTTAATTAAATTTCATAAAAAACCTTACCAGAAAAATGAGTTTCAAGAAAACCTAATTATTAAAAAAGTCATAAAACAAGTAAATTCTAGCAAAAATAGAATTCAAGAAAACCTAAAGTATATTGTATATATTCTAATAAAATAGAACAAAACGCCGTAAAAATATGAAATATTAAAATATATGCCAAGCTAAATCTTAAAATATAATTTACAAAAAAAAATCGTTTACCAAATAAAAGTGGTTTAAGAAAAATTATTTTAGTAAAACTCATTAAATATTATATTTTTAGGTTTGACAACAAATATGTTTCTAAAATTTAAATTAAAAAAAGTGAACTCAAATCAATAAATGAACATATTTTAAATTAGAAAGCAATTCAAACACACACAAAATAAATTTATATTAATATCTAAATATAATACAACATAAAACCCCTAAGATTACTCTAAACAAAAACACATAATAAACACCACACATGGAAAAAATATAAAATTAACATATAAAAATAACAATATTCAAACAAATTAAAAAAATTTAATACCACACATATTTTAAAAAAAGTTAAAAAAATGTCTTGAAAAACTATAAGAAACACTATAACAAAAGATCTAAAATTTTTAAGATAATCATTAAATTACATAATCAAAAAGATTAAAAAAAATTTGTTATATGTTTTAAGTATATCATATGTAATCTAATAAAATAATAAAAATCAAAAATAATTATGAAATACTAAAAAATATGGTAGCCTAATTAATTTTGAAATATAAATTATAGAAAAGCAATTTACAAGGAAAAAAAATAAATATATATTATAAACCATATAACATATATATTATTATCAATAAAGTAAAAGCAAACTATTAAAAATGCTATAAAGCTAATTTTACAAGAAAAAATTTATAATCAAAATTATACTAAAAAATATTAATAAAGTTAACGGGTATAAAACTAGTATATTTCTAAAATAACAAACAAGAATAAAATAACAAAAAATCATAATTAAAAATGAGTCACAAATTCATTCTTTATATATAATAAACAAAGAAATAAAGCATACCATCAGAATTTCAATTCAAAAAATAACTTTAAAAAAAAAAAGAATTTACAATTATTTACAAATAAAAAAAAGTCTTTAATAAAATATATGGTAAAACAAGATAATAAAAAGTTAATAAAAAAACATGTCATAATTGGAAATGACACCAAAATTCAGCAAAATTTATTCCACAAAACAAATGCCAATTCAAAAAAAAAATCTAATTTTAGAAAATTAAAATCAACAATAAACCTTAATATAATGCATTTAAAATAAATTTAAAACAATACAAAAATAAGATAGTACAAAATTTCATTAAAAAAGTACAAATGTATTTGTGTTCACAACAAGTTAAACCAATAATTTCCCACGTGTCTAAATATAAACCAAACCAAACCAAACATACCCAGTATATCCCGCTCAGAGCAGGGTCTGGGGAGGGTAGGATGTACGCAGACCATACCCCCACTTTTAGAGTGGGGAGGCTGTTTCCGTGAAGACCCTCGGCTAAGTGCACGACATACAAAGAGTGTGATAACTACAAAGGAAACCAGCTGATACGGAAATGATCAATATCATACCTGAGCCCATGGCGTTCTCCACATGGGGCATACCTATCTGGGAGGATGAAACTCATAACTTGAAGCGCTCCAATCACACGAATTTCCTGCAGTGAGACAGCACCGAGCCAGGATCCCTGTAACTGCAAAACTAGCAAACAGAAGACACTAAAAACGCAAAGTGAGAACGCTAAAGTCGAACTACTACAAAATCGCTAACCGAGACAACCCAATTCTGAGGCTCTCGACAACCGATCCGCACCCTAAAAGAGAATCCATCACTCTGATACGCCGCCTCCAAGCAGACCTATCCGCAAACATGGTCTCATTTAAGTCTAAGGCCTTCAAATCTAGCCTGAGCTGCTCTTCCCACGACCTCCTCGTCCTGCCTCTCCTCCTCGCCCCACCAACCGAAAGACTCTCGACCCTCCTCACTGGGGCTTCAACCAGCTTCCTACGGACGTGGCCGAACCATCTCAACCTTCCTTCCCTAAGCTTCGCAGAAAAAGGCGCCACTTCAAGCTCGCTCCTAAACACCGAATTTGGGATTCTGTCCAACATCGTGCGCCCACAAGATCACCGCAACATCCTCATTTCAGCCGCTTCCAACTTCCTTACTAGGGCCTTCTTCTCCGCCCAACACTCCGAACCATATAACATCGCAGGACGGATGGCCGCTCTGTAGAATTTCCCTTTCAACTTTACAGGGACTTTCTTATCGCACATCACCCCTGACGCTGCCCTCCACCTTAACCACCCCGCCTTGATACGATGCGTGACATCGGCTTCAATCTCACCTTCCTTCTGGATGATCGAACCTAAATACTTGAACTTGTCCGTTTGCGGGACGATCTGGTCTTCAATCCTAACCTCCACCCCTTCTTCGTTGGCCTCACCACTGAAGTTACACCAGAGATACTCGGTTTTAGAACGGCTCATACGTAACCCTTGGGGCTCCAAAGTAGATCTCCAAAGCTCCAATTTGTCGTTCACCTCCCTCCTCGATTCCGTCACTAGCACGATATCATCCGCGAAGAGCATGCACCATGGGACAACATCTTGAATCCCCCGCGACATGACATCAAGGATAAGGGCGAAAAGAAAAGGACTCAGGGCCGACCCCTGATGAAGCCCCATCTCAACAGGGAAGAAACGGGAGTCCCCCACTGGGGTCCGAACGCAAGAACTAGCTTGGGAGTACATCTCTTGAATCACCCTAACGTACGCCGACGGCACTCCCCTCTCCTCAAGGCTCTTCCAGATAGCTTCACGTGGTATGCTATCATACGCCTTCTCAAGATCAATGAACACCATATGGAGGTCTTTGCGACGGTCCCTGAACTTCTCCATAAGGCGTCTAACAAGATGAATAGCTTCGGTCGTCGATCTCCCAGGCATAAATCCAAATTGATTCTCTGAGACTTCCACTACTCTTCTAATCCGACTATCAACCACTCTCTCCCAAAGTTTCATAGTATGACTGAGTAATTTAATACCCCGGTAGTTACTACAACTCTGAGCATCGCCTTTATTCTTGAAGAAAGGAACCACAACACTACGCCTCCATTCAGCTGGCATCTTAGCACCCGAGAGAAGAACATTGAACAGATCTGTTAACCATTGGACGCCAACCTCGCCCAGACAAAGCCAAACCTCGATCGGGATAAGATCCGGGCCAACCGCCTTCCCTTTAGCCATCTTCTGCAGTGCACCCTTGACTTCATCCTTGCTGATGCGCTCACAGGAATCGATAGAGAGCACAGGCGAAAGAGAGACCTCTCGCTCCACCCCGACACCACTCCTCCTAGCCTCGTTGAAAAGATTATGAAAATACGAACTCCACCTCTCCTTAATAGCATTTCCTTCAATAACACTTGGCCTGAATCGTCCTTAACAAACTTAACAGAACCCAGGTCGCGCCGCCCTCTCTCCCTAGCTTTAGCTAGCTTAAAGATGGCATTCGCTCCTTCCTTGGTATCTATGCGCTTGTACAGCCCTTCATAAGCCTCCTCTTTAGCTTTCGCCACTGCCTTTTTTGCCTCTCGTCTTGCCACCTTGTATGCTTCCATCTTCAGAATCCTCTCCTGCCCTGCGCAGGTCGATAAAAGCTCTTTAAAGAGGGCAAGTTTAGCCTTAACTTTCTTTTGAACCTCCTCGTTCCACCACCACGACTCCTTATGACCGCTGCATCTACCTGAGGAAACCCCCACCACCTTCTCGCCCACACTCCGGATGGCCTTAGCCATCTTGGTCCACCTGGAGTTAGCATCTCCCCCACTCGCAAAACACCCTTCGTTGATCAAGGCCTCCCTGAATTCCGCCGCCTTCTCGCCCTTCAAGTCTTTCCACAAGATTCTTGGTCTAAACTCCCTCTTCCTGCAAACTACTCGACCCTTCATGGATAGATCCATGGCCAACAGCCTGTGCTGGGAAGCACACGCCTCACTCCTGAACACCTTGCAGTCCACGCATGCTCTAGCGTCCCGGCTGCGCACAAGTAAGTAATCGATTTGAGTGCTGCGTCCCCCGCTAAATATATTATATATATTCTAATAAAATTGAAAACACCGCAAAAAATATAAAATATTAAAATATATGTTAGGCTAAACCTTAAAATATAATTTTAAAAAACAATTGTTTACTAAATAAAAGTGCTTTGATAAAATTATTTTCATAAAAATCATTAAATATTCTATTTTTAGGTTTAACAACAAATATGTTGCTGACATTTAAATTAAAAAATATGAGCATAAATGAACATATAAACAAATTCTTACTTTGCAAAGAAAAATTTGAACTTAAAAAAAGTGAACACAAATCAATAAATGAACATATTTTAAATTAGAAAGCAATCCAAACACGCACAAAATAAATTTATATTAGTATCTAAATATAATACAAAAAATCCGTAAGATTACTCTAAACAAAAACACATAATAAATACCACACATGTCAAAAATATAAAATTAACATGTAAATATATTCAATATTCAAACAAAAAAAACTTTTATACCACACATATTTCCAAACAAGTTTAAAAAATGTCTTTAAAAACTATAAAACACTATAACAAAATATATATATTTTTTTAAATAATTATTAGATTACATAATCAAAAATATAAAAAAATAGATTATTACACGAATGTAGTACCCATATGTTTTAAGCATATAATTTGTGTTTTAATAAAATAAAAAAATAAAAAATAATTATGATATACTAAAATAAAATGTTAGCCCAAACTTTAAAATATAAATTATAGAAAAATCATTTAAAAAAAATAAATTTATACTACAAACCATATGTATACTACAAATCATATAACACATATGCATTACAATCATTAAAAGTAAAAATAAACAATTAAAAATGTTATAAAATTTATTTTACAAAGAAAAAAAATTATAATCAAAATTATACTACAAAATTTTAATAAAGTTACCCGTGCATCGCATAGGTATAAAGCTAGTACATTAAAACTGAAATAATTTGGTTGTTGGTTTGGTACAATAAATTTGGTACACTAAATAACAGCTGTTAAATTGTAAAATAAATAAATAAGAATCGTTTGATGTAATACTAAAAAAATATTTTTTTGATTATATATAAATACTCTTATAGTCAAGGTTCGAATTCCATCAACGATATATTATTAGAGAAAAAGGTCTAATATACACACAAAACTAAGTCTTAAATTTACTAGGCCCGCAGGCTAATTAATAAAATTTTAAATGAATCATGATTTACAAAAATACCCTACATATTTACATACAAAATTTGTATATATCAGGGAACTTACCTGAGATATATGTTAGCTCCTTACTATCATATTGTCATTTATATGATCTTATAAAGATGTTAAAGGTTCGATTCCCTTAACAACATATTTTACTTAAAAATTTATATTATCTATTTTCATCATATTATTATTAAACATTTATATATACTATAACCTACTCCAAGAATTTCAAGATTGAATTCCCATTAATAATATATTAAATTTTAAAAAGTTATTGATCTATTTTCAATATACAAGTAAAAAATTATCATTTAGAATTCTAGCAATACGTATGATTATATTCTATGATTATATTCTATTATCTTCTATAATTCATTTTCTTACTAATTAAAAAATAAATATTAAAATTATGAACCAAAATTTAATAAGTAAACAATCAGGCACATAATAAAGATTGGCAATGAGAACCAAAAAAATACATATAGATACAATTATATAAAGTATTCACCCAAATAAGTGTGTGTAAAATATAAAAACAAAATGCAATAAACAATTAACTTAATTATGAAATATGAGTTTAAGAGAATAAATATTATACGCAGCAGAAAAGAATGCATGTAAACACGTTACATTATAGAAAAAAAAAATCATAAAATTAGAAAGCTACCCATGGCACATTAAAAAAAAGCAGGATAACATGAATGAGCCAACAAGATGCTCTAAAAAATGAGCCAATAAAAGAACCTAGCCGAGTCCATGGACATGTGCAAAAGAACTGATCTTCAACCTGAAACTACAAAACCATAAACTATACACAAGGGGATCTTATTAGGCAAAAATAAGAAATGTAAAAACTATTGGGATAAATAACGATATAAACAAAAATGGCCTAGTAAGAGAATACACAAGTTAAGATATATAGGATGAGAACAACTTAGAATGATGTACGATTAGACGACTAAAAACTGTGATGGTTCCACGCAATGTTGCAAGCAGACAGAGAAGTGAAAGCAACCCAGACATAAGAATGCCGCAGAATTAGAGTTAAAAATCACAAGAATCGTCCTGCCAATGAAAGAATTCCAGTATATGTATTTATCTAGTATAGAGGATTTGTAATGGGATTACTATATGTACAAACCGGATATTGCAAAATTTTAATTATTAGTGTTGCAATTGCTCTTGTTATCATGAATTGTAACATTAGAATTACATGTTACATTAGCCTTTTTTTGTATTTCTTAAAAAAAGATTGTAGTGTTGAATTAGATAATTATAGTGTTGCATTAGATAATTACGTAGTGTTGTAATAGAGAGTGGGCCCCACACTTACCACGTGTCAGGTGGGTCCCACATGCCACGTGTTAGGTGGGTCCCACATGCCACGTGTCAGGTGGGTCCCACATGCCACGTGTCAGGTGGGTCCCACATGCCAGGTGTTAGGTGGGTCCCAAATGCCACATGGCCCACGTGCCACGTATCACCCCATGACACGTCACCTGTCCCCCACATGACACGTGTTAGGTGGCCCCCACATGACACGTGTCACGTGAACCCACATGCCACGTGTCACCTATCTGCTTTTAGTTAAGCTATAGTAACACCTTCCAAATGTTGCATTTGTTTGATTTAGTGTTACTGTATCGCCCTAAGGTAATACTTTTCTTAATGTTACTATTGAGAACAAAAGCGTTACATTAGAGAGCAGAGGCAACATTAGCGGATGAAATGGTCAAAAAGTGTTACCTTAGGCCTATTGTAACAATTTTCGTGCCTAATGCAACAGTAGAAGCGCGTTGCGTCTGGGCATCTATGACGTAGTGTATAATGTAAAACATGAAGTTACAAGGTAAATTCAAGGTAACTTTTAGTTCTGAACAGTTTTCAAACCCTGTCAACATGAGTGATACTTCATGTTGCAATAATAAATAGATTTGGATGATGAACTAATACTGGAGTATGTCGCGCCAGATGACACCACCTTACGATGATCAGTCGCAGGTCGTGCATCTCAAAATTTGTTTCTCTACATGTAGAACGAAGAACATATGGACACCACCATACGCCGGATCTCCCTACCCATCTTTGGGATAGACGGGACCGGCGCCAATCGGACCCTATTTCCAGGATGGACTGTTCCACAGCCTCTTACACATTACACAAATACTCCTAGTTCGAGTAAATCCAAGGAAAATTCACCAATATTTCCCAAGTTGTTCCTTGTTAATGGATATCGACTTGTTCCAACAATCTTACCCCTCGAATGATGAGGAAGTAATACAAAGACTCAATTTGATGAATAGTAACCAAGTTGCATGTGAAAAGAATAGTTTCAAAAGATTTATAACCGGGCAGTCAAACAAAATAAATAACAGCTCTCAAGTAAGGTTCCCTAATAATTTGGAAGATAGGTTTAAATGAAAAATAGAGTTTTGTGAACCTCCCCTTGATAAAAATAATCATAATAAGACTCAGAAATATTTTAAAAAATATTTGAAGGTCGAAGATAATATTTGAATAAAATAAATCATTTTTAAAACTAGTTAAAAGAATTAAAAAAATATTAAAAGAATATTTATTAAATCATAAATATTTAAAGAATATTCTTAATATAAAATATTGCTCATAAATAACCCTCGAATGAATATATAAAAATATTCACTAAATAAATAAATCCTCGAATAAATATTCGAAATAATATCCACTAAACAAATCAATCTTAAATAAATATTCAAAATAATATTCGTTAAACAATTAAAGCTTAAATGAATATTCAAACTAATATTCATTAAATAAATAAAACTCAAATGAATATTGAAAACAATATTCATTAAAGAAATAATGGAAAAATATTTATTTAAATATTTTCCTCAGAAAATAATCACAATATATACAGAAATACTGACTCCCGACCTATACTTAAAGAATGAGATTCATATGCCCTTCATTAAGGGTATTAGCAATATCCGACTTATAACCAATATATCACATCTAACTTGTAAGCCAATATCAAGTCATAAAACAAGTATCACAATAATTTGAAAGCATGCATGCATGTTATGACATATGTATAACAACAATCAAATCATATATATTATCACAACAACAGTTCCAAAATGTTTGGGAACTTGCCTGGTAATCTGGTGGGGGTAGTGTGTCTTGGGTCAGTCCCGTGATCTATAAACAATCAAGATATTCGAGATTAATCACTTAACGCTTTTGAAATGCTAAGTAGATGCTTTACTTAGGTTAAAACACGTTTTCAAGTTATCTCGTTATGCACCCTTTAGTGTACTCTTATTAACACCATTATGATCCAACACTTGTTTGTTATTAAAGCATGTCATTACACTTACACTTAGTAGGTACTTAAGTCGTATAAGTTCTAAGGTCGGTCGTTTACTAACAAAGATTATACCTCGAGATTTATTGTCCATTTTCTAAGTGGTTTTCCAAAGTTAAAACCAAGTGTACCTCAAAAGGGTTCATTCGCACTTAACCTCGATTCAAACATTTTTATAAAATCGAAAAATGATCCTTTTGGCATGAGGTCTTCTCTCACACTTTAATTATGATATCTAATATTCAATTATCAAGATTCGCCACTGAGTTATTAATGTTAAGGGGCTCAATTTCAGTTACGAACTCGCACATATGGTTTCTAACCACTTTTATTAAATCCCCATATCTCCTAAACCGTAAGTCCATTTGTTTCGATTTTTGTGCCAAAATGATCTATGACTCGAGATCTACAAGGACAGGTCATGTAATCATCAAGATCAGAAATTTAAGGCTACTGTTATGCACGAATTTTTAGGGTTAACAAAATTTCGGCATTACGACATCTATAAATCGGATATTTCCAAAATTACAATCCTCCAATAATCATAGTTTCCATTCCAAATCACATATTCATGTTATTTAACATTGAACTAAGGCCAAGCACTTCCTTTCCGTTCATATAAACTATTTTAACATTTATCAAAGCCTAATCACATCTCTAAGAGCTATACATGCATATTACATCTAAAACTCCATTAAAACTCAAGGTTTCAAGAAAGGGTGTCAAGAGTTATAGCTTTCTTGGAGTGTGTATAAGCCTTAATGAACTTTGAATAGTCCTTGTCTAAGTTTGATCTAGCTTAGATCATCAAAAGAAATCAAGAAATTAAAAGTTAGTTCTTGAAATCACTGTTTATCCTCAACCTTCATGATTTTATAACTCAAGAATGAAATGGAATTTGAGGCTAAGATACATAAGATATCTTAATTAGTAATTATAGAACTTACCTAATTAATCTTGAGATTTAACAATGGTGGGAAGTGGCACTTTGGTTCTTGAAATATGCTAAAAGCCGAATGGAGCTTAAGAGAGGAAATGGTGGAGTTTGCTTGCTTGCTCTTTGATCTCATCTAGTCTAAATTGTATTATTGAGATAATATCTCATAAAGTAGCTTTATTAAAGTGCTTTGGTCATGCATGATGCTCATCAAGTGGCCATGTGTCTAATCCTTGTGGTTTGATGATGTAATCAAGCTAACTATCTAGTTAGTTGCTAATGTTACTAGTTTCTTTTGTAACTCACTTGGTTACTTGATCTCATCCACTTGCACATGCTTGTATCTTGGCTCTCTGCTTTTTTCTTTGTCCGGTTATTGCTCAATTTCATTGCTCGTTTGGAGGAATATCTCAAGTATTTCTTGTTAGGTTTTTACCGGAAACCTTCTTAATACTTATCCTACCATTCTCAATCCTCCTTTATAATCCTTGAATTTAAATTCCTTAAATCTCTTGAATAAGTCCTTAAATCCTTCAGTGTCTAGGGAAATCTCGGAGAAAATAAAATTTCTACTTTTCTGAATCTGATATCATTTACATACACTTATTTTGCCTATAGATCATCAATACGAACACAGAAATCCATTCTGAATACTTCTATATAGTGTCGTCTGATAATATTCGAATTTCCACCAAAACACTATTCATTTCTTTTTCTCTCTTTTATTCCTTGTCCTTAAAAAGATGTTCTTGCGCTTCCTTTAACGTTTCCTATCTCTTTTACGGAATCACTGGACTTATACTAGATATCTATTTAGATGACATGAGCTACCAGATATCGATTTGGATGACATGAGAATAACCTTCCTTTTTGGGACACCCTATCTTACTTTCTAGGAGATAGACTATTCTAATCTAAGTTGTCAATCAATTGCATTGTTCATGGCATATAAACATTTGAATCCAAATCCATTAAATATTTATTCATTAAACCACTGATACATTGTAGTCGTAACCACTATTCATTCATACTCCATTACATAATAAAAGTTTTAATTCTATCAAAAATCTGGGTTCTTACATTGATCGACAACGATTTTTCTGTAGACATCTATTTCAAACATACATGGGACGACCTCAAACTTCAAAATGCTGAGTTGGAACCATGCCCGGATAAGGCTTCTCTCTATGGCTTTGGACATAATACAGTCCCAATCATGGGCATTGCCCGCTTGCCTATATACTTCCATGAAGATCCACCGAGGATCGATGCAAGTCTGATGAAATGCCTTAAAAGGGAAAAGAAACCCCCGCTAACTCTAGCAACAGAGAAAGAAAAAGTAGAAATTGTTCCGGGCGAACCTACAAAGACAGTAAGCATTGCGACTGGCCTGGATTCAATCTTAAAAAGGAACTAACAGAAGTCCTCAGAAAGTATGCAGATGTTTTTGGTTGGAATCCCAATGATATGCCCGGGCTCGATGAATCAATAACCATAAACAAATTGAACGTTGACCCAAAAAAGGACCCCAAAGTCTAGAAAAGAAGGAATTTCGCTCTTGAGAGGCAAAAAGCAATTGACGTGGAAATAGACAAACTTCTAGAGGTATGTGTATGGATTACACAGACCTTAATTCCGCTTGCCCCAAATATCCATACCCGCTTCCCACCATTGACCAACTGATAGATGCAATAGTGGGACATCTAATGTTAAGTTTCATGGATGCATTCTCAGTTTACAACCAGATCAAAATGGCAGCGGAAGACAGAGAGAAAACTACTTTTGTCACAACCGTAGTGTTTACTGCTACAAAGTTATGCCTTTCGGTCTAATCAACGTGGGAGCCACTTTCCTACAGGCCAGGAACATGGAAACTTACGTTGATGATTTGATTGATAAATCCCTTTTTAGAGAAACCCACCTGAAGGACTTGAAATAATGCTTCGTTACACTAAGGAAACACAACATGAAACTCAACTCGGACAAATGCACATTTGTATTGGATGCGGGCAAATTTCTTGGACTTTTGGTGTCAAATAGGGGCATTGAGGCAAATCCTGAGAAAATTAATGCAATCATGGACATGAAACTACCCAAGACAATTAAGGATGCTCAGAAGTTAACCGGCCGCTTGGCCGCCCTCTGACGATTCATAACAAAACTGGCAGACAGATGCCTACCATTCTTTGACACATTGAAGGGTGCCACCAAAACCAAGGCAATATCATAGAACGAAGAATGCCAAAAGGCCTTTGAAGATCTCAAGAAGTATCTCTCATCTCTATCGTTGTTGGCTGTGGCTCCACCTATGGAACCTCTATCTCTATATCTTTCTACCACGGAAAAGGCCATTGGCACAGTTCTAGTCAAAGAAGATGAAAACCAGTAGAAGCCAGTGTACTATGTGAGTCAAACATTGAAAGATGCAGAGACCAGCTATCCCAACGTGTAAAAATTTGCTTTGGCCTTAATAATGCCGAGAAAAAAGTTAAGACACTATTTCTAAGAGCGACAAATACGAATTGTAGCCAACCAACCCCTAAGAAAGATTTTGCAGAAGCCTAATATTTCAGGTCGATTGATAAACTGGTCTGTGGAGTTAATTCATTATCATTTGACTTATGTCCTACTCACTTCAGTCAAAGCACAAGCCCTCGCAGACTTTCTTGTTGAATGCTCATTCTCTGAACAATTTTGGATCCCCAAAAACATCCCGCTCCCGTGGAGGAACAACCTTGTGGGAACATTCAATGGAAGTTCTATGTGGATGTATCTTCCACCAATGACCGGTGTGGAGCCGAATGAATCTTTAAAATTCTTGAAGGTTTTCAAGTCAAGAAAGCTATTAAGCTTAGCTTTAAGGCTACTAACAACCAAGAGGAGTATGAAGCTTTATTCGCGAGCTTGGCCTTGCGAATAGTTTACAAGTCAAGAAAATAGCTATCCACAGCGATTCCCAGTTGGTTATCAGACAAACATCAGGCGATTATGCTACGAAGGATGAAACTTTACTGAAGTATCAATCACGGGTCCAAGATGCCTTGGCGATATTGGATGAGTTCAAGCTAGAGCAGATTGATAGCTCAGACAACTCGACAGCGAACATGTTATCAAAACTAGTACGCGGTGAAACCACAAGCCCATATACAATCTATTTTGAAGAGCTCAAAGGGCTAGCATTGAGGAGCATGTTATAATGGAAATTGACCTGCCAGCACAGAATTTGATGACAACTTATATCCAATATTTGGAAAACGGTATGCTTCCTGAAGATAAAATCAAAGTTAACCAACTAAGGTTGTAGGCAACCATATACTTCTTGAAGGATAGTATCCTATATAAGAGAAGTTTCAACTCACCAATACTGAAATGCAAAGATGTGAAAGAGGTCAATTATTGCATGAGAGAAGTACACGAAGGCATTTGTGGTGATCACATGGTCGATAAGGCGTTGGCTCACAAAATTCTAAGGCAAGGATATTAATGGCCTAAGATGCACAAGGACTTCAAAAGCTTCGTTACGAAGTGCCACCTGTGCCAGCCATTTAGTAACATGCCTAAGGACAATGACACACAGTTCGTTGGTTCTAATATCACCAACTAGAAGAAGGCGTCCGTTTATCATCCCCAGAGCAACGGCCAAGTCGAAGCCACAAACAGAATCATAGTACGAGTCCTAGAAAAATGGTTTACCGCATCAAAGAAAAAATGGTCACAAGAATTACCTAATGTCCTATGAAGCTACAGAACAACGACACGCACGAGCATAGGCAAATCGCCTTTTAAATTTGTTTATGAAATAGAGGTATTAGCACCGCTCGAAGTTAGGTCCCCATCATACCGTGCCATCCACTTTAAAGAACAGGCCAACCTTGAAGGACTAAGGACAAATCGATCTTGATTTCCTAGATGAAACAAGGGAAGAAGCGATAGTCCGCATGACGGCTTACAAAGAAAAAACAAAGGAAATCTTTGGCAAGAGGACATGCATCAGAAACTTTTAAGTGGACGACCTAGTTAACCGAATGATAGAAGCATCCGACCCTAGACACACTGGCAAGCTTACGGCTAAATAGGAAGGACCCTACAAAGTCATACAAGTCCTCAGACCTGGCTCCTAAAATTCGCCAAGCTAGATGGAACTGAAGTTAACAATACTTGGCACACAGAAAAGTTGAGGAAGTATTACCAATAGGCCGCTAGCCTAACTATTTCTATTTTTTAATTACTGACGGCCCCCATCTTTTGTTATACTGCTTCTATGCATTAATGAAAAGTTCCGATTCAGTTATCATCTTTTCATAATGAAGTTTTATACAAATTTAGGATATGATGAATTAGCATTTTACATCTCAAGCGGGATTACAAACCGCAACACATCACAAATATACATTGAAGCGCCATCACCACCAACAAACCAAACACAACCAAGTAACTAAACAACCAACAAAAGAAAAGTGCAAGCAACCAACAAAAGCAAAACCCAAGCAACCAACAAAAACAAGGCAACCATGTGCAAGCAACCAAGCAACAAACAAAACAAAGCAACCAAGTGACCATGCCCAAGCAATCAAGAAACCAATAAAAACAAAGCAACCAAACAACCATGCACAAGCAACCAAGCAACCATGCCCAAGCAATCAGACAACCAGCAGAACAAAGCAACCAAGCAAAAACAACTGAGCGGCTAAAAAGCAAAACAACAAATAAAGCAAACAAGCAGAAAATAACCAGACAACCAATGAAATACTAACATCAAACAAAGAAACAAGCAACCAATCAAACCAGCTCAAAGACATAGCATAAAACAAAACAATAACTACTTGGCATACTAACAGAAAAAATTGCAAAAGATCAAAGAAGTGGCAAACAACATCGAATATTATTTTTCATAATATAATTCATACTTATAAGACATCTCCCATTTTTCATCTTTTCCTAGTGCACATGTGTACATCAAAGTAATATTTTTTTTTATTACAAAAGCTTTTAAATGCTAACAAAATGCAGCCTAAAGTTCTCTATTTTCAGTCCACCAAATGGATAGACCCGTTAAAAGTAGAAGACGGTTGCAACATCCGCGTTCATCTCATCGTCAGAACCAGCACCAACATCAGTTGCCAAACCGGACTTACCTCAAACACATGCTCATCAAACCCCTCTACAGGTTTCTTAGCCTCAACGTCAGCAGACAAACCTACAGTGGCTGCAACCGCCAGATCCATGAGCGGGTCTTTGACAGTCATACTACCTGCATTTTCGGTCGCAGGAGCCTCCAAGAAAGGACCATGGCAACCGGAACAACGACAATAGGAGTGACGGGAAAGTCAACCAAGTCCTCAACATTTTCAGCCACGGGAGCTTCGTGCTGAGCAACTGCCGGTTTCTGCTCCTTCTCAACCTTGAAAGCTGCTTTCAAGGAACGAATCCGTCTCTTTCTTTGTTTGACCTTTTACTTTGCCTTAGCAAGCTTCTCTGCCATCTCCCTAGTTCTGGCAGTAATGGCCCCATTCACGACTTCTTTATAAGCATCATTATTCATAAACTTGGTAATGGTTATAACGACCTAGAATTTTTCGCAATTTTATAAGTATTTATTTAATCGTTAAATGAGAAATTATGTGATTTTTATGATCGATACATTTTTGTGAAGTCAAGTTATGTGTGAAATTATGATTATGTGTTTATATGATGATTGGGTGAGTCACATATGTTTGCGGAACTTTTTTGATATTTTTAGAGCATTAAAACTATTTTTAAAGTGCTTTTTTAATCTTCGAAAAATCATATAAAATCATTGGAATCGTTTTAAATCATGAAATCTTTTGCACTATCATCTTTGTGATATTAATTAGTTTTTAAAATTAGTGTGAGTATTTAATTATGTGTTTTGGTATTTTAAAATGATTTAAAAAGCTTTATTTCTTTTAAAAATTCTTTATTTCAAAAATTCGTATAAAATTCAATTTTGAGCAGAAAATTATTTTTAAAAAATGAGGAGCCTTGTAATTGCATAAAATTTATTTTATAAATTAAAATTTATTTTTATCTTAATTTTCCATTTTATTTCGATTTTCAAATGAATGAAAATGTTTTGTAAAAGAAAAGTAGATATTCAGCAATTATTGAATTACCATTTTGCCCCACAGATTTTTATAACATCACCACCACTCTCCTTTCCTTCCCGCTTCTTCTTCTTCTTCGTTGGTTTTGGTCGAGAGCAGGTCTCCTTTCTCTCTCTCTTTGCTCGACTCTCTCTCTCCTCTAGTTCCTATCAATTCTTTGCTGGTTATATGATCTATGGCCAGATTTTGGTCTAGTTTTTAGCCCTCTCTTCATTTCTGTCGTTGCACGTCATTTTTATAAGAAGAGTTGAAAACTCACTTCGGGTTTTGATGATTCTCCGAGTTATTTTATAATGACCTAGAATTTTTCGCGATTATATAAATGTTTATTTAATTATTAAATGTTAAAATTATGTGAATTATGTGATGGATAAATGTTATGAAGTCAAGTTATATGTGAAATCATGTTTATGTGATTATATGATGATTGGTATGTGTTGTATATGTCCGTGGAATTTTATTTATATTTTTGGAGCATTAAAACTGTTTTTAAAGTGCTATTTAATCTTTCGAAAATCATATAAAAACGTTGGAGTTGTTTTAATTCATGAAATATTTCTCATTATCATCTTTATGATATTAATAATTTAGAAAAATTAGTGTGGATATTTAATTGTGTGTTTTATTATTTTAAAATGATTTAAAAAGCATTATTTCTTTTAAAGAGCCTTTATTTCAAAAATTAATAATAAAATCATTTTTGACTCTAAAATTATTTTAAAAATATCGGGATGCTTCTAATTTCATAAACTTAATTTTAAAAGTTTCTAAAAATATTCTCACCCCATTTTATTATTTTATTTCAATTTAACAAAGATTAAAAAATTGATTTTTCAGAAAAGTAAATTGCAATTGGTAGAAGACGTTTCCGCCCTTGTAATATTTTGATAAGAGGCAACAGCCCCTTTCCCTTTCTCTTTCAGTCTCTCGCCGATTCTCTCGGTCTTCTCTCACATGAGTCTCTCTCTCGACTCTACCTTCAACCACCGCATGCAATGGTCATTTCTTGACCATTTTCCTCGATTATAGTCTTTAAATACTCCTATGTACCTCTAGTTTACTCCTACCTTGTTTTTACTGATCGGCGTGTGTATATATATGTGTCTGTATGTATACATGCGTGTATATGTGTTGATTCTTGCTGGGATACTCAAGATTATGCTTGGGGTTGATTTTTGTGATGGTTTGCTTAGTTAATAGGAGGAATTTCGAGGTTGGAAGCCCATTTAAGGGAACCCTCGAATTCCACCGCCACCGGTGATGAACTCCGGTGAACCGGTGGTGGCCAATGATGTTCTTGAGGCCTAAAAATCGTTATATTTTCTGTTTGTATTGATTCATAAATTGCATGTGTGTTCCAAGAATTTTTATGATATTTTCTTGATAATTCGTATTCGAATTATGTGATAAATATGAAAGATTTGGTTCATTAATTTGTTAAATTGATTCTCTGATTTATTCGAATAAGAATGGCTGCATGTGTATCTTTTGATTTCTGTTAAATTTTTTGAATATATATGTATTATTTTCGAATTGCTATATGATTAAACTTGAATTTATATGTGAGTATATGAATTTTTCGGGTTATTATAAGTTATAATTCTTGATTCATGGCAGTTGATTGATAATATATGTAGTATCAAATAAAAATAGTTGCTTGTATAAATTACTCGAGGTTATTGACTAAAATTCGAATATATGCATGAATTATTCGAACTATATGGTTTGTATAATTATGAATTGTTATAATAATTAGAAATCCATTGGAAGTGTTGGTGGATATCTTCCGACGGGATAGTCCATATTATAAAGGAAACTCTGCCTGATTTTCGGGAAATTATAAATTGTAAATGTAAACCGGAATAACATGATTGCTTACATGTTAGGTTTACCTGCTAAGTGTATAAGTGACTTATGTGAGATGCATGTTCTATGTGTTACGTGCTCAAGTGATTATCCGTTTACGAGGTGATTCTAGTGTAATGTCTGGTACGTATGTTATATGTTAAGTATCGATGAGTTATAAGAATCGTTTGGGTCAAATAGGATTAGACGATTTAGAAGTATAGTATTCTAAAGTAGTGATATGGTTTATGTAGATAAGAAGGACGTAGGACCTAGCGATAAAGGAAAAGCTAAGGTTGAGTACTAGTCATTGAGCTGTTAGCTGTTGCATTCTACCCGAGGCAAGTAACTTTGTCTTTTCTTGAAGTAACATTCCCTGAACTGATATATCCTGTTGATTCAAGCATGCCTATCTTATGCCATGTTAATCATAAATCTTATGTAGCCTATCTATTCATGTAACCAGAATCCTGTCCACAACTGTTTCATAAACAGTAAACCCTAACAACAGCATAATTCTTTTTAATTGCTTCTTGACCATATATGTCCTACAGCTTGCTATAATCCTGTCATATTAACTGACCGATAAACCAGTGTTCTACTTGACCTATGTCCGTGTCCAGTTTAACCTATGTTGACCCTAAAACACATAAACTTCTTCATGAGCTAAACACTGATCCAAGAACTTAATTGCCTTTAATACTATACCTTAAACATGAAATCTGATCAATTACCTTGATGCCTTTGAGTCTACATCTTTTTGATTCAGACTTGTATCCCTATTTCATTGATGTCAGAAAACTTAGTCAAACCCTTTGACTTTTATCATTGCAAATCGAAATGAGTTCCTTTCTTAAAATACTTTGAAGTTACTTGGACTGGGCTGATTTGTTATCAGAGAGTCGAAAGTACCTCGAAGTAAAGGTTTTCGAAAAAATTAAGTATTAAAATGTTTTATAAGGTTAAAAAGAGTTTTGCAAAGCTTAATATTTTAAAATGAGATTTTTAATAAAAATGTTAGGAATTCCGTCTAAATGATTTCCACGGATTCCTGATGATTGGAGAGATGGCGCGAAAGGGTAATGCTAGTTCCGTCGATTTGAGTATGTATTAGTGTAGTTCTGGTCTGTCCAGTTCGACACCTTTATAGGCCAATGTGTTGCCTCTTGGGAACCCAAACTATCCTAATGAAAGGAAGTGATGGCTAGAGGGACTTTTTGTCCGGTATGGGGATTTTGTGGGCTGATCACCCGTATTGTCTATTATAATATAAAAACCTCCAATCAGTTTTGTTAAAGTGATGATTATTTTTTATTTACCATGAAATGAAATTGGTTTACCGATTGAAATGTCAATTACTTTACACAGATTTTAAATATCTAGTTATATCCCATCATTACTAAATACCAGTATTGGTTATACTGCTTCCAGCATATTTATATCATATTTTGCATTACTGTCATCTTCTGCGATACCCTGTTATACTGTTTTTAGTTGAGATCTTTAGTTACTTGCTGAGCGTTTGCTCATTATTATTTTTTGTAACCCTTTTGACAGTAATCTAAGAATCATGGTTCGTACAATCCAAACTGCAAGGAAGCGCACTTACCGTGGCCCTGAGTTGGTCCGTTTTGAGATAACTCCCGAGGTAGATTCAATAACAGCTCAGTGAGGAGATCTTAAGTTAGTTGTGAGATCTGGCAGTAGACTTTTGAGAATTTGGGTTGTAATAATAATATTTTAAATTCAGGTTTGTAATAATAATTAGGTAGACGATGGCTTGCTTGTTTCATACCATTACCTATGAAAGATCTTGGATAGTAGTGTCGGGGCCAGTCACCATGTTATATTTATATTATATTTTAGGTTGTTTGCATCTAGATGTGTGTCAGTGACTCTCCGATCTAGGCCCCGGATCGGGAGGACGTCACATATTTGTTCTGGTTCTTGCTGTTTCAAGTCATGTGGAGTGTTATTTATGTTTGGGTAGTAGTTGTGGTAGGAAAATCGAGGGCTTTGGGCACCCCCGACTACTACCCCGCCGACCGTGAGCTCCGGTGAGCCGGCGGAGAGGCTATGATGAGATTTCTGAGCCTTATATACTCGTTTATTATTTGATTGATTAATATTTATGAATCATATGCTATTAGTTTAAATTTGAATGTGTAATTCAAATTATGTATATGAGTTTTGAATCTTTATGTGTTAATTTTGACAACATGAATTGTGGTTGATAATTGTAGTAATATAATGATAGTTAGGTTATAATTAGCAAGTAATTAATATGCATGTGGGAATTTGTGATTTATTAATATGAATTATTCGAATTATTTTGTTATGGTTGTTCGAATTTTAAGAAATTTAAATAATAATTAGAAATCGATTTATATGTAATATGTGTCAAGTGATTATTAGATAAATTAATAATTCAAATTCTTGGTTAAGATGTGAATAACTTGATTTTGTGATGTAAAAAATATGATTTGGTGATTATTACTCGACCTTTAGTAAGTGGCTAATTATTGATATTTGTTTGTTGAATTCGGAATTTGTATAATGTGTAAACGATGCGAATCAGGTATATTAGTATGATTGGTCTTGTAGGTGGATTTAAAATCCATCGGATTGCTGTGGTTGTGATTTTGAGTCGGCTATGTACCGAAGTGCTAGTCCTATAAATAGAGGAAGTGCTGCCCGATTTTCGTTAGAACTATAAGTGTAAAATCTGTAGTATAAAGTTATAAGTCGATTACAAGTCAAACTGATATTATGTGTTAAGTGTCTAAATGACTTATATGATTTCATATTAAAGATGCTATGTGTTTACGTGCTTACTTGATTGTAGTAAGTTATTTGGTAAGTATGTCTGGTATATGTTATATATGATAAGTGATAACGCATTATAGGAATCGTCTAGGTAGATTAGGATGAGATGTATTAGAAGTATAGTATTCTAAAGTAGTACTTATGGTTTATGTAGATACGAAGGACGTAGGACCTAGCGATAACGGAAAAGCAAAAGTTGAGTATCAGTGACTGAGCTGTTAGTTGTTGCATTCTACCGGAGGCAAGTTACTCTGTCTTTCCTCTGAAAGTTTAAATTCTTGATACTGTTATATCTTGTTGATTCAAGCATGCCTATCTTATACCATGTTGAACATACCCTTGTTGTAAACCTACCTTTGCATGTATCCGAAATCTTTTTCGATAAACCCTAGTTAAACACAGGTAAACCCTAGTTTATATACAAGTAGTATCAGAGCCCATGGTTCAATAATTGGATCTTCGGGGTTACGACCCGTAGTTTTATGATGCGGGAGGTTCCTTTCGGTGGCGATTTGAGATCTTTTGGGTGCCTTGTGTCGAAAGTCTTCCTGATGGTGTATTCAGGTGGCGAGTTCTGCGTGTGGCACCTACCTTTAACTTAAATCTCATTCCTTGTACCCTGATCAAAGCCTTTATTACTTTTGGGTCTATATCTTCTTCATTCAGACTTGTATCTCTATTCCCTTGATATCAGAGAACTTAGTCAAACATTTTTTACTTTTATCATTGCAAATCAAAATGAGTTGTTTTCTTAAAATACTTTGAAGTTACTTAGACTGGGCTGATATGTTATCAGTGAATCGAAGGTACTTCGGGGTAATGTGTAAGAACCCAGATTTTGGTAGGAATTAAAACTTTTATTATGTATTGGAGTATGAATGAATAGTGGTTACGACTACGGTGTATCAGTGGTTGAAAGGATGAATATTTAATGAATGTGGATTCAAATGCTTATATGCCATGAACAATGTAATTGGTTGATAACTTAGGTAAGAATAATCTATCTCCTGGAAAGAAAGATATAGTAAATTGCAAAGAGGAAGATTATTCTCTTGTCATCCAAATTGATATCTGTTATAAGTCCAACGGTTCTGTAAAAGGGTTAAGGAATGCTCAAAAGAGAACAAGGACCTTATTTCTAATTATAAGGAATAAAGAAAGAATAAGTGATGAATAGTGTTTTGGTGGAATTAGGAATATTATTAGGCGACACTATATAGAAGTACCCGGAACGGATTTTTGAGTTCGTATTAATGATCCAAGGGGAAAAAGAGTGTATGTAAAAGTTATCGGATTCTGAAAAATATCACTTTTATTTTCCCCGAGATTACCTTGGACACTGAAAAACTTAAGGAATTATTGAAAGGATTTAAGAAATATAGGTTCAAGAATTATTAAAGAGAATGGAGATTGATAATATAAATATTAATATGGTTTCTGGTAAAACCCTAACTAGAAATCTTTGAGATATTCCTCCGAATGATCAATAAATTGAGCAATAACCAGACAAAGAAACAAGTAGGGAATCAAGATTCATGCATTTACAAGGGGATAAGACCAAGGAACCAAGTAGTTACAATAGTAACTAGTACTTAGTTTCATCTCATCTTATTACCACTAAAAAAAAAACCAACACATGTCCCTTGAAATTACATCATGCATGACCTACTAACTTTATTAAAGCTACTTTATGAGATAATATCTCAATAATGCAAGATGAGAGAAAGAGACTAGCCAAGCAAAACACAAAACAACACCAACATTCTCTACTTGCTTCCATTCGGCTATATGCCTTAATTCCAAAACAAAAATCAAGCTTCCACCACTAATTTGATCTCCAAATTCTTATGATGAGTCCTGTATTTCATATAAATGATCTCCTAGAAATCTTAGCTTCAAAATCCATTGTTACATTTTCAAAAAAATCATCAAAGTGGAGGATGAATAGTACTTTCAAGAACTAATATTTGATTTCTTGTTTTCTTTGGTTGATCTAAGCTAATATAAGGCTATACAAGGACTAGATCAAGCTTAGTAAGGCTAGTACAGTCTCCAAGGAAGGTATAACACTTGAAACCCTAGCTTGAATCTTGAGTTTTTATGGAGTTTTGGATGATATATACATGTATAACTCTTGGAGCTGTGATTAAGCTTTGTTATATGTTACACTAGTTAGTAAGTACGAAAATGCAGTGCTTGGCCTCAGTTCTATGGTAATTATCATGTATATGTGGTTTAGAGTGGAAACCATGATTGTTGGAGTGTTTTAATTTTGGAAATATCCGAGTTATAGACGTCGTAATGCTAAAATTTCCTTAACCATTAAAAACCGTGTATGATAGTAGCCTTAAGTTTTTGTACTGACCTTATAGATCTCGAGTAATAGATCATTTTGGCGAAAGAATCAAAGCAACCGGACTTACGGTTTAGGAATTATGACCGATTTACTAAAAGTTGCTCGACACCGTAAATGCAAATTCGTAATTGAAATTAAACCCCCTTAACTCGAGTAATTTAATGATGAATCTTGGTAATTAAATTTTAGGGATCATAAGGAAGGTGTGAGAAAAGACCTCATGTTAAAAAGATTGTTTTTCAATTTTATAAAAATGTTCGAATCAAGGTTAAGTGCTAACGAACCCCTAAAAAGGATACTTGGTTATAACTTTGAAAAAATCACTTAGATAACGATCGATAAATCTCGAGGTACAATCTTTCGACCTTAGAACTTATATGGCTTAAGTACCTACCAAGTGTAAGTGTAATGACATACCTTGATAGCAAGCAAGTGTCGGGTCATAACGGTGTTAATGAGCGATAACTTGAAAACGTGCTTTAGCTTAAGTAAAGTAATTACTTGGCATTTCAATGTGATAGGTGATTAATCCGGGATAATTTTGATTATTTAAAGATTTTCGGACCACCCCGAGTCATACAATTAGCATAGCGGGAGTACCAGGCAAGTCTTCAATCAATTTGAAGCTGTTGTTGTGATAATATATATATGATTTGATGTTGTTATACATATGCCATAGAATGCATGCCTACTTTCAAAATTGATCTTGTGATACTTGTTCCCTGATTGATGTTGGATTATAAGTTAGATACAAGATAAACTAATTATAAGCCAGATATTGCTAAGACCCTTAGTGAAGGGCATATGATCTTATTCTTTTAATAAAGACCGGGAGTCTGTATTTTGTAATATACAGGTAGTCATGGAAACCTAGAGGGATTCCAGTGACAGATTATTTGATGGATGTTATTTATGAAAATTATTTATATTTCCATAAGTATTAAGTACTTGGAAATTATTCGAGGAATGTTAATTGAATACTCTTTCGAGTTTTTTTATTTAACGAATATTATTTTGAATATTCATTTGAGCTTAACTGTATATTCTATATTATTTTCAAATATTCATTTGAGCTTATTTACTTAATGAATATTATCTTGGATATTCATTTAAGGTTTTAATTATTTTCTTGGATATTATCTTTAATATTTATTCGAGGAATTATTTATTTAATGAATTATATACTTATTCGAGGGTTAATCATGAGCAATATTTATATTAAGAATATTCTTGAACTATTTCTGGTTTAATAAATATTCTTTGAATATTTATTTAATTCTTTCAACTAGTTCTAAAATGAGATATTTTATTCAAACATTTCCTTGATATTCAAATACTATGTAAATTATCTCTGAGTCGTATTATTATTATTATTATTATTAATATTATTTTTATTATTTTTATTATTTTTACCAAGGAATGTTCTCAAAACTCTATTCTTCATTCGAATCTATCTTCTGAAATATAAGGGAACCTTGCTTGAGAGATGTTATTTCTTTGACTGCCCGGTCATATACTTGTTAAACTACCTTTTCACTCACATCTTGATTCTTTCCAAACATCGATATGAGTCTTTTTGGTTACCTTCTCAACACTCGATGGTAAGATTGATGGAACAAGTTTATATCCATTAACAAACAACAACTTGGGAAATATTGGTGAATCTTCTTTTCCAATTAGATACGACTACTTTGTGGAGTCCTATCAACGAGTATTACACTTGGGGAAAGGAGGACGAAATTTACGTTTCAGAGTCATGGATTTATTCGAACTAGGAGTCGTGTGTAAGAGGCCGAGTCGCGTGGTCCATCACAAGGCCCAACCGTTGGCCAGGGAGTTACTATTAAGGGCGGTAGACAAGTAAATCCGTCAGTTCTTCCTTCTACCGGTAGTAAACTATATTGGGTTGTACCATCTCCGACTGATCATCGGGGAGTGGGATAGCTGGCGCGTGATAACTCCAGTATTAGTTAATCTCCCGAATTGGGAATTTCCTGCAACACGTATCGAAAAGACTTCTTTCGGGTTGACGGGCATTCCCCGCAACATGTATCGAAGAGACTTCTTTCAGGTTGACAGGAGTTTGAAAAATGTTCACAACTGGGATTGTAATATTTGTCCTGCAATTCCCTTCCTTTATGACATATGATGATGTCTTGCTTTTACCTTGCACAGCAGACACAAGTACAAAACTGATCTTTTACGTCGCCTATTATACATAAGTTCCGCCTAAAGGCGACGTATATTCTACCTTTATACGTCGATTTCGCATAAAGTTGACGTATATTTGTGTTTCTGAGTACCATTATACGTCGGTTCTACTTAAAGGCGATGTATAAAATACTTATATATGTCACCTTTGTTTTAAGCGACATATAAGATACACTTTTTACGTCGACTTTGTTTAGACGACATATAAGATCAATACTTTTTACGTCGGTTTAGTAGAAGGGGACGTATAAAGTTCATCTAATACGTCGGTTTCTTGTTTGCCGACGTATAAAATATTTTTTTTCGTCGCTTTTTTTAAAATAAAAAATTAAAGAAAATTGTAGTCGAACTTTATACCCAAATTAAACTCTCTACTTCAGTTTCCCCAAATTAAACTCAGACCTAATTGCATACAACATCACTGGCTTCAACAACACCACCTAGTGAAATTGAAATCAACACCGTCAACAACACCGGCCCGCTCCTGAATTACTACTTCAAATTAAATTGGGGGTTTACTTCGAATTAAATTGAGAGGTCTAGCATCTAATTGGGCTCCCGACTGCTGTTACACCGTCAACACCCGACTGCTGTTGCTTCAAAGGTAGTCTCCATCTCTCGCTTAATCTCTCTCTCCCTCTCCTTCTCTCGCGTAATATCTCTCTCTCTCTGCCTTTTCTAATTTATTAGTGTTATTTAATTGAAGAATCTTCTGTAACCACTTCTTGTTCTTCTTGATTTGTTTTAGCCACTGTTTTATACTTCAGAAGTTTTTCTTGTTACAACAATCCCTCTATAGTAACAACGTAAAAGTAGTCTATAGTATGCTTTTAAAATGATGCTTTTTAATTCAAAATATATAGAAAGAAATTAATTAGAACAAAAATAAGTAATTTTTATAACTTAGTAATGTCTATAAACATGCGTAATAGATTAAGAGTTGAATTTTACCTTCTGCTAGTTTTGATTATTAATGTGCACTTTCTATTAGAAATTTAATTTACCTTGTGCAAACTTGTCTCTTACTAATGTGTATTTTCGTCTTAATTAACTTGCAGGACACCTGCGATTTGTCTCCATATATTCTTCTTTGTTCGGAAGTCAATAGAGTTAAATCCTACTGCCCACATATAAGGTTAGTAAGTCACATCTGTTATCCTAATTTTGTACTTCTACTAAGAATAAATTTGGTAGTATAGGCTTTTTTCTTATTAAATATATTAGACAATGCGTCAATGTGTATCTCTGCATCAATGTGCAGTCATCTTTTTTTATCTTTAATTGCTAGTTTAGCACCAGTCGAATTGATTTTTATATGCAAGAAGCCTTTACAACCCTGATCCTGCAGACCTGCTACATGCATGTATTTTTATGCCACCTTGCACTATACCTGGATAAGTGAGTATTGTTTTCTTCAAGTATTACAAGATTACCTACTCTCTTTTTTCTCTCCGTATAATTTTGTATAGAGATTGACTAGTGCACGACACCCTTTTGCCCTTAATGTCATTACAATAACCTGTTCACTCAATATGCAAAACTTCTACATACCTTTTAGCTTGAGCATGTCCAGCTTGGTCCTACATATGCACTTACTACCAAACTTGTTTATTAAGAATCAAGTTTGTTTCTTATTGAGTTTGAAGACAACACTCAATAACAATGTAGTAACTGAAAATAATCTTTGTTTAATTAAATCTCAACTTTTTTTTGGAAGAACAATGGATCCTTTCTAGTCAATATGATTACCAAGCACTATATGTACAAGTGCAGAGAGTATAATAATTATTTTTAGATAAAATGAAAGCATCAGTAGCTATAGATAAAATAATTGGGATAGAAATTCTTCTTGCCAGCGCCTTAGCTAATTCTGGCAAGTCTCTGCTTTTACATTCTCTGTGTCAGCGACTCAGCTAACATAATCTACCTTTTATAATGTTAATATGACCTTATTGATTCCATGCTATTGCTTAAACGTATTGGTTATAGTTACATATATATTCTGCACTATATTATCTGAAAGGGTCATACACGCAGAAAAGTTACATAAGATCCTCAATTCTCTTATGGGTTACAAAACTTAGCTCCAGAAGAAGGTTGCAAACTGTAATTCAACTCAAAGACCTGTAGAAAAAAAAATTGGTGGATACAACTCAAAGACCTCTAGAACAAGAAAATAACTCATAACTTACTGTTCAGGTGTAGATTTACTTCTTACTCACAGAAAATCAGAAGTATGTATTAACAAAATGAAAACTAAGTATAACGGAAAGTATAATTAATAGTTATGTCGATACATACCTGATCAACCATTGCAAGAAAATCTTTAATTATAAAGAATAACAGTGGTTTTTTTTATTGTTATTGCACTGCATTCTTAATACTTTTCCATGTAAACTAACTTTGTATTTGGTTTCGTGATGTAGCTATTTTCCATGGATGAGGATAATGGTGAGTCAAGTTCTAGTCAAGGAAACAAGAAAAAGGCTAGAGGTCCAACATTGTGCACAAAATTAAAAGATAAAATTAAAAATCGAAGAATAGACTACAGCATTCAGTTTGATGAAAATGGTAACCCTGATGGGGATACGGCTTCCAAGTTTGCGTCTTATGTTGGAACAGAGGTTCGACTACATGTTAACATAAATATCAAGAGTTGGGATTTAGTTAGCGAGGGATTGAAGAATACGATTTGGGAAGATATTCGGGTATGCAAATATAACAGATGCACTGGAATTTTAAATCACAGCCTTTTGTTTGTTTTACTAATTAAAGCAGCCTTTATTTGTTTTACTAATTAAAATCAGTTATAACAGATGCACTGGAAATTAGAGGATGATCAACTTAAAAAACCAGTGATGGAAGCTGCATCAAAAAGTTGGAGGGATTTCAAGGTGAATCTTCGTAGATATTTTCTAGCAAAAGGCAGGAATCCATGTGAAACATATCCTTACATCAGCGAAGCTGATTGGGAAACTTTTAAAAAGGCACACGAAACTGATGAGTTCAAGGTAAACATTAGTAATTCCTTGAGATGAATGTAATCTTATGCAACATTTTTCTGCAAACCTATTTATGTTTTACATCCTTAAATATATAGGAAATTAGTGGAAAAGCAAAAGAAAGTCAAAAACACAACAAAGATCCCCATTTTGTTGGAAAAGGTGGATATAAAGGAAATACGGACATGTGGCGCAAAAATGATCCCCTCACTTCTTTAGACACATCATCCATTGATCCATCCATTCTATCATCTCAGCTTAGTTATGATTGGATAAGAGCACGAATGAAAAAAAAGGATGATGGAAGTTATTACATCCCTAACGAGCATACTAGGGAAGTTTTTGGGAAAATGGTAAGCATGGTTTTCCTTGAGCATTATTGCCGCATTATAATATCCACCCAAATATTTTTTGCCTTTTATGCATTATATCTTGCCTTGTAATATGTCCTACCTTATAAAAAAGCCAATTTATTGAGATATGAGGATAACAGAGCTTATTTTTTGGTTGATTGCTTGCTCTGTTATCAGTTTTTTATATTATGCTTAATCCTCAAAAGTAGCAGAGAAACATGATAATCAGGTCAAAATTTGTCTTAATGCATGCTGGGTTTACTAGTTTTCAGATTTCAAAAATCAACCAAAAAATGTGTAGTGACTTATTATAAAAATGTGCAGGGAGAGTTGGAAGGGCAAATTTCTGACGGGGTATGGACACCATCTGGTCACGATGATCTACTGTCTCGTGCACTTGGGAGTAAGGAGCATGGAGGACGTGTTAGAGGGGTTGGAGTAAGAGCTAAAATCAAGGATGTATTTGGATCACAAAAAGCAAACAAAGTGGGGTCGTCTCTAGGGATGAATTAGATACAATCAAACAAGAAATTACCAAGAAAGTGAGGGAGGAGTGCCAAGAAATGATGAATGTCCAGCGGAAAGGGATATTTCACTAGTAGAAAATAGGCCTTTTACGTCGGTTAAATCGACCTTATACGTCGGTTAAATGGCGACGTATGGAGGGGCGACGTATAAAGTTATGATCTTTTACGTCGGTTAAAAAGGCGACGTATAAAGTCCTCTTTTACGTCGGTCAAAAAGGCGACATATAAAGTCCAAATATACGTCGCTAAAAAGCCCGACGTATAATGTCCAAAAGACCGACGTATATTGTGAAAAAAGACCCGACGTATAATGTCAAAAAGACCGACGTATATTATCTAGAAAAAACTGACGTATAATACTAAAAAGACTGACGTATATTATCAAAAAAAAAATGAAAAAATTCTTATTATTTCTGTGCACCCAAATAACGGTTGATTAATCAAAAACCAAAATTTTTACAAACCAAAATCTTGTCATAATAGAAATTTCTTAACATTCAAATTCAATCACAATACAATATACTATTATCAATTTTTAAAAAATGAAATTCATTTTACAAATGTTTGGGATACAACATAAATAGCAGATTACAAAATTGAGACAACTATTACACTTCTAGTGGAAATTCATTTCTTTTCTACTCTCTTTCTTTTCTACTGCAGAGGCAGGGGCATTAGCAGCACTTTTAGCATCTTCCATGTTAACATCATTTTCAGTGGTGCTTGAAGGAGCAGCTGCAGATGGAGCTTCATCTGTATCCATCTTTGTTTACTCTTTCACAACTGGAATCTCAACTTCCTCTTCTTCAAGTAGCTGAAAATTTTAAAGCACATACAAAATGCAAAACTCAAAATCCTCATGTTTAAAACATATCAGCAAAAGAATGCAAAAAGTAAGCAACACGCTTCATTGCATTTCTCATCTAAGTAAAATATAAAAGGTACCATCAGCTCACTGGATACTGAATCTGAATAGAGAACCAGAGTTCATAGCATCCGAGTGATTCAAGTCTACATCAGTGTTTGATGATATTTTCTAGGCGTTGATGGTAATTAAATTGAGGTGCAGAGAATTTACCATTGAACCTCATCTTAGTTTTTTTGGTAATTTAGAAATGATCTCCCGACTTCTCTAAACTAGCTAGAAACTTGTGTGCATATTGATGAGATAAGAAATCCATTTTGTACTAATATAGCATAAAGACAAAATAATTTTTACACTAGACCTTGGTAGGTTAAAGCCAAAAGTACCTCTGATTATAGTCTCAAGAAACTGCTCAGGTAAAAGAACATCAGTCCCTGCACCAAAACAAAAAATTGAATAGATTGACATCTATGTGATTTTTATACAATAGAAAATAGATGTGCTTTAAAGTTTGTGAGAGCTACAAGAATAGAGACTAAAATGATGTGATATTTTTATCTTTTTCAAATGAAAAATGGTGGCAGCATCAGAGCCAGGGACCTAAACTTCCCAGGGTACCACGCACCATATAATACAAATTTTAACTAGAATTTATCTACATTTGTTTTAAGATTTTGATATTTAATAATAAATATATTTCAAGTAACACAGCTTAAAACATAGATGTACACAATATTGCCAATCCAGGACTTGCTTTAATAAGAGATATTTATACATAAATACTTATGTCCTTCAATCATGGCAAGACATCCGTTATTGAATAAATCATAGTCATTAGAATTCTATAATGTAATACTTCAGACTTTAACGTTATTCTGCAACTGTTATCTTGTTTTGGACAGTGGAATCGCTGGAGACAGATCATGAAAATCACTTCTCAACTTGTTATCTTGTTCATCAGTTATAAGAGGACTAATACCACAATGAAAAAAAAAGAATCACATCACACATGATGTTTGATGAGAAAATTTAAGCATGAAGCCATGAACTAACTTGGTAGAAATCACGTCAGGATATGTGCAGTATAAATAAATTTGAATCCACAAGTTTTTGATTTAATTAAGTGCATAACATGGAAATATGAGTTTCAAAGTGTGCCTTAAAAGCAAGTCTGTTAGAACCATGCCTGGAGAGGATGTATGCACTCCAACTTTTGATTTTTTGCTTTCCTTCAACAAGGATGATTGAAGCTGCCTAAGACCACACTTTGTTGACCCGTAACTACAGGCAAAAGTAGATTAAACAATGTCAACACAAGTAATAAGCATAAAAGCTCAAAAGGCGCACACACACTCCTGTACAAAGAATATAAAGGAAATCCCATCCTATGCCCAAGGAAAGGTATGTTTCATGTTATTCAGTTCCAACCATCACTTATCGTTCTTACAATCTAAAGACGGATTATCATATTATTTAGGTACAAATAGTTGTGAATATTTGCAGTGTCTCAAACTTTGTACGGCTGAATTAGAATAAAAAATCAGCAACATGATCTAAATCTCAAACACTAGAACATATAAATCTCAAAGTATGTTTCAGATCTCAAGATAGGGCATAAGCACTAGTAAGGTTCGCCAAAAAAAAGGTAAAGCTACATAAAACAGAACAATGAAAGAAGTTTTTACCACATAATAATGAGGAGTGGTGTCTAGCTCAGCCATGTATGAGGCTTTGAGCTTGAACCTTATTATGTATATAACCCACAATGTAAACACAAGTGTTAGCGAATCAAGCACAGTGTGAATGTCCCCTTCCATATAGACACTACAGCCCAGTCTTACAGCTGTGAACAGAGCTGTAAGCTCCTGCGTCTTCAGAGAGAGTCCTACAAAAGTCACAAGACATTCAACTAAAGTTACTACTAAATCATAGGAAACTAGAAAATACTATAAATTCGTTAGTTAAAATCATTAAACATGTTACATGTGTGAACCAGGACAATTAAAAGCCTGTCATTATGCCAACTCAAAGATGGATTTATTTTTTTAATTGTCCCATTTCTTTATAAATCATTCATTAAAAACTGAAAGACAAGCTTAATTAGAATTCACATATATGTAACTCCCTGCCCTAAACTCATAACCCCCCTAAAACCACTTGGAATGGAAAGAAATTGAATTGGATCTCTTAAATTCGAATCAAGAAACTTTATCGAAAATATCAGAAGCTGAAGGGATAAATAATTAATTTACTGGAGCAATTTCGTTTGGTGATGAGCTTATAAACCAAGACAAGAATGCCAGCAGCATGAATAGCTTCGGAAGCAACGAAGAAGTGATTATGATCCTTGACAAACATCTTGAGTCCCACCAAAGCCGAAACCACAACCATGAATCCCATCAACACCTTCACCATCACCGATTGCCTTCTCATCCATCCCCACAATTTGTTTGATGCAGATGATCCCCTCCTTTGCCCCATCTTTTTACGGATATATAGTTTAAATTCAAGATTGGATTTGAAGGTTACCACGATATGGAGAAAGAGATGAGAGGATTGTTATTCACGATTATGCTTTAGATGTGAGGGAGGAGAGATTGAGAACAGAGAGGGAGAGATAAAGGGTTGAGAGAGATGGAGATGGGGTTTGAGGGAAAGAGAGGCAGGCGACGAGAGAGAGAATGGGGTGGGAGAGAGTCGAGGGCGGAGAAAGATAGGGAGACGGAGAGAGATTTGAGAAGGATCAGATAATTGAGTTAAAATAACATTCGAGATTAATTGCATCCAACGGCTCTAAGTAATTATCCATGTGTTCAAGTATTACCCAATAATAATGTGACATGTGGTCCATTTTTAATTTCTTTAAAGGTTTTATACGTCTATTATATTAAGAGCGACGCATAAAATAACATTATATACATCGCCTTTTCCTCAACCGACGTATAATGTCATCATATATACGTCGCCTTTTCCTCAACTGACGTATAATATCATCATATATGTCGCATTCTCCTCAACCAACGTATATAATAGCATTATATACATCGCCATTTCTTAACCGACGTATAAAGTAGCATTATATACGTCGCCTTTTTTCAACCGACGTATAAAGTAGCATTATATACGTCGCCTTTTACTCAACTGACGTATAAAGTAGCATTATATACATCGCCTTTTCCTTAACCGATGTATAATGTGACCTTATATGTCAGCTTTTTCTTAAACCGACGTATATAACTACTTTATACGTTGCCTTTATGCGGAACCGACGTATATAACTACTTTATACATCGCCTTTGGCCGGAACCGACGTATTAGGGGCGACGTAAAAGATAAATTTTGTACTAGTGTTTGATCATTTAAAGCAGTTGGGTTTGCCACTTCCAGTTGGTAATTTGGGATAGATGGGGAAAGGTACACCATCAAATGAATTGGTTCGAAGTAGCTGTCAATCGGTGGACCAGCCTACAGAAAATTTCTTAGATATCCAGGTAATTCTAATATCAAACTTGTATTATCTATTTGTTAAACGTTACTGAGCTGCATTCACCAAGATAACATGTCTTCGTGTTGCTTTTGACCTTTATTAGCCTTCCACATACCCTAAATATTGTAGGATTTGAACAATAAACAACATCCCATTTTGTAAAAATTGTTAGCTGAACTTTCTTACAGTTACTAAAAAGAAAAGGAATCAGCAGAAACAAGTTTGCAATATAAAAGGCCTGCAATCATAAATCTGAATGGACAAAATTTCTCACCAATTATGACTATCATTTATAAAAGTTAATACAGAAGTGTCATAACTTTTCATTATAGAAGTAGTTACTGGCTATGGATTTGGTAATTCGTATCACATAAGTATGATCATCAAAGATGAATTAGATGGATTTAAAAAGGAAAGTGTAATCTGAATGGACACTTTTTAAATAAGTAAAAATAGTACTTTCTTTAGTTTAAATGAATTTTAATAAAATTTTATGAATTATTTGGTCGCTTTTAGATGAACTACCAATTTTGTATGCGTATTTTAGACGAACCACCACCGTAGCCTCTATCTGTTTACATTGCATATCAAACCATAAAAAAACTCAAACTAAACATCTTTAATTAGGCTGCTCAACACAGAGTAATTATCTATCTGTACAATGATATCGGTAGGATTATTATCAGTACTGGTCTGGGATATAGTGATCTTTAGCATGTGTTTCTTTAGGGTATAGATAGTATTCTTTGCTACTGCTTCCAAACCTGATGTGCTTTATGTCCTGTTTACCTTCTAACAAATTCTACCTCTATTCCTTTAGCTTTTACTAAAGAAATAACAGGTGTAAGAGAATTTACCCTTTCCTGTTTTATCCCTAAGTGAAAAAAAATATATGTAAGTAGTGATACTTCAATTCCATGTTTCTGCACTTTTTGTCCTCCCCACTCCCAGAATGTCACAGGTGTTGGTAGCTCCCTTCGTTGTGAATGATATGCCGCTAATAGCTCCTCTACACTGCCTAGTGGAACACGAGACTGCAAAAATTATACCGTATTTCAATGACAAATATTATTTCAGAATGAATACTATTAACAATTAAGGAAACTGCAATTTCGTACTTTCCCGTTAATAGTACAGGCTAAAGTTTGATGCTTAAAGTTGTAGACTAGAAACAAAAATTACACATGCAATTTTAGCGTTAGCCTATTAGTTGGTTGTTTTAACTTATCGTACAGACATAAGTACTACTTACCAATATGATACATCTCTCTATTTTTTCACTACGTCTAGGAGTCAGTGAATAGTATATGTTCTAAAGAAGACCAACTAGCATTCTTTCGAACCTTGTACTAGTAAAATTTCATATGTACTTTGTGCTAACAAGTTCAAACACGTAATTTTTGCAGGTGTTGGAAAGATGGAGTATGATATGAACCTTGCAGCAATTGGAAAATGGATATTATGTTTTGGATTTATGATAGCTAATTATGATGTAAATGTGTTGAATTAGATGTATGACATGGTTACTTGGATTTGTAAATATTATGGATGTATTTTCAAGTATGTAATAATAATTATTTTAATTTAATTAATCACTTTGTTGAGAAATTTACATTGCAAGTTTTATTTATTTTTTTGGTTTGAATAACAGAAATTCTGGGGTATATAAAAATATGAACAGGGTAAAAATGTCATTTTATAAAAGACAATATACGTCGCCTTTTTCAGGCTTTATACGTCGGTTCTTCTAAGACTTTATACATCGGTTCTTCTAGAAATTTATACGTCGGTTCTTCTAGAACTTTATATGTCGGTCATTTTTGTACATTATACGTTGGTTGTATTATGATATTATACGTCGGCATTTTTGCACATTATACGTCGGCTGTATTTTGCAATTATACGTCGGTTATTTTTTGACAATATACATCGGTCATTTTTGGACATTTTACGTCGATATTTTTGGGCATTATACGTCGGTCTTTTCGTCATTATACGGCGGGACATTTTCCACATTATACGTCGGTTTTTTCAAGATTATACGCGGTTTTTCATGGTATTATACGTCGGGCTACTGAAGACATTATACGTCGTTTTTAGCAACGTATATGTTGACTTTATACGTTGCCTTTTTAACCGACGTAAAAGGCTTAAGACTTTATGTAAGAACCCCAAATTTTGGATATAATTAAAACTTTTTATTAAGTAATGATAAAATGAAGAACAATGATTCCGACAACAAGGTCACCAGCTCTAATGAATGGTGGTTTCAAAGAACAATGATTGTAATGAATGGATATTGCTTTGGACAATGATCCTGATGCATTGGTATATTGTCAGAATAGAGTAATTCGATGGTTGAGGACCTAGATAAGAATAATCTACCATCCAGGAAGGAGCTAATGGATCCTTGAACGGAAATGAGTACGTGCATAGTATTTCCTGTACGTGCATAGTGTTTCCCATACGTGCATAGTATTTCCCGTACGTGCATAGTGTTTCCCGTACGTGCATAGTGTTTCCTGTACGTGCATAGTAATTTGGTTGATGAATAGTGATTTTGTAAGTTGGAAAACTTTTCACGCCACCCTATGTACGGGACGTGATATGGATGTTTCGAAGTCATATTAGTAATACGCGGAGGAAATAAGTGAATGCAGAGACGATCAGAATTCAGAAATTCCAAATTCTTTTTCGGTATAATATTTGACCGGACAGTGGATTAAATATTATTATAATCCAAGAATTGAGATATTAACTTTGAGGATTTGATATTTTGGGATGTTATTATATTTGATTTAAGAATGAAGGTAGGAAACCACTGAGGCAGTGAAACAACCGTTCTAGAAACCGCTAAAACGTTATAACGAGATTAATCAATAAAGCGAACGAATCCTAGATTACGGATTAAGTTCGTATCAAGATTAAATATCCTACATGGTCATCACTAGGATTATATTAAGGATTGGGGAAGGTATTATGAATATCGAGAAATTTCCCGGTAAACCCTAGAGGTGAAACTACTTAGTTATTCGTCCGAACGATCAATGAATTGAGCAATAACCGGACAAAGAAACAAGCTGAGAACCAAGAGACAACCATGTGCAAGTGGATGAGATCACCACCATGGCATCATCACTTTATTAAGGTAGCTTTATGAAGATATTATCTAAGCTAAGTAAGCTTCTTCAAGAAGCTTGTTTTTCTACCAAACTAGAGGGGGCAACTTGCATTTGTGTCAAACAAATATCTTCCTAAATAATTCACTCATCCTTATCCCTTCTTCATCACAATAATGCAAGGAACCAAGCAAGTTTCATACATACAAGTATCATTGGAGACAAACTAAACTAGTTAGCATGAGGGTGTAACATAAGGCACCAATACATGTCCACATGGAAGCAAATCCTTAACCAAGCCTTAACCCATCAACTAGACTATAGTTAGCCAAACAAATATCTTGTTTTAATGATCACTTTATGCAATCAACCAAGCAAAACAACTCCACTTCTCTCATCCATGGAGCATTCGAATTTTTCAAGAAATTCAAAGGAAGAAATCAAGCTTCCACTCCTTGTTTGAACTCCAAATTTTTATCCTAGATCCTATATTTCATAAAAATGATACCCTAGAAATCTTAGTCTCAAAATCCAATGTTTCCATTTTCAATAAAATCATCAAAGTAGAGGGTGAATAGTAACCTCAAGAACAAAACTCTTGGATCTTGATTTTGGTGGATGATTCAAGCTACATGGAGGCTATACAAGGACCGTACAAGGATTATTAGGGCTTGTACACTCTCTAAGGAAGGTATAACTCTTAAGAACCATGGATCTCATTTTGAGTTTTTAGCATGTTCTTGATGATTTGGCTTAGTTATGATTATGGTAACATTATAAGCATGCTTGGTTAATGATTTAGTGATTTAAGTAGCATAATGATTATTATGGTAAAGCATGATGTTCTTGGGCTTGTTGAGATGAGAATCATGTATAAATGATGTATGGATGCCCGGTGTGGCTTGGCTTGATTGTTGTGAATTTTAGAACGTCCGATTTATAGCCGTCATAATGCCCGATTTTTGTTAACCTTAAGAAATCGTGGTTGACAGTAGCCATAAGTCACTGTCCAGTTTCATGTTTTGCCATTGTAAGATAGATCATGTTATAAGCTTCGTTTTGATATAAAGATCATGTGAAACGGACTTACGGTTTAGGAATTATGGCCGATTCACTAAAAGTCGTTCGAAACCGTAAGTACGAGTTCGTTATTAAAATTGAACCCTCGTAAAATATGTAAAGTCATGACGAATCTTGGTAAATAAATACTAGGGGTAAGAAGGAAGGTGTGAAAGAAAACCGTATGTCAAAAAGAGCATTTTTCGATTTATTAAAAATGTTCGAGTCAAGGTTAAACGCGAACGAACCCCTAAAAGACGACTCTTTTATAACTTCGGTAAAACACTTAGAAAACGGGCGATAAAACTCGGAGTATAATATTGGTTCGTAACGATCAACCTTAGAACTCATATGACTTAAGTATGTCCCAAGTATAAGTGCAGTGACATGTCGTATTAACGAACGAATGTCGGGTCGGATCAGTGATGTTAAGTAATCCACAAAAAGGGGTATAAAGAGATAACTCGAGAACGTGTTTCGATTTAAGTATAACTTAACTTTTAAGATGTTAAGTGATTAATCCCGAATGTCTTGGCTATTTATAGATCACCAAGCTGACCCGGGACCCGCTACCACTACCCCTTACCGTACTCGACTACCAGGCAAGTTTCAATTCCCTTCTTTTAGGCTGTTGTTGTGATTGAATAAATATATATATATATGATTGCTGATATACATATGCCATTGCATGCATGCCTACTTTCAAGTTGAATTGATATACTTGTTCCCTGAATGTTATTGTTGGCTTATAAGCTAGATAGTTATATATCAGTTATAAGCCGGTTATTGTAAGACCCTCATAGAAGGGCGTATACATCTTATTAATCAAATATAGACCGGGAGTCAATATTCCTTGATATATCGAGATTACCTCGGAGGAAAATATTTAAGTAAATATTTTCTATTGTTTGGGTGACGGATATTATTTGAATATTCGTTCGAGACTAATTTAACGATCCTTACTTCAAATAATTATTTGAACGTAACTATTCAACGAATAATATTTCACAATATTCATTCAGAGTCGAATTGATTATCGACTATTATTTTGAATATTCTTCTAAAGATGAGACTACTAAATGAATATTATTTGGATATTCTTTTAGAATATTATTGTATTAAATAAATATTACTTTTGAATATTCATTTAAGATATTAAATACTTGATGAATATTATTTTAATATTCATCTGAAGCTTGATTTAATTATCGAATATTATCTCGAATATTCCTTAAGGCTTGGATTAGTAAATGAATATTACTTGATATTCATTTAGGATATTATTCATTAAAGGAATATTACTTTTGAATATTCATTTAAATTCCTAATTAATTATGAATATTACCTTAAATATTCTTTTCAGGTCTTATTAATTAATGAATATTGTTTTGAATATTCATTTAAATATTTATTTATTCATTAAATATTCTCTTGATATTTCTTCAGGGATTATTTTGAGAAATACTCTGATTAAAGATATTCTTTCATATTCCCAAATATTCTTTAAATATTTTAACTCATTAAATATTCTCTGAATATTTATTCCATACTTAGAATAATCTCGATAAGGTTTATCTTCTTCGATTATTACAGAAAATATCTCGGAGTCATATTATTATTAATCTTATATCAAGAAAGGTTCTCAGACATCATCCTTCTTTGAGTCTATCTCCTTAATAATAAGGGAACCTTACTTGGAAAATGTTATTTATCTTGTCGACTTCCCGGTCATAAAGTATTCCCTTCACTCGCAACTCGGGTGCTGTTGACTTATTAAGTCGTTGCTTACCTTCTCATCTTTCGAGGGGTAAGATTACTGGAACAAGTTGATATCCGTTACCAAGTAATAGCTTGGGAGTTATTGGTAAATTTTCCTTTCCAACTAGATACGACTACTTTGTGGAGTCTTATCAACAAGTATTATACTTGGGGAAAGGGGGACGAACGTTACATTCAGAATCATGAATTCTATTTGAACTAGGAGTCGTGTAAGAGGCCGAGTAGCGCCGGTCCATCCCCTTTGGCCCAACCGTTGGCCGGGGAGAGCTAGCAAGGCGGTATACAAGTAAAGCCGTCAGTTCTTCCTTCTACCGGTAGTAAATCTAAATTGAGCTGTACGATCTCGACTGATCATCAAGATTGGAACAGCGGGCGCGGTGAATACTCCATCATTGGTTCATCATCCAAATTTATTTATTTCCTGCAACATGATTACTGTTGGCAGAGTTGGAAAGGGGTCATAACTGGAATTGCAACCTTTTCTTGCAAACTCCTCTTCTTAATAACAATAAGAATATCTCGCTTACTTTGATGTAGCAGATATTTCTACAAACAAATACTTTAAGTTACCTTGTAACTTCATCGTTCATATTATACTGGCATCATTTCCGTAAATGCATGGCATATGGTTTGAAAGATACTTTTGAACTGTTATACATTATCGTTCAGTTATATATTATTGTTGGTGGGCTATTGCTCACCCTTGCTTTATTATTATATCACAACAACAGCTAGATCAGATGACTCGCACAAGGCGCACTCGACGCGGGCGAGGACGATGAGACTACCAGAGCTGAAGAAGAAGCTATTGGTAGGGTATATTTATTCTTTCAGTACCAAGAATATGGTATAGTATGACTTATGTAAATGGATGGCAAAGAGTATGTATTTATATTGAAATCCTTTTTGATTGTAAGAACTCATAATGTGATTAATAAAAATTTGATTGTTACTCTGATTTCATCTCTGGGACTATAACGGGTGTGTTTTATATTGTTGTGTTGGGTTATAGAGACGTAATTTATTTGATGTTAAGGAAAGTTCAATTGTTGTGGACAGAATTGGAAACCGTAACCACCGGATCCCGGACCCCGGATCTGGGGGTGTTACAGAAGTGGTATCAGAGCGTACGTTATAAACCCCAGAGATGAGGTGACGTTAAAACAATAAATTCAATAAGATAATAAGAACTCTTGCCAAGTTCATAGTCGGACTACTTAATGTAGTGATGACATATAAAACCCTTATGGGAACTCGTAAGTATAATGATAGTAACTTAGCTCGATATCGTATCGACGAGTAAGGCGACTGACCTTGAGGCATACGAGCAACAGCGCGATGATGCTTTATATGCTGAAGATCAGCGGGTAATTCGATGGAGTACCCTACTGGAGACCCGGAAGAGGTTCCAGCAGATAAGGAAAATCCTGTTAGGATAAGGAGCTTACCCATGGGTAATGAGGGTCGCAGCCAGAATGACTGTGATGATTAAGATATGGTGCTCAGAAAAGTGAGTATAAAGAACCGAGATATTATTAAGAGATCTGAAGATGCATGTTGAATTCATAGCCGGACTACCAGATGTAGTACCAGCAAGAAAGAAGGATTGGAAGAATTACTTGAGATCTTATACGGAAATAGATTAGAATCCTTAGAGATTTTCATCTTAACAAAGAAAGAGCTAGAGGGATGTATGATTATCAAAGACATCGATTTAGGGCGAGGAGCAGAGTCCCTAGGAATAGTGGAGAATGAGGCAGTAAGTGCCATATCATTTGATAAATGAATCAGTATGAATATTGTCAGTAATAATTCGCCATGAGAAGGCAGGTGTCGTAGGTTGTAAATTATGGAACCAAATTAAGGTTAATAAGGTGGTTTTATTAAGGAAAATGTTCATTTTATGAATGAATCATTTAGAAAGTAAAGACATTGGGAAGTGATAGCATGATTGGGTAAAATTATATAAGGAAGTAGCAAGCAAGACAATGATCTCAGAACCTACCGGAAGGTAAGACCAGTGAGTCAAGATGAACTCGTAATGAGATTACTGCCAGAGACTGAGTATAGAGTTAATTCAACCCAGTTAAATGATGAACCAGAAACGTTAGATGCATGTGATTTAGAGCAATATTAAATTCCTTCTTCTCTTTGAATGGATTATAGTAGTACCTTAAGTTTATTCCGATGCGGAATTATAATAGATCAAGTAATACGATCAGTAGTTAAAGAGAAAAATGTGAGAAAATCTTCCTGGAGCTAAAAGGTGAAATTGGTAATGACCAAGAGCTGGCATTGCTTAATGGAAAAAAAAGGAGACTTTGCGCTTCCAACGATGCTTCGCATAAAGGGTTAGGTAGACCGACATTTGGTAGTATTGAATATCAGGACGTATAGGTATCAGGACGTTGTGACGGGTTTCAGTTTGAAACTGTTGATTCCCTTCTAAGGGATGGATATAATTGATTCCTTTCCAGTGGGTAAACTTCCAATCTGATGATGATTATTTCGTTAACTATGACTGCTTATGATTCCACCTGCTTGGAGGTTCAAAGAACTATTCTTCAGGTTTCGAAACTGGTCTCCTTAATGTTACCAGTAGGTGGGTAGATTGATCAAAATTTCCCTGAGTCTGGAAAGGAATTCGGTGAATTTTGGCAAACCTTGTCTTTCTGATTATCAGAGAATGTCATGGAAGAGAGTAAAAATTGGAGCAAACCCTGTGATTTGGGTAAGGATGCTGTAAAATGGGTTAGTAAACGGACCCTGAGCACTACAATCGACGGTAGTGATAAAATGATGAAGTGAGATTGGACGAAAATAGAAAATGTAAGTAAGAAACTAGCCGGACTGAGAAATTCCAGGATTGACTTAAATGAAAAGGCTGTTGTGCCAGGAATGGTAAGCTTGTGTGGCACGCAGGATTGATAAGAATAGTTGAAAAGATAAAAGTGGAGGAAAGGTGACCGGAGACGGTGCCGAGTAGTCGATTAAGACTTATATGGAGTAAAGTTTTGGAAAGGTAGAAAGGTATCAAAGAAGAAGGCACTATGCCGGCAATTGCTAGAAAAGTAATGCTATTAGCCAACCCCTAAAATCATATATTTTTATTTTAGTGTGGCCAGTTGAGGCCAAGTCACAACGGACTATAAAGTGACTAGACCAGCAATGAAAAGACAAAGCAGGGTTGCTTCTAAGTAAGCACCGACTGCAAGGGCTTCTGATATAAAGGAAATATTAATGAGATTGTAGGAGTCTTCTACTAAACCCTTTGCAACCCATGTTTTGATGGGGAATTTACTAGACCTTTTTGGGATGGGGTAACCCGTACTAAAGTGACTCATGTGTATATGGTTGTCCAAGATTACGAGTAAAATGGAAGTATAGTGACTTGAGATGTATGATGTTAGGGTATCATGAATACCCTGAACATATTACGACTAAGGGAAGTAAACAACGAAGGTTTATGAAGAGAGTATAGAAATGGTCAGAGATGGATCAGTATGCTGTAGAAATTTTGTCTAAGGCAAGTACATTTGAGAAGAACGATAAGTACTAAGAGATTCAAGTTGAACTCGACCAATATCTTCCAAAACATCCTTGCTGCCATTACCAAGTTCTGTAAAAGAGGAGATAGGCATACGTTGCCTTTTTGGAAGGCCAAATAGGCTGACAACTATCTGAAAGAAGAGGATGGCATTAAGCCACCGATCGATTATCAAATGAGAATGATTGAAAAGAGACCTTTATTAAGGATACATGATCTGATTGCAAATTATAAGATGCAAGAATTCTTTGGCAGTTGAATTAAGGATAGGATATCCATAAATTAAGACAAACCCTAGGGAATGCACAAGGGGTGGCATTAACCCTAATAACGACATTATGACTTCAGATGATATGAGTTGGACTTGCTAAGGCAACAATGACCGATAAGGATTAAAAAAAAAAGAGTTCTGGAAAGAACATAGATAGAATTATTAGAGTATTGATCAATGACATTTTGATATACCCTGTACCCAGAAAATACAGGAGGAAGGATGAGGATGACCTATGAAACCTTACAAGGAAAAAGGTAATATTCCGAACTTCAAAATGGAAGTTTGGTAAGGAATGTATGACATAGTAACAGTAATGCCAGATGAGGCATGTATGAGACCATGAGGAAGTATGGATTGAACCTATAAAGTTTGAGATTATCCTAAGATAAGGAAAGAACTAAGAAAAGAAGTATCCTAAGTAGGAGTGGGAATAAACGTGATAAAGTTCCCATGGGTAGGTGAAAGCAATGACTTATGGAGAAAGACTGATAAATATATTTTTCTCCATCAGCAGAGCTTAAGGGAGAATGCTTTCACCCAACAATGATGGGAATGAGGTAGAAATGTTTGAATTGGAATATATCCAAAGAACAAGGATTACCAGAAATTATTATTAGCAGGAAAGGCCAATGAGGTGGCCGACAGTATAAGTATAAAGGAATAATTACAAATGTTCATACCGAAGAAACAAAATAATATTTGGAAAGACCTTGAAGGTCATATTGGAGTGGAGGAAGTTACATTCCTTTTGATGATTGTGCAAGAATCGAAGGTAATAATAGTTTAAGTAAGGATTCGATTCCTGATGAGGTCTTAAGCATATTACATACCTTAGAAGGTCCCGTTTTGAGGCAAACCAGGACCATGATACAAAAATTGACGAAGTAAACCATTAAGTTTCCAGTCTTTTATGGAAGATGCATGAGTGATAGTTTCATCAACCGGACCTAGCTGCGATGCTTGAAACTCTTCTGCAATTCTATCTACTTCATGTTATATCTACATCAAGTTCAGGAAGTGTTCCTTATGGATAAGGAATAGTGATTACTTTGTCTCCCTAAGGGATTTGAAACCCGTAGGGTTAGCTATTAATGCATTATGTAAACAACAAGCGATGGTGATTCTTCTAAGAAAATAGATGACAATGTAAAGATAAAGAAAGTGCTGCCATTAATTAACTAAATGGCACGTTGATGAATGACAAACAAGTTATGTTAGTGTACTTCTGCACAAACAAGATAGAGAATATGAGGTTGATGATTCATGATGTTAAAGATATTCCCATGGAAAGAATTAATGAGATTTAGAGAGAAGGGCAGTAGAGCCCGAGACTTATTAGGCCACCTGAGAGTTTAAAAGTGTTCGGAAGGTGGCATTCGAGCCAGTTTTACCCCCAAATCTTATAGCATGGTAGTAACGTGTTTCATGTGGCAAAGCTACACCAGTAAAATGCAGATGCTCAACAGATGATAAGAGTGCGAGCAGGTAGGTGTACGACCTGATCTGACTTACGAAAGACAACCTGTGAAAACCGCGGGTAGAAAAGAACAAGTGATGAGAAACAAGTTGACAGAAGTAGATTATAGGAATCTAAGTTAAAGGGATCGGGCCAGATTCATTTCGGAAAGTTTAAATTGGAATAACGTGATGATTATAGAATAAATGTGACGAAATACCGATAAAGAGGTACCAAGTGCAAAAAGGTGTCTCAATAAAGAGGTGAAGGTGAAAGTAAATAATAGAAATGAGTAAGAATCAGCTAATAAGAAGGATGTGATTGATAAAGAAAAGGCTGGGGAAGCAACTATGGAATGAGAAGCAAGGAATGTTATGAATGGGTTTTCTAATGAATTCTCAGGATGACAACCTGATAGTGTCAATATTATAGTTATGAAAAAGCTAGTAGCATGATATGGGATGTCAGTAATAATGATGTCAAGTGAGAAATCTAAGATTTAACCTGAAAGGTTGAAGGATTTCCCGAATGTGAGTATCGCTAAGATTGAACAAGAGTATTTGTCCATAGAATAATGGACAAAGCAGCAAGATGTGTTGACACATGAGATTGCGATCAAATGGTATTGGATATAATTATGATTAATTTCTTCTTTGATGAACCTCTATAGTCCAGAGGTAAATTCTGAGTATGATATTTTACAGTCATGAAAACCTTCTATAATCCTTTAGAACTCTTTTCTTTTCTTCTCTCTTATTCATCTTCTTTATGAATTGAGAAGAACAACCCTTTAAGGAGTGGAGGTACTGCTACGTGACTATCTGTCTATGTGATAGAAGTCTAAGTGGAATACCCTAACTTGTTTAATTGCTTGTCAAGTACTAAAGGCTGGCCCCCTTCTGTACTAGCTATGCAATATAACAAATGTTCACTTGATCATAGTGATCTCTCAATAAATCTTACCACTTCTCTATATTGATCGAGATTGCGAAGATTAAAGAAATCACGAAATGCACAGTACGAGCGAGGTTACCTCCGAATTCATAGGGTGATAGTGATACCAATGTTACTGCAGGTATCAATAAGGATAAGACTGAGTAAGAGTATAACCCGGATAGTGAGTTGTACGAAAAGTAGCAACGTTGAGGGAAAAAGGATATAGTATGGATTGTAGCACTAGAAGATGTGCTGAGGAAGGGTAGAACGACTAAGAATTGACCGGGAAGCTAAAAAGGGAACGATAGGCAAATGACTCTTTGCTTCCTACCTGATTCCGGGACGGAATCCTTTTAAGGAGGGGAGACTGTAAGAACCCCAAATTTTGGATATAATTAAAACTTTTTATTAAGTAATGATAAAATGAAGAACAATGATTCCGACAACAAGGTCACCAGCTCTAATGAATGGTGGTTTCAAAGAACAATGATTGTAATGAATGGATATTGCTTTGGACAATGATCCTGATGCATTGGTATATTGTCAGAATAGAGTAATTCGATGGTTGAGGACCTAGATAAGAATAATCTACCATCCAGGAAGGAGCTAATGGATCCTTGAACGGAAATGAGTACGTGCATAGTATTTCCCGTACGTGCATAGTGTTTCCCATACGTGCATAGTATTTCCCGTACGTGCATAGTGTTTCCCGTACGTGCATAGTGTTTCCTGTACGTGCATAGTAATTTGGTTGATGAATAGTGATTTTGTAAGTTGGAAAACTTTTCACGCCACCCTATGTACGGGACGTGATATGGATGTTTCGAAGTCATATTAGTAATACGCGGAGGAAATAAGTGAATGCAGAGACGATCAGAATTCAGAAATTCCAAATTCTTTTTCGGTATAATATTTGACCGGACAGTGGATTAAATATTATTATAATCCAAGAATTGAGATATTAACTTTGAAGATTTGATATTTTGGGATGTTATTATATTTGATTTAAGAATGAAGGTAGGAAACCACTGAGGCAGTGAAACAAGCGTTCTAGAAACCGCTAAAACGTTATAACGAGATTAATCAATAAAGCGAACGAATCCTAGATTACGGATTAAGTTCGTATCGAGATTAAATATCCTACATGGTCATCACGAGGATTATATTAAGGATTGGGGAAGGTATTATGAATATCGAGAAATTTCCCGGTAAACCCTAGAGGTGAAACTACTTAGTTATTCGTCCGAACGATCAATGAATTGAGCAATAACCGGACAAAGAAACAAGCTGAGAACCAAGAGACAACCATGTGCAAGTGGATGAGATCACCACCATGGCATCATCACTTTATTAAGGTAGCTTTATGAAGATATTATCTAAGCTAAGTAAGCTTCTTCAAGAAGCTTGTTTTTCTACCAAACTAGAGGGGGCAACTTGCATTTGTGTCAAACAAATATCTTCCTAAATAATTCACTCATCCTTATCCCTTCTTCATCACAATAATGCAAGGAACCAAGCAAGTTTCATACATACAAGTATCATTGGAGACAAACTAAACTAGTTAGCATGAGGGTGTAACATAAGGCACCAATACATGTCCACATGGAAGCAAATCCTTAACCAAGCCTTAACCCATCAACTAGACTATAGTTAGCCAAACAAATATCTTGTTTTAATGATCACTTTATGCAATCAACCAAGCAAAACAACTCCACTTCTCTCATCCATGGAGCATTCGAATTTTTCAAGAAATTCAAAGGAAGAAATCAAGCTTCCACTCCTTGTTTGATCTCCAAATTTTTATCCTAGATCCTATATTTCATAAAAATGATACCCTAGAAATCTTAGTCTCAAAATCCAATGTTTCCATTTTCAATAAAATCATCAAAGTAGAGGGTGAATAGTAACCTCAAGAACAAAACTCTTTGATCTTGATTTTGGTGGATGATTCAAGCTACATGGAGGCTATACAAGGACCATACAAGGATTATTAGGGCTTGTACACTCTCTAAGGAAGGTATAACTCTTAAGAACCATGGATCTCATTTTGAGTTTTTAGCATGTTCTTGATGATTTGGCTTAGTTATGATTATGGTAACATTATAAGCATGCTTGGTTAATGATTTAGTGATTTAAGTAGCATAATGATTATTATGGTAAAGCATGATGTTCTTGGGCTTGTTGAGATGAGAATCATGTATAAATGATGTATGGATGCCCGGTGTGGCTTGGCTTGATTGTTGTGAATTTTAGAACGTCCGATTTATAGCCGTCATAATGCCCGATTTTTGTTAACCTTAAGAAATCGTGGTTGACAGTAGCCATAAGTCACTGTCCAGTTTCATGTTTTGCCATGGTAAGATAGATCATGTTATAAGCTTCGTTTTGATATAAAGATCATGTGAAACGCACTTACGGTTTAGGAATTATGGCCGATTCACTAAAAGTCGTTCGAAACCGTAAGTACGAGTTCGTTATTAAAATTGAACCCTCGTAAAATATGTAAAGTCATGACGAATCTTGGTAAATAAATACTAGGGGTAAGAAGGAAGGTATGAAAGAAAACCGTATGTCAAAAAGAGCATTTTTCGATTTATTAAAAATGTTCGAGTCAAGGTTAAACGCGAACGAACCCCTAAAAGACGACTCTTTTATAACTTCGGTAAAACACTTAGAAAACGGGCGATAAAACTCGGAGTATAATATTGGTTCGTAACGATCAACCTTAGAACTCATATGACTTAAGTATGTCCCAAGTATAAGTGCAGTGACATGTCGTATTAACGAACGAATGTCGGGTCGGATCAGTGATGTTAAGTAATCCACAAAAAGGGGTATAAAGAGATAACTCGAGAACGTGTTTCGATTTAAGTATAACTTAACTTTTAAGATGTTAAGTGATTAATCCCGAATGTCTTGGCTATTTATAGATCACCAAGCTGACCCGGGACCCGCTACCACTACCCCTTACCGTACTCGACTACCAGGCAAGTTTCAATTCCCTTCTTTTAGGCTGTTGTTGTGATTGAATAAATATATATATATATATATGATTGCTGATATACATATGCCATTGCATGCATGCCTACTTTCAAGTTGAATTGATATACTTGTTCCCTGAATGTTATTGTTGGCTTATAAGCTAGATAGTTATATATCAGTTATAAGCCGGTTATTGTAAGACCCTCATAGAAGGGCGTATACATCTTATTAATCAAATATAGACCGGGAGTCAATATTCCTTGATATATCGAGATTACCTCGGAGGAAAATATTTAAGTAAATATTTTCTATTGTTTAGGTGACGGATATTATTTGAATATTCGTTCGAGACTAATTTAACGATCCTTACTTCAAATAATTATTTGAACGTAACTATTCAACGAATAATATTTCTCAATATTCATTCAGAGTCGAATTGATTATCGACTATTATTTCGAATATTCTTCTAAAGATGAGACTACTAAATGAATATTATTTGGATATTCTTTTAGAATATTATTGTATTAAATAAATATTACTTTTGAATATTCATTTAAGATATTAAATACTTGATGAATATTATTTTAATATTCATCTGAAGCTTGATTTAATTATCGAATATTATCTCGAATATTCCTTAAGGCTTGGATTACTAAATGAATATTACTTGATATTCATTTAGGATATTATTCATTAAAGGAATATTACTTTTGAATATTCATTTAAATTCCTAATTAATTATGAATATTACCTTAAATATTCTTTTCAGGTCTTATTAATTAATGAATATTGTTTTGAATATTCATTTAAATATTTATTTATTCATTAAATATTCTCTTGATATTTCTTCAGGGATTATTTTGAGAAATACTCTGATTAAAGATATTCTTTCATATTCCCAAATATTCTTTAAATATTTTAACTCATTAAATATTCTCTGAATATTTATTCCATACTTAGAATAATCTCGATAAGGTTTATCTTCTTCGATTATTACAGAAAATATCTCGGAGTCATATTATTATTAATCTTATATCAAGAAAGGTTCTCAAACATCATCCTTCTTTGAGTCTATCTCCTTCATAATAAGGGAACCTTACTTGGAAAATGTTATTTATCTTGTCGACTTCCCGGTCATAAAGTATTCCCTTCACTCGCAACTCGGGTGCTGTTGACTTATTAAGTCGTTGCTTACCTTCTCATCTTTCGAGGGGTAAGATTACTGGAACAAGTTGATATCCGTTACCAAGTAATAGCTTGGGAGTTATTGGTAAATTTTCCTTTCCAACTAGATACGACTACTTTGTGGAGTCTTATCAACAAGTATTATACTTGGGGAAAGGGGGACGAACGTTACATTCAGAATCATGAATTCTATTTGAACTAGGAGTCGTGTAAGAGGCCGAGTAGCGCCGGTCCATCCCCTTTGGCCCAACCGTTGGCCGGGGAGAGCTAGCAAGGCGGTATACAAGTAAAGCCATCAGTTCTTCCTTCTACCGGTAGTAAATCTAAATTGAGCTGTACGATCTCGACTGATCATCAAGATTGGAACAGCGGGCGCGGTGAATACTCCATCATTGGTTCATCATCCAAATTTATTTATTTCCTGCAACATGATTACTGTTGGCAGAGTTGGAAAGGGGTCATAACTGGAATTGCAACCTTTTCTTGCAAACTCCTCTTCTTAATAACAATAAGAATATCTCGCTTACTTTGATGTAGCAGATATTTCTACAAACAAATACTTTAAGTTACCTTGTAACTTCATCGTTCATATTATACTGGCATCATTTCCGTAAATGCATGGCATATGGTTTGAAAGATACTTTTGAACTGTTATACATTATCGTTCAGTTATATATTATTGTTGGTGGGCTATTGCTCACCCTTGCTTTATTATTATATCACAACAACAGCTAGATCAGATGACTCGCACAAGGCGCACTCGACGCGGGCGAGGACGATGAGACTACCAGAGCTGAAGAAGAAGCTATTGGTAGGGTATATTTATTCTTTCAGTACCAAGAATATGGTATAGTATGACTTATGTAAATGGATGGCAAAGAGTATGTATTTATATTGAAATCCTTTTTGATTGTAAGAACTCATAATGTGATTAATAAAAATTTGATTGTTACTCTGATTTCATCTCTGGGACTATAACGGGTGTGTTTTATATTGTTATGTTGGGTTATAGAGACGTAATTTATTTGATGTTAAGGAAAGTTCAATTGTTGTGGACAGAATTGGAAACCGTAACCTCCGGATCCCGGACCCCGGATCTGGGGGTGTTACACTTTATACGTCGCCTGCCCATACGTCGCCATTTAACCGACGTAAAAGGCTATTTTAACCGACGTAAAAGGCCATTTTTGTACTAGTGAGATATTTCTACAGAAAATATATGTTTTGAGTTACCTTGTAACTTCATCCTTTACCTTATACTGGTACTATGTTCGTTAATGCAAGGCATTTGGTTTTAAAGATATTTCAGAACTGTTATATGTTATTGTTCAGTTACATATTATTTTTGGTGGGCTATTGCTCAACCTTGCTTATTTATTATATCACAACAACAGCTAGATCTGATGGCCAGCACAAGTCACACTCGGTGCAAGCAGGGACAACAGTCATAGGGTTGCCCACTGATGTCATGGTCGGCATTGCTGAGGTAGGAGCAACCAGTAGGCTAGACTGTCAACTTTTGATACATCAGACTTATTATATGTATGACCTATGTAAATGGATGGCGAAGAGTATGTAACAGTTAAATTGTAATTCCTTTGGGTTGTAAGAACTCAAAACTTGTGATTAATAATATTTGGTTTTTACTCTGATTTCATCTCTGGGACTATAACGGGTGTATTTTATGTTATTGTTTTGGGTCACAAGGTTGTAAGTTAATTTATATTGATGTTGTGGATAGAAATAAAGACCGTGACGACTGGATCCCCGACCCTAGATCTGGGGCTGTTACAGAAATGGTATCAGAGCGTTACGTTATAAACCCCAGAGATGACACGACGTTAAAACGATAAATTCAATAAAATAATAAGAACTCTTTCCAAGTTCATAGTCGGACTACTTAATGTAGTACTGACATATAAAACCCTTATGGGAACTCTTAAATATCATGATAGTAACTTAGCTCGATATCGTATCGACGAGTAAGGCGACGGACCTTGAGGCTGATGAGCAGCAGCACGAGGATGCTTTATTATATGTTGAAGATCGGCTTGAAGACTCGATAGAGTACCCTACTGAGGACCCGAAGGATAATCTTGTTAAGGATAAAGAGTTTACCCTTGAGGAAATGAGGGCTGCCGCCAGAGAGACTATAAGAGTTAAAGTATAGTGCTCAGAAAAAGGAGTATAAATAACTGAGATATTATTAAGAGATCTGAAGATGCATATTGAATTCATAGTCGGACTACCGGGTGTAGTACCAGCAAGTAAGACGAATTGGAAAAATAACTTGAGATCTTATATGGGGATAGATAAGAATCCTTAGAGACTTTTAGATTAATGAGAAAAGAGTTAGAATGATGCAAGACGTCGATATAAGACAGGGAGCAGAGTCTCCATGAGTAGTTGAGATAGAGGCAGCAAGCGCCATATCATTTGATAAATGAATTAGTAGGAATGTTGATAAGATAATTCACCATGAAAAGGCAGATTTCATAGGTTATAATTATAAAGTCAAATTGAGATTGATGAGGAGGTTTATTCAAGGAAATGTTCATTTTATAAATGGATCAGCTTAGAAAGTAAGGACATTGGGAAGGGAAGGCATGATTGAATAAAGTTATATAAGGAAGTAGTAAGAAAGACGATGATCAAGAGGAAAAGACCAGTGAGTCTATAATAAACTTGTAATAAGACTACTATCAGGGACTAAGTATAGGTTTATTTCAAAGCAGTGAAATGAGGAACCAGTAACATTAGATGTGTGTGATTTTGAGGAATATTAAATTCTTTCTTTTCCTTGAATGGGTTATAGTAGTTACATTAAGTTTATTCCGACGTTGAATCATAAATGGATCGAGTAATACGATCAGTGGATAAGAGGTAATGGAGAATGTTTTAAAGATGAAACTTAAAGGAGCAACTTCCTGCCAAGTTCTCGAAGTATGAATTCAGGAAAAGTGAAGTTCAGTTATTAGGAAATGTAATCAATAGTGAGTAGCGTTGGTTGACCCCGCCAAGTTAAAGGCAATTTCAATTGGGAAAGGCCAACCACACCGGCAAAGGAAAATGTAAGAAAATCTCTCTTGAGCTAAAGATGAAATTGGTGACGACCCAGCATTGGCGTTGCCTAATGGAAGAAGGTAGACTTTGTGATATAATATAATGCATCTTACACAGGTTTAGGTGGTATGCGTATGCAGCATGGTATGCGTTGCCTTGGTAGTGCTAATTTTGTGGAACGACTAACTCCGATGGTAGTGTTCTTTCTGAGACTAGTGGTTAGGTAGACGAATGTTTGGTAGTATCGACTATTAAGACGTATATGAATCAGGAAGATGTGACATGTTTCAGTTGAAGCTTTTGATTTTTCCCTTTTATGGGATGTGTATATTTGGTTCCCTTTCAGTAGTTAAACTTCAAACCTTATGTCAAACATTCCGTTATTATAATTCTTAGGATTCTACCTGCTTGGATGTTCATAAGAACTGTTGTTCAGATTTTGAAATTGATCTTTTTAGTGTTACCAGTGGGTGGATAGATTGACCAAAGTTTCCTGATTCTGGAAAAGAAATGCAACAAATTTTGGCAAACCTTGTCTTTCTGATTATTAGAGAACGTCACTGAAAAGAGTGAAAACTGGAGTGAACCCTGTGGATTGGGAAAGATAGCCGCTATATGGGCTGATGGACAGACCCTGATTATTACAATTAATTGTAGAGATAAAAGGATGAAGTTGAGATTGGACGGTAAAGGAGAACTGTATTCAATGACCAAAACGGACTGAGAAATTTTGTGATTGACTTAAATGAAAAGGTTATTATTCCAAAAGTGTTAAGCTTAAGTAGCATGTGGGATTGGTAAGAGAAGTTGAAGAGATAAAAATAAAAGAAATGTGACCGGAGGCGGTACCGAGAAGTCGATTGAAACTTATATGGAATGAGATTTTGAAAAGATCAAAGAAGGTATCAAGAAAGAGGGATGAATGAGGAGTGGTAGTACTCGAGTTGAGTGACTATTCTACTCTAGTACATAAGATTTGCGGTGTAAAGGAAAGCAGTGAATGAATACAAAAAGAAGATGTTAAGAGTAAGCGGGAAAAAGCATATTGATAAGCGTAACCTGTTCTAGAAAAACTATCTTCGCTATGGACGAAGGAAGCACTACGCCGGCAATTGCTAGAAAAGTAATGCTATTAGCTAACCCCTAAACTCACATATTTTAGTATGGCCAGTTGGGGCCATGTCCCAAAGGATTATAAAGTGACTAGACCAGCAATGTAAAGACAAAGCGGGATGCTTCTGACCAAGCGCTAGTCGCGAGAACTTTTGATATAAGTGAAGTGATTCAGGCACATATGGTTGACCAGCTTATGAGCTAGAAAGAGAAATAAAGTGAATGGAAATATATGACGAGGGGATTTTACATCAACAGAGGTTATGAAGAGTGTCAGAAGTGGTGTTGTATGATGCATACATGTTATCTAAAATAGAAGATCCTAAAGAAAAGGAATATCTTCTAGAACATCCTTGCTACCATTATCAAGTTCTGTTAGAAGAGCGGATAGACATATGTTGTCTTTCGGAAGGTCATGTAGACTGACGTCAATTCAAAAAAAAAGGGGCTAGCATTAAGCAACCTATACATTGTCAAGATGAGAACGATTGAAAAGAGACCCTTATTAAGGATATGTGATCTGTTGTCAACTAAAGGATGTAAGTATTTATTGAAAATAGAATTGAGGATAGAATATCCATAATTTAAAATGAACCCGGGGGATGCACAAATGATAGCATTACCCCTAATAAAGACATCGTGAAATTGGACGAGATAAGTTGGATTGACCAAGGCATCAATAATCTTTAAGGATTTATTGAAAGGAGTTTCGGAAGGTACATAAACAGAATTGTTATAGGACTGATTAGTGATATTTTGATATACCATGTACTTTGAAAATACAGGAGGAATGATGAAGATGGCCTAAGAGATTGTACAAAGAGAGAACGAGTATCTTAAGATTCAAAATGGAAGTTGGTAGGGAATGTATGACACAATATTAATAATAATGCCAGGTGAGGCATGTGTGAGACCATGAGGAAGTATGGATTGAACCAAATAAAGGTTGAGATTATCCTAAGACAAGAAAGAACTAAGAGAAGAAATATCCTAGGTATGATTAGGAGTAACCGTGATAAAGTTCACATAGAAAGGTGGAAGCAATGACTTATGGAAAAAGACTGATAGATATTTTTCTCCTTCAGCAGAGCTTAAGGGAGAATGCTTTCACCCAATAGTGATGGGAATGAGGTAGAAAAATGTGAGTTGGAATAGATTCATAAAACATGGATTGTGAGAAATTATTATTATCGGGAAAGGCCAATGAGGTGGCCGACACTTTAAGTATAGAAGAGTAATTATAAATGCTCATACCAAAGAAACAGAGTGATATTGGAGAGGACCTTGAAGGTCATATTGGAGTGGAGGAATTTACATTCCTTTTGATAATTGTGCAAGAATCGACTGTAATAACAGTTTAAGTAAAGATTCGATTCCTGATATCGTCTTAAGCAAACTACACACTTTAGGAGGTCCTATTTTGAGGAAACCAGGACCATGTTACGAAATTGATTAAGCGAACCATTAAACTTCCAGTCTTCTAAGAGACATGTGATTAATAATTTTATCAACCTGTCACAGCTGCGATGCTTGAAGCTCTTCTAGAATTTTTATCTGCTTCATGTTATATATACATTAAGTTCAGGAAGCTTTCCTTATGGATAAGGAATAGTGATTACTTTGTCTCCCTAGAAGATTTGAAAACATGTATGGTTAGCTATTAAAGCACTACGTAAACAGCAAACGAGGGTGATACAACACAGGACTACATTAAGGTAGTGGCGATTTTTCTAAGAAATAGGGTGACAACGCAAAGATAAAGATACTGCTGCTATTGATAAGCTAAATGGCACGTTGATGAATGATAAGCAAGCTATGATGGTGTATTTTTGCGCAAACAAGATAGAGAATATGAGATTGGAGATTAATGATGCTGAAAGTATCCCCGTGGGAAGGATTAATGAGATTTGGAGAGACAAGTTTAGCAGAAATAGATTATATTGGCTTACTTTGGATGGTTTAATTTTGGAAAGACGTGAGGTTTGAGATAAATGAGAATGCTATGGTGGTTTATAAAGAGATTATAGTCGAAATAGAAACAAGGTGACTAATGAAAGAAACGTAGAGTTGAGGATATCAAGGGAAGAAAGTTTGAGGATCAATAAGGGAGTTTGATATGCGGACTCCTGAGAAACCCCAACAATGAAGCTAGAAAGTATATGGCGAAGGTTGTTGGTCACAACGGAAAGTTGAAATTGAAAGTATAAACGACATATAGATTAACTCCCTTTAGGTTGGGAGAACCCGAGGAAATGGGGAATAGAATGATTGAGTAATAAAGAGACTCATGGATCGAGAAAATGAGAATTTAGAAGATTCAACAAAGGAAAGTTTGACCTCAAGAATGTGATGCTTATTGGGTACATGTGACGGGATACCAATAGGTAAATACCAAGTACAAGGGACATCTCAATAGTGAGATGACGGTGGAGATAAATAACAGAAGTGAAGATGGATCAGATAATAAGAAGAATGTGATTGATAAAGAAAATATTGGAAAAATTAATTATGGAATGGGAAACAAGAAATGTTATGAATAAATTGATGAATGGGCTTTCTAACGAATTCTCGGGATGACAACCTGATAGTGTTAGTGTTATAAATATAAAAGAGCTAGTAGCAAGGCGTGTAATATCAGTAGCAATGATGTCAAGCGAGAAATCTAGGATTTAACCTAAAAGGTTGAAAGATTTTCCAAAAATGAATGTTGCTAAGATTGAAGAAGAATATAGGTCCATAAAATGATGGATAGAACAGCGAGGATATGTTGACAAGTGAGATTACGATAAAGTAGTATTTGATACGAATACGATTATTTTTCTTCTCTGATGAACCTCTATAGCTCAGAGGTCAATTCTAAGTATGATATTTTGCGATCAAGAAAATTTTCTATAATTCTTTGAAATTCTTTTCTTCTCTTCCCTCTTATTAATCTTCTTTAGGAATTGAGAAGAACAACTCTTTAAGGAGGGGAGGTATTGCTATGTGACTATTTGTCTGTGTGATAAAAGTCTAAGTAAAATACCATAACTTGTTTAATTGCTTATCAAGTACTAAAGGCTGGCCCCCTTCTGTACTAACTATGCAATATAACAAATGTTCATTGATCATAGTGATCTTTAAATAAATCTTTCCACTTCTTTATATTGATCGAGATTGCAAAGATTTAAGCGATCAGGAAATGCATAGTGCGAGTGAGGTTATCTCCGAATTCGCAACACGATAGCATTACCAAAGTCACTGCAGATACCAATAAGGGTAATAATATATGATTGGGTAATGGCATAACTCGAATAGAGTGTTGTACGAAAAGTAGAAAAGTTGAATAAAAAGGATAAAGGGGGTATTGAAGCATTGGTGAAATGTGCTGTAAAAAGGATTTGAATGATTAAGAATTGACCGAGAAACTGGAAAGTGAAACGATGGACAAGCAACTCTTTGTTTTCTACCTGATTCCGGGATGGAATCCTTTTAAGAAGGGGAGACTGTAAGAACCCAGATTTTGGTAGGAATTAAAACTTTTAATATGTGTTGGAGTATGAATGAATAGTGGTTACAACTGCAGTGTATCAGTGGTTTAAAGGATGAATATTTAATGAATGTGGATTCAAATGTTTATATGCCATGAACAATGTAATTGATTAACAACTTAGGTAAGAATAATCTATCTCCAGGAAAGAAAGATATAGTAAATTCCAAAGAGAAAGATTATTCTCATGTCATCTAAATCAATATCTGTTATAAGTGCAGTGGTTCCGTAAAAGGGTTAAGGAATGCTCAAAAGAGAACAAGGACCTTATTTCTAATTATAAGGAATAAAGAAAGAATAAGTGATGAATAGAGTTTTGGTGGAATTAGGAATATTATTAGGTGACACTATATAGAAGTACCCGGAACGGATTTCTGAGTTCATATTAATGATCTAAGGGGAAAAAGAGTGTATGTAAAAGTTATCGGATTCTGAAAAATAGCACTTTTATTTTCCCCGAGATTTCCCTGGACATTGAAAGACTTAAGGAATTATTGAAAGAATTTAAGGAATATAGGTTCAAGAATTATTATAGAGAATGGAGAATGATAGTATAAATATTAAGACGGTTTCCGGTAAAACCCTAACTAGAAATCTTCGAGATATTTTTCCGAACGATCAACGAATTGAGCAATAACCGGACAGAGAAACAAGCATGGAATCAAGATACATGCATGTACAAGGGGATAAGACCAAGGAACCAAGTAGTTACAAGATTAACTAGTATACTTAGAATCAAAACCAAGTACTTAGTTTCATCTCATCTTATTACCACTAAAAAAACCAACACATGTCCCTTGAAATTACATCATGCATGACCTACTAACTTTATTAAAGCTACTTTATGAGATAATATCTCAATAATGCAAGATGATAGAAAGAGACTAGCCAAGCAAAACACAAAACAACACCACCATTCTCTCCTTGCTTCCATTCGGCTATATGCCTTAATTCCAAAACAAAAATCAAGCTTCCACCACTTATTTGATCTCCAAATTTTTATGCTGAGTCCTGTATTTCACATAAATGATCTCCTAGAAATCTTAGCTTCAAAATCCATTGTTACATTTTCAAAAAAATCATCAAAGTGGAGGATGAATAGCACTTTCAAGAACTAATCTTTGATTTCTTGTTTTCTTTGGTTGATCTAAGCTAATATAAGGCTATACAAGGACTAGATCAAGATTCGTAAGGCTAGTACAGTCTCCAAGGAAGGTATAACACTTGAAACCCTGGCTTGAATCTTGAGTTTTTATGGAGTTTTGGATGATATATACATGTATAACTCTTGGAGATGTGATTAAGCTTTGTTATATGTTACACTAGTTAGTAAGAACGGAAAGGCAGTGCTTGGCCTCAGTTCTATGGTAATTATCATGTATATGTGGTTTAGAGTGGAAACCATGATTTTTGGAGTGTTTTAATTTTAGAAATATCCGAGTTATAGCCGTCGTAATGCTGAAATTTCCTTAACCATTAAAAACCGTGTAAGACAGTTGCCTTAATTTTCTTTTCTTGATAATTTTATGAACTGACCTTAAAGATCTCGAGTCATAGATCGTTTTAGAAATTATGGTCGATTTACTAAAAGTGGTTCGAAACCGTAAATGCAAATTCGTAATTGAAATTGAACCCCCTTAACTCTAGTAATTTATTGATGAATCAAGGTTAAGTGTGAACAAACCCCTAAAAAGGATACTTGGTTATAACTTTGAAAAAGTCACTTAGATAATGATCGATAAATCTCAAGGTATAATCTTTCGACCTTAGAACTTATATGGCTTAAGTACCTACCAAGTGTAAGTGTAATGACATACCTTGATAGCAAGCAAGTGTCGGGTCATAACGGTGTTAAAGAGAGATAACTTGAAACGTGCTTTAGCTTAAGTAAAGTAATTACTTGACATTTCAAAGTGATGGGTGATTAACCCAGGATAATTTTGGTTATTCATATATTGTCGGACAACCCCGAGTCATACCACTAGCATAGCGGGAGTACCAGGCAAGTCTTCAACCAATTTGAAGCTGTTGTTGGGATAATATATATATGATTTGATGTTGTTATACATATACCATAGCATGCATGCCTACTTTCAAAATTGATCTTCTGATACTTGTTCCATGATTGATGTTGGCTTATAAGTTAGATACAAGATATACTAATTATAAGCCGGATATTACTAAGACCCTTAGTGAAGGACATATGATCTCATTCTTTTAATAAAGACCGGGAGTCTGTATTTTGTAATATAGAGGTAGTCATGGAAACCCGGAGGGATTCTAGTGACAGATTATTTGAGGGATGTTATTTATGAACATTATTTTATTTCCATAAGTATTAAGTACTTGGAAATTATTCGAGGAATGTTATTTGAATACTCATTCGAGTTTATTTATTTAACGAATATTATTTTGAATATTCATTTGAGTTTAATTGTTTATTCTATATTATTTTCGAATATTCATTTGAGCTTATTTACTTAATGAATATTATCTGGGATATTCATTTAAGGTTTTAATTATTTTCTTGGATATTATCTTGAATATTTATTCGAGGAATTATTTATTTAATGAATTATATACTTATTCGAGGGTTAATCATGAGCAATATTTATATTAAGAATATTCTTGAACTATTTCTGGTTTAATAAATATTCTTTGAATATTTATTTAATTCTTTCAACTAGTTCTAAAATGAGATATTTTATTCAAAAATTTCCTTGATATTCAAATACTATGTAAATTATCTCTGAGTCTTATTATTATTATTTTTATCAAGGAAGGTTCTCAAAACTCTATTCTTCATTCGAATCTATCTTCTAAAATATAAGGGAACCTTGTTTGAGAGATGTTATTTCTGTGACTGCCCGGTCATATACTTGTTAAAGTACCTTTTCACTCACATTTTGATTCTTTTCAAACATCGATATGAGTCTATTTGGTTACCTCCTCAACACTCGAGGGGTAAGAGTACAAGAAAGCCACCAAAATAAGAGAGTTTCATCCACAAGACTCCTATCTGGTCTAACAAACGCTAGCTCTCATCCTTTCTCTTTTTTCGTGGTTTCTAGCTCTAGATATTTATAAAATTATCGAACAGATGGTTTGTAAGCTAGTTAATTATGATAGCTGGACATATTATTTTGGTTATCACTACGCCAAAACTGTTAAAAGATATCACCCCTTTAACATCAGTTGCGTTTTTGACCGATGTTAAAGGTGTGTTTTACATCGGTTTTACTATAACTGATGTTAAAGTAGGTTTTAGACATCAGTTGCACTTTAAACCGATGTCTTAACTACTTTTTAAAAAAATAAAAAAAACACGCGAACATTTCATTTCCCTCTAATATGTAAAATTTCAGCCCGCTTTCCCCCTTAGACATTTCAGACATTCCCCCCTTCAGACATTTCATTTCCCCGCTCACTGAAACCACACTACTCCCGCTCCTCACTGAAACCGGCCACATTACTCCCATACACTCAAAATCTCAGTTCAATCTCACTCACAAACCCCCAAATGTGAAGAACCCTAGATTATAAACCCTAGATTACAAACCCCCAAATTAAACCTTAGATTTCAAAACCCCTCTTTCGAATCCCAATTATGTCGAACCCTACCTTTCGATTTCTGTTAATTGGTGCTCTTGGAGGCTATTAATTAGGTAATCTTAATTAGTAAGTAAGTATTTTCGATTTCGATTAGCAAGTATTTTTCAATTTCGATTTTTGTTTGAAAAATGTTTTTAATTTAAGTTTTTTTAGCAGATTGATTGATTCTTAAGCTTGGGTCATCTCGAAAGTAAGTGATTTTTCATATCTACTATTATAGATGTATGCATGTCAATTTTTCTTGGAATTTTTGTATAGTAATTGATGTTTGCGCTGCTTCTTGTTGTGTAGGTCTCTATTGTTGTCTATAGGTCTGTATTTGGGTCATCTCTGTTTGTTTGGCTGCTGCTTCTTATTATCCAAAGTAAGTATCTAATTCTATTACTTTGCATGTGAATCTTTCTGAACTTATTAACATGTTTTGTTGTTTGATAACTTATTTGTTAACTTCTTTTGCTTAGTTTGGTTGTTTGATAATTTGTTTAGTGTTTTTGAATATATATTAGTAGTGTACCTGCTTATACTTGAATATATATATGTAGTTTTTTTGTGTTCTGGTTATCCACATATATATTAAACATTGCTTTCCGACTTCAATTAATGGTTGCGGTGTGTCTAGCTAGTCTTTGTAATTTGTGTATTTGTTTTATAAATGATAATTGTGAATGTTTGGGATTTTGCATATTTGTTTGATAACTGATAATTAAATGCAATTTATATGGAGTTTATTTTAAGTGACATTGTTTTATTAATCTCCTTTTCTGGTTCTGCTTTTGAACACATATATAAAGAGGTGCTCTGTTTGTACCTCTGTTTTTCAAGCTTAATTTAACTCATTCCGTGGATGTTCACTTAGGCTTTAGGGTTTTCTGAAAGACACGGTTCCTAATTAAAAGCAACATAATTACATAATTTATATAAGATCTATAAGTAGTGAATAATAACAATTAAATAAATATAAATACAATAAAAGTTTCTTTGTCAAAATATGCAATGAACTATAGTTATACAACAGTTGTAATATCAAAGTATACAAAATAAGCCTTAATTAGAATAATTTAACGTACTATTTCAATTTAAATGGATATATTTATTACTAAGTTGTCTAGTTATATAAATTCATGAAGAACATAATATGCGACAGAAATGAACATAATGTGAGAGATATTTAGGGAACTCGGGTGTGTACCTATAAATTTTTCTGCCATTTGACATCGGAAATTGTAGGTAGGCTATAGCTGTTGCAAAATATGGATAAGTCGTGGATTTCAGCGAAAAGAGACACATTAGAATATGAAGTTGGTGTTGAGAAGTTCTTGATGTATGCCGAACAAAATTGCAAAGATCCTAAGAAAATACCTTGTCCTTGTGCACGATGCGTTAATTTCAAGAAATTTTCAGTAAAAATAATTAGAGGACATTTGTATGAAAAAGGTTTTAGTTTGGGGTACACCAATTGGATTTGGCATGGGGAGAAGACTAGTAGAGGGGATATTAAATTAGCGACTTCCTTATCTGTTGCTTCCGTTTCTTCTGCTTCCGCCTCTTCTTCAGAAGAGCGTATTCCTGATGCTGAATCAGAAATGCCGAATGTTTGTGAAGCAGCCTTTGACGATTTAGACAAAGAAACATTTGACTTCAAGAAGTTCGTGGAGGATGCTGAACAACCACTGTATGAGGGTAGTGATTCCAGTAAACTAGATTCAATGCTAAAACTGCATAACTGGAAAGCGAGATTTGGTATTAGCGATAATGCTTTTACCGAATTACTTAGTTCAGTTGGGTCATTACTTCCTAAAGATAATGTCTTGCCGGTTACTTCTTACGAAGCAAAGAAAACCTTATCTAACTTGGGCCTCGAATATACCAAAATTCATGCTTGCCCCAACGAATGCATTCTGTATTGGGGTGTAAATGTCGATGCTACCGAGTGCCCCAAGTGTTGTGTATCTCGATGGAAGAAAGTAAAGGATGGTACACCGAGGATAACATTCCGGCCAAAGTTATGTGGTATTTCCCAATCATTCCCTGATTTAAACGACTGTTTAAATCTACCTCTACCGCGAAACTGATGACATGGCATGTTGAGCAAAGAGTTGAAGATGGACTAATGCGCCATCCAGCCGACTCCCCTTCATGGCGAAATGTTGATTACCTTTGGCCAGACTTTGCTAGTGAGCCAAGAAACATACGCTTAGCTTTGGCGGCGGATGGTATAAACCCGCATAACAATGGCCTAAACAATAGGTATTCTTGCTGGCCAGTAGTACTAACTACCTATAATCTTCCTCCATGGTTATGCATGAAGAGGAAGTTTATGATGTTAACAATTTTAGTCTCTGGTCCACATGAACCGGGTAATAACATTGACGTGTTCTTACAACCGTTGATTGAAGATTTGAAAAAACTTTGGCAAGAAGGTGAACCAAATGTTTACGATGCCTACACTAAATCTTTTTTTACTCTAAGGGCAATATTGATGTGGACCATAAACGACTTTCCAGCATAAGGAAATCTATCAGGTTGTGTAAATCAAGGTTATATGGCTTTTCCTTTATGTGGTGAGGATACGGTGGCTAAATATTTACCTCATAGCAGAAAAATGTGCTTTCAAGGTCATCGTCGTTATTTACCTCGACATAATCCCTATAGAAAGAAAAAGGCAGCTTTTAATGGTGAACAAGAGTTCGGAGAGAAACAAGAACCCCTTTCTGGAGAAGAGGTGTTAAGGCGGCATGAGCGCATTGATTTTTCTTTTGGAAATGAAGCAAAGAAGTCAAAGAAAGTGGACTGTCCTTGGAAGAAAAAGTCAATATTTTTTGAGTTAGAATATTGGAAATATCATCATGTTCGTCATTGTCTCGATGTAATGCATGTTGAGAAAAACGTGTGCGATAATCTGATCGGGACTTTACTAAATATAAAATATAAGTCCAAAGATAGTGAGGCTTCCCGTAATGATATGATTGCAATGGGTGTTAGGACAGATTTGGCTCCACAAAAAGTAGGAAAAAGAACTTACTCGCCCCCTGCAGCTTACACTCTTTCAAAGGCAGAAAAAAGAAAAATGTTGTCATCACTCGCGTCGATGAAGCTTCCATATGGAAATTCATCGAACATAAAAAATTGTGTATCTTTGCCAGATTTGAAGTTGTTTGGGCTCAAGTCCCGTGACTGTCACATACTTCTTCAACAGCTACTTCCAGTTTCAATTCGATCTATTCTTCCAAGACATGTGAGGGTTAGCATAATCAGATTGTGTTTCTTTTTCAACTCTTTGTGCAACAAAGTCATCGATGTATCAAAATTGGATAAAATGCAAGAAGATGTGGCGTTGACCTTGTGTGAGCTGGAAAAGATATTTCCTCCATCTTTTTTCGATGTAATGATACATCTTACGGTCCACTTGGTTAGAGAATTGCGTTTGTGTGGACCTGTTTTTTATAGATGGATGTATCCATTTGAACGCTTCAATAAAGTGTTGAAAAGTTATGTACGGAACCGCTGTTATCCGGAAGGTTGTATAGCTGAGAGTAATTTAGGAGAAGAATCTGTGGAATTTTGTACGGAGTTTATAAAGAAGAGTTGTACAACTGCCGGCCTTCCAAAGGAGAAGGACAGGCTCTCTGGTCCCTTATCCGTTGCAATAATGAAGTCGGTGGAAGAAAAAGAACGTGATGAGGCGCATCTACATGTTCTACAAAACAACAGTGAAGTATATCCGTATATTATGTAAGTTAGATTTTTTTTCCTATATATTGTTTTCAGTAAGATTTTCTTTTAGTTAATAATTTATTTATATATTTATTTTGCAAGGATGCATAAGGAATATCTTGAAGGAATGTATCGAGGGAAAAAAAATCGGCAGAGTGGCTGATTGGAGAACACAATCGGCTATTTGCTGATTGGTTTAGAAATAAAGTTAGTAAAATGATCGAGGATCAAGAAGAGGTTTCAGAAACAGTAAGATGGTTGGCAGGCAAACCGTCGTTTTCTGTTTTAACTTATGAAGGTTTTCTGGTTAATGGCGTCCCCTACTTCACAAAGCACAGAGATGATGTAAGGGTTGTCCAAAATAGTGGCGTCTCTTTACTTGCAAGGACGGTCCAAGTCTCTAGTTCAAAGGATGTAAATCCCGTGGAAACTGAAATGACATTTTGTGGCATAATTGAAGAAATATGGGAGTTGGATTACTATGCGTTCAAAGCCCCATTGTTCTTGTGTAAATGGGCTGACAGTGATAGAGGTGTAAAGGTCGATGATATTGGCTTTACACTTGTCGACCTTAGTTGACAAGGCCACAAGAATGATAAATACGTCTCTGTTGAACAAGTCAAGCAAGTTTTCTTTGTTGAAGATCCGGTTGATCCTACCTGGTCAGTCGTACTAACTTCAACATGTCGAGACTATCACGAGATTTACAACGACGATGATTTAGGAGACACTATAATGGAAAATCCTCCATTCTGCTCTAAAATCCCAACAGTCGATGTTTCTCCTGATGGAGATGATGATCCTAGTCTTGGAAATCAAAGACCGAATGTTGAGGGAATTTGGATTAAAAAGTGATTCGTTCTATGTAGCATTATTTTATGTTGTCCCACTCTTTTTCTACTGTTTAATTTAATTCATTTCTTAATGCAATTATTTTACTATGTAGTACATGAGTTTAGACATTGGTTCTGATTTAAGAACCGATGTTGTTGACAGCTATTAACATCGGTTTGAAACTGATGTAATAAGTAATTTTTAACATCGGCCCTGAACCGATGTAAAACACTTAGACTTTTAACCTCACATAGCTAGACATCGGTTTTGGAAATTTTTAACATCGGTCCAGAACCGATGTCTATTGACTTATTTGGCGTAGTGTATGTTAGTTGATGTAAAGATTGGATGTCTTGTGTTTGGTAAATGGCAAATACTTATAACTGTTTTCGTATTTTAGTGTTTTCGTTTGATTTGAGTTTTTTTGGTGCATATAAAAAGAATACTACATACTAAAACCTAAACAAGAGACATCGGTTTTTAACTAATAAACCAATGTCCAAGTAAAGCTAATGCATCAAATATTTTTAAAAAACTGATGTAATATGTTAAACATTACAATGAAAATGGACAGAAATCGATGTCTGTTAGAATATATAACATCCGTTTTATCAAGAAATCGATGTCTATTAGACAATGTAACATCATATAACATCGGTTTCACTAAGCAACCGATGTCTGTTAGAAAATATAACATCAGTTTTACCAAGAAATCGATGTATATGTCTTCCTATACCTTGCCTATTCTATGTTTATGTTAATCTAATGCAAATAATATAACATTATTTAAAAAGAACTACTGCAATATAACTTGAAAAAGTGTAGCAGATTCATCGTATATCTATTAGAAACTAATGTCTAAATCCATCATAGACTTCGGCTAAAAACCGATGTCTAAATTTATGACCTTTCCCTACACTCACATAGACATCGGCCAGATTTTTTTTTTACAACGGCCAAAAACCGATGTCTATTGACATATTTCTAGTAGTACCATCCAGCGGTTGACTTTATAGCGGAGAAAGTAAGGCCTTGGGAAAAGGTAGTTGGTCTTAGGATCATACGGTGCCGATGATGGGTCAACATCAAAGGATCATACGGTGGAAATGATGGGTCAACATCAAGAGGTGCTATCGCATGAGAAGAAGAGCGTGAGGAATCTAAATGGGATAACTTGAACATTGAATGGATTTCTGGTTGAAACCTCTTTCTAATTTTATATCAATATCATAAACTAAAGACTCAGAGAATGAGACTGAAAGTAACATTTGTGATGTTGGTTCTTAAGTTTTGTAGTTCACTAGTACGAGGTGTATTTCTGAAGTATACAAGAACTAATATATAGCAGACTTTGAGCAGCCTACTTGGTTTAGATTTCCGAATTTCTCAGATAAAAGACATAAATAATACTCTATTCAAATTTTTTTAATGAAGGGCTATGGAGGTGAACTTAGACTTGCAGTTATCTACTGTCTCTGCCTCCATGGACCAAGTTGCTTAACTAATGAGTACTTCACCTTCGATAGGCATGAAATAACACACTTGAAGGATGAACCTTAAAGGGAAATAGGCATAACAACTGAGGAGTTTCATGATTGTAATAGGCTGAAAACTACTCTGAAAACAATGGCCGAGTAGAACAGCCAGATATCATACTGCTCGGTTTTCCTCTGGATGAGGTTGCATCCTACTGTACCTTTTCAGCAGTTTCTCCCTCCCCGACTTGACTCGTGTGATAATATGTAAGCTTTCATTAGAATTTTTGTAACATCCCGCACTATTTCAGAATGTTAGTTTATGTTTTAAATTTTGAAATTATATTTAATAGTTTTCGCTCTATTTTATTGACACGAAAATTTGGGTCAAGTGCATTTATTTTAAAAGATATGATTTTAAATTTCAGTAAAAAGTTTTGAGACCCCAGTTTAGTCTATGATCTGAACCCCTTAGTATCTGCGCATAGTTCTGGAACTAAATTCTGATGATGCAATACTAAATTCTGGACCGCGTTACCGATTTATAGTGACTTCTGAAATTCTGGACCGTGTCATCAGTTTGTAGTGACCTTAGTTTAGACTGGTGTTTAAAAAGTTATATTTGGTAAATTATGACTCGCATTAGTTTGCTTGCTGGGCTTGTTAGCTCAATCTTTTAATATTTCTGGTTTTTGTTCGGTTCATTGGATTTGCAAGGAGCATGTAGTTGGATTTTACTTAGATTGTGTCAGATATTTTGGTTAGCTGCGCATATGTTTTATGTTACTTAACTTGTACTAACATTCCGAAAAAGTGCTGGATATTACAATATTGGCACTAAATAATTAGATTTTATTGGAGAACACATTATTTTGTCACCGGGTATTTTTATTATTTAATTTTCAATTTCATTTTTCATTAATGAAAGAGGAAACTAGTACTATTATTTAATATATTGGTGTTAATACCGAGATTTATCATTTTGCAATCGTATGACTACACGAGTAATGTATACAGAAACATAGGCTAGTAAGATAGTTGAAGTTCTGTTCTGTCTACAGAAGTACAACACTCAGAGATATGATGTTAAGAATTTCATCTAACCAAATTAAATATAAGTACCAAGATTACACAATGAATAATCAAATGAAAAATTTAAAACCGGATTTGCTTATAATGTCCTTAGCCCATGAGATTCTAATTTGAGAGAAGAAGGTTTTGATCATTCTTAGTATGAAGACTGTTTCCACCCTCCATAGTTTTCCTCTTCTACACGTTCGTTTACTTCCTGAAAAAGGTAAAAACAAGTTCAGAGATCATCAACATACTATTTTAGATTCATGCAACAATTGCACCCTAATCAGGATTGTACGGTTGATGGTTAATTTCTCTCCTATCTATGATCTGTGGAAGTTTACATTGCACACATGCAAACTTTTGCAAAAAAAAAAAAAAAAACTGCACATGCAAACTAGTACATTTTCTAATATCAAGTAAACTATGGTAATGTAGCTAAAACCTGAATCGAAGAACTGTTACTTGCCTCTGGAGTGAAAGTGAGGCCTACTTTAATATTCCCACGAAACTCTTGATCTTTCACAACATTGTATGCTGTTGGAGGGATCCTCCTTTCCTCAAACACAGCTTCAAGTGGAATCCTGCAATAGAGGCATATGTCAATTAATCAATGATCATTTGCCAAGAAATTGTAGAAACTAAAAGACTAAATGATAAAAGAAATAATAAGAACAATAATTATCAAACTTAATTCACCAGGTGACTACATTGTATTCACTTCCTCCTCCTCACCTTTTATAAAACTGATTACATGCAAGATATATAAGCTAAAAACACCCAGTAGTGGTAACTAGAAAATAGCTAAATACCCGTACATTATCTCCACTACAACCTTTATTTTCTCACGATCCTATAAAATCTCTACTGACAACTGACCAAATCAATCACCTAATTTCATAGACTTCCCAATAAAACATAATTAAAATAATCAATCACTAAATTTAAGATTATTCCAACAATCACCCTCATAATCTTAAATTTACGAAGCACTTCTCTTCATCTTAATCTTGTGATTCACTTCTCACCACCATCAATTTTGATGCACATCTCATCAAATACCACTTTGGAGCACTTCTCTCCATCTGTGATGCACTTCTCCCCACCATCCATTTTGATGCACATCTCATCAACAACATTTTAATACTTCGGAGCACTTCTCCCCATGGTGCACATAATCACCTTGTTCCTTGTCCTCTATCTATTCTCTGTAGCTCATGTCCTTCACGGCCACACACACCAGGCATACACACACCAGCCTCCCTGGTCTTGCCATCTTCATTGCTGCTTCCGCCACCGCAGTTGCTGTGCTGCTACCCTGCTGAAAGACGAACTACCACCTTCTTGGGCATCATCTGTTATGCCTCCAAAGATCGATGGGGAAGACTGTTAAGCCTTGATACTCCCCCTCGCTCTGATACCAAATGTAGAAACCAAAAGACTAAATGATAAATGAAATCATAAGAACAATAATTATCAAAACTTAATTCACCACGTGACTACATTGTATTCACTTCTTCCTCCTCACCTTTTATAAAACTGATTACATGCAAGATATATAAGCTAAAAACACCCAGTAGTGGTAACTAGAAAATAGATAAATATCCCTACATTATCTCCACTACAACCTTTATTTTCTCACGATCCTATAAAATCTCTACTGACTACTGACCAAATCAATCAGCTAATTTCCTAGACTTCCAAATAAAACATAATTAAAATAATCAATCACTAAATTTAAGATTATTCCAACAGAAATTGCTTGAAATCATAAGTTTAATTTCCAGAATTAGTGATTTGTTGCGAGTTTATATGAACAGAAGAAAGACTGCATTCTTTTAAACGAGTTTGAGGGGAGTTACTTACTTTGCCTGACCTACAAAGTCATCTGCTGTACCAATATCATTATCCAGTATTTTAATCGATAGTTCTGAAACACCACTGGACACATTGAACACAAAAGTCTCATTCCATTCTGGTTCAGATCCCATTCCTGAGGCAAAAACACCACACAATCGTTTTCCACATTACAATCTCTGTACTAATACATAACTGGGCATTTAGCTCAAATAAAAACTTATAAAAAATAAATCGAAGAAAAAAATGTAGCTAATACTAACACAAACACTTCTACTTAATTGCAAAAAATTTAATGTATAATCTTACAAGTCATATGAAGAGATTTTTGCATAAACACATATCTAAATTCTTGAAAACCATATATGTAAGAGTGAATATAATTGAGGGTTCCGGATAATGTTTGGAGCAAGCAAACTTCATGCCTTTTCATTGGTTAAAACCACTTTGTATGGGCTAATAAACACACCCTCCACCCCTCAAAACTTATGACCAAATAAAGTCATATTTATAAATTCGACCAACATGATTTATTTCGTCAAATTTATAAATTTGACCACTAACGGTCATATTTATAAATTCCACCACGGGCGGTCAAATTTATATTTTGGTCATATTTATATTTGTGACCAATCGCGGTCATATTTATAAATTCCACCACTGTTGGTCATATTTATACCGAGCAAATTTTGTACAATGGGCGGGAAGTTTCCCTCCCTTATTTTGTGGGCCCGGAATACTAATTGTGACTGATTAAATATGACCGCCTTTAAATATGACGGCGGTCGGTCATATTTAAGTCTGACCGCTGATTTATCAAGGTTGACCTTAAATATGACCGTCGGCGGTCATATTTAGCCTCAGTCATATTTGTTCGATCACATTTACCCTTGTTTTCTTGTAGTGCATTCAATACATATAATATACATACCGTAACTCTTATTATATCCTATTATATAATAAGAGTAAGAGATAAGAGTAAGAGATAATAAAGGAATATTATCATAGGTAAAGGATTTAATAAATTTTTAGTGTGGTAAAGTAATGTTAAAATATGTGTGGAAAACTATCAGTGAATCAGAATAATGCTAACAAAGATGCAAAACTAACAAGCAAGTTACTAAACTAATTACATGGCCATATATAGTGAAAGAAAACTACGACATCTGATGATTACAAAGAAAAAACAACTAGAAATTAACTAAGTATTCAAACAATAATTTTAAAAATTAAATTATACCTAAATGATGATTATCTAATTTAAGATATTAATTATTTAATAACATAAAACCATGGCATAAAAAAATTAATGTCCAGATAATAAATAAAAGTCAAAACAAAGCATACGCCATAAGTTATAAAACACTTGATCCCCCATTTATGGTTATCCTCAATTTTGGTTATTCCTCTAATTTACAATCGTATCCCTTTAATTTATAATTGCTTTAATTTATAATTGTTAGATTTGGAATTCAAATAAATAATGACCGTTAGATATAATACTAAAAATTGTTATATATAGAGGTTTAAAGTTCGAGTCCCGCCAACGTTTTAATTTAAAATTAATACTAAAAGATGTTATATAGAAAGATTGGAGATTCGATTCTTGCCAACAACATATTAATTTAGATTTAATACTAAAAGTTGTTATATATAAAGGTTTAAGTTTCGAATTCTTCCAACAACATATTAAAAATAATATTTTTATTATATAATATTATAATATAATATAGATATTATACTATAGGTAAATTAAAAGAAAAGAAAGTAACTCGTGATTTGCACGGGCTACAAGCTAGTATACATTAATAATGTGTAACATCCCACATTGATTAGAATAAGAGTATTCGGGTCCTTTATACAGACAAGTCAATGACTAATGTGTACCAACTTGCTAGCACTTTTGGACTGACCTGTGATGGTTGTTGGGTACGATATGCATTTGGTTATGGGCTTGGATGTTATAAATGGTATCATAGCTCTGCATGGCCGGAAGTGTAGAGGCACTGCTTGGGTTCCGCGTAAGTATGTGTGGGCTCGACGAGGACATTGATCTAATAAGAGGGTGTGTTTGTAACATCCCACATTGATTAAAATAAGAGTATTCGGGTTCTTTATATAGATAAGTTAATGACCAATATGTACCAACTTGCTAGTACTTTTGGACTGACCTATGGGTTATTTGTCCGATATGCATTCGATTGTGGGCTTGGATGTTATATAATTCAATCAGTATAATTATATTCTTTTGTTTAACTTGACAAATAAAGTAAAATATTGTAATAACCAGGATTCTCAAAATATATTCTATAAGTTTTCTTTTATAATATAAGTCGTATTTATATTTGGAGGAATTATTGAGACCACGAGATTGAGAAATTAAACATTGAGACTTTAAAACATCAATTTGAAATTAGTTTTTTTTATCTTGAGAAAATCGGAAACAATATCTAGGAAATTCATTTGATTAGTGCTAGTAGTAATTATTTTGAGTACCCGAAAAATGGTTATAAATTATGGAGATCATATGGGGCTATGAGAAATTGATGGATTAGTATATTTTAGAATTTAGATACAATTTTGAGAATATTGAGAATTAATTTGAGAATTGATTCCAATTATTTTAATTTTTGAGAAAAATGAGTTTAATTAGAGATTTAATTATGAGAATGAGTTTAGAGCATGAGAATATTATTTTAGACTCGAGAGAACTAGAATTTAATTAATTTAAATTTTAGTTATTTATTTTTGAGGTTGAGATTATTTATAGATTTTTAACATCTTTAAATGTCATTAGTTTAAAAAAATAGAAATAAGAAAATAAAAAGAGATATGTAGAGAATTCTAGAATGTGGGAATATTGAAGGAGAGGATGACAAGTGTCCTTGATGATAATATATAATTATACAAGTAGAAGTGGGAGAAGAAAAAAAAAAGAGAAAGAGGAGAAAATTGGGTTAAGAAGAAAAGAGAGGAAGGAGAGAAAAATTTTGAGTTTTGTGTGCTTGTTTATACTGGAAATCAAAGGGAATAAAGTGAATAGTAATTTTGGTGGAGAAAGTGAGAGCTTTGCTTGACTGAAGATTTGTGGTTGTTTTTTTAACCTTGTAAGAAAGCGTAAACTATTTGGACGACTTTCACAATGAAACGCAAAAATAGAAATTATTCTTTGTTGCTTTCTTTTGTAATAGCTAAGGACTCCAGGCAAGACTACTATTCCCTTCCTACTGAGAGAATGTTCTTCTTAATTATTATTGTGATATTTAATCATGTAGTTGAACACTCTTGAGTTCAGTTATTTATCCAACTTCCCTCAACATGACTGAACTCCTATACTATATTATATTCATAAACTCTCATAAAAATAAAGATTTCAAGTAAATTACTCCTATGTGAGCATTTTCCAAGAAATATAAATTATTCAAATATCGAAAATTCTTGGTGTATTTTGCTGATCTTATTCATTCAAGACTGCACCTCAATCAATCATAACGAGCTAACATCATTTGTTCGAGTTAGCTAAAAGTGATTCTATTTGAGAGCCATCTTATATTACAACTTGTATGAGAAGCAACATACTAATCTACAGATTTAGATTAGTATAATTCCATTTAATTCTATTGAGCGGGTTCATTGAATCGAACCACGTAGATGATGAATGTGACTTCAACATCTTATGATGAATCTTGAGAAGTTATTACACTATGGTCTCAATTGGTCGGGACTACAAACAAATGTTCAGAGACATAAGCTAACCTCAATTGTTCGACTTAGCTAATCATGATTATATTTGAGTACTTTTATTCTTATAAATGAGCTTGTGTTGTTACTTTTCAAGTGCATTTTTCATCTGATACTAGTCAACGGGATTATTCGAGAAATCGAGTCCCGGTAATGTTTCTGTTCAAGAATTCAGAATACTTGAACAAAGGTGAAATATGGCTCATGTGTGGCTTGGGTGGCAAGTGCATCCATCTGCTAGCAGTAAAGTAGGTGCTATAGATCGGCTGATCATCGATTATCGGGAAAAAGGTGACCTAGACCAGTACTCCTTGAGTTCCTTCCATATTTATAAATGAGTTTCACATACTAGCGATTGTTAGAGTTTTTGAGTTGTGAGAAAACGAGTAAGTGGGAAATTTGTTTTTAATCAAACATTTTCCATTCTTTTATAGTTACTTCATTAATAAATATATCATTTAAATGGGAATTATCTGGTGCATCTTGCTACTCTAGTAGTAGTCTTGCTAAGCGCTTATGTCGCTCACGATATTGCTTGTTTATATTTCACAGTTAAGGAAGAAAATCAGGAGACCCACCCCTCTGTAGGAAAAGGAAAACCGAAGATGTCTTAGTAGTATTCACCAGACTAGGAGTTTTGCTGGCATAGCTATAATGCATTAGTATTGTGTAATAACTTTTGTTAAGGACCTTATATTATATTTTGTGTTGTAATGATGACAATGAATTTGAGGAATAGTTTGTAATATTAATTTGGTTTAAGCTGTAATATTATAGAGCAGATTTTATATATTATTGTATTAGGTGACAGGTCTGATGGTGAGATGGCGTGACGACTCAAATTAGAGTATATCTGATTTAGGGGCGTTACATTTTGGTATCAGAGCTATAGGTATATTTTTAGGATACGAGAGTGTACGCCTAGGAATATAGCAGAGTATTATAGAGGCAGTAAGCGTTAGGTAACTTCCATAGAGTTATAGAAGAGTAATATAGTAGTAATAAGTAAATTTCAATGCATAATGGATTACCTTTACATGTGTAGATGTCATCGGACAGTTTTTGTACATCAGTTGGCTATCTCCGTACTAGTTGATATTTTGAATCAGTTAGAGCAGGTATCGTCCGGGAATTCTTCACAGTTGTATCGGACTGAGGTTTCTCGGATGGTGGCACGACTTTCTGTTAGGTACTAGACCAGGATTTGGGACACCTTTGGAGAGCGAGTGTGATGTTATGGGGGGTATGGTTATGATATATAAAAGTGGAACTTTTCATTTTAACTTTAACTATCATTTACTTACATTACCGTTTTAACATGTTATATATGCACTTGCGATAAATAAAGGAATTATGGTGATGTAACGAGATTATTTGACGAGACAATTATTAAATTGAGAAAATGTGCAAATTGAGTTGATTTATTTAAATTATTGAGCATGCTAATCAAATTGAGTTATTTTTCTTACCAGTGTAAAGGAAGAAGAGTGAGATGGAGCATACCAATACTCCTTCAGTGGGGCCGACGGAGCCAACAAATAATAATGTTAATAGTACAGTAGGACCGGAGCAAAATTCGTGACCAACTATTCCGGTGACACAAGGCAATGTGGATCCTATAAACTTGTTTCTCGAATTCTTACGTCAAAATACCAGGGTTAATTCAACGGGCACTGAGAGAACCCCTGTAGGCGAGGGCTCAACTCCGAAGGCGCCTGAACGCCCAGTTGTGACCTTCAAATCATTTAAAACGGTGAATCCTCCTGAATTCCATGGGACAACAGATTCGATTAAAGCTAAAGCATGGTTAATGGAGATAGAGAAGACTTTTGATATTGTTGGTGTTGGTGATGATAAGAAGACAATATTTGTAGCATTTACGTTGAAAGAAGAAACTAGTTATTGGTGGGAGTCGAAGCGAATTCTAGAAGGGAGTCAGGTGATACCATGGACAAGGTTTACTGAGTTATTTCTGGAGAAATATTTTCCAAAATATCTTGAGGATCAGATGGAGATAAAGTTCTTAGAATTAAAGCAAGGAAATATGTCTGTAGCTGTATATGAATCTAAGTTCACTGAATTGTCAAGGTTTGTTCCACATCAAGTTGATAAAGAAGAAAAGAAGGCCAAGAGGTTCCAGTATGGACTTAAACCATGGATACAGAATTGTGTAGCTATGTTCAAAATCAAGAATTATGCAACCTTGGTTCAGATAGCATCGATTGTGGAGAGTGGGAGTGAACTGTACTCAAAGGAAAAGGAGATTAAGAAGAGAAAGTTTGAAAATCAAGGAGGAAGTTCGGGAGTACAAGAGCAGAGAAAGAAGCCTTTTCAGATAAAGTCTGAGAAAAGTGTAGGAGGAAAATTACTTACAAACACTAGCGGTGGCAAGGGAAAAATCATCAACTATGTCTCAATCAACTGAGCTAAAGACTACTGTTATAGATTGTAAAACCTGTGGAAGAAAGCATGCTGGACCGTGTAATATATCAACTGTAAAATGTTTGAAGTGCGGCAAGACAGGTCATTACGCTTTAAGTTGCACAGAGTCAACTGCCGTTTGTTTCAAGTGTGGGAAATGTGGCCATATATCTAGAGATTGTAAGCAGAATCCTAAAGAGAGTTCCGTGCCTCGACTACCAACTCCTCCAGTGACCAGGCCGACTGCTAGGACATTTAGTATGAAGTTGAAAGATGCCTTGGCAGATAGTGATGTGATTGCAGGTACGTTCCCTGTGAATTAAGTAAATACATATGTTTTAATTTATTCCGGAGCAACCAAATCTTTTATATCTCAGAGCTTTATGAATAAATTGAATATTGAGTCCGTAGAGTTAGAGAGCCATTAGCGGTAGAGGTTGCAAGGCAAGAAGTGATTTCTGTGAATAAATTGTGTCCAAATTGTTATATAGAGGTACAAGGTCAACGAATAGACCTAGAATTGATTCCTTTTCGATTGAGCGAGTTTGATGTAATTCTAGGAATGGATTTGTTATCTAGGTTTAGTGCTAAGATCAACTGTAAGAGATAGCGTGTGAATTTGAAGATGCCAAATGGCCAAAAAGTTGTGGTGAAAGGACAGAAGCAAACGAATAAAATTCTATCAGTAATGCGAGCCAAGAAATTACTTCGGCAAGGGTGTCAAACGTATCTAGTCCATGTACAAGATGTGGAGAAAGTTACACTTTCAATAGACGAAATTCCGTTAGTAAATGAGTTTAAAGATTTTTTTTCCTGACGAATTACCAGGGTTACCTCCAGATAGAGAAATTGAGTTCACGATTGATCTTGCCCCGGGAACTGCACCAATATCTAAGGCCCTGTATAGAATGGCGCCTGCTGAAATGAAAGAGTTAGCTACTCAACTGCAAGAGTTACTTGAGAAAGATGTGATTCGACCGAGTGTTTCCCCGTGGGGAGCACCAATGTTATTTTTGAAAAAGAAGGATGGCTCCATGAGACTGTGTATAGATTATCGTGAGTTGAATAAGGTGAAAATCAAGAACAAGTACCCTTTAACAAGGATAGATGATTTATTTGATCAATTAAAAGGGGCGTCATGGTTTTCAAAGATCGATTTGAGATCAGGTTATCATCAATTAAAATTCAGGATGGAAGATATCCCTAAGACTGCTTTTCGTAATCGATATGGACATTACGAATTTTTGGTCATGCCGTTTGGATTAACAAATGTGCCAGCTGTTTTCATGCACCTGATGAATCGAGTTTTCAAGAAATATTTGGATAAATTTGTGATAGTATTCATCGATGATATTTTGATTTACTCGAAAACTCAAGAAGAGCATGCGGAACAATTAAGGACAGCTTTGGAGATCTTAAGGAAAGAAAGAATGTATGCAAAATTTTCAAAATGTGAGTTCTGGTTAAAAGAAGTGCAAATTCTAGGGCATATCATTAGTAAGAATGGAATTTCAGTTGACCCAATAAAGGTTGAAGCTATAGCTAATTGGGGGAGACCAAGGACAACAACGGAAGTAAGAAGTTTTCTCCGATTAGCTGGGTACCATAGACAATTTGTGAAGGACTTCTCTAAGATCGCGATGCCACTTACAAGACTTACAAGAAAAAATGAGAAATTTGAGTGGACGTCCAAATGTGGGGAAAGTTTTTAAGAGTTAGCACCAGTGTTGACGTTACCTGAGGAAAATGGAGATTTTGAAATTTATAGTGACGCGTCTCATAAAGGACTTGTTTGTGTACTAATGCAGCATGGTAAGATAATTGCGTATGCGTCTAGACAATTGAAAGATTATGAACTGAGATGTCCTACTCACGATTTGGAGCTTGCAGCAATCGTTTTTGCCTTGAAGATTTAGAGGCATTATTTGTACGGAGCTAAATGTGAAATCTATACAGATCATAAGAGCTTGAAGTATATTTTTACTCAAAAGGAGTTGAATATGAGGCAGAGAAGGTGTCTTGAGTTAATTAATGAGAGTTGTTTAAGGAATTTGAGAAATTAGAAATAGAAGTTTGTCAGCCTAATTCAGCTACTGACATAATCTATACCATGATGTTTCAACCAGAATTGTTAGAAAGAATTCGGAAGTTTCAAGACGAAGTAATGGATCAAAGAATGAATGATCTAACAGGAGAGGAGATTTGCACTCAGAAAGATGATCAAGGTATTTTGAGATTTAACTCCAGGATTTGGATTCCAGACGTATCGGAATTGAAGATTGAGATACTGCAAGAAGCACAAAACTCTAGATATTCGATTCACCCTGGTAGTACAAAGATGTATCAAGATTTGAAAAGAAATTTTTGGTGACCTAATATGAAGCGAGAGATTGCAGAATGGGTCAACAAGTGTTTAACTTGTCAGAAGGTGAAGCGAGAGCATCAGAGACCCAGCGGTTTGTTACAACCCTTAAAGATCCCTAAATGGAAATGGGAACACATAACGATGGATTTTGTAGTTGGACTGCCAAGGACTAAAGAGAATCATGATGCAATATGGGTCATTGCGGATAGGTTGACTAAATCAGCCCATTTCTTGCCTATTAACGAGAGGTATTCAATTGAGAAGTTAGTTAAATTGTATTTAAAAGAAATTGTAGTTCGACACGGTGTGCCAGTTTCAATAGTGTCAGATAGAGATCCCAGATTTACTTCAAAATTTTGGAAGAGTTTTCAGGAATGCTTTGGTACGAAATTGAATATGAGTACAGCTTTTAATCCTCAGACGGATGGGCAGAGTGAGAGAACAATACAGACGTTGGAGGATATGTTAAGAGCCTGTGTTTTAGATTTCAAAGGAAGCTAGGATGATCATCTACCTCTGATAGAGTTTGCTTATAATAATAGTTATCATGCGAGCATTAAGATGCCACCATATGAAGCGTTATACGGGAGAAAGTGTCGATGAACAGTGTGTTGGGATGAAATAGGGGAAAGGGAAATATTAGGTCCAGAACTGGTTGATCAGACAAAGCAAACAATCGAGATCATATGGAAAAGATTAGTAGCGGCTCAAGATCGTCAGAAGAAGTATGTTGATCCAAAGAGAAAGAACAAACAATTCAATGTAGGAGACAAAGTACTATTAAAAGTTTCTCCTTGGAAAGGTGTCATGAGGTTTGGGAAGAAGGGGAAATTGAGTCCAAGATTTATAGGAACTTTTGAGAATCTAAAACAAGTTGGTGCTGTAGCTTATCAATTGGCTCTTCCGCCAGATCTTCATTATATCCATGATGTATTTCACGTTTCATTATTGCGGCCATATCAATTTGATAGCAGGCATGTGATAGATTATGAACCGATTGAGATACAAACTGATCAAACTTACGAGGAGCAACCTATGAAGATTGTTGATCGAAAGGTGCAGGAGCTGAGGAAGAAGAAAATTGATTTGGTGAAAGTAATACGGATGAGGAAGAAGTATCCTTTTTTGTTCGAGTGCTGCTAATTCTGAGGATGGAATTCTTTTAAGAGGGGAAAATGTAATAACCAAGATTCTAAGAATATATTCTATAAGTTTTCTTTTATAATATAAGTCGTATTTATATTTGGAAATTTATTTGGAGGAATTCTTGAGACCATGAGATTGAGAAATTAAACATTGAGACTTTAAAACATCAATTTGAAATTAGTTTTTTTTTATCTTGAGAAAATCGGAAACAATATCTAGGAAATTCTTTCGATTAGTGCTAGTTGTAATTATTTTGAGTACCCGAAAAATGGTTATAAATTATGGAGATAATATGGGGCTATGAGATCTTGATGGATTAGTGTATTTTAGAATTTAGATACAGTTTTGAGAATATTGAGAATTAATTTGAGAATTTATTCCAATTATTTTAATTTTTTAGAAAAATGAGTTTAATTAGAGATTTAATTATGAGAATGATTTTTAGAGCATGAGAATATTATTTTATACTCGAGATAACTAGAATTTAATTAAGTTAAATTCTAGTTATTTATTTTGGAGGTTTGAGATTATTTAAAAAATTTTAACATCTTTAAATGTCATTAGTTTAAAAAAAATAATAGAAAGAAGAAAATAAAAAGAGATATGTAAAGAATTCTAGAATGTGGGAATATTGAAGGAGAGGATGACAAGTGTCCTTGGGGATATATATAATTATACAAGTAGAAGTGGGAGAAGAAGAAAAAAGAGAAAGAGAAGAAAATTGGGTTAAGAAGAAAAGAGAGGAAGGAGAGAAAAATTGTGAGTATTGTGTGCTTGTATATACTAGAAATCAAAGGGCAAACACATATACATAATGGGTTAAACATGAATTGAAGGTTTAGCTAATTTTGTGGTGGTTTGGAAAGGAAGAAGTTTGGAGAAGAAAGTGAATAGTAATTTTGGTGGAGAAAGTGAGAGCTTTGCTTGGTTGAAGATTTGTGGTTGTTTTTTTAAGCTTGTAAGAGAGCCTAATCTATTTGGAGAACTTTCACACTGAAACGCAAAAATAGGCTTACTCTTTGTTGCTTTCTTTTGTAATAGCTAAGGATTCCAGGCAAGTCTACTATTCCATTTCTACTGAGAAAATGTTCTTCTATATTATTATTGTGATATTTAATCATGTAGTTGAACACTATTGAGATGATTATCCAACTTCCTTCAAGATGACTGAAGTCCTATACTCTTTTATATTCATAAACTCTCATAAAAATAAAGATTTCAAGTAAAATACTCCTATGTGAGCATTTTCCAAGAAATATAAATTATTCAAATATCGAAAATTCTTGGTGTATTTTGCTGATCTTATTCATTCAAGATAGCACCTCAATCAATCATAACGAGCTAACATCATTTGTTCGAGTTAGCTAAGAGTGATTCTATTTGAGAGCCATCTTATATTACAACTTGTATGAGAAGCAACACACTAATCTATTGATTCAGATTAGTATAATTCCATTTAATTCTATTGAGCGGGTTCATTGAATCGAACCAAGTAGATGATGAATGTGACTTCAACATCTTATGATGAATCTTGAGAAGTTATTACACTGTGGTCTCAATTGTTCGGGACTACAAACAAATGTTCGGAGACATAAGCTAACCTCAGTTGTTCGAGTTAGCTAATCATGATTATATTTGAGTAGTTTTATTCTTATAAATGAGCTTGTGTTGTTACTTTTCAAGTGCATATTTTCATCTGATACTAGTCAACGGGATTATTCGAGAAATCGGGTCCCGGTAATGTTTTTGTTCAAGAATTCAGAATACTTGAACAAAGGTGAAATATGGCTCATGTGTGGCCTGGGTGACAAGTGCATGGCTGATCACCGATTATGGGGAAAAAGGTGACCTAGACCAGTATCCTTGAGTTCCTTCCATCTTTATTAAATGAGTTTCACATACTAGAGATCGTTAAAGTTCTTGAGTTGTGAGAAAACGAGTAAGTGGGAAATTTGTTTTTAATCAAACCCTTTCCATTCTTTTATAGTTACTTCATTAATAAATATATCATTTATAAATGGGAATTATCTGGTGCATCTAGCTACTCTAGTAGTAGTCTTGCTGAGCGCTTATGTCGTTCACGATATTGCTTGTTTATATTTCACAGTTAAGGAGGAAAATCAGGAGACCCACCCCTCTAAAGGAAAAGGAAAATCGAAGATGTCTTAATAGTATTCACCTGACTTGGAGTTTTGCTGGCATAGCTATAATGCATTAGTATTGTGTAATAACTTTTGTTAAGGACCTTATATTATATTTTGTGTTGTAATGATGACAATGAATTTGAGGATTAGTTTGTAATATTAATTTGGTTTAAGCTGTAATATTATGGAGCATATTTTGTATATTATTGTATTAGGTGACAGGTGTGATAGTGAGATGGCGTGACGACTCAAATTAGCGTATATCTGATTTGGGGGCGTTACAAATACAATATCACCCACGTGACGTATTTGTCAAATACTTTCATGACTCCCACCTTTCTCATATTATCAAATATGAATATTAACTCCCACTATTCACGAAACTAATACTCAATTCTATCATGGACTTAACATTCTTAAATCCTATCAATCCAACATTTTTCTGATAAATATTTTCGTCAACTTGTGCAATTATAGTACTAGTGAGAATGTCTTCACATTTTTACTTTCACTTCTTTCAAATTGCAACAAATTCATATTTTTTTATAACCTTCCCAACTTCAACCCCACCCAATTAATCAAATAGCTGTCACAAAATTGAATTTTTAATATATTTATTAGTTTCGAAATATACATCAAAATAATCAATAAAATTAGACACGTCTGCCTGATAAACCAATTTATTTTACAATGCAATCTTCAAGTACTTGATCATGATCCTCTTTAAAACAACCTCTCACTAGGCTCAAAAATTGTCTCACTATCCACTCACAAGGATAACTACATATGTCAAGTCAAATTAATCGATCAAATTACATAAAATACATCGAACTTTCGACAACTCGAACATATAATGCATTTAATGGTTCCATTTCCACATTTTTCATTCCTCCTTACCGCATTACCCAAAGGGTTGGCGCCGGACTATAATTTTGCTTCCTCAAATCCTAAAGCTATATGTTAATCTGCATTCCCTACGTATGAGATTTAATCCATATTTCCTATCTCAACCTTTTTACTTAGTTTCAACTTAGCTTCGATCAACATATTTTATCGTTTTTCACTTACAATAAATCATTCAGAAATATTAATACTACTGTATACAAACTCCCACTTTTCAAAATATGCAAACACAATAGTCTAATTCATTTATCGATAAAATAATTCCAATTTTCTACTCTTTTTTAGAATTTTGTATCGACATGCCTCAAATTTACAAGTTTCTCACTGGCCTTATATTTTCTTTTTAAAATCCATATATTCTACGAACTCTACCCTTTTGAAAGACATTTATTTATATTAATATTTCAATTTTCTTTTTCCGTCTTACATGTATGAGTCCATCTGCTTGCGATCTCATCGCATTGTTACATGTCCATGTCTATAAATAAAAGACTAGACTATGGTATACACAAAAGTCAATCTCTAACTTTGGTGAAATTCCTGATCTCTTAGTTCCAACCATATACAATGGTTCATTATCAATATTTAGATCCATTATTTTCGATTGGATCTAGTTTAACACATTCTTCTTTATTTTAAAGAATCATATATCCTTAACATTTATACAATAGTAGCATTTCTCACCCAATCTACTCATAAAACTCAATTTTTTCTTTCGCTCAACAATTCAAAAAATGTTAACCCAATCGATTAATCATAGAATATTCAAAATACGACCACAAATATCGAACATTTGATACTGTCTCATTTATTAAAAAATCATTCTCATGTATCACATATTTTATTATTCTCATACTCCCATATTCCGAGTATCGCATTAAATTTCTTTTATTCTCATTCTCTCTATTCCGAGCATTATAAAAAAAATTCTTTTATAATTGATATCATCTTTTTCACCGACTAATTTTCTAATTGTTTTAAATAACCCATATTCCTTTTTTTCTTAATATTTTCCATTTCAAGAGTCGCTAATTTTTTTTATATATCATTTTTTCAACAGCAATTTTCAGAATATATTAAAATGATCTTTTTCTTATTTTCTAGCTTCAAATATTCACATAGTGGTGCCCATATTTCCTTTAAAATATGTCAATTCCAACATTGTGAATTACTTTTGTAATTCCAACTTTATCAAAGATAACAATATTTTCATCACATATAATAGATAAATTAAGGATATTATTCCAAAATACATACATATATGGGATAAAAAAATAGAACAAAATAATTTGATAAAATAGATATCAACCCAAATGAGTACAAATACTAAATAACAAAGATTTTGTATGAACCTCAATCAAGAATACAAATACTAAACAAGTGTAGGATTGCATCACGCAGATAAACACAATTTACATACAAAGTTGGGCAAGGCACGTCAACACAAAACAAATTTCAATAAATGAAATGAGTCATATTAGGAAACCAAAAACGATTCCAAAAAAATGTCCAGGACGTGACGGAATTAACTTCGGAAAATAAGATATTTTAATTAGATATTCATATTAATATACGTGGGGTCTACATTATTAGTTATTAGTTATGTTTGGAATAAAAATTAGATGAGATACAACTATTAAAAAATTATAAAAATTGGACAAAGACAAAACAAAACCTATTGAATCTAGCCAACCGAATTAAAACATAATAAGAGAGTTAAGATTACACAACCACTAGGTAGAAGAGATCAAACAAGCCTCATTCGTGGATGGAAAATCAAAAACATGTAAAATAATAATAGTAAAGCTACTAGTTATATCATATAAAACAAAATAAAATTTATGGACAGAGGTACAAAACTAGAGAATAAAATGTGAACATAGCAAACACATGCTCCCTCTATCCTACTAGGTTCTTTATATCTAGGATAAAAAATTTGACATGCATTTTAAGATTCATAATAAAATTTAATTCATATACAACTTAAAATGTATGCCTATAAAGAAGTTAGAGGGAAGGAGAGAGTATATGTTTTATGTACTGCATTAAAGATATACAAAAACAAAAGCAAAATATATCATTGTATTAAAATTAGAAAATATGAGATGGGTGTGATAAAACCGTTCGGAAGACTGATCGTAACATGATGTGACAAGGAAAGCGGAGAATCAGAGTGCTGTAAAGCTTTAAGTAAAAACGAAGTGTCAATGATGGTGTTAATGATCTTCTGTGCACTTATATCAATGTAGAGATTTTTGTATGAACATATAGTTTGGTGTTGATGATCTTCTATACACTGATACCAATGTAGAGTAGTTTGGTGTTGATGATCTTCTGTGCACTGATACCAATGTAGAGATTTTTGTATAAATATATAGTTCCTCTTTACTTTTAAGTTTCCCAAAAAGTATAGTTCAATGATCTATTTTTAATTTTTTTTTTGAATAAAAAATTAATGTTTAAATTTTTATTCAAAAAATTAAAATTCTAAAAACAATTTATGGAACTATATCTTATTATATATATCTTAAAATGCGTGTCAAGGAAAACATGTAAAAAAATATCTAAATTTAAGAAAAAATTATATGTGTAAGAGTAAATATAATTAAGGGTTCCGCATAATGTTTGGAGCAAGCTAAATGCATGCCTTTTCATTGTTTAAAATCACTATATATGACTAAACAAACGGACGCTCCACCCCTCAAAACTAACTGTCCAAACATTCAATACATATATTAATTCATACAAAAATACATATCGTAACTCCTATTTACATTAATAATGCAATCAATATTTATTTGTATTCTTATGTTTACCTAGCATGATAGCCCGTGCAAAGTACGGGCATCATTTAAATTCGTCTAATTTAATTATTTTGATTATTAAGATAGATGATTCGTAATTTTTGAAATGCAATAGATAAAAAGTGTGATACATTTACCAAAATATTTTAAAAAATATTATAAAAATAAATAATTTTTCAAATATTAAAAATATGTTACATTTTTTACATATTAATATAAAGATTGATTTCATCTATGTCGTAACAATTTACTTAAGAATTTCATATGATCGTAAAAATTTACTTACATTTAGGAATCCATATGTTTTTTTATAACTAATTTGGAAAATGTAACTTAGAAAGACAGAACAATAACTGCTTTGAAAAATCTATCCTTGAATTAGTAGATGACGTTTATAGATAAGTGCTCAAATGATAACTTATATTATAATGAGAAATGAGAACTAATCTCATGCTCAAATGTATAGTGTGTGCATATGTACAACATCTTCCCTTAGTCATCCGTTCTTGTCACCAAAACGATCATCATTCTAGTAATAATTTATGAACACTTTTGTTGCCGAGTTTCAACCACATTCCCGACAACGCAATTCGAGAGCTTATTCATCCCATTTTCATCCTTTCACAATAGAAATGAGTTTACAAATGCCCACTGGTGTCGTTTTCACCCACTATACCACCATTAATGCCACACCTTCGAATACTATCAAAATTTCAGATCTTAAATTTTTTGGTAATTTGTTCAAAACTTTTAGAATAATCTGCGTTCAAACATTGGTGATTCAAGTTAAATTTTCTTTGATCCTGGTTAGATTTTGGTGGTGTAAGTGGAGGTGCACATTCAAATGTAATCTACATCTCCAACTTTACCCTACTTTCTCGCAATTTTTGACAATCACCCAATGTACTACCGTCAGCACCAGCACCTTCGAACACTATCAAATTTTCAGATTTTGGAAATTTTGGTAATTTGCTTTCAAAATTATAGTGATTTGGGTTCAAATTTTAGTTATTTAAGTTGAATGTTCGGTCATTCTACTATCATTTTGATTTTTAGTGGTGTAAAGGCTGATGTTGATTTGATTGCAGTAAAAATTTTAGTGATTTCATTCGTGATTCCAGCGATTGTGTGTGGTGGTGGCGATGTGGTGGTGGTATGGCCGCGATGGTAATAGTGGTGTTAACGAGGTGTTGTTAGCGTTGATAATGATGTATTCATAGAAAACACATGACTTATATATATTTTTTGGTTACAAATTGAACGATAATATGAAATATATGATCTATGATTTTAGTTACGTATTATTTATAATTTTATAGTTAATTCTTTCTTAAAACTCCATAAGAAACCAATAATAATTATATAAATGTGTATACGTGTAGCCTTATTTTGTGGTGTTAGTGTTAATATTTTATTTTGTGGTGTTAGTGTTGATATTGATATTGTTGTTTTCATAGAAAACACATGACTTATATATATATTGTTTCTTACAGATTGAACGATAATATGAAATATATGTTCTATGATTTTAATTATGTATTATTTATAATTTTATAGTTAATTCTTCCTTGAAACTTTATAAGTAACCAATAATAATTATATAAATGTGTATACGTGTAATCTTATTTTAAAAATTCACCCGTTTTAACCTAAAATTTTAAATTTCTTTTAAATACTATGTAATTGGTTATTTTTTGAATTGAATTTTTAAAATCAACTAATCAATCATTATACTTTATGTATTATATATACAATTTAATATTTTTTTTAAAATATCTATCTTTCATTAACATAATTATACATCTTAATCTCATAATTAATTGTATAATAACTATATAAATGTGTATATGTGTAACCTTATTTTAAAAATTCACCTTTTTAACCTAAAATTTTAAATTTCTTTTAAATACTATGTAATTGGTTATTTTTTGAATTGAATTTTTAAACTCAACTAATCGATCATTATACTTTATGTATTATATATACAATTTAGTATTTTTTTTAAATATATATCTTTCATTAACATAACTATACATTGTAATCTCATAATTAATTGTATTCCATCTATAATCTAATTTATAATGTGTCATAACCCAAGTCCAACTATGCTTTTTTTATTTAATTAAAAATCAATACAATGTTTGCATCTCATATGTAAATTATTTAATTGATCACAAAATCATGTTTTAAATTAGTATAACTGGTATATTGAATTTTTTATAGCTCGTCAAAAATCATTTTGACATATACTAAACATAATACATAAACAACATAAATCATTTGATGCTTTACTAAACATAATAGATAGATAACATAATTCATTTCATTAAACTTTTTAATTCTCAACAAAGTAGTAATATTAAATAAAATAGAATATGTGAGTTATTTGTTCATGTAGTAAATGGTTTTTAAAAAGTTAACATAAATTCTTCTTTGGTGTAGTGGTTGGAGATAGTAACATAATTCATTTCTAATCCAAAAGACGTGGGTTCAATCCCCGTTACCAACATTTTTTAATATATTAAAATTGTTGATTACTAAATAACCTTGAAAGATCTTGTTCATCTATAATATATATAAAGGATTCAACAAATAAACTCAACTATAACAATATAAAGAAGTGTTTGCGAGTTTTAACCTGAAGCAACACTGCTTTTCTTCTCTTGAGTTCGACAAGTAATGACGACATATGGATCCATGTTATCTACACAAAACAATTTTTATCAGTCACCCATATTGGTAAAATGCAAAATATACATAAGAGATCAAATACTTGACCACTGAGGACAGTACTTATATATTAATCAAATTACAAATTCAATCAAATCTTCACTAGCTATGCATGATTTTTTTACAAGCATGAATCGATGCTTATACATACAATCAAAAGATTGCCAGTTTGATCAGTTATTATGACAAATGCAGGGTGTTAAAATCAAGATAACAACTGATCAACTCAATGTTTATAACAAAAATAAGAATAACAAACAAATTTAGAAACAAATAGAATAGGTTCTGTGTTTTTGCAGATCACAAGATGAACAGAAAAAGAAAATACAAAACTAAATAATTTTTAATGAAAACACAATAATAAATAAATGATTTAAACACACAACATAATGTTTGCACACACATGTTAATGGGATTCAACATACTGAGAAAATCAGAATTCTCAAGGCCTTTAGCACCAATGAGGAGAACTTCAAGCGACCCACGTCTCATTTTCTCTTTAAAAAAAACAAAATTTGCAAGGAACTTAGGATCTTGATCAGGCAAGCAAAAACAAAGACAAGCCAATACTTTATATACTTATTAATTAATAATTATTCGTCATGTAGTACGTTTTTTGTTTTGGTATTACCCGACTGATAATATTGGAACTAAAAGGCGAAGTCCCGGCCCGGATTTGTAGGCATAATTTATGGGTTATGATATGTGGATCCTCGAATTTCATGCAATGTTTCCTTTTTTAATACCCACTTAACTTATTTATAAATTAGATTAAAAATTGTATAGAAAAATCTATACAATACATACAATATTATAATGGACTAAAAATTAAAAATTTTGGTTTTTGGTATGGTACACACATAAACCAGGCAATAACTATTTTGTAAAAAATAGTTATAGTACTTCAATATCGTTTTAGCCTACAAACTTACACTTGTTAGAATTCATCAGTATCGGCACCTAAAAATAGTTCTAAGATTTAGCAAAATTTCGGAAAGTAAAATATGTAAATGACATTGTGTTTGCAATACAAATGTACATATTAATCAGGATACAATATTTATATAACAAATTTACAAGTCATTATATAAAAACAATGTTTATAAGTTTTATACTCTCAAATATTTGGTGAATACATTTTTGCACTTTTAGTACATTTCGTTGCTGAATTTTACAGGTTTATAAGGTTTGTAGGCTAAGATGTGACGGTTGTGGTGATAGATGATCACGGTTGTGGTGATAGATGATCAGGATATGTGGATGTTTATTTATTTACACATCCTTAAATTTTTTATCAGAATTGACATCTTGTAATCGATATCATATTAATATCTATACTTACTCATTCTTCCTTGTTTTAGAAGTTTTACTAATAAAATTTTTATTATTTTTCAAGAGCAGCCTAGAGGTCAAATAAAGAACATGGAAGTATTTTGCATTTTCTACGACATTTATATCTGTTATGCCCGAATCTCGGTAAAGGTCCTAAACAGACCCAATGGATTACATTAGGGGTCCACCTCTCTGAATGGGCCCAAATATTGAAGAAGGATCAACAAGGCATGAGGTCCGATTTGGGATCGCCTCACCTCTATCTCATAAATCTCTTGAAGACACTATCACCCAAGGGGTCTCACACTAGGCTTCCAAGGGGTCTCACGCTAGGCCTCTAGGCATCTTATTCTAGCCCGGGCTCGGGGTCGCATCTAGAGTACGAACAACATCGCTATCTTACTATGCTTCTCCATATGAAGGCTCAACATCATCAGGAATCAGTACAATATATTATTAAGCACAATATGGAAGTTTACGACCCCAAGCTGTGGGTCGAGTCCACTGGCAGTCCCTAGTATGGGATAACATCTATCACATCTCTCTGCAAGGTCCAGCGAGGCCTAGAGGTCCAGAGAGGCCTAGAATACTCTTATGAAGGCTCATAGCTAAGCCCAGCGAGATCGCATGAGTATGATTACCTCCATTAGCCTCGCCAGTGAGGCCTTACGATTCTAGCATCATGTTAGTTATAGGTAACCTTTATTGGGCCATGGGTCATGAGCAGGATTAAGGGAAAAATTATATCAGCCCAAGGAGACGTCTAGTGAATTTGGGCCAAGTCGAGCCCACAAAAACCCTAGCCCGTCTGGGTAACTTCTTCTCCAAGAATTACGTATAATCACAAATCTCTTCCGTGTTCTTCGTGTTCAAAGCAAAATATCCGTATTTTGCTCCATGATTCCAGCAAACCTCCAAAATATTGTTATACAATATTCTTCTTATAACATTTGGCGTTAGAAAGAGGGGCTAGTCATTGAACTTGGAGAGCGATGACTAACTCGAACAAGAAGAACGGAGGGGATAACAACGGGGAGACCCTAGGGTAGCATATGACACCCAAATGTGACCCCTAGGAGTGACCCCCTAGGAGGCCTCACCTAGCGCTGCAAGCAGTGTTGTAAAAATTGGCCTAGGCGTCCGCATAGGCGGCGCCTAGGCGCTAGGCGCCATCAAAACGCCCCGACTCGGGCCTAGGTAGTTAAAAAACGTTTTTTCTGTAAATCGGTAAAGAAATCGGCAAAAAATCGGTCTAGGCGGTCAAAAATTGGTCTAGGCGGTCAAAAAATCGGTCTAGGTGGTCAAAAAATCGGCCTAGGCGATCAAAAATCGGAAAAAATCAGCAAAATACGTTGCAAAATTCAAGAATTGCCAAAAATATTTAATAAATACAAATATTAAAAATAATATTTAAATACAACCGATTAATCGTCGTGACGACAGACGCCCATCTCCTCATCGAGATTGTGAGCGGTCCTATCGTCGCAACGACAGACCCCCATCTCCGCGTCTAGATCGTGAAGCCCCTGTATGACGTAGCTAATGAGGCCCCTATATGGTGTGGATATCAAAATAGTGAGATGCCTCTACATGAGATACCTCTTAGTGAGATGCCTCTTCTTGAGATGCTTCTACGTGAGATGCCTCTACGTGAGATGCCTCCTAGTGAGATGCCCCTTCGTGGGATGTCTCTACGTGAGATGCCTCTACATGAAATTTCTTCTTGGTAAAATACCTCTACGTCGAGGAGAGGGGGGACGCCCCCGATCCTTGGGGAGAGGGGGGACGCCCCCGACCCTTGTCGACAATGAGGAGGTCCTCGACTTCCTCAAAACACTGGGAAGAACATGCAACAAATAACGAGGCTAAGTACGAGGCTCTCATCATTGGCCTCAAGCTCGCACTAGAGATGAAGGGAGAGAAGCCAAAGTATTTGAAAATTAAAATGAGCTCAAGACCTCAATATCTTCATTCTGGATCAACATAGGGAAGCTTGTGACGACATTGAAGAAACCAAGTGCCCCGGGATAGAATGATGAGGCCAAGTGTCTCGAGATAGCATTGATGAGGCCAAGTGCCTTGAGACAATAGTGAAGAGTACAAGTGTCATGGGATAGCGTTGAAGAAGTCAAGTATGCATATAGCGGGATCACCTCAAATTCTCTTCATTAAAAAGGGTGTCATCTCCAAATAATACAAGAAGATTGCTCAAGCACTTTGATTCCTCATCACATCAACATTGATAATGAGGAATCGGGGGTTAGTGGCATTACATAAACACCTCTTCTAATGGAACATTTGAAAAAAATTGCAAGACAAGGCCAGCGCCTAGCATTGCGAGGCCGCAAATCCAACATCTTGCCCTACGAGGCCTCTCGACCCCATTGGTGATGACGGGCTCAATCAGCTATCCTAAAGTACTTGGAAAAATTCAAAACTTTTATGATGAAAGCATAAGAAGAACATTTATGAAGACCAGCGTAAGACGATGAATGTCTCTCTATTCAGCACATATAATGTAGCGTGGGGCTAGGAAGAACACGTGCGTTGTGAGATCAATCATGAATGAAATCAATCATGTGAAAATCCTATCAATTTAAGGGAAGTTTATGACCTGAAATTACTTTGAAAAAATCCAAAGTAAAGGGATTAAATGGAAGAACATTAAAATAGGGAAAAAGTTACAGCAAAGGCGAACCGAGGCATTACAAATTGGATTGGACTAGTTTAAATTATCTTGGTTAGCGCGAAGACAATAATAATACAAGATGTAGTGTCATGTACGTGCTACCGCGAGGAGGCATTTCAAAAAGTAGGTCCAAATGCGAGCTACCAAGATGGTAAAAAAGGGACAAATAAAGAATGGCATGCATGATATTTGTACATAAAGTGGACCCACATTCTATACGTGGTGGACAATTATGAAGGTGAAGGGAGGACATTTTGGGTTCGTGTTCGCATGCGAAGCGGGAAAAAATATTATATGAAACAAGGCTGCTGCTTAGACTACGAGTTCGCGGAAAATGAAGGAAGAAAAGAAAGAAAATTCAAGCATACGAATATGATGCTTTTGTCAAAAAATGGAAACATGAATAATATAAGAAGAGATATATTGGTCCAGCGAGGAGAGAACTAGAGCCAAGTAAAGAAAAAAAAAGGTCCTGGACAAATCTACGAAGTGAAACTTGAAGTAATATTAGTAACTGGGCCCGCGTGGATGCATATAAAAGGTATACAAGGTAGCATATTATTTTTGGATGGTATATATGGGAAGAAAATGCATGGAGTCCTCCTAGTTCAATGCGAGCTGAAGTACAGTAGAGGTTCGTTTTATATAAAAATATTGAGACGACTCCTCTCAATAAAAAGAAAAAGTGTAAAGAAAAATGAAGTGATATAAAACAGAGGCAATGCGAAGAAAAGTCAGCTGTGAAGTCAAATAACATATGGAAAAATACATGTACAAGTACAATGAGAAGAATGAAGATCTTAAACAAAATCAAAGAAATTCGAAGGAATATCAAGTACGAGGTCATGAAATAAAGGGTGGTAAAGCTGGGCTCGCCATTAAAAAACAATACATGGAGTGGTGGTTATAATATCCATGAAGGGGCCTGCATAAAAAAAGAGAGAAACTTGGTACAAGACAATTCGATGCAATTTTATGAGCTGAAGTGAAGTACAGGGACTTGCTTCTTAAAAAAAAATAGTACGAGGTGGTTAGCATGCTACGGGGTCCGCATGTGAAGTAATAAAAAAAAGAATACATGTACATGATTCCTAGCCATGTACGTGAATGGTGGAATCCATCATAGTTGGTTGACAATTGATTCCAACTTGTGGAGCATGCGAGGGTGATTTAAAGAACTAAGCAGGCCAAGGTACTGCGAGGAGGAATGGGTTCATAAAAAAAATAGATATCGAAATGAGGGCTCATGCGTAGATTGCCAATATTAAAAATATTCACGTAAAGTCCTAGTTCAAGGAGGGGCTGTACATTATTCAGGCTAAGGTCTTTATTCGTGGAACCTGCGGGGAGAATTAAAAAATAAAGAAGTAATAAGAAGTTGCCTACCCGTGCAAATCAAGGCTGGAGCATAATGAGGTACCACATCACGTCGCAGCGTTTCCGCTCACAATATTGAAAAAACGAACTAAAAATCAAAAAGGGCATGCACTACAAATATAAAGCTACGGAATCAAGCTTGGAAGGGATATTGAAGGTTGGGCTTACGAAGAATTAGAAAATTTGAAATTAAAAGGCTGGCTACTAAAATCAAGTTCATGTACAAGATGTACTAGCTGGCGGATCCTTCAATTAATAAGGATATTGGATTTATAAGGCCTGCCAAGATGCTTGAAAGGAAAAAAATATTGGGCTCGAGGAAATATCAAGATGCTACAAAATAAAAAATCTGTTCGAATAGGTGCCACACGAGGTGAAATAAAATTTAGCGAGGATTCTTTGCCCACATGTTTACAGCGAACATGCCAAAGAGCGAACTGAATAAAGGGTGAAGACCTTAACGCATGCGGGGACCACGAGGTGGTTCAAGTCTAGGCAATTAAAACACAGCATGTAGAAACGCAACGAAGTGGTGACCATTGGTGCGGGACAGCTTGACTTTAAAAAAAAACTACAAGGCAACATGAATTACAATTTACAAAGCTGGGAAATTATAGATGAAATAAGCAATACTTGTACCAATATCCAAGGCTTCGAAGTGAAGATGGAACACAACTGACTTCAGGAAAAAGTAAAGACAAAATTAAGATTTTATAATTCAAGTACATGTACGTGTATCATAGGAAGTTGCAGCAGGGCCCGCGTGAGAATTAAAACAACCAAGAAAATGAAGGACCAAGCTCATGTGAAAATTTAGTTCGAGGAATGACATTACACAATATCATTAATCACGCGGGGCCGCTTATGATTTTCAAAATGGCAAGCTAAAACTTGCAAGCTTCAAATTCAAGCTGGCGGCTGGTGCAAGTTGATTTGCGAAATCAATTAAAATTAGACGGCATGTAAAGTGAAGTCACACAGCACAACGAAGTGAGCAGAGCGAGCAGGAGAGTCACCTCGTGTGGAAGCAAAGAGTATCAGGATAATAGTTAAATTATTTTGATGAGCTCGGAATAAATTTGAAGAAATTTTGAAGGTCAGGGAAGAGGCTCATATCTCACCTATCAAAGACCTAGAGTGAGACCATGTGATCAAAAAATATAATGGAGCTCTCCTACATTTTATGGGAATTACAACTACCCAATAACTTCTACTTCCTACATGAATGTTAACCAAACAAGTTTATAATTCCCTACTTCCTAAGAAGACCAAGTTCCCATATATATTGTAACACCCCTAGATCCGGGGTCGGGGATCGGGTCGTTACGGTCTCATATTTCATACATAATACTCGACTTGAGTCCAAAATAAATAAGTAGCAAGCTGTGACCCCACAATAATATCCACTCACACACACACACAGTTGTAGTCCCAAAGATAAAATTGAAATAAGTTTTACATGAAGGGTTTTACGAATAAAAGTTATTACAAGCCCAAAAGGAGTAACAACATAAGTTTAAAGTTTTTGCCGTTGATTAACATTAATTATACATATAGTTAAGGTGGAAGAAAAAGCTGACTATATATGCTACCTCAGCAATGGCAGCTAGCATATCAGCGGGGAGTCTTGTGGGTCGGGTAACCTGCTTGCGCCGAGTGCGCCTTACGCGAGCCATCTGTCCTAACTATCGTTGTGACATAATAAATAAGCAAGGGTGAGCAATAGCCCACCAACAATAGTATGACTGAACAGTGAAAATATATGCAACAATTCAAATATCTTTGAAGCCATATGCCATGCATTAACGAAGATAGTGCCATTATAATGTGAACGATGAAGTCACAAGGTAACTCAAAAATATACTTCTGTGGGAACATCTTCTATGCCAAAGATAAGCAATATAGCTTTATTCATCATAAAAGAGGAACTTGCAGAAAAATGTTGCAATTCCAGATTCCATCATTTTTTTTTCACCTGCCAACACCGATGCTGCTGCAAAAAATTACCTACATTTGGAAGGTGAACTAATACCGGAGCATTGACGCGCCAGGAGCCATAACATTTTACGATGATCAGTCGCATGTTATGCTCCCCATCATTTGTTCTCTACATGTAGAAGGAAGCACCGATAGATTTACTTGTCCACCGCCCTCTCAAACCCCCCGGCCAATGGTTGGGCCATTGCTGAACCGGCACCACTCGGCCACTTACGCAGCTCCTAGTTCGTATAACATCCATAACTCTGAAACATAAAGTTCGTCCCCCTTTCCCCAAGTATAATACCTGTTGATAAGACTCCACAAAGTAGTCGTATCTAGTTAGAAAGGAAAATTCACCAATATTTCCCAAGCTACTACTTGTTAATGGATACCAACTTGTTCCAACACTCCTACCCCTCGAATGATGAGAAGGTACACAAGATTTGATAGATGAACAACAACCAAGTTGCTAGTTAAAAGAATAGTTTCAAAAGATTTATGACCGGGAAGTCAATAAGATAAATAACATTTCTCAAGTAAGGTTCACTTATTAATTGGAAGATAGACTCGAAGGAAGAATGAAATTTTGAGAACCTTTCTTAATATAATATTAATAATAATGCGACTCCAAAGTAATTTTATAATAATCGAAGGTCGAAGATAACATTTGAAGTCATTTCAGAGTATCGGATAAATATTTAGTGAATATTTATTGAATCAGAAATAGTTAAAGAAGACTTACAACTAAGAACGAATATTTAAATCGAAGTACTTCTCGGAATAATTCTCGAGGGAATAAAGAGAAAATATTTATTAATTAAATAAATATTTAAATGAATATTCAAAATAATATTCATTTAATTAATAAGACTTGAAAGGAATATTAAACATAATAATCGATAAATAAATATAACATCAGATGAGTATTTGAAATAATATTCATTAAGTAATTGGGAACTTAAATGAATATTCAAAAAGTAATATTCATTTAATGAATAATATTCTAAATGAATATCGAAATAATATTCATTTAGTAATCCAAGCTTTAAAGGAATATTCGAAATAATATTCGATAAATGAATCGACTTTAAATGAATATTGAAAAATAATATTCATTGAATAGATAACGTTTATATAATTATTTGAGGTAATGATCGTTAATTAAATGATCTTGGACGAATATTCAAATAATATTCGTCAACCAATTAATGGAAAATATTTACTTAAATATTTCCCTCGAAGGTAATTACGGTATATCAAGAAGTACTGACTCCCGGTCTATATTTAACGAATACGATATATATATGCCCTTCTCTAAGGGACTTAACAACATCCGGCTTATAACTGATTATTCACTATCTAGCTTATAAGCCAACAATAATTCAAGGAACAAGTATAACAATATAACTTGGAAGTAGGCATGCATGACATGACATATGTATAACAGAAAGCATATATATATATATATATATATATATTCACAACAACAGCCTTTAAAAAGGATTTGAAACTTGCTTGGTAATCGGGTGTGGGTAGAGGTAGCGTGCTCTAGGTCTTCTCGGTGATCTATAAACAATCAGAACATTCGAGAGTAATCACCCAACACTTCTTTTGAAGGTTACGAATAAACTTTACTTAAGTCGAAACACGCTTTCGAGCTATCTCGTTATGCACCCTTTTTGAATAACTCTATTTATTACCGATACGATCCGACTTTTGTTCGTTATTAAGACATGTCGTTATACTTACACTTGACATATACTTAAGCCATGTAAGTGCTAAAGTAGGTCGTTTATGAATCAAGATTATACCTCGAGTTTTCTCGTCTGTTTTCTAAGTGTTTTACCAAAGTTATAACTAAGTGGGTTTTTTAGGGGTTCGTTCACGTTTAACCTTGATTCAAACATTTTTATAAAATTGGGAAACGATCCGTTTGACATGTGGTTTTCTATCACACCTTCCTTTTTATCTCTATTATTTAATTACCAAGATTCGCCACCAAATTACCTATTTTACGAGGGTTCAATTTCAGTTACGATCTCTCGTTTACGGTTTCGAACTACTTTTAGTAAATCGGTCATAATTCCTAAACCGTAAATCTGTTTCACATGATCTTTATATCAAAACGAAGCTTGGAACATTATCTATCTTATCATGCCAAAATACGAAGCTAGACAGTGGAATAAAGCTAATGTCAAATACGTTTTATTAATGCTAACAAAATTTCAGCATTATAACGGCTATATATCGAACGTTCCAAAAATCATAACAATCCAACCAAGCCACACTGGGCATAGATCCAACTTATACACATGATTTCTTTTTTCAAAATACCCAAGAACATCATGCTTTACCAACATATTCATCATACTACTAAAATCACTAAATAACTTAACTAATCATGCCTATAACATTAACATAATCATACTAAGATAGATCCATCGAGAACATCCATACACTTAAAGTAGATCTAGGGTTTAAAGGATGTTATACCTTCTTGGGAGTATGAACTAGCCTTACAAAGCTTGGTATGGTCCTTGGGTTGCCTTAAACTTGCTAGATCAATCAAAAGAAACATGAAAACAAAGATTAGTTCTTGAAAAACACTATTCACCTTCCTACTAATTGATTTTGTTGAAAATCGAAGCAAAGGAGTTTAGGTTTGAAATTTTCAGGAGATCATTTATATGAAATGTAAGTCTTACCATAAAAGTTTCAAGATCAAACAAGGAGTGGAAGATGGGTTTTAGATTTTGAATTCCAAAGGGGCCGAATGGATGAAGTTTTGAGAGAGTTTGATGTTTTGGTGTTGGTTGCTTTGAAATAATGCATAAACTGATATGTTCAAGATAATATCTCATCCTTGGTTGCTTTAATAAAGTGATTATGCAATGGATGATGTAATTAGGATGGACAAGTGTTGATTTGTTGTGGTTAGATGATAAAGTAAGGCTAAGTACTAGTTAGCTTCCTAACCTTGCTAGTTACTTATACAACTATTGGGTTACTAGATATTTTCCCTTGAACATGCATGCACCTTGCTTCCCTGCTTGATTCTTTGTCCGGTTATTCCTTAATTTGCTAATCGTTCAGGGAATAACTCAAGGATTTCTAGTTAGGGTTTTACCGGAAATCTCCTTAATATTTATACTACCATTCTCCATCATTCTTAATAATTCTCGAATCCATTTTCCTTAAATCCTTTTAATAATCTCTTAGGTCTTTCAGTGTCTAGGGAAATCTCGGGGAAAATAAAAGTGCTATTTTTCAGAATCCGACAGCTTTTACATGCACTCTTTTTCCCTCTGGATCACTAATACGAACTCAGAATTTCGTTCCGGTTACTTTTATATAGTGTCATCTAATAATATTCTCATTTCCACCAAAAACACTATTTACTCTTTATTCTTTCTTTATTCTCTACATTTATGACAATGTCCTTGTTCTCTCTCGGGCATTCCTTAACCCTTTCACGGAACCACTGGACTAATCGTTATCGATCTGGATGACATGAGAATATTCTCCTGTTTGGAATTGCCATATCTTATTCCCCTAGGAGATAGATTATTCTTATCTAAGTTGTCAACCATTAGAATTCTTCAAGATATATAAATACTTAAATCGAATTCCATTCCATTCATTATTTAGAACATTCGTTACATCGTAGTCCTACCCATTATTTACTATTACATCCGTACAAAATAAAAAGTTCTAATTCTATCTAAAATCTGGGTTCTTACATATATTACCTGTCAATTAAACAACTTCTTAGATTACTCAGAAAGCATTTGAATTTTGTTTCCATGCCTTCTATTAATTAAAAGAATACAAACAAGGCTGACCTTTATTTTATTTCTTAGAATACCAATAGCAGATGTCACAGATGATTTTAATATTGATAGCACCTAGAAAAACAAAGAAGAGACCGAAATGGAGCAACCTCAATATGAGCACATTAGGCGTAGTATCCTTAATCCCATCCCCCACCAAAAAAATGATATGTAACATCCCTTATTTTTTAATGATTCTTTTTTTAGTTATATTTTTTAATACTAGCTTATAGCTCGTGCAAAGCACGGGTTACTTTTAATTTTTTTTTAATTTACCTATAGTATAGTTACATAATATTATAAATATTTCACCTTTATAAATAATAATTTTTAGTATTAAATCTAAATTAATTTGTTGTTGGCGGCTGTTGTGGAATAAAACTAGTGTTTGTAAGTAATTAATGCTAGGGATGTTGAGCTTCGAGCTTTAATGGATGTTTCCATGTTTCGAGACTGATCGGTCCTCACAGAGTGCCTACGTATCTCGTTATTGAGAATGAAGCCAAGACATAGTTCTGAGAATGAGGGGTCAGACCCTTTATATAGGCTACGGGAGCTTTAGAATTATGGTAGGATTCGGAGACTTGGTTGGCAAGTCACCTCCTTGAGGAAGGTTCTAGACTCGTTCCTTGTAGGAATCAGTTTCCATGTTGGATTCACTATGCCATAGATGGCCTATTGCAACCTTTTGGCATGGGTGTTACCATCTTGGATGTTACCATAGGTATGAAATTTTTCAGCTATCGCAACCTTATGATTTTGGTGTTACCAAATCCGTAGAAGTATGTTACTATAGTTATAAAAGGTGATACCAAGAGATGTGTTACCATAGAGTATTCATGAACAAAATTTTTATTTTATTTAAAATTAATGATTTAATATTTATTTGACTTTAAAAATAATTAAGTTTAACAAAATCGTTGCACTACAAGAAAAACTGAAACAGACAACACTTATCAGACAACGGTCGGCAGTAAAAGCATTGTTTGAAATTTTCACACAACGGTTTTTTTTTTTGCAAAATCTGTCTGTTGTCTGAAAGAACTTCCACAACGGTTTCTAAAACCATTGTCTATTAGAAAGAGTAAAGCAGAGGCTTTACACAACGGAATTATAAAACCGTTGTGAACTGACAATATCTTTATTTTTATATCCTGTTACCCTGAATGATCTTATTACTCCTCTCTATGAGCCACTGTATCTTCATAGTCCTGTTTCTGAATGTTATTTATTTCTGCTGCTTCTGCATCATGCATGCTGGTGATTTCTTTTCATTATTCTATTTCAGGGCACCAAAAGCATCTGTATCAGCTTCTTTGGTTAAACAATTGAGGGATGAAACATGGGCAGGAATGATGGCCTGCAAAAAAGCACTAGCAGAAACTGAAGGTGATCTTGAGAAAGCATTAGAATACTTGAGAAAGAAGAGTTCAAAGAATTGGTTGATGATCTAGCTATGCAAGTTGTTGCCATCTTGCAAGTGCAGTATGTATCTGTTGAAGATATTCCAGAGAGCATTGTGAGCAAGGAAAAAGAAGCGTCAAGAGGATGATCAGATCAAAAGAAGGAATTCAACCAGTTTGCTCGTTGGCTTCTGGTGATCAGTGTTCTGTTGCTATAGGGAAGATTGCTGATTGCGCTGCTGCTGATTATCTCAGTACCACTTCTTTGTTGGTAATTTACTTGCATCTTGATTCATTCTATAATTATTTTAAGTTTTTAAGAATTTTACATGCGATATTGATAATGTCTGTGACTTGAATAATTGATTTCCTTCGTGTTGTGCTAATTCATAACTTCATAACTAATGGTAAATTCATAACTAATGACTGGTGACGGAGTCAATGACGCCCCTGCCCTGAAACTAGCTGACATTGGTAGTTGCAATGGGCATTTCTGGTTCAGAGGTATAATATTGAATCTTTGTCTGTACAACAAAGACCGCCATGCATGTAAAGTTCGCCACCATAATCCTATATGCTTTAAATTTTCGGTCTGAATCAGATGTTTGTTAGTCAACAGTTTTTAAAAGAAGCTTTATAACACTTCTTTGAAGCTGAATGTAAGACGAGACCATCAACGTTTTGATTCTAATCTTTTCTTTCAAAATGTGGATCAACCATCTTATTATTCTTTGGTAGTCCCTGTTTCTGGTCCAAGTCAACTTGGGGGTTGTGCTGAGTCTATACTCGTTGTAAAGAACTGATGTCTTTATGTTTAAAAACTCAACTCTACGTCTGTCATGCTAGCATTTTCATGTTCTCCAGTTTTATCAGCCGTGTTTCAGTTTATATATCTACATTATCTTGTTTTAGGTTGCCAAGGAAGCTTCTGACATGGTTTTAGCTGATGATAATTTTAGCACAATTGTTGCTGCTGTAGGGGAAGGCAGGTCTATCTATAACAATATGAAGGCATTTATTAGGTACTTTTCATATTCCCCTCTGGTTCTTTTTTGAACTGATTAAGCAAAAAGAAAGCTTGGATTCAACATTTTGGTTAATTTGGATTTTTTTTATTGTATGGACATATCATTTTATAATCTTTGTTTATGTTAATTTAGAGTCAAAACAGTTGATATAATATACTATATGAACTGTGGGTTATGATGTGGTAACAAATTTAGTTAATCCTAAAATATATATATGATCTATGATCACATGGTGGTAAATACACTAGACGCTTGGCTTTTAACTGATCTTGGCGAATCAATTTTAAAGTATGAAAGTAGGAGCGTGGGTCCTCCTTGTACAGTAGTCAAGTTCTTTTAACCTTGGACATAGCACAGATCATATTTTTTCATTATTTATTAGTAAAAACTTAAGTTCATGGAGAATACAAGGTTATGTTCAAGTGCTCATTTGTGTACATTCAAGTGTTTCATATCTAACAGATATCCTGCACATTTTGTTGTTTGATTTCTTTTTAGGAGAAACCTGTAATAGAAGTAGCTTGCTTTTGAGATACAATGCATGTAGAGAGGTTCTGAATTGTTGAAATGGAGCGATCATATATGGAGTTGACTTACCGTGTATATGTTGGAGAAAGTTTCCTTCACACTTCCTTAACAAAAATTACATGAAGATGCTTTTGGATCAGGTAAGAAGAATGTTATGTATTTTTTGGAGTTGCGCAGTATATATAACGACTAACTGATATGCTATGGACATGTAATGGCGTAACTATTTAACTTAAGTGAAGGTTTCAGTCTCTACTTTTGGGGTATGTGCATCCGAAAATCTGATGTTGTTGAACATATTTAACTTAATTAGATCGTGAATTTTACTTGGTTGGATGTGTTGGTTGTAATGGTTTATTGAACACGATGGAATGAAATGGCTGTTTGGTTTGGTTTTAGTTTGGCTTCTTTATATTGTCAGTTTGGTTTCTTTATATTTCCAGTTTTGGTTTTTTAATTTTGTTATATAAAACCGTTGTCCAAATACATTACTTCAATACAAGCATATGTAACCATTGTGGTAAAGACATCAGACAACAGATACTTAATTTCAAACCACTGTCCAAAGAAATTTTTTACAAGCAATATACTAATAAAAACCGTTGTTGTTTTAAAAATAATTCAACGTATTTTATGCTAAACCATTGTCGTAAACACTTCAGACAACAGTTTTCTGTCCAATACCGTTGTCTATCAAAATCAGAAACAAGTGTTTTAGAAACAAAAACTGTTGTGGTTCTGCTAATGTTCAAACATGTTTATCTTTTTAAACCATTGCCTAACAGCTTTCAGACAACAGGTATTTAAAGAAAACAATTGTGCAAGTCAAGAATAGACAACAGTTTTTAGAAAGGAAACCATTGTGTTAAACTATTAAGACAATGGGGTTGTTCTACTAAAACCGTCGTAAATATTTAGATCACACAACACTCTTTTGGAAAATAAAGCCTTGTCTAAAAATTAAAATAACAACATTTTCTAGTTAATAAACAATTGTTGATTTATTTGTCAGACAATGGTTTCTACAACAACCGTTGTTGTTCACGCGTTTCAGACAACGTTTTCTAAGACCAAAACCGTTGTTTGTAGGGAATCAGACAACGGACGCGTCCGTTGTCTGAGCTGCGTAACAGACCGCATCTCAATAGACAACGGTTTTCTAGGGCATCAGACAACGGGCAAAAAGCCTTGTCTGATTCAATTATTCTTGTAGTGTTGAAGTAATCATTTTAAAACATAATATTCCATCAAATAATTAAATTATTGATTTTTCATAAATATTAAATTTTGTTTATAAATTTCAAATAAAAAGGTTTTAAAATAAAGTAATATCCAAAAAATTCTTATCAAGAAAATAATGAAAATATTAAATTTTAACTAAATTCAGTAAAAAAATTAATAAAGAAAACAAACTTTGTATAAAATATGAATTATTACAAAATAATGAAAATAATAGATTTAACAATTATATTTTATTGTCAATAAATTAAGATAAATTTATAATATTTAAAAAAATAAAAAAGGAAAGTACACCGATTAGGATTGATTAGGAGTGTTGAGAGGCAAACAAAAACAGAGAGCGGGCAAATAAAAATATAGAGAGCGGACAAACAAAAATTTAGAGTTGAGGAAAACAAGTTAAACTTTCATTTTTCATTTCTTATTAAATTTGTAAACTAAGAATCTTAAATGTATTAAATTTTAAAAATATGAATTCTAAAAATAATATTAATAAACAAATAATACAAATCTCTCCTAATTTTAAATCAAATATTGATATGCAATTTTAAAAAAAATAAGTTATTTATCAAAAAAGGAAATTATTTCACTCTTTCCCTCTCCCTTTTACAAATTATTTCAACTCCTCTGTCTCTTTTATTTTAACACCTCTCTTTCTCGTAAAATTCTCTCTCTCAATTCCTCTCCCATTTCTCACTCCCTCATCTTCAAAATTCGTAGTCAATATACTTCTCTTCAACTTCTCAATTGGTTTGAGGGCTTCAATTGAGGCTTTTGGTCTTCAAATTAGGGTTCTCCAAATTAGGGGTTTTTAATTTTGATTTTATTTTTTCACTTAAACTTTAACTAATCATCTTTCTCTTTAATTTCAGGGCGTCTTCAGTTTATGCTTAGCATTACAGGGGTTTGGAGCTTTTAGTTTAGGCGTTGGTGATTTACAGGAAGGAGTGGATAAAAAGGTTTTGGGGGTTGATTTTGTTAAGAATACTGGAGATGGGAGCTTTAAGGTATGGATTCCTGAATTTTGATAATGTTTATGTTTATGGTTGATAATGTCTATGGTTTATGGTTTATTTTGATAATCTTTAATTTTGGTTTGCATTGTCTAGTTAGATTGGAATCCGGTAGATTGGAATCCTTGTTTCCTGGCGAGTCACGATGGTTCCAGGTTCCTGTCATGATGGTAATGCTCAGTATGGTGGTGTTCATGTCAAACTCGGGCAAATCGTTCATCAATCCAGTGAGTCAACTCAGCTTCCAGGTGAGTCAGCCATGTCAGCTTTGCTTTCAAATGGTAAGTCCATGTAAACAATGCCATGGCTCATGTATGAATAAGGACTTGAGTAACTTAAATTGAATTTTAATTGTTAGATGCTTGGCCTTGATAATGTGAAACCTTGCTTGCTGTTTTGGAAATTATCTTACTACTACTGATTACTATGAGCATTGAAATGATAATACTGATATCTGTTTAGTTCTCTTTGTTAGTTAAATTGAGAATTTCTTTCTCTGTTTTGATTGTTAATTGCTTCGAAGGTAAAGTAATATCAGCTTTATTTCAGTATGAGACTTGTGAAACAACCAAATGTCATGGAATAAAACTAGTGTTTGTAAGTAATTAATGCTAGGGTTGTTGAGCTTCGAGCTTTAATGGCTATTTCCATGCTTCGAGACTGATCGGTCCTCACAAAGTGCCTACGTATCTCGTTATTGAGAATCAAGCCAAGATGTAGTTCTGAGAATGAGGGGTCAGGCCCTTTATATATGCCGCGGGAGCCTTAGAATTACGGTAGGATTCGGAGACTTGGTTGGCGAGTCACCTCCTTGAGGAAGATTCTAGACTCCTTCCTTTTAGGAATCAGTTTCCATGTTGGATTGGATGCCTTGGAGGATAAGTCTAGCAGGAGTAGTATCCTTATTTGACTCTTATTTGCTGAGCTGTTTATTACCCTTAATATTAATTACGAAATTAATATTTAATTAGGGTTTTGGGCCTCGTAAGTGGGCCCCACATTTGGACCATACTGGGTCTAATTAATGCCACATTAAATGTGTCTTTAGGGATTATTTTTAGCCCATATTAGCGGCAATCGAATTTTTAACCTTTCTATGTAACATCTTTTATTATTAATTTTAAATTAAAATATTGTTGACGGGATTCGAAACTTAGACGTCTGTATATAACAACTTTTAGTAGCAGTTGTGAATGAAAGTGATAACCAAAACCAAATTACAATATATATATATACCCCATTTTAATTATTATATTATATAATAATATAGATAGTATAGATTTTATAAAAAAAAGTATAATTATATATGTAACTAAAAATAAGTTGTTTTTTGACTTTTTTGTTACATCTTATTATTACCTGATTTTTTCTCAGTATTAACGTAAATTATATGCACATATGAAGTACGGAAGACAAACATGAATTTTTGTTTTGAAGCGAAACTATTTAGTAGTTAAAGTCAGGTTTAATTTGGATTGTTTCCCGAAAGCCAGGGCATAGTAGTCTTTTATAGAAGAGATGAAGGCTGCTTCGTGCTTATATACTCACAATTTTTCATTTCTATTTTGTAAATTAAATTTTTGGCGTAAACTAATATTTCAATTAATAGATGATTAATGATGTTCTAACATTAATTTTAATAGACGATTAATGAGTTTTGAAAAGGGAATTTTATCATTAGTTTTATTTTGGATTGTTTCCCGAAAGCCAGGACGTAGTAATTTTCTATAGAAGAGATGATGGCTGCTTTGTGCATATGTATTCGCAATTTTTCAATATAATCTTGTAAATTAAATTTTTCACATGTAACAGATGATTAATGATGTTCTACTATTAAATTTAATATATAGATGATTAATGAGTTTCTAATATTAAATTTAATAAATGATTAATGATTTTTGAAAATTGAATTTTATCATATGTTTTATTAATATATTTAGAGTTATAAATATTAAATTTAATTATGTTGAAAAGTGAATTTTATCATATATTTTATTAGTATATTTAGAGTTATAAATATTAAATTTAATTATGTTGTTAGTTAGAGTCGAACCCTTGACCTATGGTAGTACTCGCTTATTATCCATATTACTCTTATTATATAATAGAATATAATTAAGGTTTAGAAAATATTAGTTTGTTATTTTTAATATTATTTTATGTGTGTAGCTTAATTTATTTTATAGTTAGGATTTTGTTTGGTTTGTTATTAGTCAATTGGGAGAATAAAAAAGGAAAAGTGCGAGGAATTAAAAACAAGGAAAAAGAAAAGAAAACAAACGTTACTTTTTAGATGAGAGAAAAGGGAAGAGGAGAAGAAGAAAAATTAGAGCAATCGCAAGGTTAAGAAGACGATTGGTGTAGTTTATGGTAAGATTAGACTCTTCAATATTTATATTTACGTGTATACTAGATTATGGTTTATAATATCCATTCTTTTGTTATAAATTAGGATGTTTTGGATTGAACGTTCTGAGTTTCTTGAGGTTTTCTTGAATATCGCTTATAATCCTTAAGGTTGAAGGTACCGACTTTTCGTTTCTTTCTTTATCTTCGTATTGCTATTCGTTTGAGTTACATAAATTCTGAATTCTTTCAAAATTCTTATATAATTCATCATTTATTGGATCGTTATGATTTTATACTCGTTGGAGAGATAATTTTATTATCTTTGTTTTTCATTCTTTACGTTTTCTGAGATTCTGCTTGTAAGTATGTAAAAATCTACCATTTGTGTAATCTGGTGGGTTAGTTACAGTTCTGATGTATAACTTCGAAAATTCATATTAAATTGGTTGTTTATTCAGTAATTATGTATAATATCATTCTGGAAAGATCTTTTCGTGTTTTACGTTTTCTATTCATAAATTTCTATCAAATTCTGTGGTTTTGAAATCTTAAACATCAAATTATTGTTGTGATCAAGGGTTGATTCTGTTCTGCTGACCCACATTTTCATTGTTTCTGAATTTGTTACTTCTTCATTTTTGATGAGCCTTACCAATCTGGAAAGGTCTCGGAATCCTCTACAAGATCTGTGTTTTATACTTTTTCATTTGAGTTCATATTTATAGAGTAAATTGTATTCCTTTGGGACTGGTCAGTTTTGATTTTTACCTTCTATAGTATATTTTGTTTTGTGATATTAGATCAACCTTTTTGATTATTTATGATATAAGTATGATTTTGAGACATCTTTTTGGAGTAAGTTATGTGTAATTTATATGTAAGTTATTTGTGAATTTAATATGATTTGGGAGTTCGAAATACATCCATCGCGAGCGGATAATCTCCTATTTGGCACTTCATGACTAGTCAGTTTGTGTGTGTTTGGCCATTTTGGGTAGCATGTGCTTACTGCCTTGCAATCCCTGTCTGAATTCGGGTGGTATTTGCTTTGTGCTATGCCCCTGTTTATGTAAGATCGTCTCCCAGTAAGTTATTTGGATATTATTTGTAAGTGTATTTGTAAGAGTCACATTATATTTTACTGGTTATGTCTTTGTTTATGTTAATGTGATAATTATACGTAAGTGATATAATTATTTGTTAGAGTAAGTTTATTTTGATTTAAGAATGTTTGTTTTTATATTGTGAGTTGGGCCTCTATTTTCTATTTTCTCATTCGCCATATTTTCATTGTTCTTTATTCAGATATTCAATTTCGTTCTTAATCTCATGATCTTAATCTTTGTTCAGTTATATTTTCATCATATTTAATTTTGTTCAGCTTGTGCTTTGTTTTGTATCCGTATATGAGCCTTTCGCTCAATGCCGGTTCTTTGTTTTTTATTCTTCCCGATAGGTGATCTTATTTAGGTGGGCTACTTATTGGGAAGAGTGTGAGTTGGGATATTTTGAAAATTTAAGTGTATTTTTAATTTATGAATTGTAAGATATTGGATTTTGAAAAGTTGTATCGTTTTATTCAATTTTTAGTGGATTTTAAAATTAAGTGTATTTGTAGGGATGGTAAAGTTGGTATCAGAGCTAGAGTTTATAAATTCTGTAGACTTGCCTTTAGGCTCGTTGTGAGGTTTAGGTAGTCGTAAGATAGAGCTTTAGCATTAAACGTGCCTTTTGGCTTGACCTGTGTGTTTGGGTAGATAGTTAATTAGACTTGCCTTTATGCTTGACCTGTGAGTATGGGTAGATAGTGTGGCGGACGGTTATTTAAGAATAGTTCGTGTTCTTCTACTGTCTTTTCTTGGTTATCTGGAATCGTCTTTCCGTGCAATATTTAATCATGTTCAATGATGACGAGAGCTGCTAAATAGAGTTGGGTTGTATATGCTCTACCGCAAACGTTAAATCGTTCGTGAATATTTGAACCACGGAAGACAACAAGAAAAAGACTATATGTTTCGAGTTATTTTTATTCCACGTGCGAAAGTAGAAAGCGAAGTTTTTGGAATGTTAGTAATATAAGAGGCTACTTGGGAGACCAGCGAAAATTGTTCGTGTTCGTTATCGACATCTGTTCGAGTAAGGTGCAGAAGATAAATTTCGAGGATGAAATTTCTATTAGGTGGGAAGAATGTAACATCCCGTATTTTTTAATGATTATTGTTTTAGTTATATTATTTAATGTTAAGGATTAGAAAATATTAGTTTGTTATTTTTAATATTATTTTATGTTTGTAGATTTGTTTATTTTATAGTTAGGATGTTGTTTGGTGTGTTATTAGTCAATTGGGAGAGAATAAAAAAAAGAATAAAAGAGGTAAAGAGCGGGGGTTTAAAAACAAGGAAAAAGAAAAGAAAACATACGTTAGATTTTAGATGAGAGAGGAAGGAGAAGAGAGAAAAGGGAAGAGGAGAAGAAGAAAAATTAGAGCAATCACAAGGTTAAGAAGAGGATTGGTGGAGTTTAAGGTAAGATTAGACTCTTCAATATTTATATTTACGTGTATACTACATTAGGATTTATAATATCCATTCTTTTGTTATAAATTAGGATGTTTTGGTTTGAAGGGGCTGAGTTTCTTGAGGTTTTCGTGAATATCGCTTATAATCCTTAAGGTTAAAGATACGGATTTCTTCATTTCTTTCTTTATCTTCGTATTGTATTCGTTTGAGTTACATCAATTCTGAATTATTTCAAAATTCATATATAATTCATCGTTTATTGAATCGTTATGATTTTAGACTTGTTGGAAAGATAATTTGATTATCTTTGTTTTTCATTCTTTACGTTTTCTGAGATTCTGCTTGTAAGTATGTCAAAATCTACCGTTTGAGTAATCTGGTGGGTTAATTACAGTTCTGATGTATAACTTCAATAATTCATATTAAATTGATTTTTTATTTAGTAATTATGTATAATATCATTCTGTAAAGATCCTTTCGTGTTCTACGTTTTTTGTTCATAAATCTCTTTCAAAGTCAGTGGTTTTGATATGTTAAACATCAAATTATTGTTGTGATCAGGGGCTGATTCTTTTCTGACAACCTGCATTTTCATTGTTTCTAAATTTTTTACTTCTTCATCTTTGATGAGCCTTACCAATCTGGAAAGGTCTCGGAATCCTCTACAAGTTCTATGTTTTATACTTTTTCATTTGAGTTCATATTTACAGAGTAAATTGTCTTTCTTTGGGACTGGTCATTTCTGTTTTTAGCTTCTATAGTATATTTTGTTTGATATCTTGTTTTGTGATATTAGATCAATGTGTTTTTGATTATTTATGATATAAGTATGATTTTGAGACATCTTTCGGGAGTATGTTATGTGTAATTTATATGTAAGTTATTTGTGATATTAATATGATTGGGGAGTTCGAAATACATCCGTCGCGAGGGGATAATCTCGTATTTGGCACTTCCTATGCGGTGTATAATTAGCATAAGCGTGTTGTTGAAGTAGTGGGACACGTTTAGTCATGACTATTCAGTTTGTGTGTGTTTGGCCATTCTGGGTAGCATGTGCTTATTGCCTTGCAATCCCTGTCTGAATTCGGGTGGTATTTGCTTTGTGCTATGCCCCTGTTTGGGTAAGATCGTCTCCCATGTTTGTAAGTAAGTTATTTGGATATTATTTGTAAGTGTATTTGTAAGAGTCAGATTATATTTTACAGGTTATGTCTTTGTTTATGTTAATGTGATAATTATACGTAAGTGATATAATTTTTTGTTATGGTAAGTTTATTTTGATTTAAGAGCATTTGTTTTTATATTGTGAGTTGGGCATCTATTTTCTATTTTCTCATTCACCATATTTTCATTGTTCTTTATTCAGCTATTCAATATTGTTCTTAATCTCATGATATTAATCTTTGTTCAGTTGTATTTTCATCATATTTAATTTTGTTCAGTTTGTGCTTTGTTTTGTATCCGTATATGAGCCTTTCGCTCACTGCTAGTTCTTTGTTTTTTTAATTCTTCCCGGCAGGTGATCTTATTTAGGTGGACTACTTATTGGGAAGAGTGCGAGTTGCGATATTTGGAGAATTTAGTTGTATTTTTAATTTATGAAATGTAAGATATTGGATTTTGTGAAGTTGTATCATTTTATTTGATTTTTAGTGGATTTTAAAATTAAGTGTATTTGTAGGGATGTTAAAGTTGGTATCAGAGCTAGAGTTTATAGATTTTATAGACTTGCCTTTAGGCTCGTTGTGAGGTTTAGGTAGTCGTAAGATAGAGCTTGAGCATTAAACGTGCCTTTTGGCTTGACCTGTGAGTATGGGTAGATAATTAATTAGACTTGCACTTAGGCATGACGTGTGAGTATGGGTAGATAGTGTGGCGGATGGTTAAGTAAGAATAGTTAGTGTTCCTCTACTGTCTTTTTGTGATTATCTGGAATCGTCTTTCCGTGCAATATTAAATCGTGTTCTATGATGACGAGAGCTGCTAAATAGAGTTGGGTTGAATATGTTCTACCGCAAACGTTAAATCGTTCGTGAATATTTGAACCATGGAGGACAACAAGAAAAACACTATATGTTTTGACATATTTTTATTCTACGTGCGAAAGTAGAAAGCGAAGTTTTTGGAATGTTAGTAATATAAGAGGCTACTTGGGAGACAAGCAAAAATTGTTTGTGTTCGTTATCGACATCTGTTCGAGTAAGGTGCAGAAGATAAATTTTGAGGACGAAATTTCTATTAGGAGGGAAGAATGTAACATCCCGTATTTTTTAATGATTATTTTTTTTATTAATAGTATTTAATATTAAGGATTAGAAAATATTAGTTTGTTATTTTTAATATTATTTTATGTGTGTAGATTTGTTTATTTTATAGTTAGGATGTTGTTTGGTGTGTTGTTAGTCAATTAGGAGAATAAAAAAAGAATAAAAAAGGAAATGAGCGAGGGTTTAAAGACAAGGAAAAAGAAAAGAAAACATACGTTACTTTTTAGATGAGAGAGGAAGGAAAAGAGAGAAAAGGGAAGAGGTGAAGAAGAAAAATTAGAGCAATTGCAAGGTTAAGAAGAGGATTGGTGGTGTTTAAGGTAAGATTTGACTCTTCAATATTTATATTTACGTGTATACTAGATTAGGATTTATAATATCCATTCTTTTGTTATAAATTAGGATGTTTTGGATTGAAGGGGCTGAGTTTCTTGAGGTTTTCGTGAATATCGCTTATAATCCTTAAGGTTAAAGGTACGAATTTCTTCGTTTCTTTCTTTATCTTCGTATTACTATTCATTTGAGTTACATCAATTCTGAATTCTTTCAAAATTCTTATATAATTCATCATTTATTGGATCGTTATGATTTTAGACTCGTTGGAAAGATAATTTGATTATCTTTGTTTTTTCATTCTTTACGTTTTATGAGATTCTACTTGCAAGTATGTCAAAATCTACCATTTGTGTAATATGGTGGGTTAATTACAGTTCTGATGTATAACTTCGAAAATTCATATTAAATTGGTTGTTTATTCAATAATTATGTATAATATCATTCTGTAAAGATCTTTTCGTGTTCTACATTTTTTGTTCATAAATCTCTGTCAAATTCGGTTGTTTTGATATCTTAAACATCAAATTATTGTTGTGCTTAGGGGTTGATTCTGTTCTGACAGCCCGCATTTTCATTGTTTCTGAATTCGTTACTTCTTCATTTTTGATGAGCCTTACCAATCCGGAAAGGTCTCGGAATCCTCTACAAGTTCTGTGTTTTATACTTTTTCATTTAAGTTCATATTTATTGAGTAAATAGTCTTTCTTTGGGACTGGTTAGTTCTGATTTTTAGCTTCTACAGTATAATTTGTTTGATATTTTGTTTTGTGATATTAGATCAACGTGTTTTTGATTATTTATGATATAAGTATGATTTTGAGACATCTTTCTAGAGTAAGTTATGTGTAAGTTATATGTAAGTTATTTATAATTTTAATATGATTTGGGAGTTCGAAATACATCCGTCTCGAGCGAATAATCTCGTGTTTGGCACTTCCTATGCGGTGTATAATTAGCATAGGCGTGTTGCCGGAGTAGTGGGACACGTATAGTCATGACTAGTCAGTTTGTGTGTGTTTGGCCATTTTGGGTAGCATGTGATTCTTTCCTTGCGATCCCTGTCTGAATTTGGGTTGTATTTTCTTTATGCTATGCCCCTGTTTGTGTAAGATCGTCTACCATGTTTGTAAGTAAGTTATTTGGATATTATTTGTAAGTGTATTTGTAAGAGTCAGATTATATTTTACTGGTTATGTCTTTGTTTATGTTAATGTGATAATTATACGTATGTGATATAATTATTTGTTATAGTAAGTTTATTTTGATTAAGAGCATTTGTTTTTATATTGTGATTTGGGCATCTATTTTCTCATTCGCCATATTTCATTGTTCTTTATTTAGATATTCAATTTTGTTCTTAATCTCATGATCTTGATCTTTGTTCAGTTATATTTTCATCATATTTAATTTTGTTCAGCTTGTGCTTTGTTTTGAATCCATATATGAGCCTTTCGCTCACTGTCGTTTCTTTATTTTTTTATTCTTCCCTACAGGTGATCTTATTTAGGTGGGCTACTTATTGGGAAGAGTGCGAGTTGCGATATTTGGAGAATTTAGGTGTATTTTTAATTTATTAAATGTAAGATATTAGATTTTTAGAAGTTTTATCGTTTTATTCAATTTTTAGTGGATTTTAAAATTAAGTGTATTTGTAGGGATGTTAAATATACCTTTTCAAGAAAAAGCGTGATGATTCTGATGCCGATATTGGATGTGCGGACTACACTTCTATTTGCTCTGAAGCTTGTTCTCGTAGGTACTTCTTTCTACACATTCTAAAAAGTATGAATTGATGTCAGGTTTTATGTTATACCTTTTTAATTTAGAAATTCTGACATCTGTATGGTGTATGACTACTGCTTATACCATGCATCAATAGGGTTCAATATATATATATAAGCTGCTCAAATGCCTGTCGCGGCACAGGCATGTGCACTAACAGACCATTCCAGAGAGAAAAAAGAATCAAAGGTTCTAGTCCGACATCTAGTCTTGTTTTTTTGTTGCTACTTGCTTCTAGTCCTTTGATTACTTTTTGGTTTGGGTTTTAGCTTTCACAAAGGTTCTATAGCCTACTATTGAATTATGTGTTCATTAATACTTTACTTATTCTCTTATTAGGCTCTGCACATATCTGTGAAAGTCGTCCGGTTCGTAGCTTGCCATCCCTCAACTGAAACACTACGACCAAAATTTGGAAACATTGCACTTCCACCACTCCATAAATTATTGTCATAATGTAGAGAGTAATTTGTGCTACTTCCGGCAGAGCTGATGCCAAGCTGACTTTGCATAGCTTGTTATTGCTCAAGAATCATATATGGATGATGCTGACTATAGAACATTGATAGTAGGGCTGCAATCACGGGTTTAATATTGTGGGAGTTGGAACCATTACGTGAATCATGGAATGAGAAGGATTTTATTTGTTTTCTTGTAGTATTGGATTATGTTTAGTTGGAAGACCTGATGTATGTATCATGTTATGACAGTAACATTACTTTTGGTAGTAGTATTTAGGTGTTTAATTGTTTTAATTATGTACTTCAGGAATTCTATAGTAGTTTAAATCCTGGGATGTGCTTGGTTTGTAGCTAGATGGATGATATAGATAATACGGTGGTGCATTATTTTTGGTTGTGTTTGGTACTAATGCAATAAATAGAATATGTTTTGTATTTTGGAAAATTGTCTATAAACAAATAGTTCTTGTTTGTAGGACCCACATGTGGGACCCAAGTTTACCAAATATTAACATCTACTGCAACACTAGTTTAGTGTTGCTGTACACTATGTTTAATGATGCCATAGAAGATTCTAGTAACAAAGTAGTAGTGTTGCTTTAGTGAACAAAAGCGTTGCCTTAGACCCCTACGGCAGTGGTGAAAAATGCAACACTGAAAAAGTGTTGCCGCTTTTTTTGGCTTATTGTAACATTTTTAAAAGGTTGTTGTATGCCATCTATGGCGTAGTGTTCTTGATCTCAGTAATGAATTCCTTCATTGCACCTTTAATTGTCCGATAATCTGCCTTCACAGCTTGCAAATCATTCCGAATGGCTTGAGTATCACTTCGTAGAGAAGTGAGCTCACTAGTCATGACAATGATATCAGCTTGAATAGACTTAGTAAACAAATTAGGAGCAACAGATATAGGTTCAGCAGAGGTAGCATGCTCAGTAAAAGGAGTATCCAAAGGAGGAGGAGGTAAAATCCTACTTAGCTCACCATCCTCAATTTGAAAATTATTCAAGGTCAGAAATTTAGAATCAATACCATCTTTCACAGTTATCTTAACAGCACCCTTAAAATCGATCTTGAAAAACTCAAAAATTCTGGTAAGAAGAAACCCATATGGCACACCACTGACAGACTTATCTAATGTAGCCAACATCTTTTGCAATATCAAAGAAGATAGATCAAAGGTTTTTCCAGTTAAGATCATAGAAACAACTATAGCATCTTGACAAGTAAAATTTGATTTGTTACCCAAACGTTAACAGATGTGTGACCTACACAACTTAAAAATCAAATGAGCTAAAGGAGTGACAATAGTAGTGGCAGGGGGTATAGGTTCCACAAGTTTAACATCACCAAGAAGCACTTGCAACTGATCAGAAAAAGTAAACTCAGGCAGAGAGACTTGTCCTTGAGAAGTGTAAATATCAATCTCACTATCAGACTCGATTTTCAGAATTGAACTCAAAACTGGGGGTTCAATTGAATTTTCTTACCCCTAGCCATAGAGATTACACTCCTAAATTTATCAGTTTGAAATTAGCATAGTATTCGCGCACCAACTCAGGATAATAAGCTTTTGGTAAACCTAACATAAACGATTCAAAACCCACAACTTAAAAAACCTTAATAACACCGCATTGAGTCAAAGAAGGAACGAGCTTACTAGCAATAGGCTATCCAGGAATGATAGCACGAGTCCCTAATTCCATGTCTAGGTAACCAGTTTCGAGATTGGGAGAGACAAACGATTGTGACAATGTCATCTTGAGCTTCTTTGATTCTGGGGTTTGCGATATTTCATCACCACTTTCATTTAGATCAACAACCGAGTCGTCCCTTTTGGACGGTGTCAGATTAGCCTAAAGATTTGTCTTACGCACCCTTGTGTTGCAAGTCATGATGAATCGAGAGAAAAAATAATCACCGCTGAACAAACCCTAATCGCCTCTTGAAAAACTGAGTGTACGCGTATGAGTGAATAAAATGAAATGACCCGTGTCTTTTGTTTTGAAAAAATTTTGGGGGAGAATTTTTAGGATTAAAAGATTAAAACTAAAAATTCAAATTAACACTTATCTAAACCACACGGATAAAATATTATAACAACCACAACAGATAATCACATACCACATTATCACTAACTCAAATAAACATGGGATAAGAGATTAAAACAAATTAATTCAAATCATATTTAGCCACAAAAAAATGAATCCTAACAAATGGTAAGCCAGATGTAAGGACATACAGTATACCAATTGTAATAAGCGATCGAAACAAATGGTATGCTAACCTGACCAGCAGATACCATTCAGCATGCTGAATCACACTTAACACATGCCAAGCTCCCTTCGAATGATTGAAAATCTTTCCTCAGCAAGGGGATTTGTGAAAATATCAATTAGTTGAAACTCCGTTGGAACTAAAACCAACTCTATCTTGCCTTTAGCAACATTGTCTCTCAAGAAATGGTGTCGAACATCAATATATATGCTTCGTTCTTGAGTGATTCACCGGATTCTTCGAAATATTAATGGTGCTAGTATTGTCACAATTGATTGGAATCTTTCCACACTTGATATCAAAGTCCCTTAGTGTTTGAATCATCCATAAAATCTGAGAACAACAGCTACCAACTGCTAGATATTCTCCTTCGGCCGTGGATAAAGCAATAGAAGTTTTTTTCTTGCATTTCTATGAAACCAAGCTTTCTCCAAGGAATGTACAAACACCACTAGTACTCTTTCTATCAACTTGACAACCTGTATAATCTACATCACTATACCCAACAAGATCAAAAGTATTTGTGATAGGATAGAACAAACCAAGGGTAATGGTACCACTTAAGTATCGAAAAATTCTTTTAATAGCATTTAAGTGAGACTCCTTAGGCTTGGATTGAAACTTTGCATAAACACACACACACTATACATGATGTCAAGTCTAGAAGCAGTTAAATTCAATAAGCATCCAATCATACCTCGATACCTTTTGATATCAATATCCTTACCATTTCCGTCTACAGTCAGCTTGCTGTTTTGGGTCATAGGAGTTGATTTTGGCTTAACATCTTCATATCCAAATCTCTTGAGCATATACTTGGATTGATGCACAAATATTCCATCTTTGGATTGTTTGATTTGAAGACCCAAGAAATAATTAAGCTCACCCATCATGCTCGTTTCGAATTCACTATGCATACACTTAGAAAACCACTCACACATAGATTCATTAGTAGATCTAAAAATAATATCATCCACATATATTTGTACAACAAGAATATCTTTACCATTTTACTTAATAAATAATGTGGGATCGATTTTACCTCGAATGAATCCATTTTTGAGAAGAAACTCACTAAGTCTTTTGTACCAAGATCTGGAGGCCTGCTTTAAACCATAGAGAGCCTTCTTTAGCTTGAATACATAGTCTGGACACTAATCATGTCGGAAACCAGGAGGCTATTTGCCATAAACTTCCTCTTCCAGCAAGCCATTTAAAAACGCACTCTTCACGTCCATTTGATATAGCTTGAATTTCTTGTAACATGCATAGGCTAGAAGCATCCTTATTGATTCCAAATGAGCAACATGAGCATAAGTTTGATCAAAGTCAATGCCTTCTTGTTGATTATATTCTTGAGCCACAAGCCTTGCTTTAATTCGAGTAATGATGCCAAATTCATCAACTTTGTTTTTGAACACCCACTTTGTTCCAATAAGTGAAGCATTCTCTAGTGGCTTGACAAGTTCCCAAACATCACATCTTTCAAATTGATTTAACTCTTCTTGCATAGCCAAAATCTAATTTTCATCTTCTAATGCTTCGTTGACATTTATGGGTTCTTCCTCAGGTAGAAAGGTAGCATCAGCACAAAAATTAGCCTTCCCTTTCCTTGTAGTGATTCCATCTGTAATATCATCAATGACCAACTCTGGGGGATGATTCTTGACCGTCCCTGTTGACCTCGGTAAAGAATGTTAAGCTATTTCTCCATGAGTTGTCTTTCTCATCTTTGCCGGTGGTGAATGATCTTCTCCATCATAGATAGGTAGTTTCTCAGTAGCCCTTGAACCTCTAGGACCTTCCAAAGTCATTTTTGCCATTTTAGAAATTGCATCTTCAACTTCAGCTTGCTGATTGCCAGTATCTGCATCCTTCTTGGCTTGCTCATTTCTGGTTTCAGCAGTGCTATTAGCTTGATGATTTGATCCAGTAACTTGAGGTTGCATGCTTTCACATTCACCTGCAAATTCTTCCTCATCTCTTGACAGATCATAGTTAGGTTCTTGAAAAGTAACATCAATAGATTTTTCAACAATACGTTTAGTAATATTATAAACTTTGTAAGCTCTACTTATTAAAGAATAACCAAGAAAAATAGCCTCATAAGATTTATCATCGAATTTACCATCATTACCAATTGTCTTGAGCACAAAACACTTTAAACCAAAAATCTTGAAGTAACTAATATTTGGCTTCTTGTTTCTCAACATTTTGTCCAAAATAGGCTTAATTAGAACTCGATTCAACACATAGCATGCTGTATTCACAGCTTCGACCCAAAATCTTCTAGGAAGCTTACTTTCTTGCAATAGAGTCCTTGTTGTTTCTTGAAGTGACTTATTCTTTCTTTCCACCCCTCCATTTTGTTGTGGAGTCCTTGGAGCAGAAAATTCATGAGAGATTCCTCTTTCTTCACAATAAGCAATGAAGTCTTTGTGAATAAATTCACCTCCTATATCACTTCTTTTACCTACAAGTCTTGTATCAAGCTTGTTCTCAAGTAATTTAATCAGCTTCTCAAACTCATTAAAAGCATAATCTTTAGTACGAAGAAACAATACCCTTGTAAATCTAGAATAATCATCAATAATTATAAAACCATATTGTTTACCTCCAATACTATTATAAAATTCTGGATCAAAGAGATCCAAGTGCAGAAGCTCTAAAGGTTTTGTTGTGGAATAAAAATGAGGGTTTGTATGTATTAAATACAAGGGATGATGAGCTTCGAGCTTTAATGGTTGTTCTTGCGTTCGAAACTGATCGGTCCTCACAAGATGCCTACGTATCTCTGTATTGCTAGAGAATCAAGCCAACGTAGTTCTGAGAAAGATGGGTCAGGCCCTTTATATAGGCTGCGGGAGCCTTAGAATTATGGTAGGATTCGGAGACTTGGTGGGCAAGCCACCTCCTTGAGGAAGGTTCTAGACTCATTCCTTGTAGGAATCAGTTTCAATGTTGAATTGGGTGCCTTGGAGGCTAAGTCAGGCAGGAGTAATATCCTTGTTTGACTCTTATTGCTGAGCTGTTTTTCACCTCCAATATTAATTACGAAATTAATATTAAAAATAGGACTTTGGACCCTGTTGGTGGGCCCCACGTTCGGACCATCCGGGTCTAATTAATGCAACACTAAATGTGTCTTTAGGGCTTATTTTTAGCCCATATCATTTGCCCCCCAACTTCTAGGAAAACTGATCAGGTTTTCCTTGAAGTTTTAACGGTCCTTTCCAAGACTCGGGTCAGGGTTCATCTTTATACACTAGTGTTTCACGAGTATTGTCTTTATGTAAAGCGTGGAGCGACCGACGCATTTACGACAATGTTAATTCGATGCTAATCGGCACTAATCAGCCTTAAAGACATTTAAACAATGTTTAAACGACGTTGAACGGCATAAAACGGCACTAAACGGTACTAACTAGCCTTAAACGACACTTAAAGAACGTTTAAGTGACGCCAACCGGCATTAAACGACACTGAACGGTGCTTATCGGCACTAACGGTGCTAATCGGCACTTAATCGGTGCTATCGGCACTTAATCGGTGCTTATCGGCACTAACGGTGCTATCGGCACTAACGGTGCTAATCGGCACTTAATCGGTGCTTATCGGCACTAACAATCCTTGAACGACACTTAAACAATGTTAAGCGATTTCAAACGGCGCTAAACGGTGCTAAACGGCACTAGCGGGGGTCCGGGGGCAGCAGCCCCCGGGCGGGGTCCAAGGGGCGGCAGCCCCTGGCGGGGTCCAAGGGGCAGAGCCCCTGGCTGGGGTCGAGCAAAAACCCGTACCGACCATCACTCCCGGTCGGCTGGAGGGTGTTGCAAGGGGCCGGTCGGCCGGAGCCCCGGTCGGCTGGTTTTTTTCCCGTCGGCCGGTTTTTTTCGGTTGGCCGGTTTTTTCATTTTTTTTTTAAAACAATTGCAGGCCAAATTCGAGCTCAATTTTGAGCTCAAACTGCCTCCAGATCGCAGCCATTTTTCTTGTTTCCTAAGTCATTTTCGGCCTGGAAATTTCGAGGAGAAATCAGTGTATTTTCGAGCTCAATTTCGAGCTCAAACGGGGGCCAAGTCGTGGCTGTTTTACAGGTTTTTTAGTTCATTTTCGAACTAATTCATACGACCTTATTCGGTATGGAAACGACCTCGAGTTTTCACCCAGGTCGTGACCTTCTCCCCGGCTTTTCTAGTCATTTTCGACCTCGTGCTGGCGACCTCAAACCAAGGGGAAACGACCTTAAAGTGGTTCTTGGTCGCACAGATTTTTCACACTTTCTAGTATAATTACGACCAGAATTTACCAATCTCATTGTAGTATAAATCCGACCTCAACACAACACATAGACGACTTAGGCCTAGGTCGTGTGGGTTTTTCATATTTTTCAATTCAAATTCGAGCTGGAGTTTGCGATCTCAAACCACGCCTCAAATGGACTTGTTTTAGTTGATTTTATGGTTATGTGAATGAGCTCGAAATCCTATTGCAAAGCGAGGTTGTAGGTGCCGACCTCATACCACCTTGTTGGAATGTTGATTCAGTTACTCTTTCTTGAGTTGTTCACGAATCTCTTGATCCAAGGTTGGATCTGATAGCTTTGTTGGCCTTCTAAGGCTTCAACTTAGTTCCTTAGCCCTTGATTTATAACACAAGGCCTGGATTCTAAGGTTGATGTTGGTGTTCAGGATCACCAACACGAGGTTTCAGGTCAATAGGAGGTGTTTGTTATGCCTTAAATGGTTTCGTGAACCTTGACTTGTGACCTTCCGGGCCTTAACTTATTTGCTGAGACCTTGGTTTTAAGGTTATTATCAACCCTTGATTCCCTTGATTCTCATTCTAAGATGTAGGAATGATGAAGTCCCTTAGTTCTTGCCCCCCTTGCTACATATAGTGGAGGTCTTGCTTCTCGGTTGATCGCTCAAGAAGTTCACTTGCCACTAAGCACTCAACTTTAAGTCTGGTGTGCCTTGGCTGGTTGCCAATCCTCTATCTTACTTCTAGGTTTCCAACCTTCTTCTTATACTTGTAGAACCTTGACTAGGTTTTAAGTAGCCTGATGCCTCTTGTCAGGTTCGTTTGGAGGCAGATAACCTTGTTGGCCATCAAGGGTTGAATTTTTAGATTTGAAGTTCAAGACCTCAAGTGTGGAACTGTAAAGGACCTCTTATCTCAACACTCTCATTAACAGTTTCTGTACCTTCAAGGCATTATCAAGGGGCCAACCAGTCTCAAGATGAGCTTTAGGGTCTATCCTTCAGCTTACATCAACTGGTGCTACCAATTTCAAATTGATGGTGGGGGTCTTCAGGACTTGGAAGTAGACGCTCCCAGAATGGGTCTCGACCCTTGAATTGAGATAAAGCATCGACCTTTGTATTCTCCTCCCTTGGGATATACCTGGCACTCATATAACCGGGCTATCGCAGCTTTCACAATCCTCAAGTATTTGGCCATATTCTTTTCTCTAACCTCAAACTCTCCATTGACTTGTGAGACTACCAACTTTGAGTCTCCACAGACTTTCAGGTTCTTGACCCTCAGGGCTCTTGTCAGTCTAGGTCGGCTATCAGAGCTTCATACTCCGCCTCGTTGTAGGTTATTTGGAAGTCCAACTTCAAGGCATACTCGAGTGTGAACCCATCGGGGCTTTGCAGAACTTAACCTGCACCACTGGTTTTTGTTTTAGATGCCCCATGAAAATAGAGCTTTTTGTTTTTGATGCCCCATCAAAATAGAGCATCCAATAATCCTTCTTCTCTTCCAGCGGTTTCTCACCTTGCTGACCTTCCTGGTCTATTACCTCCTGCCCCCCGACTTCTTGGTTGTCAATGGTATATTCAACCACGAAGTCAGCTAGAGCCTGAGGTTTGATGGCTGTCCTAGGCTTGTACTTAACATCGAATTCTCCTAGTTTGATTGCCCACTTGATGAGCCTTCCATTGGCTTTCGGGCTATGCAATATGTTTCTTCAGCGGGTGTTCCATCAGGACTTCAACGTTTGTCTTTATCCAGGGTCCTTCAAGGACTTAAACTCTTATCTGCTGTAACCTAACTCTACCATTCGGGGTATGCATTCGTTTGTTTTCATTCGTGTATTCTTTTATTTTCGGTACTTGGTCTTCTTTGACTCACACATCAGGTGCTTGGCACGTAAATAAAATCACAATCAATGAATGGAAAACAAACTTGCATTAATAACTTGGAAATGGGTTCAACCCTTACATAGAGTACTACTGTCCTACTCAGAGCAACATGCTCTGCAATGGTTTTAATGAACCTTATTTCTACTTCTACTATATAAATATGAAGCTAAGTCCTACTAGGATAACTTAAGCCCAATCGAGCCTTTGCAAGACTAGGTCTGTACCACTTGATTTTGTTTTTGGTGCTCCATCAAAATAAGGCACCCACCACTCCTTCTGGTCTCCTCATTCTTATTATGAAGTTCACTTCCTGCTTGGGGTACTACCTCCTGCCCCCCGACTTCTTGGTTGCCAATGGTACACTCAACCAAAAAGTCAGTTAACGCCTTATCCTCAATGGCTGTCCGAGGCTTCTGTGTGATGTCCTCTGCTGACCTTTCTTTGTGTTCCTTACCACTGTGGACTTCCATGTCTTCAACCGGAAGGACCTGCCCCCCGACTCCATCAGGCCTTAACGAGGCTACATAACAGCTTCGTGCCATCTTCTGATCACCTTTATGTTCTCCAACACCATTCCTGGTAGGGAACTTGATCTTCACATGATAGGTTGAAGCAACAGCCTTGAATGCATGAAGTCCAGTATATCCAAGGATAGCGTTGTACGTTGAATCCACCTTGATTACCAGGAAGTTCAACATCTGAGTGGCCTTCTTGGGCTCTTGCCCGATAGTTACAGGCAGCTGAATAGTCCCTTCAACTTTGGATTTTACTCCATTAAATCCGTATATAGGCATGTTATTGGGGGTCAACTGAGAATCAGTGTATCCCATCTTCACAAACGCATCATGAAACAGAATGTCAACGGAAGCTCCATTGTCTATCAAGACTCGCTTCACCTCCGAGTTTCCAATCACAGGAGTTATGACCAACGGGTCGTCATGGGGGAACTTTACCCCTTCCAAGTCTGAGTCATCAAAACTAATCGCTACCTCAGTTTTTGCAAGCTTCGGGGCCTCTCCCACGATGTGCAACACCTCTCGGGCATAAGCCTTTCGAGAGTTCCTAGTTGTCCCGGCCGCAGTTGGGCCTCCTGAGATCATGTTGATTACTGGCCCTCGGGGCTGTGGGTTACGATCTTGATCGTCATCCCTTCTATTATAGTCTCTTCTCTGATTAGCACGGTCTTCACCCTTAGTGAAGTGCCTCAGCTTCCCTTTACGGATCAAAAACTCAATCTCATCTTTGAGTTGCTTACAATCGTCAGTGTCATGCCCCACGTCTCTATGGAATCTGCAATACTGATTCTGGTTTCTCTTTGCGGGATCACCCCTGAGTGGCTTCGGCCATCTGAAATCCTTATCATTCTCAATGTCCAACAAGATTCGACTCCTAGGAGTATTCAACCTTGCATACTCAGTGAACCTTGACCCTTGGTTCTTCCTAGGGGCAAAGTCGGAGTCCTCGCTAGTTCGGGGATACTTCTCCCTAGCATCATACTCTTGATCATCATAGTCCTGGTCTTGCTTTCGCTTCTTGGAGTCATTGTTACCTCCTCCTCCACCTACGGTGGTTTCTTTCTTCAAGCTATCCTCAACTTTAATATACTTATCAGCCCTTCGTTGGAGCTCAGCCATATTTTCTGGGGGATGCTTCGCTAATGACCTTTTAAAGAAGAGGTCAGTGGTTCCGTGCTCCAAGGCTACCATGGCCACCTTATTCTCCAAGTCAGTGATATTTAGAGTCTTCTTAGTGAATCGCTTAAGGTAATCCCTTAGATTTTCATTCTTTCCTTGTACCACATACATAAGAGACGCAGAGCTCTTCTCATGAACTCTTCCACTAATGAATTGGCTGATAAAAGCAGTGCTCAATTCCTTAAAAGATCCAATCGAATTTGCAGGCAAACGACTATACCACCTTTGAGCCATACCCGACAGGGTTTGAGGGAACGCCCTACACTTGAGAGCGTCACTAGCAGGCTGCAACAACAGTGCGTTCGAGAATGTTCTCACATGGTTTGCGGGATCACCCGTTCCATCATAAGCCTTTATTGTAGGCATCTTAAACTTCCTAGAGATGTGAGCATTCATCACTTCCTCGGTGAATGGGGGTGTTGGATCATCAGGATCTCCGAGAGGCATCAGATCTTTGGGGTTTCCCTTGGGAATTTCCATCCTTGTGGTTGTTCTTCCGAATGAGGCATCGGCCCTTCTTTGTCTCCTTGAAGACCTCTCCAAATCAATGATGGGAATCGTTCCTGAGGTTGGAGGAGGTCGAGTTTGATTCTGTCTTGCTTGCTCCATTGCAATGTCATCCTTCAGCCTTTGGATCTCAGCCTCGTGAGCCTTAATCCTCTCCTCAGCCATTGGTGGAGGTCCATCATGGATCCCTTGAGTCCTTCCTTGAGGCTCTCTTCTAGCACGTTGCCTCCTCAGGGCTTCATCACGATCATCATCCTCAGACGATGAATCATCAGTATAAGGGCCGGAGTAGTCATCATAATCTCGGTCCCGGATTTGTAAGGCATGACCACTTGGTCCTGAACCTTGAGTCATCGGGGGGTAGTTGGCCAGACCGTGCCTGGGATTAGTGTACAAGGGGAGATTCGTAGTATGGATCTGTACCCCTGGTGGCGGGTTGTTCAGATCAACAATCTGGTGAGAGTTGGTCGCTTGTCCTGCCTGATTGGACAGAGGCAACGTACTCTCAGCATGGCTGATCACCCCTGGTTGCTGAGAAAGTTGAGAGTGGATAATGACAGCTGATGCTGGGGGAGCCTGTTGAATGATCGTCCCTGATGCTGGGGGAGTCTGCTCGGTGAGAGGTGGGGCAGAGCTAATTGGCACGGCCTCAGTTACAACTGGTGTTGTTCTTCGTGTTTGAACCATGGTTGATGTTGTCTTCCTACAGACGGCGCCAAATGTTGTGGAATAAAAACGAGGGTTTGTATGTATTAAATACAAGGGATGGTGAGCTTCGAGCTTTAATGGCTGTTCTTGCGTTCGAGACTGATCGGTCCTCACAAGATGCCTACGTATTTCTGTATTGCTAGAGAATCAAGCCAACGTAGTTCTGAGAATGAGGGGTCAGGCCCTTTATATAGGCTGCGGGAGCCTTAGAATTATGGTAGGATTCGGAGACTTGGTGGGCAAGCCACCTCCTTGAGGAAGGTTCTAGACTCCTTCCTTGTAGGAATCAGTTTCCATGTTGAATTGGGTGCCTTGGAGGCTAAGTCAGGCAGGAGTAATATCCTTGTTTGACTCTTATTGCTGAGCTGTTTTTCACCTCCAATATTAATTACGAAATTAATATTAAAAATAGGACTTTGGACCCTGTTGGTGGGCCCCACATTCGGACCATACCGGGTCTAATTAATGCAACACTAAATGTGTCTTTAGGGCTTATTTTTAGCCCATATCTTTTGCCCCCCAACTTCTAGGAAAACTGATCAGGTTTTCCTTGAAGTTTTAACGGTCCTTTCCAAGACTCGGGTCAGGGTTCATCTGTATACACTAGTGTTTCACGAGTATTGTCTTTATGTAAAGCGTGGAGCGACCGACGCATTTACGACAATGTTAATTCGATGCTAATCGGCACTAATCAGCCTTAACGACATTTAAACAATGTTTAAACGACGTTGAACGGCATAAAACGGCACTAAACGGTACTAACTAGCCTTAAACGACACTTAAACAACGTTTAAGTGACGCCAACCGGCATTAAACGACACTGAACGGTGCTTATCGGCACTAACGGTGCTAATCGGCACTTAATCGGTGCTATCGGCACTTAATCGGTGCTTATCGGCACTAACGGTGCTATCGGCACTAACGGTGCTATCGGCACTAACGGTGCTAATCGGCACTTAATCGGTGCTTATCGGCACTAACAAGCCTTGAACGACACTTAAACAATGTTAAGCGATTCTAAACGGTGCTAAACGGTGCTAAACGGCACTAGCGGGGATCCGGGGGCAGCAGCCCCCGGGGGGGTCCAAGGGGCGGCAGCCCCTGGCGGGGTCCAAGGGGCAGAGCCCCTGGCTGGGGTCGAGCAAAAACCCGTACCGACCATCACTCCCGGTCAATATATTTGCTAGAAGGGAAGGAAATATATATATATATATATATATATATATATATATATTTCCTTCCCTTCTAGCAACTAGTGGGACTTTGTTAGTACCAATAGTAATAATAGTTTTATCAATGCCAAAATGAACAACATGCCCATCATCAAACAATTGAGTGACACTATGCAAATTCTAAGTAAGACCTTTGACATATTGAACTTTATTAATTGAAATATTACTATTACTAGTAGAACCGGTACCAAGGATTCGAAGAGTCTTGCTATTTCCAATAGTAACTCTTCCACCCTTCTTCATTTGGAGACTTATGAACTGTGATTTGTCTCCACACATATCTCTAGTGCATCCGCTATCCAAAATCCATTGCTTTGACTTTACTTTAGCAGCAAGACATATCTACAAAACAAACAAATACCAACTCAATGTTTTGGTACCCATATAGGTTTAGGTCTAGATTGGTTAGCAGCAATAATCACTACAAGAAAAACACGATTATACAACGCCTAAAACACAATGGTTAAAAAAAAACCGTTGTCCCAAATTTTTTTACAACGGTGGATTGACTATTCATAAAAAACTGTTGTGTGAGACGCTGAACAGACAACTATTATCCATATTTTTGCAAACTGTTGTCTGTGTGGAGTCCTCTAGTTTAGTAAGACAATGGTTCTTAAATTGCAATGTTGTCTTACATCTTTAACATAACACTTCAAAACCGTTGTTACTAAACTAACTAAAAGTAGCCTGAGACAATGGTTTTGGTCTTTACGTTGTGTAATTCAAACAACTGTTTTACGAAACTGTTATCTGAACTACCGAAAAATTTGAATTGAATTGGGTGGGAAATAATGAAATTTTTGGTGGGAAATAATGAAATAATTTGAATTGAATTTGGTGGGAAATAATGAAATTTTTTAATTGGATTTGGTGGGAAATTTTAAAACATTCAGACAACGGTTTTATGATAAAAAAATGTTGTCTGATAGTGAAGGACAACAACAGTTTTTTCATAAAAACCGTTGTGTAGTGTGTTACACTTTTAAATCGTTAAACAACAGTTTGAGTGTTTTACTACATTTTTATTAAAATCTCGTACAACCCGACCTTTTTATTTTTAAATTATTTTTTCCCAATACTAAAATGAGTATTTATTAACATTCGTACGGATCGATCGTTGAAGAAATCATTCAAAAAAAATTATTCAGTGAATATTGATCGTGACCAGAATTGAAGCATCACTTTTACTACATCTTTGTTAAAATCTCGTACTACCCGGTCTTTTTATTTTTTGATTATTTTTTCCTACCAATAAAATGAGTGTTTATTAACATTCATATGGTTCGATCATCGAAGAAATCATTCAAAAAATTATTCAGTGAATCTGGATCGTGTCCCGTTATAGGAAGCAACACTTTTACTATATTTTTGCTTAAATCTCGTACAACACGACCTTTTTATTTTTCGATTATTTTTTACAGCAATAAAATGAGTGTTTATTAACATTCTTACGGTTCGATTGTTGAAGAAATCATTCAAAATAATTATTCAGTGAATCTAGATCGTGTTTGGTTATAGGAAGCAACACTTTTACTATATTTTTGCTAAAATCTCGTACAACCCGACCTTTTTATTTTTCGATTATTTTTTTCCAGCACTAAAATAGGTGTTTATTAACATTCGTACTGTTTGATCGTCGAAGAAATCTTTCAAAAAAAATCTTCAATGAATCTGGATCATGTCCCGTTACATGAAGCAACACTTTTACAACTTTTTTGTTAAAATCTCGTGCAAGCCGAACTTTTTATTTTTTGATTTTTTTTCCCAACACTAAAATGAGGGTTTATTAACATTCATACGGTTCGATCGTCGAAGAATTCTTTCAAAAAAAATATTCAGTGAATCTGGATCGTGTCCCGTTATAGGAAGCAACACTTTTACAACTTTTTTGTTAAAATCTTGTACAAGCCGACCTTTTTATTTTTCGATTATTTTTTTCCAGCACTAAAATAGGTGTTTATTAACATTCGTATGGTTCGATCATCGAAGAAATCTTTCAAAAAAAAATATTCAGTGAATCTGAATTGTGTCCCGTTACATGAAGCAACACTTTTACAACTTTTTTGTTAAATCGTAAAATCCCGTTACATGAGTGTTTATTAACATTCGTACGGTTCGATCGTCGAAGAAACTTTCAAAAAAAATTATTCAGTGATTCTGGATCTTGTCCCGTTATAGAAAGTAGCACTTTTACTACATTTTTTTTAAAATCTCGTATAACCTGACTTTTTTATTTTTCGATTATTTTTTTCCAGCACTAAAATGAGTTTTTAATAACATTCGAAGAAATCTTTCAAAAATAATTATTCAGTGAATCTGGATCATATCCCATTACAAGAAGCAGCACTTTTAGTACATTTTTGTTTAAATATCGTACAACCCTACTTTTTTTATTATTTGATTACTTTTTTAAACAATAAAATGAGTGTTTATTAACATCCGTTCGATTCGATAATCATTATTAATAATAATAAATTAAAATAATTAAAAATTACAAAAATTTCAAATTTTTCTTATATGAAATTTATCTATTTGAATTAATTTTTTCATGGACTAGTAAAAAAATTAATCCATATTTAATTTCCCTCCTCTAATTCATTTCCCCCTTGTTAATATTTCCCCCATTTGTTAACATTTCATTTCCCCCCTTTTCCATCTCTCTCTTTTCAATAACCTAGATCAGCCGCCCCTCTTTTCTATCCCTCTCTCATTTCACTAACGCAGCTCGTCAATTCTCTAGTTTCAACCTCTTAGCCTTTTTTCTTTTTTGATGCGATTTTGTTATATAATTCTTCTCCTTCCTTCTTGTATTAAATCCCTCAATTAATTACTTATATAATCAATGAGTATAATGTTTGTGTGTGTTATTGATAGACTATGTGTGTGTTTTATGTGAATGAGTATAATGTTTGATAAGTTTTTGTTTTGTTGTAGATTTGTGGCGGCCGAGAGGTATTTGGATGCTCTGGAACTTTATGCTATTGGACGAGGTCAAAATCCTTTTTCAATACTTCCCTCAAATCTAGAATTGTGTGTGTAGATGTGGGAAGATCTAATCCTCAAAGCTAAAGAAGTAGGTCTTGATGTTATTGAAAATTATGTTTTCTGGAATGTTCATGAGCCCACTCCTGGCAATGTACACTACCTTTTAATATGCATTAAATTGTTTATGTATGCATTTAAATTTAATCTTGTCATGATTAGTATTTTCTATATACTTACAGTGTAATTTTGAGGGGAGGTATGATATAGTGAGGTTTCTAAAGACAGTGCAGAAAGCAGGGCTCTACGCTCATCTTCACATTGGGCCTTATGTTTGTGCTGAATGGAATTTCGGGTACTCTTTGTTTTAGTTTCTTTTATGTAGTTGAGTTTAATGGAGTTATAATAGTAATGTGTTACCTTTCGTGAATTTTGTAGGGGCACTACTAGAAAAACTGCTTTAGACATCACACCTTTAACATCAGACAGTAAAGCTACCGATGTCAAAGCTCTTTTTAACATCTTTTTTTTTTAAAACGATGTTATTGTAGTTTCTCTGCATCGGTTTTTAAAGCGACCGTTGTCTAATTGCTTTTTTAAAAAACTTTGACATCGGTTTTTAAAGTAACCGTTGTCTAATGCGTTTTAAAAATAAAAATAAAAACACAGTACCTTTTATTTCCCCCTCTTTACAAAAATATATCCCCTTAACAAATTTTATTTTCCCCCCTTAACCAAAATTCCCTTTCCCCCCTTAACCAAAACACTCCCCCCCCCCCCGCGCCTCCCTTTTCTCTCAGCCGCCCTCTCTCTCACTTCTCTCACTCTGTCTGCTCTCTCTCTCTCACTCTGTCTGCTCTCTCTCACTTCTCTCTCGTTCAACAAACCCTAATCGAAGAACATAAACCCTAATCGAAGAACAACAACCCTAATCGAAGATTACATGCAAATGGAGTTGGTTCGATTGTGCCCAATTAGTTAAATCTCTAAGGTGGGTTTAATTAGGTCGTTCACTCTCTTTAATTTCTTTTCAAATCAAAGAACTCTCTTTAATTTCTTTAATTACTTTTTTTGAACAGATCTGGAATTAGCTCTTTCGTTTAATTAGCTCTGGAATTAAATCTGGTATAGACTCTCTGTTCACTCTCTTTAATTAGCTTTCAGATCTGGATTTTTCTTCATTTTATTTGCATGCATGTATATTCTCTGATTTATTTATGTATGCATACATATGTATGCTATATGTACATTCTCTAGTTGTTTATTGTAATTTTCTTCCATTGATTTGCAAATAATATGATTGTTATTATTTGTTGTTTATATTCTGTGATTTTAATATGACTATTACTATTTGTATATGTACTGTTTTTGTTTAAAAGCCTCTGAATTTTGGATATTTATTTTATATGATTTAGGAAATGCTAGCCGATGTCTATTTCTAAGAAAGTCATTTGTACGCCTCGCACAAGTAGGCGAAATGTTAAATTAATGTGTTTTCTTTTTCCAAATTAAAGTTTTGATCTTTAATTGATAAAAGTTTTCATCTTTGATAATAATTATGTATTTCTGTTCTTTTGTGCATAAATGCAAGTTTTAATTTATCAATGTTGTGATCTTTGTTAATGAATTTGACTGTGCTTAATCAATTTGGTTTTGCAGGTGCATATCAATTTGACTTTTGGACTTTGATTAAGTTTGAAGCATTTTTAGATATTTTTCGGACTTCAGAGGTTAGCGTGCTCCTCAACTCATGATATATATGATTGTTTTAACTGCTTATTTGTTATATGAATGTTTAGTTATAGCTTCATAGTTATTGTTATTTGGAATTATATGGACTTGGTTACTTATAAATGATACATACATCCTCTGCATAACACCTACATTATTTATGCCCTTGTTTGTTTCATGTACATGTCATTGTTTGTTTTTCTTGTCTGCATTTTGATTTGTTTTTTTTGTATATTTAAATGGCAATCAGGTTGGTTGATTTTGGTTATACGTGATTCTGAATTTATGGATAAGTCGTGGACTTTGAAAGATATGGATTCCTTAGAATATGAGATAGGGGTTGAAAAATTCTTGATATATGCGGAAGAAAATGCACCTAATCCTAAGAAAATTCCTTGTCCATGTGGAAGATGTGTTAATTTTAAAAAATTCTCCGTAAAAAAATAAGGGGTCATCTATATGAGAATGGTTTTAGTTTAGGGTATACTGATTGGATTTGACATGGAGAAAAATGTCCCGATACTAGGTCTTCTGTTAATAATACATGCCCTCCTTCGGACAATATTGCTGCATCACAAACGAAAAAAGTCTGTGAGGCAGCATACGATAGGAGTGATTACGATGATGAGTCGCATGAGTTTCAGAGGTTTGTGGCTGATTCTGAGCAACCTCTATTGACCCTACTCCACCTGAAAAGAAGGTAAAAAAATTGTACATATATGATAGTGGACAGAAGAAACAGGACTATAGTTAATGAACACATGGAAATTTAATTTTAAACATCTTGTGATAAATGCAGGGTCCGCGATCGTGTGAGCTGTCTGTGGACAACATAACAAATAAGGTTGCATTTGGCACGATTTTTGATGAGCCTGAAATGAATAGTTTAGTTCAGGGAGTGCCTTTAAAGCCGGGATGTATTCGCGTGTCAGTGGACGGAGCCATCCAACCAGATGCCTTAATTCCCATGCCGATTGAAGGTGAAATAGAGAAAGTGAAACAAGCTATTGGTTCTATGGTAGCATGGCCTCAAGACTTGATCACCTATGCACCTGTTGTGGTATGTACTTTTTGACATTCTTTTAGTCATTGAGCAGTTGTTATTCAAGTTTTGTTTAATTATTTGCTATTTAATTGCAGAAAATTAGAAATAATAAGGAAGGATTATCATCAAAGAAAAAAGAGAAAACTGATTTGCAAAGAATTGCTGCTTTGTTCAAAGAAGTGGAGCCAACTGAGAATGTGCCAAAGGGCTTTAAATTGTTGTATAAATTTGCAACATCAACTATGAAAGAGTGTGGGATCTCTGTAGAAATAAAATGTGATGCTGACGTGTTTGGACATGAAAAAACAATCTACGTATTACATGAGAATTTAATCGACTTATTAACTTTTAAGGAAATTGGGCAAGGTCCAATATCTGCGTATATTTCGTAAGTTTTTCCCTACATTCTTGTCTCATTCTGCATATTTTATATTGTGATATTTGAGTATAATCTCTTTATTTGTAGGTACTTGCACACTTTGGTTTCTGAAAAAAACAATTTGGATTTGTTTGGTTTTTTTGATCCGGCATCCACATTTACCCTCAATGCTGATTTTGAGTCTTATGTTGTTAAGCGATTGCTAGATGGTAGTTATGATCGCATGCTCTTGATGCCACATAATCAGCAGTAAGTTTTTCTTGCTAATTAGTTAAGGTTTTTTTTTCTAATTTTTTAAAATTATAACTAGTATTTTAATGAAAGCAGTTATCATTGGATTTTGGTCGCAATTTGGGCTGGTGAAATTTTTATCCTCAATCCTTTGTCTCATCCAACACATTTTCCGGAGTTGGAAAGAGCATTATCAAGGTAAATTAAATATATTTGCTGTCAGATTTATTTCTTACATTGCTCTATTATTATTGAGACATGACGATGATCTTTTGTATAGTGCACTTAAATCTTACAATGCTCAAACTGGAAGGGGAAGCAAAGTCCCTAAAGTAAAGAATCTTGCTGTAAGTATTTCAGCACTTAATTTTGTTTGATCGATAAGATTTTTGTTTTTTTCGACTGATTGATAGTGTAAGCTTTTTATTTAATAGGGATCTCCTAAACAACCTGGTGGCCATGAATGTGGTTACGTTGTTATGCGCTACATGAAAGATATAATCTGTGATAAAGAAATGACTTTTACTACCAAGGTATATTTTTTGATATTTTGATGGAACTTGACCGCATGTAATATAATTATAATTGCTAGCTAGGTTAATTGAACATTTGAACGTTAAACTAATTGTTATTTGGTGTTGGTGTGCTATATTCTATTTAGTGGGCGAGCAAGAGTCGGAAGTCTTATACCAGGGAGGAGTTGGACAAGGTGCGCATAGAGACGCTCACGTACATCCAAGAAAAAATGTAAGGGGCTTAGCGTACTTCTGGATTAGCACTTCTGCTGCCCCTCTCTAGTCTCTTTTGTTTAGACAGTGGTAGTACTTCTGTAGTTTTTAATCGATCCTCGAATATTAGGTAGTTTTTGGCAGTTGTACGTATGGGATTGGTATATTTTGTTTAGACAGTGGTACTTGTTGATTGGAAGGTTGGTAATTATGTAGTTGGTTGTGTATGTTGGTATTTTGGAATGTTGATGTTGGTATTTTGGAATGTTGATGGTGGTGTAATCGAACGGATGATTTGGTAATCATAGTATGAGAATTTTCTGGTTTCATTTTGCGATATTGTGTATGATTTTATTTTTTTTGGTTCATATAAATCTGAATGCACAGTTGTGATTTAAAGCAAATTGACAACACAAAGAAAGTTAAACTGATGTTGATATGAATAAATGACAACAGTTTAATACTAAAAACCAATGTATAATTGAGCCAAAGACATCAGTTGTAAATCAAAAAAATGATGTCAAAATGAGCTTTGTACATCCTTTGCAAAATGGTATTGTATACAACCTGATGTCTTTAAAAGCATATTACATTGAAATTCTCAAAGAACCGATGTTAATTTCAATCTTTAACAACGGTTAAGAATGTAAAGCTCCAAGTAGGCGATGTCTATTGCACTTATTAACATCAGATATTACATTGAGAGTCTCAAAGAACCGATATTAATTTTTATCTTTAACAACGGTTAAGAATGTAAAGCTCCAAGTAGGTGATGTCTATTGCACTTATTAACATCAGATATATCAATCACCGATGTCAAAAGTCATGTTCGACATCGATTTCTTAAATAAATTCGATGTACTTGTTAATTTATGCCCTATATGTCACATGTTTAAGTTGACATACATCATATAATATAGCAATTTTGAAATGCTAGTCTAGTTATATAATGATTATTATTAACTAAAGACAACGGAAAATAAAAGGAAAACGTTGTCTGTAGCAGCTTTAGACATCAGCTATAAACCGATGTAAAAGATTCTGATCTTTCTCTACACCTGCAAAGACATCGGTCAGAAATTTTTTTGACATTGGTTTATAGCCGATGTCTAAAGCAGTTTTTCTAGTAGTGGGGATTACCAGTTTGCCACAAGTATGTCCTAGGTATCAGCTTCAGAACATATAATGAGCCATTTAAGGTCATAAAGATTTAACCTTTTATTTTTTCGTAAGAATTTTTTACCAAGCATATGATGCACAGTTGCAAAGAAGTGAAACTAATTAGTGGTTTGTGTCGTTTTTGCAGATGGCTATGAAAGGGTTCATTGAAAAAATAGTTAATTTGATGAAGAGTGAAAATATGTTTGAGTCCCAGGGTGGCCGTATTATACTCTCCCAGGTTTATGTTCCAGGGTTTTTATTACTTCAAATAGTTTGGTTATGTGATTAGTGAATTTCTTAACTTAACTAGCTAGCTTGTTAAGTAATGAAATATTCATATTTATTACATGTGGTTTTTCTTCAAAAGAATGTTACAGATAAAATGTGCTTGTACAGATTGAGAACGAGTATGATGAAGCACAAGGAGGTGGTCCTGCTGCTGCTGATGATGAACAAGCAACAAGGTTATTTTTATAACCATGTTTCTGATTATTAATATATAATAAGTATATGGACTAGTAGTTATATCTAAGTAGATAGTTGAGTATTTGCAGCTTCAGTTTTAGCAAAGCGATCTTAACTTAGTAAGCTACAGAGGTTTCTGCCTCCATAATCTTGGTAGTTTAAGTGGTAATATAAATATGACACTGAAGTGATGCATTTACTAGAGCTACTCTGTAGTTTCTTGTTAATCACTTGGTCTCCAAGTAGCCAGGTCTTTCATCAGGAAATATCTTGTCTTTTGTGTTAACTTTCTTAATGGGAAAGTGGAACTTATATAGTTATATAATAGTGTTATCTGTGAAGAAAATTCAAAAGAAGCCACTACTTCTCTTTTGTTTTTTTTGGGTATATTCGATGATAATGTTGCAAAGCTGTTGCTGCATATATATAGATAAATCAGTTTTAAAGATATCTTAGTTATCTATGGTGGGTTTTCTTATTACATTCACTAGATACATGCTTTTGTCCTTTTTAGTTTTGATGTCTTTGTGGTACAATATTACATGTGAAACGTTTCATATTTGGTTGCTGGATGGCTTCTTGTACTGTAGTCTTGCAGAGCTGAAATATGGAGTATATGCATGTTGACATCATAGTTGATGGCTTGATGCTGCTGCTATTGATTACTAAGCTTTTCTGAGATTTAAAAAGAATTGCAGATTGATGAAACAACCAATCCTCGCAAACTATGACACAAATTCTGCTGCTATAATGTTCAACAATATGCACTATAAGTTGCCGCCTTGGTCAATCAGCATCCTTTCTGATTGCAGGAACGCAATATTCAATACTGCTAATGTATGTGCATATCATAAACTATTGGAAATATTGATCATGCATAAGATTTTTATTCTCATAACAGTTTTAACAACCAATCCTCGTTCCGTACTTTATTAGTATTTACTTGTTCTCAGTATCTTATCCTTCATCTTTATAGTCTATAACCATCCAGTTTTTGGAGGCTCTTCAGTATTTACATGGTCATCTATGCTCCTATGTTCAATCCAGATCCTACACAGCACCTGAGGTCATTTTAGGACTTCCATATGACAAAAAGATTGATGGCTATCGGGCACCAGTGGTGACAGATCATCGCAAATTCTACCTTATTTTTTGATGGTTGTGTAATGATTGTATTAAATTTACAATGTTGACATTTTTTTTAGTTAAGTAATGTATAATTTATAGTAATTTTGGTGTGTTGATTGTATTGTCTAGCATAGTTTTTTTGTTTAAATAAACCATTGTCTAATCTACTTTTAGCCAATGAAGGCAACTTTAATAACAATAGTTATAAATCATATAAGACAATAGTCATGATTCTGAAGAAACCATTGTAGGACTCCTTTCACATAACTCTTTCTTATATAAAACTATTGTATTTAGAGACTCTTCACAACGGGAAACAAGGTATTAGCAAATTTGATAGCATATATGTTGTAGTGTTAGAGTTCTTACAACTCTTTTTATTCAAGGAACCATTGTTTTAACCCTTGAACAATAACAGTTGTTATTTTTAAAACACTTGACTGACTTCATTACAGACAAGGGTTTTCAAAAACATAGCGTTGTTGTTTCTAGGTGTTACAACGGCGTCCAAAAAATGGGCCGTTGTCTTGCAATCTGTTGGACAACGGTTGTGGAACGGTTGTGTTACCTTCTTCTACACATCGGGTAAATAACCACTGTCTGGTTTCAATCAGACAACTGCCGGATAGACAACGAAAAAAAAGGAGGTCATACAACGGTGAAAAACAGTTGTAGGATCGAGTTATTCTTGTAGTGAATATATAAATCATTCAAATCAGATTTCTTGATCCACATTTGAACCACTTTAGGTGACTGGTTTTGCTTTCTTCCATTCTTTTGGTAAGCTGTTTGCCTTCTGCCAGAAGCATTTTGGTATGCTGAATGTTGTCTAACTGGTCCATTCTGGCATGCTTTTTTCCTCTTATGATTAACTTGGATAACACAATTCCTTTCCAAATGACCTTTTCCATCACATTTGTTGCATGTTTTCCAAGGCATAGCATAGTTGTAGGGTATGACATTCCTACCATCATACTTGAGCACATCATATTTCTTGTTGAAGTTTAGGCCAACACTTTCTCTAACCAAAGGTGCATTTGTCTTCTTCATCATTGTCTTTAAGTTGTCTTCTCCTTGAATAAAAGTTTCAATGCCTTGTTTGAGATCTTTGACTTCTTTTTCCATGACAGTGATCAGTTCGTCTTGCTGTTTGATGAGTTCAGCTTGCTAAAATCTCTTTTCAGCAGATTTTGAAGACTCGGCTTGACTAAATTCTATAAGCTTGAATGTTTTCAGACTTTTATCTTTAGCTTCAATCTCTGACTTCAGATCCTTGAGTTGTTTCATGTGCACCTCATTCCTCCTTAGAATTACTTTGTTGACTCCTTCGAATTGAACAATTTTCTCTTTTAAATCAGCAATAAGATCATCATGTTTGTTTACAGAAATGATTTTTCTCAAATGAGCATTCTTCTTTTCAAGCTCATTATTCTCATTCTTTAATTCCATTAACTCAATAATAGATACATTACTAGGTACCTGCATGGTTAGTTCATTTTGCATAGTAGGAGTAGTAGGTGATCAGAATTAATTGTGTTTACCTCACTAGCATCATTTTCAGAATCAGAATCATCACTATCCACAAGAGCATCTTTGGATCCTTGTGAAATATCTTCATCATTCAGACCTACAAGAGCCAAATTCACTGTGCCTTCACCTGAGTCATCACTGAAATCTGAATCATCATCACTCCAAATCAGTAAAGCCTTTGATTTCTTCTTGTCCATGAAAGCAGCAGGCTATTTTGACTTTAATTTATAGCAGTCCCTTTTATAATGACCAGGCTTGCCACATTCAAAACAAGTTTGCTCCTTGGAGTCCTTAGAGCCCTTCTTGTTGTTGGAGTAACCTCCTCTTTCCCTTTTCATTCTATTCTTCTTTTCAATCAGCCTCTTGATCTTCTTTGTAATGAGTGCAAGTTCTTCATCAAATTCTTCATCAGATTCTGCTAGCTTGATGTTTGCAGATTCTGCTGGCTTGCTATTTGTAGAATGAAGAGCCAAATTCTTCATTTTGGCTAGAGGAACCCAAACACCTTCAACTTGGCTATCATTTATCTTGCTTTCAAACAGTTCTAGCTCAATAAATAGTGCTAGGTGATCCATAGTATCAATTTTGGAGATGATTCCAAGGCCATGACTTTAGCCTCATAAATGAATGGTACTGCACTAAAAATTTTCATGTTAATCTCATCTTATGGAATATTCTTTCCAAGTCTTCTTAGTGTATTTATGGTGACCTGGAATCTTGCTTGACTTTCCTTGATTGTTTCAACATCCTTGAGCTTGAAATTTCCAAAGTCATTCATTAGCTTGCTGAGTTTCACCTTTCTCAAAGATTTCGAACCTTAATGATAGGCTTCCAAAACATCCCACATTTCCTTTGCTATTTTAATGAAGAAACCTTGTCATGCTCTTCTTGATCCAAACATTCATTAGAGAGTTTCTAGCTTCTCCATTATAACAATGTTTGATAACCTCCTCGAGAGTGAGATCATCAACATCTTTTGGATTTCCATCCTTGTCCAGAAATTCATAGTTTCCTTTCTACATAACTCTTAAGACCAGTGGCTTCTTTGACAAATATGTTTCCATTCTACCTTTCCACCAGTTGTAATTTTCTAAGCCGGTGAGAAGAGGAGCCCTATAATCAGATTTAGATTGGAGATAGTTTTCATCCATTTTGATCGATACCTTCCTGTTACAGAAATGTTAGTATACCAAATCTCTGATACCAAATGAAAATGCACACCTAGAGGGGGTGAATAGGTATAAATGGCTAACTATGTCCAATTTTAACAATTACCAGAAACAGCTTACTGATTTCAATTTTAACAGATGAAAATGGTACGTTGAATGTAAATGGTAAGCTCAATGCACAAACAGTAAGTAAAGTACAGGAAAAATAAAGAACACCACAATCTTTTTGCCAGGTTCGACCCCTAATCCCCTATGGTCTACGTCCTGGTCCCTTACTAACCTGATAAGAGAATATATTATTGATCAAATATAAACCGATTCCAAGATACAACAATATATCTCCCTCAAACCCAGCTGTTGACACAAAAGGGTTGCTGAATAGACCTCAAACAGAATTTACTTTCTAAGCTATACTACCCTAGTATACTTCTCTAGAACAATTCTCGAATCCCTAATATTCCAAGCCAAGTGTCTAACAACTAACACTTACAATCAGAACAATACAAATAATAAGAGATACAACTCAAACTATAGATTCTCTAAATAAACAATACGGATAGATATATATAAATGAGCTCGAGAGAATCAAGAGAAAGATTTTGCAAAGTGAAACTGGGTTGTTTATGTTCTTGTGGTTCTTAGATTTTCAGCAACCAAAAATAAAAACAAGAACAAGTATCTATAGCCTTTAACACAAACGGTCATAAATTAATCAAAATAAATTGTCCAATGTTTGGATCCAATCCATCGTTCAATTTGTTAGTTTTGTTTATAATGTTAATGTTAACGTTTGAATGAGGAAGAATAACAGATAGAACGTGTAAGACTTGTTCTTCAGAAAGACATAAGAATAAAATATGTATAGGAGGTTTTGAATAAGTAAAGAAGAGTTTTGAATAAAAACAAACTCCTATAATGTAGGAAATCAATTTTGAATAAAAGATATGTTTAAAATTAACTCAGATATATATAGAATACATATTCCTTATTTAAACAATCTTTACAACAGATTATAAGTCCATCCCTAGAAAATCTCCATGATTTCCGCAATTCAAAACTTTCTGGACTTTTGACAAATGGCATGCTGTTTGTGATCTGCCTCTGCGCAAATGGGTTGCCAAACTGTCACTACTTTGGCCTGCTGTTTTGATACACTGATTAAACAATTAGTAAGCTAAAACACCCTGCAAAACCAAGTTAGTAGCATGTTGTTTTCTATCTAACAAAAAACCATTTGGCTTGCTGTTTGTGATCATCAAAACCTATGGAGTATCAATTATGTTTGGGGTTGTATGTATGGATCTTCATTTATGATTATGCATATGTATCGATTTTTTTTATTTCTTTTTTTTACAAGTGTGTGTTTGTAATTTCTTGGATAATGGCCGATATGCATACATGTTAATCTAGTAACACCGTTTGTGGTGAAAAGTTATGGTAATCATATTTACAGAAGTCAATTTTGGTGCTTCTTTTATAATTAAGAAAACCAATAAGCTTTTTAGGGATTTGTTTTATATAGTCTTTACTCGCCCGAGTAAGGCTGTCTCCAGTAATTTGGGGATCCTAGTTAGGATTGGCGTAAGGATCAGACACAAATTATGGTCCCCAACATTTTAAAAGATAAATTAATTGTTTGAGTTACTTACCCATTAATAGCGGGTTGATGCTCTTGGGTCGGGAGAGGAATTGGCAAGAACTGACTTTTCCCCATAGTTGACTCATAACTAGTAACTCAAATCCAACTACAATATTTTGAAGATTTTTTATAATTTTAAATTTTTAAATGATTTTTGAAAAAATACTTCTTTTCACTGAAAAATTTCATTTTCTTTGGAAAAAAGACAGCAATAAAAAACAACTAAGACATAGAATATTAAATTTTTTGAATAAAATAACAAAAATTAACCGAACTTTTCTTGAACTCCAGTCTATACTATATAAAATGTTAAATATTATTTACATTTAATAAAAAGTAAAAGAATGTTACAATATTAATATATATATATATATATATATATATATATTATGCCTTATATATTATGTGAGAAAAACTTTTCTCATATATATTATGTGAAAAAATGTGACCCTTATAATTTTGTATAATTTTGAAGGCCCTAGTCTTATGCCTAGCTAGGCAACTCCCCCTACAACCGGCTCTTATGTAAGCTTAGTTATTATCTATGTGCATGTAAAAGTTTGGGTTCGTGATAACCAAAATTCTTTCTATTAGGGTTGTCTACAGATAAAGCTTGTTGCATATGATCATGTAAAAGTTTGCCTACGATTTTGATAAGTAGGATATAGTTTTCATTTTCCTTTCATTTGCTAAAGAACGTGAAAAAACTTAAGTATGTAGATATTTGATGTGAGATTTCATGACTATATTTTCATTGCATTAATAGTTATTTTTGCATAATATTAAATTTTTCTTTATAATTCATGAAATTGGTGTTAGTAATTAAAACGCACCAATATACAATTATAAGTCAGTTATAAATTGTAGGGAAATTATTAAAATTATCCATGTTTTCGAAAATACGGTAAAAGTCGCAAATGAGGTTGCAAAACAGGTTGAAATAGTTGGAAGTCAGGTTACGGTTACGATAGTACTGTATTTTTTTAAAAAATTGCAACTTGGGAATTTTTCACTATATCTTGGACTAGAAGTACGTATAAAGTTACAAACCAAAATAGAAGAAGAAGCATTCAGACGTAGCCATTGAATTGGGGGAGAAAGAATTCTAGAACTAAAGAATTCGATAACTTTTATCTTCTCCTCATCGCTTGATTATTGTGAACTTATCATGTCTTGTCCACAATATTTAGTGTTCTCTTGTGTGATGTAGAACTAAAACTATTTCTAAGTTTTTAATCGATTCTTGTGTGCAATATTTATGTCGTTATTCTTTAATTCGGTATTTTGTGTGCATTACAATTGCTTATAATGAATTATGTATAATATTTTTCAAAAAATGATGATCAATTTTAGAATTGATTTGGTATGATTTGGTAATTTAGGTTCACTTCGAAGACAAATAAAACTTCAATTAAGACTTATGCTAATTTGAGGTTAGTATATGGATTTACCTTAATACCCAGGATAGTCCGTTTAAATGGTGGTCCTTAAACTAAGAATTTGAACACTAAATTAGAGATTAAGAAGAAAAACAAGTTTTTTTTAAGAAGCAAATACTTATATTCATAATCCGACAAAAGGTCGGAACAAAAGATGATACTGGCCATTATATAAAATGCACCAGACCATTAGAAGCCCATACATAACCAACACCCACTAGAAACCCAGCCAAACATTACCACAAGCAAAACAGAGCATTAGAGAAACTAAATGAAAGCAACCTTAAAAATAATAATAACTTAAACAACATAACCCATGAACTGATGAAACCTTTGACATCATGCGTATTCAAACCATCTCATGTGCAAACATATACTCATCATCGACTACAGCATCCTCAACATCAATCTCCGCTTCAAGATCCAACTCATGAATAGCCATAAACTGATCACCAAAGGGACCAAGCCCCATATCACTACACCAAAGCTCAAAAATATGACCAAAAGGACCTGTCAAAATGACCATTCTGCTCCAGTTGAGAGCACCATGATGAGCGATGTAACGAGCAATAGCGTTTACACCAGGGTTTATGGGCGTAACGTTGAAGTTTGTGTCCACCCTCCTTTGAGTAAGTTGATGAATGACATAACGATGCTCCGGGATAGTTCATGAGTTTCAGCATTCCTCCATTCCAAGTACGCTTCTTCATTGTCTATCTCAAGTTCAACGTCAAAGTCATCATCAAGATATGCACCCATTAACCCTTCCAGTAAAGCATAAAGCTCATTCTGCCTTTGTTCTTGAATACCAAGAGTCCCAGCCACCATACGCAGAATCCTTCCCCTATGATTACGTATAACCACCCCAATGCCTGAGACATTTCCGTTCTGAAGAGGCTCGTTGAAGAAGCAAGCATGAACATTTATTTTGACTCTTCCCTGTGCAGGAAGCCTCCTGTCGTTATTATGTGTATAGGGTTTATGTATATATTTTAGTGTGTGTTATGGAACAGAATAAGGAAACAAGAGGCTTAAATTTCTGTTGTTTTTTTATTGATCAATCTTTACCTCCTTTATATAATAGGAGAATACAAACCAAATACATGAATGATAATAATAGATACATGATCAGATACATCTCCTTGATTCTATGAACCATATTTAATGCACTCTTCAAACTTCTATGAGATTAGTTTATCCAACATATTCCTCCCTTAAACTAATTCCTTTCGATCCTTCATTCCCATCATCCTTTTGTAAGTATCTAGTAGAGCTTTGGACATTGGTTTAGTGAGCACATCTGCAACCTGGTCACGACTAGCAACATGACTTAAATTCACATTCTTCTCCTTTACATGCTCCCGGATAAAATGAAAACGAACATCTATGTGTTTGCTCCTTTCATGATGTACTGGATTCTTGGCAAGCTCAATTGCAGACTTGTTATCAATGCAAATTTCAGTTGATCTCTGTTGTGGAATTCTCAATTCACTAAGTAACCTTCTTAACCAAATAGCATGACAAACACAGTGAGAGGCTGCCACATATTCTGCTTCACAGGTTGATAATGCCACTATCGGCTGCTTCTTAGAATACCATGTAAATGCAGTGTCTCCCATAAAAAACAAGTAACCAGATGTGCTTTTTCGTTCATCTACATCTCCACACCAATCACTATCAGAATATCCCAACAATTTGTAGTCTTCAGTTCTGGAATAAAACAATCCCAATGACTTTGTTCCTTGAATATATCTCAGAATTCTTTTTATTGCCTTCCAATGTGACTGTTTTGGATCCTCCATGAATCTACTAACAATCCCAACACTATAAGCAATGTCAGGTCTTGTGCAAGTAAGATACCTCAAGCTTTCAACCAAACTCTGATATAAATTTGCTTCTACTGACTTTCCTCCCTCAAATTTAGAGAGTTTGATGCCCTGTTCCATCGGAGTTGCTACTGGATTGCAGTGCTCCATCCTGAATTTCTTCAAAATATTGTTTGCATATGCTTCTTGAGAAATAAAAATGCCTGATTTCTCTTGCTTCACTTCAATGCCAAGAAAATATCTCATCAAGCCCAAATCTGTCATCTCGAACTCTTGAGTCATCTCCTTCTTAAATTCCTTAATCATCTCTTCATTGTTTCCCATAAAAATAAAATCATCAACATAAAGTGCAACAAACAGTAATTTACCTTGTTTTTCTTTGACATAGAGAGCAGCCTCATAAGGACATTGAACAAAACCATTCTTTTTGAAGTAGGCATCAATTCGAGTGTTCCAAGCTCGTGGCGCCTGTTTTAAACCATACAATGCCTTGTATAATTTTAACACCATTCCTTCTTTCCCTGATTTTTCATATCCAGGTGGTTGGTTTACATACACCACTTCTTCGAGCAATCCATTTAAGAACGCAGACTTCACGTCCATCTGGTAAATAGGCCATTTGTTTTGAGCTGCTTGAGAGATTAACAGCCTTATTGTCTCCATCCTTGCTACGGGTGCGAAAACCTCATCATAGTCTATTCCAGCCTTCTGTCGATAGCCCTTTGCTACCAACCTTGCCTTATATCTTTCCACTTCTCCTTGAGCATTCAGTTTCTTCTTATAAACCCATTTAACATCGATGGGTTTACATCCTTCTGGAGGTTCTACCAGTTCCCAAGTTTTGTTCTTTTCAATAGCTTTGATTTCATCATCCATTGCATCTTTCCACATCTTGTCTTTTACTGCTTCTCCAAAGTCTATGCTTTCTGCATCAGCCACCAAACATACTAGGTGTACTTCACCATGTTCATATATATCTTGTAAACTTCGAGTTCTAGGATTCATAGGCTCATCCTCATCTGATTCTTCATTTTCAGCATCAGAGTTTGTTGCTGAAATCTTAGAAATCTGAATATTATCTTCTGTTTTTTCTTTTTCATGTGCTTTACTCCAACTCCATGCATCATCTTCTTGTATCTTTACATCTCGACTCACAACAACCTTCATAGCAACTGGATCAAGTAGTCTGTAGGCTTTTGTTTTCTCATCATAGCCAATAAAAATATATTTCTTGCTCTTATCATCCAATTTTGTTCTCCTTTGATCAGGAACATGTGAATATGCCACACTCCCAAAAACTTTCAAGTGTGAAACAGTAAGCTTCTTTCCACTCCATAATTCTTGAGGTGTTTCATCCCCCAAGTTTGAATGTGGGCATCGATTCTGAATATAAACAGCACACTGCACTGCTTCCGCCCAGAATTCTTTTGGTAATTCCTTGCTCTTTAACATTGATCGAACCATGTCTAAGATTGTTCGATTTTTCCGTTCAGCCACGCCATTCTGCTGTGGTGAATAGGGGGCTGTTAAGAACCTTCTAATGCCATGTTCTTCACAGTATTCCGTAAAGGCCTTTGATGTATATTCTCCTCCTCTATCAGAACGCAATCCCATGATTTGTATTCCTGCCTTCTTTTCAACCAACACTTTGAATTTCTTGAATACTTTTAATGCCTCAGATTTTTCATTTAAGAAATAGACCCATGTTCTTCGAGAATAATCATCAATGAAAGTGATGAAATACTTCTTGGAACCATAAGATCCAGGTGTGATAGGACCACATATATCTGTATGCACCAATTCGAGAGGCTTTGAAGCACGATAAGTTGCCCTTTTCTGGAATGAACTCCTTGTTTGTTTTGCCAGCACACAATCTTCACAAAAACTGCCTGTATGATCCATGCTTGGTATTCCATGAACCATCCCTTTGTTTGCCAACTCCTTCAGACCACCATAGTGTAAGTGTCCAAGTCTTTTGTGCCATAAAATTGCTTTATCCTCTGACTTTGCTTGTAAGCATTTCTCCTGTATGTTCTTCAGATTGAACTTGAACATTCGATTTTGAGACATTTCAGTTTTAGCAATTGTCCTGCCATTTTTGTCCTTCAATATCATGACTTTGTCACCCATAAAGATTGAGTAACCTTTTTCGAGTAGCTGTCCAAGACTCAGAATATTATTCTTCATGTCAGGAACATAGTATACATCTTCAATTCTTCCTTGTTTGCCATCTTTTTTAGTAAAGCATATTTCACCCTTTCCTTTCACTTCTATCTTCGATGAATCTCCGAATGACACAACTCCATTATTTATTTCCTTTAAATCAGTAAAGAGATGCTTGAGACCAGACATATGGTTGCTGGCCCCACTATCAAGATACCACAAAACTTCATCTTCAGGAATCATACCTTTGCAAGCCATTAGTAGAACACCTTCATTTTGTTGCTCCTCCGTTTCGACTAGATTTGCATTTTCTGCAACCTTTTTGTTAAACCAGCAATCTTTGGCAAAATGTCCAAATTTTCCACAATTGTAACATTCTACAGATCTGCTTCCTCTTCTAGAATATGATCTTCCACCTCTGCCACGATCACGACCACGTCCTTGGCCACGCCAATTTTGTTGATTTGTTTGCACCTTCTCCTCAAATCTGTTGCTTACAGGACCACGTCCTCTGCCTCGAGTGAAATTCTGTCTTGCACGTCCACGTCCTCTTCCTCTATTGTATTGTGTATACAATACTTTATCTTTGTCTTCAACTGAGACATCAGTTTTCAATACTTGAGATTCTGTCTCCTCCTTCTTTAATAATCTTTCTGAATATGCTTGCAGAGATCCCATCAGTTGATCAACAATCATGGTCTCTACATCATTTGACTCTTCAATAGTAATTCCAACAAGTTGCAGTTTTGTATTTAAAGATCTTAATATCTTCTCATTTACACGTGCATCTTCGATTTTTTCTCCATAATTCTTCATTTGATTCACAACAGAGGAAACCCTCGTGAAGTAATCCGGGACTGATTCCATATCTTTCATATGTAAAGACTCAAATTCACCACGTAGAGTTTGTAATCGTACCTTTTTTACTTTGTCAACACCTTTAAAATTGTTCTGCAAAATTTCCCAGGCCTCCTTTGCTTTTGTTGCAGATGCAACCTTCTCAAACATGCCTTCATCAAGGCCCATATGTATGATAGACAAAGCTTGTTGATCTTGTTTTCGTAACTTGGCAAGAGCGTTTTTCTGACCTTGATTTAAAGCTCCTTCATTCTCTGGTTCATCGTATCCTTTGTCAATGATTTCCCATGCCTCCTGTGAACCAAGCAACGCTTTCATTCGTAGACACCAGTGGCCATAGTTTTCTTTGGTAAGTTTTGGAACAGCAAAAGAATTATTCATGTTTGTAAACTCTGATATGACCTAAACTCTGATCGTAAACTCTGATGGTTGTAAACTCTGATGGTTATTTTATATAAACTCTGACTGTAAACTCTGATTGTAGACTCGGGTTTGGTTAAGGCTCTGATACCAATCTGTCGTTATTATGTGTATAGGGTTTATGTATATATTTTAGTGTGTGTGTTATGGAACAGAATAAGGAAACAAGAGGCTTAAATTTCTGTTGTTTTTTTATTGATCAATCTTTACCTCCTTTATATAATAGGAGAATCCAAACCAAATACATGAATGATAATAATAGATACATGATCAGATACATCTCCTTGATTCTATGAACCATATTTAATGCACTCTTCAAACTTCTATGAGATTAGTTTATCCAACACCTCCATAGAACCTCAATGCCCTCCATTAGATCGTAAATAGAATGAGATATTTGAGAGAGTAATCAAACTTAATTAATGGATCCCCTTAGATGGTTCCAGAGAACTAGGTATAGCCTTGATTACACTACTACCAATGCCACTATTACTCACACTACACCATAGATTGGCTATGGCAACCAGACTTGTTAAAAAGCGTTGGTATTGCTTGACATGTTTTTACAAAATTAAACATATTGTAATGCTTTTCGAAACTGTTACCATTGAAGTGAAAAACCGTTACATATTGTAAAATTTGCTATCTATGGCAATGGTTTTTTAAGGCGTTGCTATAAGGCGTTGCTGTAGATGGCCCGAAAAATTGGCGGCCTTTTGAAAATTTGATAAAAATGAGGGGGCTTCTAAATTTTAGTTTGTCGAGCTTACCAAATATAATAAAACAAAAGAAATTAAAAAACATGGACACAACCACACACATAGACACAAAACATACACGAACACAAACACACACATATTCGGCCATATCTAAAAAAGTAAATCAAAGAAATTAAGAAGAGGGTAAGATTGAGGCTCTCGAAAGACACTAACGCTCGAAGAAGGTAAATCTTCTTCCCCAAATTGAGTATGAATGTTTAATCGAGTATGTATGTTTAATTGAGTATGCATATTTAATCGAAGAATGCTGAAGCTCAAGAATTATTAATTTGGTGTTTGTTTATTTATTAATTTGCTCATATATGTTTAATCGAAGAACGTTGAGCAGTTTTTGTTTGTTTTTGTGAATTTGGGGTTTATACATCTCTATACAAGGATGTTTCTGAAACTAATTGGAGCTAAACAGCTTAGTCTTGATATCAAACAGAATCCCTTGGAGCTAAACAGTTTTTATCTTTAATCTAGCGATTGCATTATGAAGTTGGAAATGGTTGTTAAGCATATTTTGTTACTGGTTAGGTTCAGAAATTGTGTTGTTAAGGTTGATAAGAATAGAGAGAATTACATTTTAAATTTTTTTGGGAATAATCACCACTTAACAACAAAGAAAAAACTGAGCACATGATATCGGTGTAGCCCTCCAATCGTTAAGATTTTTTACGTGTTTACATTAAATTATATAGGTAGATTCCACAATATTGATAAATAGACCAGTAGTAATTAAGTATGGACGGCTTGCTAGATAAAACTCAGCTGCTCTAAACTTCAAGTGTTCCTTGTTGCTTGGAGAAAAATTGATTTCGTTGTCCTAATTCCTAAAGCTCCTCGACTGTCGGATAGTAGAAATAATTAAAACTGATTTCTTCCGTCATGAAGTTCCTCGACTGTCGGATAGCACATCAATGGAGCTTACATTGCACAACAATATAGTCTTTACCATTCGTTTACACAACAATCATCACAATCATTACCTCAAGTAAATCAAAATTATGACTTTAATAAAATCTTAAACCAACATTCGATAGTAGAAAACAATCATATATCACCACCTGTAAACTCTGAACAAGAAAGTTTTAACCTCATAACTCATAAAAATTGGCAATCATTTCGAACAACCAAAAATCGCTGCAACCATGCCCAATTAACATATACATATGGCTGAATCATACACCCACACACACGACAACTCTATTAAACCCAATGGAAGAATCAACAATTGACTAAAACGTTGTTAAAGCTAGCAGAATGCTAGATTTTTTTTCTTTTCAATATTGGTTTAAAGATAAAAAGTAAATTACATTGATGTTGACCTCACTTTTTGTATTTTGATAAAACAGATTAGCTAGATTTGTCGGATTATAGATATGAAGGAGAGTTAAGTGGTTAACTCCATCTACAAAGTCTTTACTGGAAACTTGTACTGATGAAAGAGTACTGTTATATGATACTTAGTTTAGTATGGTTGGTGAACGGACATGATTTATCTTCGTACTAACATGATGACCAGAATATAAATCTACTTTGTAATTGAAATAAACAAGTTATGGTCGACTTTCTTTAGAAAATCATTGTTATTCTCTACAAAAATGTTGCCATTTATTGTTATTTCTCTTATTAAAAGCATTGCTATTGGATGAAAATTGTTGCCAATTTTGGTTTTGTTTGTTGCCATTATTCATATATTGCAATGCTTTACAAAAAAATTACTGGAAAAAAAGCATTGCAATAGCCTATTGCAATGATTCATTAATGTTGCTATATACACAAAACCATTGCCATATACGCTTTTCGCAATGATTTCACGCATTGCCATATGGTACTAAAATCGTTGCTACAGGGACATATAGTAACCAGACCAAAGTTAACGGTAGATTTTGGAAAAATCGTTGCAATAGACTCTATTGCAATGGTTTTAGGCCCTAGAGCAACACTTTTAAGTGGTTGCTATATGCAATCTATGGTGTAGTGTCACCTTATACCATAACCCAAGAAACCCCTGTCTTTTGGTTTTCAAAATTGGAGGGACAAAACCAAAGAGACAAATAAAAATATCAATACCATTCACAAATGAATTGGGCCACCAGCAATTAAACAAAATAAGATAAATAAAGGCCAATACCCTCATTCTTAACACCAGGCTTTGAGTAGCCCATTTCTATTACTTCCCTGCTTCTCTAAATGGTCTGCAGCTGAGTTAAAAGTGTGATTTATGTGACGAAAACTTACATCCACACCTGTGATCAACTCACTAAGATCTAGTACCTCAGGAAGTTGATTTGAGAAGATACCTTCTTTGATTCTAGCTAAAGCTATATCCAGTGCTTCACAGTTTGAGAAATTTAAGCATTTCCCTTCTATCTTACCCTCTGTGTAAATCAGTGATAATTGCTTCTAATTCTGCAAAAAGAGGACATACCGCATTTGAAGGACCTGCGAATATATAAACTAAAATTTGATTTTTATCATTGATATATCCACTAATACCTGTTTTAGATACCGACTGAGAAATGTTGTTAAAAGAACCATCAACAAACCCAAAAAAATCAATTCCTGGTTCAAACAGATTATCTGAAAATGATTTGAGGTTGTTGGTAATGTGAGTGATTGGTTCAACATACCAGTTGGGTTCCAGCACAAATTTGCAAATTCCTACAGCTTCACACCACTTAAACACTCGAGTCTTAATCATAAATCTAAGACTCTCCACCTCAATATTCACTACACCATATATGGTCTTTGCCAACACCTAAAAAAAGTATAAAAAATCCTGAAAAATGTTGTCATAAGCCTAGAATTGGTTTAAGGCTACACTTTTTCCAATTTTAGTAGTGTTGGATATAATCGTGTGGCCTAGGTGGGTAAGCCAACACTTTTGCCACTCTACAGCCACATCGTTATTGATGTTGCATTAGTCATGTATGCCAACACTTTCGAGTGTATAACAACACTAAAGGGGATGTTGTAATAGACCTATTGCAACATCAATTTTTCTCTATTGCAACATTGGTACATCTAACACTTTGTTTTTTTTGGAAACACCTTCTCGACTTTATTGCAACATTTAATCAATAAAACACTTTCAGTATTTAGCAACATCACTATTTCTTTGGCAATATATATTTATTAAACGCTTTTCATATTTTAGCAACACCCTTTTTTATTGTTATCCCAACAGTTTTCTAGTAAACACTTTCTAAATATTAGCTACACATTTTCATGGTTGCTGCAACATAAAGTACATAAACATCACAGTTAAATCCTTAAAAATAATTAAGCAAGCCAAAAAAGCCAAACGGAAACACTACATTTTTTGATTTCACAAACATACCAAATTAGTGAATACAAGTCATAGTTGGACATATAACTAGCCAAATCTGTCAAACATATATTTCATTGTTATCATGGCTCTGAAGGTTTTCAGACACCTTGGAAATCAGACGCAGCTGTTTGCATGTTTTTACATCTCTCATTTTCAGTTTATCCTCCAAGACATGACCAATTCCCGGAAGCACTTTGACTGGAAGTTCATTTAAATACTCTTCCACGTGAAATGCACAATATCCTTCTAATCAGGTAGGTGAATGATGAACATATAGGGTAGATGAGAAGTAAAGATGATGTGTAGACAATGGAATATGAAACGGAATACATGACTTCAAAACTCAAACTACTTGACGCTGTACTCTACAGTCTACATTTACTTTTACATTCCTACTAATTTACCTTTGTAGCCTGTGTTGGTGGTGCTACAATTTGAACATTCTGCGTAGATGCAGTAGGAAGATGATTTGCAACACCTATTTCTAGGGATGCACCAGACCGAATTCTTCAAACCTCAGTAGGAAGAAGTAGTGCGACATACTTTCCCATATTCTCCGTATTTGAGTTGGCAGGAACGGCAAGTACATGGAATTTTTTACGTAATTAATCTGATTTCACTGCATTGAATTAAATATTACTTAAAAAGCTTGCCTTATTATCAAAATAATTTAATGAGATTTAAATTAATCAATACAAGTTAAAAAGAATACTGTTCTTATCAAATTATGGTACCAGATTAATATACTAAGACATTTTAAAGAATGTCCCAAAATTTAATCCATTTACTCACTTTGAACATAGTTTGTCATAGAGATATACTTTGGTGTTCACTGTTTAGAACCTTGGAATATTTCCAGGTGTAATATAATTCACGAAATATAATGTAGATCTGAACTATGATAATGATGAAAATTGAAAGAATTGGCAAGTTTCTGTGATCTGTCTGCTGGTACATTGCAGTGTGGCGAAAGCTGTATAAAATTAGATTTCAGGTCAGTAAATTCACTCTTCCATGTTGAATCATAATAACAAGTTCCGTTCAATTTTTACCTGCTCAGTTGTCCATACATGTCCATGTGACCAGTTGAACGGCACAGCCTCTGATGGATCCCATTGTCCAAGCAGAGGATCATCTCCAATAATGTAAAAATGCTGGCCAAATAAGCATTCTCTTTGCAGCTGGAATCTGACAGATGTCAGCTCCCTAATTCTCCTTCCCTTCTCACCTACAAAATAAACTTAATGCTCAAATTAAAAATCCCTAAATTTTTAAAAATTGAAATTAGGGTTTTTCATAATATTGAAAAAATTAAAAATCCCCAAATTTTACGTTTTACAAATCTTAAATTAACAATAACCACACAACTCTAGCTTCAAATTCGAACGAGAACAAAATTGATGAAGAAAATGAGAGAGCACTGAGAGAAGAAGAGAGATAGAGAGAGAAATAGGAGATAGAGAATACCTGGTTTAGAGAATCCACAGCAAGAGCGAGAAGATTTTAGAGAAATACTACAAATATCATACACAAACAAGATTTTAGGGAACGAGAGAGAGAGAGAAAAGAGAGAACCAGAGAGAGAGAGAGAGAGAGAGAAGAAAGAAGAGAGAACGAGAGAGATACCTGTTACTGAGTGTTAGATAGAGTGAAAGAAATAATTTTTTCTATTTTGTGTTGGAATAAAATTTGGCGGCTACCAAAATTTTAGTTCCCCCCACTAAATTTTCCCTTTCCCTCCTCTAAGATTTCCATTCCCCCCCCCCCTTTTAACACTTATTTTTGGCAATCTATGGTAACACTCTACAAGTGTTGGCTTTGTTAATCAAAAATATTTAAAGCAACATATATTGACATCAATTGCAACATCAAAATAAAGTGTTGGCTTATATCAAAAATAAGCCATCTAAGGCTACAGTTTACATGCCAACACTAGTTTTAGGTGTTGGTAAAGACCATATATGGTGTAGTGATTCTTGTTATTGAAAACCAAATCATTTCTGCATAACCACAGTGTCCATAAACAAGCAGCAACTGAGACATTCCATACTTCCCTCTGAGCAATATTTGGAAATAGTTTATGCCAATTCCAAATATTACTAAAAGAAAGTTTACTAAATTTATATATCACACCCCACCACTTAAATAGACATAACCATGCATCTAACGAAAATGCACAATCCCAGAAAAGATGTTGTTGAGTCTCCACCATATTACATCTCATACATGTGTTAGGTCCAAATGTATGACCAATTCTAGCAGATAAAAGAGATCTAGTGGGAAGGATATTATTCTAAAATTTCCGCAAAAATATATAAACTTTGGGAGGGACCCTCAACTTCCAAAGAAGAGATCAAATTCTGTTACTATGATACGTGCTAGCCAACCTACTCAAGCTGTTTTGTCGAAAAGTTCTGCCATCATTAGTATTATAAAGGGAATTAGATTTGATCCAAAGTAACATGTCTTCTCTCTCCTTATAACACATTGATTCAATTATGTTATTTAAAACCATTGCTTCATCAATCTCCCAGGCTCTTAAATCTCTATTCCAAAGGTTCATTGAAGTCTGATTGGGACATTTCCAAGCCTCAATGAAGTATCTTACCGAGAACAGTTTTTGCTTAGACAAATAATACAATCTACTAAAACTAGAGCGTAGTCTCTCTCTTCCAACCCAGAGATCTTCCCAAAATAATGCAGAACGCCCATTATTTAACTTCCATTTGAAGTTATCCCTACTAAGTTCTTGATTAAAACCTTTAGACTCATTAACTTTAATGATGCCTTGTAACATTTCTGACATACCATTAACACGAGAAGAGGTCAAATTATTACCTGTACAAATCTGATATTTGTCACGTATAACTACATTCCAATCTCTATTTCTCTCATTGTGCTACTTGTACCACCATTTTGCAAGCATTGCATTATTTTTCTGCTGCACTGGAATGATACCCAGTCCACCAGCACTTTTTGGTTGGCAAATTTTACTCCACTTTAGAAAATGCATTTTCCGTGTCAAAAAACCATCCTCCTGTACATCACCCCAGAAGAAGCCTCTTCTGAACCTCTTAATTTTATCACAAACCCCTACTGGAATTTTACACGTATTAAACCAATATGTAGGTAAACTATCAATTGTGGCTTTCAAAAGAACCAATCTCCTAGACATATTGAGGTTACCAACCTTCCAGTTTGCCAGCTTATTCTTAATGCTTACCAAAAGAGGCTTCCAAAAAGAACTTTTATTAGGGGATATAACTATGGAAACACCAAATTAAATAAGAGAGGTGATAGGGGATCACCCTGTCTCAAATCCCTATTAGGAGTAAACTCCTTCGAAGGAGAACTATTTATTAACACTGACGTTCTCGTGGTGTGAAGATTGTTTCTAATCCAATTTACCCACTTATGACCAAAACCAAGATAATGTAACCAATCCACAGTATCATATGCCTTTTCAAAATCCAGGTTGAGAATCAAACCAGAGCCTTTGCTCTTTCTTAGACTCTGACAAACTTCATTTAAGATAAAAATACTATCTATAGATTGGCGTCCTTTCATAAAAGCATATTGGCTATCACTCACAATTGGCTTTATTATCGAACTGAGTCTGTTTGATAGGACTTTTGTAGACAATTTCACCATAGAGTTAATGAGACTGATTGGATGGTAACCTTGGAGACTCACATTTAGGGATTAAATAGAGAAATGAGGAGTTCATTCCAGCAAAAAAGACCCCTGTATTTGTGAATGAAGAAAAATCCTCCATAAGTTTATCCTTTAACTAATCCCAGAAGAATTTTATGCATCCCATGTTCATACCATCCGGACCAGGAGCTTTATCATTAGGAGATTCTGATAGCGCTACATTAACTTCCTCAAGTGTGATATCATTATCTAGCCATTTACTTGCTGTAAAATCCAATTTCAGACCTCGTAACTTCCCCACTATAATCACCAACGGCTGTTTCTTGACCTGATACAATGTTGCAAAATGTACTAGGAAAGCATCTTTAATCTGACAAGGAGTCGAAATCCAAATCCCATTCCACAAAATGGTTTTGATCATATTTCTACATCTTATTTTCTGAATAGCTTTATGAAAAACTTAGAGTTTTTATCCCCTTCAAGATGCCAACAGACTCTGGATTTTTGTCGCAGCATGTCAACCTTCATGTCATATAAAGAACTGATTTTGCTTCTAACCAACTGAGCTTCCTTACTAGCATTTGGAGCAGAAGAAGAATCCAAAAAAATCAGGTTATCTTCACACCTCCGAATCTTGTCCTCAATGCAATTCTCAGGATTACGTGCCCATTTTTTGATTTGAGCCTTGAAATTCCACTATTCAATCTACTATCAGATTCCACACAGCTCTTCAAAATTGCCTTGAGTGAATCGTCCTTGAGCTAACAGTTATAGACTTTAAAAGGAATTGTACCACAATCCAAAAACTCTGATTTTAAAACCAAAGGCTTATGATCTGATAATTTCCTTCCCAATGAAGTGAGTGTCCAATGTCCATCATCAAACCAACTAGCGTTAACCAGAGATCTATCCAATTTGCTTCTTTTGTTAGTAGGCCCAAACCAAGTAAATTGAGTATTATCAATTTGAATATCCAATAAATTGTTATGTGAGATGAATTCATTGAAATCTACCAAGTCTGCTCTTCTAAAAACACAATTAGCTCTTTCAGACTCATCTCAAATACAATTGAAGTCCCCTATTAAGCATGCTCTATCCTCACCAATTTAAGCAAGAATGTCAGCTAATGTATTCTATAGCTCTTTTTTACCCTCTAAATCCCGAGGACCGTATATATTGACAATGTGAAAAGGTTCATTAGTACTAATGTTCCACATTTTGCACTATATCCACTGTCTAGATTTCTCATGACCTACCAGATTGTACAAGTTTTTATCTCACGAGCAAAGTTGACCACCAAACATTACACTAGATTCAACATCTACCTAATAATGCCAATCTGATTCCCACAAAGAATGAGTCATTTGCTTAGACCAATGACCACTTTTGGTTTCTTGTAAGCATAGAAAGTTAACTCTATTCTTTACAATAAGATCTCTAACTACCCTTTTAGCTGTCGAATTACAAGCCCCCCCTAATATTCCATGAAAGTAGAGAAAATTCCTTCATTAAAAACCTTAACCTATTCAATAAAAAATACCCACAAAACTTTTATAAATCACCTTTAGCTAAAGCATCTGATAGCTCTAGTACCCCTTGGTCCTTCCTACTGGAATCGATAAACCCAACTCTAAAGCTGTGTCAATAATACCTCCTGCCTCAGCTTTGTTGTTAAGGATTACCTCATCAATCTTAGTCAACTGTTTAGAACTCATACTCAATGGGCCTTTGACCTTAAATCTAGCTCCTCCCTTAATCCTACCAAATCTTAGATCAAAAGGGTTACTAAAAGTCTTAAATTTCTTCCTAGGTCTGCCTCTTTTAATACCCATTTTAAGACCATTTAAATTGTTACAAAATGAATGTTGAGAGCTACCAATAACTAGCTCCCCAACTAGCCCTAATCCATCCTCTTCTATTAAATCCTTGTCCTCTTTAGAAACAAAACTATTTATCAGACTATCAAGTGAAGAATCAACCGAATTGTGGTCTCTAACTTGATACCTAGCTGAAATAGCGGATTGATCACCTTTATTAGAAGAATGTTGATGCCCCAAGCAAGTTTCTAGAACCCTAGAAATGATCTATTTGCTATCTGCATCATTAATCTTCACCAACGGAGTCAAATCGTGTTGATTATTATTAACAATGTGAGACACAGAATCGAAATACTCTTCATTCTCTTTAACGGAATTAACCGCATCCTCATTAGCACTACTTTCCACCAAAGCATTTTTAATTATATTATAAACTCTGAGCTCGACTTGATTACTCATATCGGCCATTAACCCCTACAACCTAGTGTCATTATCATCACTAAGAGAAACATTTACTTAACATTCCCTAAAACCGACCTAATATAACTTACCTTGGACCAACACACGAAACTTTTCCTCAATTTTATCAAAGGATCTTATTGACAAAGTAATAATACGGTGAAGAACTTTCAAATTCTGAAGATCTTGATATTCCCATGAAATCCACACACCCATGTGACTTGTTAATGCTTTAAGATTTTCATCTAGCCAAGCTTCCACTGGGAGACCAAAACATTCAACAGTGACCAATCTATCCAAAACAAAATCACTTATCTCAAAATCCCAAACTTTGAAAAATATCTTTTCGAGAACCACTTTTCTCTTACTCTAATCATCATTTTCCACATCAGAAAATATCGAAAATTTTCTTGGATTAAGCTCTAAGATATGTGCCTCAGAGAAGCCTTCTTTCTTAATGAGTCCCAATACATCTGTTGCACTTACATCTTTCTTAGTGAAGCCCACTATGCTATTTTTGACGTTGTGCTCAATTTTTTGATTAATTTCAACTTCAATATGACAGAATTTCTCCCGCACCTCCACTGAAAAATTCCTATCTATTTGAATAATTGGAATCTTAACTTTTTGATGAGATGAGGGACTTTTATGTTCTGTCTTATCTTTGCTCAAACTTGGGTTAATAGACATTCGAAGTCTTTGCCCTAAACCCTTCCTCTTTTTGGCATTAGATATCAAAACCCCTGCTTCTTCCTCATTGGTTGTCTTGACAAAATCAAATCTATTGTTTTGCTTATCTCTTTTCCTTGGTAGAATAATATAAAGAATCTTACCACAACCACTGAAGAGTTCCCATATATCCTTAGCTAATGATTGCTCCGGGATTTTAGAAATAAAAATAATACATCCTGCTACAAGCCTCTTAATTTTATTTCTCTTAGATTGAACCACAGTCCAATCTTCAAACTTCCTAGTGCTTACCACGTTCGAATCTGGTTTTACTTTCGTTCTAAGTACCTCAGCATATGATTTTCAGGAAGGAGGAATAGATACCTTATTATTATCACTGCTAGATTGAGATTGAGGATCTTTCCCTTCATTTTTAGACTCATCCTTGATCAGACGCAGACTTCTCCAATTAATTTGATTTAGTGCATCCCTCATAGCTTGTTCATCCCCCCTTAAAAAACTATTAAAAAACTCTACATCAACCAAAAGCTTATTACCCTCAATGAAATTCCTCAAAATACTATCACCGTCCACTAATTTCCTCCTCCAATGTTGTTCCTCAACCTTAAGATTGTGTTTCCCTGTCTATAACCCGGAATGGGTCCGATGATTAATACCAGAATACCCATGCCGACGATTATTCAAATTTTAAATTTGAAAATCGTTTCTCTCCCCTCTCACGCTCTCTCCCATTTAAGTATTTCAAATGGGGTTTAGCAAAATGATTGTGAGACTCGAATATAAGAAGAAAAAAAAGTTAAGAACCTAGCTTTGTTAATCACCAATTATTATTTGTGTTAGTTTAATTTTTAGTTTCTAGTGATAATTATTTTATTGTTTTAATCAATTTATATTTTGACTTGAATTAAGAAATATTAAGAGCTTAAAGTTAGTAGTGGTAAAAATGAATTTTTAATACTACTTTTATACACGTACACGTGCATTGACATTTGAGTTATAAAATAATTAACATATGATAGAATTCTTATGTTAATATTTAAAATGATTCACAGCAGCACTTATTAGTATCCCAAAATTACATTAAATAAATATTACAAATTAAACTAGTTTTATTACAAATTTTAATAAATTTATTTTCAGAATTTGTAAATTTAATACATTTTTATAGTTACACAAAATAAACATCTAAGACAAAATTGAATATTCATATGAATATAAATAAATAAAATTATGATTGTTGTGGAATAAAACTAGTGTTTGTATGCAATTAATGGTAGGGTTGTTGAGTTTCGAGCTTTAATGGTTGTTTCCGTGTTTCGAGATTGATCGATCCTCAAAGAGTGCCTACGTATCTCGTTATTGAAAATCAAGCCAAGACGTAGTTCTGAGAATGAGGGGTCAGACCCTTTATATAGGCTGCAAGAGCCTTAGAATTATGGTAGGATTCGGAGACTTAGCGGATAAGTCACCTCCTTGAGGAAGGTTCTAGACCCCTTCCTTGTAGGAATCAGTTTTTATGTTGAATTGGATGCCTTGGAGGCTAAGTCTGGCAGGAGTATTATCCTTATTTGACTCTTATTTGCTGAGCTGTTTATTACCTTTAATGTTAATTACAAAATTAATATTTAATTAGGGTTTTGGGCCTCGCAAATGTGCCCCACGTTTGGACCATACTGGGTCTAATTAATTCCATATTAAATGTGTCTTTAGGGCTTACCTTTAGCCCATATCATTTGCCCCCCAACTTCTAGGAAAACTAATCATGTTTTCCTTGAAGATTTAACAGCCTTTTTTGAGACTTGGGTCAGGGTTTATCGTTGTACAATAGTATTGTCATGAATATCATCTTGATGTAAAGCGTGGAGCGATCGACGCATTTATGACGACGTTAACGACATTGAACGGTGTTAAATGGCACTGAACAGCGCTAATCATCCTTAAACAACATTTAAACGGAGATAAACGACATTGAATGGCATAAAATGGCACTAAACGGCACTAAACAGCACTAACCAGCGCTAATCGGGTGCTAATGGGCACTAATTGGTGCTAATCGGCACTAATCAGCCTTAATCGACGCTAATTGGTGCTAATCGGCACTAATCGGAACTAATCGGCACTAATCGGTGCTTGGCTTTAGATGCCATTTTCTTTCAAAATAACGGTCAACCATACATGTTTCGAACATCTGACTTGACGTTCAAAGGTTATTAAACATGTTCGAAGGTTGATGATCACGCTGGAATGTCGAAGATCGCGTTGGAATGACCACCTGACTGACCAAGTGACAGGAGGTTGGTCGAAGCCTTCCCCTGACAGCTGGTCGGCTGCCAGGAGGTCGGCCAGGCCTTCCCCTGACAGCTGGTCGGCTGGGCCTCCTTCTGGCGCCTGGTCGGTTTCCAGGAGGTTGGATGGCCTTCTTTCGCGATGTTGAACCTTCTAAATGATGTTAAATGGCATAAAACAGCACTAAACGGTGCATACTTCCCACATCTAACTTGACATTCAGAGGTTCTTTATCATGTTCCAAGGTCAACAATCATGTTAGAAGGTTGAACATCATGTTGGGGGGTTGAAAATTACCTAGTGGTCAGCCAACCTGATAAGTGGTCGGCTTCAGCCATCCCCTGATAACTGGTCGGCTGCCAGGTGGTCGGCTGAGCCCTCCCTTAGCTGGTTGGCTGCTAGCAGGTCCGCTGGACCTTCTTCTAACAGATGGTCGGCAACCAGGTGGTTGGTTGGCCTTCCTCCGGCTCCTTGACGTGTCTCTCGGAGCTTCTTCGTGCCACTCAGAGCTTATTCATGACGCTTGAATCCTTTCATCAATCTTGAACCATAATCCTCTTTATCAACCTTGAATCATGTTCGTCAACATTCAACCATGTTCATCAACATTGAATTATGGTCTTCATACTTGGTTGTTGACTATCAACCTTTCTCTGTTCAAACATAATTAATCTCTTTATTAGCACTTGCTAATCTCTGGTAATCTATCTTCCTTAAGCGTAATTAGTTATTAAAGCTCAGTTAAGTGTTTTGGCGTAGCTTGGCACTGTTTATTCGTTTAAATCCTTCTTTTCCTCTTCGTAATCGTATGAATTTGTTACGATTCTTTTCATATATAACAGATGAATTTCATCTTTTTCCGTTCATAAATGATATATGACCTGCAAATGCGAATCGAGCTGTGTTTCCACCTGGTATAGAAGGTCACCCATCTTCTATAAAAGAGTGGGAGGAGTCCTCATTTTCATTCACTTATCTTCTTTTCAATTCTTGTTTTCAAGCTCTCAAGTTATCAAGGTTTCAGGTTGAAGTTCAAGCTTCAAGCATGTCAGACGACAACCGTGCACCTGCTCCTCCAGTTTCCATGGTCGAGGCAATGGCCAAAAGAAGCAAGGCACGATCTCTCAGAGGTAAAGCTAGACTGAGACCTCCTTCATACTTTGATCAACTTTTTGATTCTCTTTTAGATTTGCTAAGTATTATGAGGGAAGCATTCCCTAATAGTTTAGAACTTGACTCATATCATAGTCCGTGTAAGTTGAGTAAGCTTCAAGTTGAGCAAATTGCCAACACCTACAGCTTTCCAAATGCGATTAAAGTTTATACTCCGGGCTTGGCCGACAGAACTTGTAATTGGGACCCGGAGAGGTTGTGCATCACCAAAGGTGCTCTCGATGCGGGTTTGAGGTTTCGTGTTGACCCGTTCATCATCAGGCTTCTAGCTGAACTACAAGTTCACCCTTGCCAACTGTATCCAACTGCTTGGATATTTGTCATAATCTTCATAATAAGGTGCCGGGATCTGGGCATTCCCTTGAGCACTACCATGTTCCGGAGTATATTTACAGAGAAGAATTCTCCTGACACTAAAAAAGGATGGATCAACATTCAACATAGAACCAGAATTCCACAGATAGTGAACACTCTTTCCGTCCCGGATTCTCATCACTTCTAGTCACGATAGTTTGTGGTTCTCAAGTGGAAGGGGGGCGACTGGAGGCAACCCTTTGTGACAAAGTTCGGAGATGTGAAAGATAGTTCACACTTCATATGTGATCTAAATGAGAAAGAGCTCCTAAACCGAGATAGACTATTAGCAGACAATGGTCATACCCATTACAAAATTTTCTTGAACGAGAGAAAGCTTATCAAAGCTGGCCTCAGCTTTCTTTCACTTAAGGGTAATTTATCTTTGTTGTCCGTTATGAACTTCGTTTGTTCTTATTCCGATATTCTTTCATTTCTTTGTTTCAGCTGCCAAAGAGATTGACAGCCATCCTGAGAATCAGCCGATCCATACTAAAAGAATGATAAAGAAGGCAGAAGCCTTGGCAAGTCCTGCTAGTGTGCAAATTCCTCAGTTCTTGGCTGGATGTTCTAAGAAGAGGTCTAGGAATGCCGAAGGTGACATGAGATCGCCTTTCACCCCTATTTGGGGTATCTGCGAACAAGACTCTGTCTTGGGATGCCCTACTTTGGCCTTGGATTGGTCCCAATGCTCCATCACCCCTACTGACTTAGCAACTGTGTGTGCCGGGGACAAGAAAGAAGAGTCTGAGCGCCTTGGGGCACAGGCTCTATATCAGGTATAACATTCATTTCCTCAAGATTGATGTCTTTACTTATATTGATGTCATAAATGCCTTATCAATTTTCTTGTTTCAGGCCAATGCCTATTTTCAGTTTGCTACCCGTCAGGGGCAAGCTATCAGAGATGAAAATATATCCTTAAGACAAGAGAAATCGAGGTGGAAAAAGGAGAAGCTAGACTTAGAGTCTAAGGCCATCCGGGCTAAAGCAGCTGCTCAATATTATCAGAAGCAGTACAACTTTTCGCGCAGAAGCAAGTATCCATTTTTGATTGACCCGAGCAACTTCCCTTGCCCTAACTGGGCTATTTCCGGCTCAGGGGTCCCAACTATTTCTCAGCCATCAGGCTTTGGTTCGAAGAAGGCTGTTCCAGCTGCTAGCCGTGACTCAGGCTCCTCGGGCTCTCGTGGGAAGAAGCCCATGCCTGCAAGAGGAGATGGAATGATTCGACATCCGATCCCCGGAAAGAGATTGATCCGGAACAAAGACAGCTCCTCCTCTAGTTCTTCTTCTTGCATAGCAGAGGTAGAGAGGACTGGGGTGCAGGTGATAGCTGAAGATGGTAGCGGCTCTGAAGAGGATGATTCGGATGAGGAGGGGTCTGACTAAGAAGAATCTGGCGAGGAAGAGAGTTCTGATGAAGCTCCACAGGACTAGCTGGCCTTGCATGGCCTTGTTAGCCGCTTGTGGCTGTGTTTATTTTCATTCGGGGTCCTTCATGGACTTAGACTTTTATTTGATCTGTAGGTAACTTAAACCTTGGCCCTCCAGGGCATCTTATCTATGCAGTTGTTTTCCTTTACTCGTATGTTCTTTATTTTCGGTACTTGGTCATTCTAGACTTACACTCGACAAGTGCTTGGTACGTAATTAAAATGGAAAACAAACTTGCATTAATAATTCGAAATGGGTTCAACCCTTATATAGATGGCTACATTTCCTAATAGATAGATAAAAAGCGAAGTCTTTACAAGAATAGCTTAAACATAATAAACCTTCAGGTTCGAAGCATTCCAAGTGTGCGGCACCTCGTTTCCATCCAAGGTCTCCAGCTTGTAGGATCCTCGTCCTAATGTCTTCTTGACTCGATACGGCCCTTCTCAGTTGGGGGCTAGGTTTCCCTTCTGGCCAACTCCAGAGGCCTCTATCTTCCTTAGAACTAAATCACCTTATCGAAAGAATCTCTCCCTAACCCTTTAGTTGTAATGGCAGGATGCTCTTTTCTGATGCTCTACATTCCTGGCATTTGCTTCATCCCTAAACTCATTAATTAGGTCGAGGGCGAGCCTCATGCCTTCTTCATTAGCCTCTAGCTCATATGCCTCAACCTGAGTTGATGCATGCATAATCTCAAAAGGCACAACTGCCTCGGCTCCGTAAGCCAGCAAGAATGGGGTTGCTCCAGTTGTTACTTTACAAGTGGTGCGATACGCCCAAAGTATAGAAGCAACTCGTCTACCCATGTATTCCTAGAACGTTCGACCCTCTTCTTCAGTCCATCAAGGATAATTCGATTGGCTACCTCTGCCTGTCCATTAACTTACCGGTGTGCTACTGAAGTAAATCGAAGCTCAACAGAATTTTCCTTGCAGTACTTCTTGAACTCTTCATTGTTGAATTGTGTCTCGTTATCCGTCAAAAGGATTCGTGGGATTCCATACCTGCAAATTATGTTCTCCCAAAAAAACTGGGTGACTTGTTTGGTGGTTATCTTGGCTAAAGGTTTAGCCTCAACCCACTTAGTGAAGTAGTCAATGGCCACTATCAGGAACTTCCTTTGTACTGAAGCTACGGGAAATGGTCCAAGTATATCCATTCCCCACATTGCGAAAGGATAGGAGAGTTAATCGAGGTTAACATCTCAGGCGGCTGCTTTATAATCGGAGCGTGCTTCTGGCACCTGTCACCCCTCTTAACATAATTCTGTGCATCAACCAACATTTCAGGCCAATATAATCCCCCAAGTGCTGCCCACTGATCCCTTCAAGACCTTGAAGTAAACACTCTCTGCATAATTCTCTATCACCGAAGAAGCGAACTTGGATAGGGCATCTGATAGGTTTCGGGGCAACAAGCACAACGGAAAAAAGATAATAAATAATAAAAAAACCGAAACCTAACCCTAGGATCCGTGTATAAGACATGCTGATTATGGTGAACAGAATCTGTACCTTATAAAAGCTTTCCGATTCGGTTGACAGATGGAGGTCCAAGAACGATCACCACACAGCCCTCTTCGTGAGATCTGCTTCGCTAATCAGTCCACACGAACGCACAATTTTCTCCGCAATCTCCGGAGTTGGTACTAGCCGTAATCTGCCCTCTATCTCGATCTCTCTCTCTCTAGCCTCTCTTGATGTAAAGCTGCTAGGTTTTTTGCTAAAAACGATTTTGGCAAAGTCTAACCCTAAACCAATACATCTCTATGTATTTATAAGAGAGAATGAGCTGGGCTTAACCATAATCGGTTTGGGCTTCTACTAAATCAAACTGGTTTGGGTTTTAATGATTTAAATTCTAAATCTAATTAACTAAGTCCAACTTAATTAATTAAATAACCAATTTCGAATTTTATCATCAATTAATTTAAATTCGAAATTTAAATTAAAACTCCTTTTAAACGTTCTTATTGTGTAACCCTTTAGGTTATTATTACGTTGGCAATAATTTTAATATCCAATAATAAAATTATAAACAATGAGCGGCAAGTAGTAATACATCATTGCTACCCAAGTAATAATAATTGGTGATCCAATTAAACCTTTCGTGATTAATGTTTCCGTGTAATATAATCCCTTTAACCATATATTATAGATTAAACTCGAGGCATGTAATTAGTCATCCTCATCAATGTTTAATCCGGGGTTCCTTGATCAATGAGTAGACTATTAAAAACAAATCAATATTTGAGCATGGCCATGCATTTTCATAGTCTCACTCAATCAAGAGGCCAATAATATCTCTCCTAAGAATAGGAGGGTTAAATCCTTTATCTATCATTTATATTTCTCATACGTCTCATAATATACCCGATGTACATTTTTATCATCACCCGGTGTCATTGCTGTCGATGATTCCCGCAGCATGTCAGAGAACAACTGTGGAGATGTTGCAATTGAAGCTTTGGTGACCGTATGTCGTGTAATGTCTCAGTTGGAAGTGGGGAATTTAGCAGTTGCAAGCTTTGGGAAGAAAGGAAACATTAAATTACTGCACGAGTTGGATCATCCCTTTACTGGGGAGGCTGGAGTCAAGGTTATTATTCTAGTGACACTGCTTTCGTTTGCATGCGCTTGTTGATAATAGGAAGATCATAATATGGAGCATGTGTTCCATTGTTGTCTTTTGTCCTTGTGGCTATGCAGTCCTTCAAGAACTCATGAAGTAGTCTGTTCTTGGTTATTTAGTCACGCTGTTCACCGTATCATTTCATTCCATCCTGATCACTTTATCTATTTTGCTATTGGTGCAGATGCTCTCAAGTTTGACATTTAGGCAAGAGAACACTATAGCAGATGAACCAATGGTTGATCTTTTGAAATATCTGAATAACATGCTGGATGATGCCGTAGCAAATGCAAGACTCCCTTCTGGCCATAATCCACTACAGCAGCTGGTTTTAATCATAGCGGATGGACGGTTTCATGAAAAGGTAACTTGTTCACAGTAATTCATGTTTGAGCTAGAACTGGTTGCAGAGTTGGTTGCAGCAGAAGCTGAACTTTATTCAAAATTGGAAGAAGCAGAAGGTACAACAGCACTAGCACATGAAAGAGATAGCAATATATAGAAAAATTGTAACTATATATATGTATAGAAAAATTGTAATATATAGACAATTTTTTTAGTTCTTATAGACATTGTTTTTTATAGTTGAAGTTTGTAATATATATATGTATGGAAAAATTGAGTTTAAACTTGTTTGGTGTTCTTGGATTATATTTTGTAATGGTGAAATTCCAATTTTGAAATTATTTTTTTTTAAAAAAAAATTGACCTATAGCGTCGGTCATTTGAAAGGGCGACGCTATAGGTATTTTTTTTAAAAAAAAATCAACCTATAGCGTCGGTCATTTGAAAGGGCGACGCTATAGGTATAACCTATAGCGTCGGCATTTTAAAGGGCGACACTATAAGTTATGCCTATAGCGTCGGCATTTTATGGGGCGACGCTATAAGTTCTACCTATAGCGTCGGCATTTTAAAGGGGCGACGCTATAAGCTATACCTATAGCGTCGGTCATTTAAATGACCGACGCCATAGCCGACTTTTAGCGTCGCCAATTTAACCGACGCTATAGGCATAACCTATAGCGTCCCCTGCATATACTACGCCAAAAAACCGACGCTATAGGCCTATTTAAGCGACGCAATAGGTCCAGTTTGTACTAGTGATAGCTTCCTCGAGGCTGTCACCAATGCCAAAGCAAATTTTTCAATGGGAGAGTAATTCAACTCACCTCCATGCAACACCTTGCTCACATAGTAGAGTGGTTTCTGAACCTTGCTTTCTTCTAGGATGAGGACGGCACTCAATGCTTGTTCAGATACCGCCAAGTATAAATACAATGTCTCTTCAGGACTAGGTTTGGCCAACAACGGGGCCTCATTCATGTACTTCTTAAAATGTTCAAAGGCCTCTTGGCTTTCAGGCGTCCACTCAACGTTTTTCACCTTCTTCAATACTTGAAAGAAAGGCAAGCACTTATCACTAGATTTGGAGATGAATCTCCCTAAAGCTGCAACTCGACCTGTTAATTTCTACATATCTCTTACACAGCGTGGTGGCTCCATATCCAGAATTGCCTTAATTTTATCAGGATTGGCTTTTATGCCTCGCTTTGAAACCATCAGACCCAAAAACTTTCCTGATCGAACGCCAAAGGCACATTTGGCTAGATTCAACATCATCTTGTGATGCCTCAGCACTTCGAATGCCTCTCTGGGGTGATTAATGTGGTCTTCCTTGAATAGGCTCTTGACTAACATGTCATTAACATAGACCTCCATGGTTTTTCCAATTAGATGAGCGAATATCTTATTCACCAATTGTTGGTAAGTAGCTCCTGCATTTTTTAGTTCAAAAGCCATAACAAGATAACAGAAAACACCAAAGTCGGTTATGAAAGATACATTTGGGATGTCATCCTTATGCATCTTAATCTGGTTATAACGACTGAAACCATCCAAGAAACTCAACATCTCATGCCCAACAATGGCATCTATCAGCGTGTCAATCCTTGGTAGTGGGAAACAATCCTTTGGACATGCATCATTCAGATCAGTGAAATCTATACACATCCTCCACTTTCCATTTGCCTTATTGACCATCACAAGGTTAGCCAACCATTCAAGAAACTGAATCTCTTCAATAAACCCAACCTCTAAGAGCTTGTCAACTTCTTGCTTAAAGCCTCTTGCCTTTCAGGAGCAAATTTGCTCTTCTTCTGCTTTATTGTCTTCCGCTTAGGATCGACATTCAGCTTGTGAGTTAATAGTTGGGGATCAAACCCTGGGATGTCGGCCACTATCCAGGCAAACACATCACTGTTTTCTTGTAAAAAAGTCATCAACCTGCCCTTCAAGGGTTCCTTCAAAGAAGCTCCAATATATGTACCCTTTTCGGGGTCTCCGAGATCTAGAGGTATAGGAACCAAATCTTCTGCCGACTTCCCTCGGTGCTCATCATCTCCTCGGACATCCATGTCTTCAATCGGAAGGACCTTCCCCCCGACTCAATCTGCTCTTAAAGCAGTTATGTAGCAACTTCTCGCCATTTTCTGATCTCCTCTCTCTTCTCCAACACAATTATGAGTTGAAAACTTAATCTTCATGTGATAGGTAGAGGCCACAACCTTAAACGCAAGAAGCCCAACCCTTCCCAGAATCGCATTATATGTCAAGACTGCCTTGATTACTAAGAAATTTAGCATTTTAGTGGCCTCTTCAGGTTCCTGCCCAATAGTCACAAGCAGCTGAATGGTTCAACTCCATTAAATCCATAAATAGGCATGTTGGTCGGGGTCAACTGAGAGTTAGTGTACCCCATCTTCACAAACGCGTCATGAAACAAAATGTCAACCGAAGCTCCATTGTCTATCAGGACTCGTTTTACTTCCGAGTTTCCAATTACAGGGGTTTTGACCAATGGGTCGTCGTGGGGGAACTTCACCCCTTCGAGGTCTGAATCATCAAAACAAATCACTATTTCAGTCTTAGCATATTTCGGGGCCTCTCCCACGATGTGCATCACTTCTCTGGCATATGTCTTTCGAGAGTTTCGAGTTGTGCCGGCCGTTGTCGGGCCTCCCCCAGATCATATTGATAAATGGCCCTCGGGGGTGTGGGTTGCGATCACGGTCGTTGTCCCTACGATCATTATTTTTTCTATCAAAATCCCTCCTTTAATTTCCACGATCTTCACCCTTCGTGAACTGGCTTAGCTTCCCTCTTCGGATCAAGAATTCATTCTCGTCCTTGAGTTGCCTACAATCATCGATGTTGTGTCCCACATCCTTATGGTACCTACAGTACTGATCCTTGTTTCGCTTTGCAGGGTCTCCCCTAAGTAGCTTCGGCCATCGGAAGTCCTTATCTTTCTCAATGTCCAACAAGATCTGACTCCTAGGAGCATTCAACCTTGCATACTCAGAAAATCTTGGTGAAAAACTCTTTTTCAGTGGCGCTGAGTCAGAGTCCCTGCTAGTTCGGGGATACTTGTCCCAAGCATCGTACTCACTACTACAGAATAGGCTTTAGGCGTCGGTTAAAATAGGCTTTAGGCATCGGTTATTGGGCATAGTATATGAAGGCGATGCTATAGGTATAGGGTCTATAGCGTCGGTTAAAAGGGCGACGCTAGAACTAGTTTGTGTCGGCGGTAGAACCGACGCTAAAAGGCTGAAAACCGACGCATAAAGACGGACAAAAGCGTCGGTTATAAGAAATACTGTTGCATGAAGTGTATGCATTTGGCGTCGGTTGTCCTTAGAACCGACGCATAAGTCCTTGACAAAAGCGTCGGCTCTTTTAAATGCCGACGCATATGTATACGACTTATAGCGTCGGTTCGGTCAAAAGCCGACGCCTATTCTCTTTACAGTTAGCGTCGGTTCTATCAAATGACCGACGACTGCTTCCTTTACTTTAAGCGTCGGTTTTGTATAATGTTCATCGCCTAATTGCTTTACTTTTAGCGTCGGTTCTGTCTAATGACCGACGCCTAATTTTTTTTTCCATTTTTTTTTTGTTTTTTCATATGCTAATCAGTATAGCCTTTGCAAACACTCCAAATAATCTGAAAATGACTTAAGTCAGAACACACTCTAATTGATAATTTGATTAAAATAAATTTAAAATATTTAAAGTTCATAATTTTACAATTGGAATAAAAAGTACAATTCTTTCTAGCACTTGCAGCTATTATACTAATTAATTATGAAGGTGCTCACAGGCAGCTATCACCAATTTCATATAGATCCGGGCTGTAGTTAAGCTGAGTTACAAGAGCAGCCTGCCTCTACTAGATATGGAACATCAAAATAGACACCCAAAGTCTTACGAGTCCAAGAAATGCATGTGTCATCAAGGTTTCCAAACTCGACAAACAGTTCGGACATAGGAAAATAGAAGAAATCCTGGCCAGCCATCGTAGTAGACATTATAAAAACACATCAGTTATTGATCTGAAACTTCTAGGGAAGAAATACATCCCTGCATGCACAAATAAACAAAATGTACAGTAGATATGCAAAGAAGGCAATACAATTGTACATAGAGTAAGAGGAACTAATGCTAACAACAGTCTAGATATCTATTAAATATATCGAAAATGATTATGATTTCATCGCTACTGAAGAGTTCACGCATAAAGCTTATAATAAATGATATGTTCTATAAATGTGTGGTTTTATCTAATAATATCATGTGTGGTTTTATCAAGTAATTATATGTTCTATAAATGTTCTGTTGTAAATTTCTTCAGTATTAATCTTGGTCATTCATGACCAAGGCACTTCATTTTCCAGTTCCGAAGATTGACCACTCATTGTGAATGCTATTATATTACTATTTGTGTATTTTTTATTCCTACCTAAATGTTCTACAGTTAAGTATTCATTATAGTTAGCAATGGACATTTGATGTGTTTTAAATTTTAATCGGTATAAACCGTGCCAACGATTAGATAAAGTGAAATTAGTTCACTATATTGTCCAAAGAATTTTCTACCATCTTGGCCATAACATACATAGGTAGCACTCGTATTGAAGTATAATCATGCCCTCGAAATTAGACATGTCTAGATAGAAACAGTAGGTTTGAACGAGAACTAAGAAAACTATGTAAACTGGATATTATTAGAGGCGTCACATAAATATATGTATATAAACAACGGCAAAATGTGAAGTTAATACTAAAGAAACTTAGATAAAACCAAAATTACTGGGAAAGATTTTCATATAGGGACCAAATTTTTAGGCATGCAATACTGTGCACAGGCAAGGGATCATAAGTTATACAAACTCAAAACAGCCTTAATTCAGAAAGAATTTATACTAATAATTAAGGCAACATTGATCAAAAAGTTGATCACCTAATTAATTATTAGTAAGAAACATTACAGAATTATTGCAAACAATTAAGTGAAATATCATTGAACTAACAAAAGGGTGTTTCTAAATAAAATAAGAATGTGTTGATAGGAGCATTAAACAGTACTGTGAGATCTAGGTAAATATTGAACTTCACAATACTTATTCCTGAAAATTATCACTCTGTCAGATGCATTACGTTTGGTTTATTGCAGAAACCGTTCCTCAGATTATTTTAACAATTAACATGTTGGTTTACTAAAAACATTCTACAGATTTTTCCTAATACAGGTTGCATTACTCTTCACCACAATATCTTATACATGGTAAAGATCTATCACTCTAAGGGGAAGGGGCAATTGTGACAGAATTTCAGTAATTTTCTGTCGCAAGTTTAACATGTGACAGAACAACCCATTTATGTCGCAAAATACAATTCGACGGACGAAATTCGTCACAATATTAATATTTTATTAATATATTTACCGCCCAAGTAATAATTTAACAATTTTATTCCCCGCTATTATTTTTTGCTCTTTTTTAATTTCCCGCTAAGACACCTTGCGACGAAAATCCTAACCACTCTGTCGCAAAATATATCTTGCGACAGAATCCTTCTGTCGCAAAGAATTTTGTGACGGATTTTAATACAATCTGTCGTAAGATATAATTTTCAACGGATTCAGTCGCAAGTTTATCTAACCTCATTTAATACCCAACGGCCGGGAATTAATAGTCTCACCTGAATAATATTATTTTAATATAACTTGCGACGGAAATTAAAGTTCTGTCGCAAATTAAGGCAGTTTTTTCTAAAAAAGATGCAGTAGCTTTCAAATACACAATTCAACTTCACTCTCACATTCTCTCCTCCATTCTCTTCTCCGTTTTTTAACATTTTGGACCTCAAAAAAGACATCAAATGCATTAATCTACTCCATTTCATCCATCAATGTAAGTATAATTACTTTAATTACATGTTTGTTTAGTTTAGTTTTTTAATAGTGCACCATGTATTTCAATTTTCTCAATCATTTAGTGTATTTGTATGTATATGTAATTGTTGCCATGTTATATGTATTTTTAGATGTCTTCTAATCGTAGTTGGATTCACCGTCGTAATCAAAGAGGTGAATATGGTCTTAGTCAAGATTTTTTAAATGGAATTGAAGAATTTATTAGTTTTGCCGAGCGTAATTGCAAAGAAACGGATAAAAGGATTAGATGCCCATGTTGTAGTTGTCGTAATTATGCTTTAAAAAGTCTTGTTGAAGTTAGATTTGATATTGTGACGAATGGATTTCTTCAAAGTTACACATATTGGAATTTTCATGGGGAAGGTGATGAAGAATTGTGTTCTAGCGAAAGTGACGAAGATTCGAATTCTAGTGGCTCAAGAGATGAGATTGATGACCATGTTGATGTATTTGATACCTATGAGATGTTGAGGGATGCGGGCGGATTTGGTGGATGGGACAACATAGATTCGAACCATGAATCCCCTAGATTTCATGGTTTGGAAAATGATTTAGAGGTTCCATTATATCCCGGTAACGACAAGCATACAAAGTTGTCATTTTTGAGCAAATTGTTACATTTTAAAAGATCTCATGGATGTAGTGAGAGGGGATTTGATGAGTTAATAGGTCTTATCGGGGATGCATTGCTAGAAAATCACACATTACCCTCAAGTTACCGGGAGATCAAGAAGATGGTAAAGGACATGGATTTGGGATATGAAAAAATTCATGCATGTGAAAATGATTGCATGTTATTTTATGGTGATAACAGTGACAGACAGGAGTGCAATATTTGTTGCACGAGTCGCTATAAACCGGTGAAAGAAGGTAGAAGACAATGCATTCCTAGAAAGATTTTGAGATATTTTCCGCTTACATCGCGGTTGCAGCGGTTGTACAAGTCATCTCGCACTGCTGAGATTATGAGGTGGCACAAGACTAGAGAGGTGACAGAGGGGATTATTACACACCCAGCGGACGGGGAAGAGTTGAAACAGTTTGACATTAATTTTCCAGATTTTTCGCATGACATTCGAAATATTAGAATTGGACTTGCTACTGATGGATTTGCACCTTATAGCAACATGTCTGCCAGGACTTATTCAGTATGGCCCGTTATTATGGTTGTGTACAATCTCCCGCCTTCTATGTGCATGAAGGATCCATACATTTTCATGTCATTACTCATACCTGGGGATAAAAGCCCAACAAGAGACATCAATGTCTACTTGAGACCACTTATTAATGAGCTGAGACAGTTGTGGAGTGTTGGTGTACAAACATATGATGCTTTTACAAAGGCTAATTTCATTTTAAGAGCAGCTCTATTGTGGACAATCAATGATTTTCCGGCCTTAGCAATGTTGAGTGGTTGGTCAACCAAAGGCAAGCTAGCTTGTCCATTTTGCATGGGAAGTGTCAGGGCTTCACAACTTCCTCATAGTCGAAAGTGCAGTTTCTGGGGGACAGTGAAAAAGTTTATAAGACTGGGACATAATCAGAGGCGACAAATAGGGTGGCAAGTTCGTAACAAATGTGTAAAAATAGCTTTTCCACCACATGGGAAAGAATCTGCAAAGTCTAGGGCTCATGGATTTGGCGTGACTCATAATTTTACACATTTCTCTATTTTCTTTAAGCTTCCATATTGGGACACACTACGTCTACGCCATTGCATTGATGTCATGCATACTGAGAAGAATGTATTTGATAATTTCTTTCACACAGTGATGGATAGTAAAAAATCTAAGGATACTAATAGTGCAAGAGCAGATTTCAAAGCATTTGGCATTAGAGAAGAGTTATGGATGCGAGGCAATTCAAAACCCCAAGCATCATACACACTTTCTCGAGAGCAACAGCTTCAGGTTTATACATGGCTTAGTAGTCTGAGGTTGCCAGATGGTTGTGCTTCAAATATTGCGAGATGTAGCAAGTTAGAGAAGAAGGAGTTAAGTGGGATGAAGACACATGATTGTCATGTTTTTATGCAAAAATTGTTGCCTTCTGCTTTTCGTGGCCTTTTACCTGATGATGTGCATGATGCCTTTTGCCAACTCTCCAGTTACTTTAGAGAAATATGCTCTACAACATTGGTTTTAGATGATTTGGTGATCATGGAGAGAAGTATAATCAATACCATGGGTCGTTTGGAAAATATTTTTCCAGGAGCCACTTTTGATCCAATGGAACACGTTATCCTTCATCTTGCAGAAGAGTGCAGACCTGGTGGTCCTGTACAATATCGATGGATGTATTGGGTTGAAAGGCAGATGCATCGGATGAAAGTAAAAGTGAGAAACAAGGCACAAGTTGAAGGTTCTATTGCAGAACGTTATGCTGAGGAGGAACTTGTAAATTTTCGTTCCTTGTACTATGAGTCCTCTGTTCAGACAGTGCACAACAGGGTAGGCCGTTATCAGGTAGATGGTAGTATGCGTGATTCAAGAAAACTTGAGGCATTTACATATCCAACGAGGCTCTTTGGTGCATCCAAGGGCTACTTCTTAGATGAAAATTTGCTTCAAATTGCAGCAAATTATGTGTTCTTTAACATGCCAGAAGTAGCACCATATCGATTGTAAGAATTCATACACTTGATATATTGATGTGCATTGATGTTAACACTTTATTGAATATTGTTCTCAAACATTATTTTACATTTTCAGAGATTTTGAAGCAGAAATGAGAGCACAATATCCGCTTATCACTCTTGATCATATGAATACACTACTTGATACACAATTCAAAAAATGGATGCTTAACAAGGTATAATGATTTCTTACAAAATGCCTCGACAGTTTGACATATGTGGTGAGATATGTATTTGATAAATTATTGCATTTTAGGTACATGGAGATCGTGACAATTATAAGCGCTTCAAGTACTTGATAAGAGGTCCATCGCCTTTTGTCATCTCTCATAGAGGATGTGATGTGAATGGTTATAGATTCAAATCCACAAAGTCACATATGGGAGTACTTGTAAAAGGAAGTTGTTATGATGACACTGTTAATGACTACTATGGACGTTTGGAAGAGATTCTTGAACTTAATTACAACGAGGTGAACAAAGTGGTGTTATTCAAATGTCATTGGTTTGATAATAGAAAGGGCATAAAAGTTGACAAAAATAAAATTGTCACAATAGACATGACATCTAAGCTAAGAGGAAACGATGTTTTTGTCTTAGCAAGTCAAGCAACACAAGTCTATTATGCACCCATTGTGAAGAATTTGAAGAGCAAAATGCACACGGTTATTGTAACAAGAAGCCGTCCGCTAGATGAGACTACTAAAGCCTACAACGAGGATGTCTTTGAAGAAGAACCACTAGAGGATAGGCCGGTGGAACTCCCCCCTATTAACCTATTTATTGATTTTATTCAATATGAAAATGCTACAAGAGATGAGCCATTGGAAGAAGAACCCAAAGACAATGACAATGATGAAAGTGAAGATAATGAAAGTGATGAGGATGGAAACGAAGATGATGGAAACAAAGATGATGGTTATGATGACGTCTAAGTAGTTTTGTTAGTTTTATTACATGTACTATTTTAATTGTGAACTAAGTGCAATGTATGATTAATTTATGGATTTATTATGTGTTGTAATATCTAGTAAACTAAATCTTGTTGTTAGTTGTTAAGTTTTAAGTTGAAAAAATTCGTGCTATATTACTTGTTGCATGTTAGATGAATGGGTACAGGTTTATTATTATTGAATGGATGTGAAAAGAACAAACTGTGCATTTTGGAAGTCAGTTGAATTTATGACAGAAATAAACTATTATCTGTCGCAAGATAAATTTTGCGACCGAAAGTCGTCGCAAGCTACATCTTTACGACCGAAATTCGTCGCAAGTAACTATCTTGTGACGAATATCTGTCACTCTTCTGGTAATTTTTATGTAAAAAAATAAAATAGAAAATCATGATAAATCAATGGAAATGTGTTTTTTCAGTAATGCAGTTGAACTTTCTTAAACTCGTACAGTAGATTATTTAATTAAGTATAAGTATAATCCTTCTGCTTTTACTAAATAATTAAATAAATGTTTTTGAGTAAAATATATTTAAAAAACTGTTCCGGAATAATTTATAAATAAATTATGTTTTTTTTTTTGAAAAATAATAAATTATGGTTTTTGAATATAAAATATTAAAAATTGGTTAATCAAAAAAATTTATCCCGACAAAAAAAAACAAAGGAACAAAATTTATCAAAAAAATTAGAAAAATGTTTTTTAATTATCTAAAGTTAAACGATGTCGTTCCTCCTCATTCTACAGCTAAAACCCTACTTTTCACTTCATTTCTCACTTGTGCCTCTCTTCGGTTTCTTTTCTTTCATGCGGCGATTACGATTAACCCTCAATTCCTCAATTCCTTCCGTTCTTTCTTCCATTTAATCCTCAATTCCTTTCTTATTTCTTCAGGTATAATCCTCAATTCTTCCTTTCTTTTCCTTTCTTGTATTTTTGTGCTTCTGTAATGTATGTGTCTAAAATGGGTGTAGTATGTAAATGTGTGTGTTTGTTTTTATAGCACTTGTGTGTGTGTGCGAACATATATATTCGTCTGAATTGTGTAATATATATGTGTGTGTGTGTTTTGACTAGGGGCATTCTTTGATGTTTTTTTTCTAATTTATTACTTCTTGATGAATTCTGGGATCTGCTTCAGTTTGTATTATTGAATAATACACACTTTGTTATTATTTCATATGGGTTTTGGTAAATAAGCTGAATTAGATTAATTTGTTAATGTTTTTAATTGTATAGTTAAGACTCTTATGTTTTTATGTATTACAGCATGTTGGGGAGGATGCCAGTTGGTGGTGGTAGGAGAGGTGGTGGTAGAAGAGAAGATGGTATTAATAGGAGAGTTGCTGGGAATAGGAGAAATGGTGGTGCTGGTGGTAGTAGGAGAAATGGTGGTGGAGGCAGTGACATGAGAGGTGAGGGTAGGAGACACGTAAATGTTGGTGATGGTGGTAGTAGGAGAAATGATGGTAGTGGTAATAGTAGTGGTGTTGGAAGCAACAACATGAGAGGTGGTAGGAGTCTTGTTGGTAGTGGTGTCGGTGGTGGCCATGGCAAGGGCGGTACGAGTCTTGATGCCGGTGGTGCTAGTGGTAGCCGTCCTAGAGGTGGTAAGAAAGCTACTGGTGGCCCTGGAAGGGTTGTTAGGAGTTTTGATGCAGGTGGTGCTAGTGGTAGCTGTTGGAGAGGTGGTAAGAGTGCTAATGGTGGTCATGGCAGGGGCGGTATAAGTCTTGATGGTGGTCAACTGTATGGATACCGCTTGAGTGATAACATTTATGATGCTAGCTCAGACTCGGAGGATTCTGATTATGAAGCTGATTATGATGATGAGTACGATGATGACGAGTTTGATGATGATTTTGGGGGTAGTAACGATGATGAGGATGATGAGGTTGAGGGCAGTGAGCATGATGATGATGAGGATGATGAGGCTGAGGGCGGTAATGATGATGAGGATGATGAGGTTGAGGGCGGTAATGATGATGAGGCTGAAGGCGGTAATAATGATGAGGCTGAGGGCAGTGAGCATGATGAAGAGGTCAATATTGAGCATAGGAGGAGGGGCTATTCACTTGGTCTCTTTGGACAGCCCCCTCCAGAGCCCATTCGTATTCGCATGGTTGGACGGGTGTAAGTCCTTTTTCATTTTCTGTATTTCATTCAGTTAGTTTGTTCTAGTAACATTTATGAAATATTGTATGTACGTATGTATGCATAATTATTTAGTTATGTTGTAGGAAGTATATCTTAATTAAATATGCTCACTTTTCAGTATCGATTCACCCACTGCATGTCGTACCTTACTGGCCCTTATGCGTGTGTACTGGCCAGCGGGATGTATCGGTGCCATTGATGTTGATCGGAGATTCCCAAGATGGTGGAGTCGCATTAGAAAAATGTTCTTTGTAAGTGTTTAAGTATTTAATATATTCACTTGGTTAAGTATTTACGCTTGAAGTCTGTTGAGTAGATAAGCCTTGGAAGTGTAATCCCTTTTTGTTTAAGCTATATGATGTCTCTGTAGCTGTAGCACCAACGTTTATCAACAATCTCCAAGATTCCACACAACCTCCAAACCCATGGTTGTTACGGCTATTAACCAACAACCACACTGTGACTTGGCTATTTCTTTTATTTCTATTTTGATTCCGAGTTGTCCTAGGGGACCTTTTTATGATAGTTCGTGACATGTGGCCTTGTGCTTGTTGCAATCTATAATTAATTAACTATTGGGCTAATTTTTTCGTAGATTCTATGCTTCACTGTGGTGCATGCGTTTTCTTGTGTTCTATCATGTGGCCAGATGACATTTTTATGTATGTGGTCACACTTCCATAAATGATCACCTAATCTGAGATCATATGGCACATATTATCAAAGTCATAGAAATTAAAAGAACATGTTAAGAAAAGTAGTATTATATAGTTCGGATACCTTATCATCACTTGTCAATGTCTATACTGTAAATTTTGGTATAGGAAACCTGAAATAAACATTTTGATTGATTTTGGAATGTCCCTGCTAGTTGCTTGCATTAACCCCTCTTTTATCACTTTTATTGCAGGGGTACTATGACTTTGACCCGAAATATGGGACGAAAAATGATGCTCGTGAGGCTCTTAATAGTCATATGCGTAGAAACATGCGCAAGACTTTGTGCAACGAACGTAAACGTATCAAGAAGATCATTGATAAGGAGGGGGGCTCTTTCTTTGATCACAGACCACGTTATTTCTCGGAAGCTATTTGGAAACCTATTTGTGACCACTGGAATACTCCTAAATTCCAGAAAAAATCAGATGCTGCTAAGGACGTGAGAGGACATCAAAAAATTCCCCATACCTCTGGTGCCATTTCCTTTCAGCGTCGTGCTTGGGTATGATAATTGATATTTAAAAATAATAATCAGCAGCCAGGTCATTTTGCATATGCTTTTATCTTATATTTGCACTTTACAGGATATACGAGACAAGACTGGTAAGGAGCCGACGTTGTATGACCTCTTCATCCGCTTGCACACCAAGGACAAGGAAAATAAAGAATTCACATCGGAGGCTGTTCGTATAATAGTGGTACCTTTTTTTACATATTATATGCTACTAAATATTATATGTATGATCTTTTTACACAGCCTATGCTACTAAATGGACCATATAGTATTTGCAAAGGAAAAAAACTTAATTAGCAAGTTACTAAGGCAATCAAACTAAATTATAGGGAACAACAACATTTTAATATTTGCATGATTAGCCTGGGCACGCACAAAGTAAAATTTATACTAATTTTTAATGTGGATTTGATATAGCTATGCATTGGACTTGTTCTTAGATATGAATTATAGTTAAGAACAAACACCATGATAACATGTTCTGGTAAACACAATTATATTTTCTGGTTGGGTTCCTGGTGGTTCCTTTTAAATTATTTCTTAACAAACAAACCAATTAAAGTAAAAGTAAAACTGTGAGGACTATCATCTTAGAAGATAAAATGTTTTAAAGGCAATCCTTTCTTGACCTTTAGTTGAGTGAAATCTGAAATACATGCATGTTGTTATTCAAACTGCTCTGTTATGTGCTCTCTAGAAATTATAGTTTTTAATGATTTTTTTTAATTTGAACATATAACTGTAATTTTTGTTACACATGCATCTAGGAACAATATCTCGCTAAGTGTGGGGAGCGCAACGAGGATCCTATGGAAGCGCCAATTGATACATGGGTTGAGGTAGTGGGTGTTCGAAAGATTGCCATTATCGGTATTCCACGCATGAGTGCTTCTGAAATAATACGTATGTTTATATATATTATTTATTATGTACTGCATTAGTATTCATATCATTCATTACATGTCATTTTTTCTGGTCTAATGATATTTGTGTGTACATTTGTGCATAGCTCTTCCTCCTTCATCTGGTAAAAGGCGTCGTCGACGATCCGTTGAAGATGAGTCAGGTGCTTCCACTAGCAGATCCCCTACTGAGCACATCGCTGACCATCTTGTCATTCAGGTTGTGGATCGGACTGTTGTTTTTGCTCGTGCACATCCGGATCAGTTTGACCTCGCACCGGAACAGGTCAACTTGTTGGCACAGTCTGTTGTGACGGATGGAGTGAATGACCTGCCATCAGACCATCCTCTTACCATGTCAACTATGAGGGAACTTGTGCAGGCGATGGTGTCGGTGTTAGGCGACGTCAATGAAAGTAACCGCCCTCCTAGCAACTGTAATAAGGTATATTCAGGTCCAACTTTTTAGCATGTATCTTTCTTTTAAATGCATCATCACCTTCTCTATGCTTTAGTTAAAATTTAATAACTCGACCAGACATTCCACCTCCTACATAAGTCAATAAACACACTTAATGGGGCCAAGATTGACTTTGTTGCTAAGTGAGATCACCCTCACCTATTTGGTTGGTTAATAAACAAAAAGGGGTTTTCTATGTATTTTTCACCCTCACTTATTCGGTCAGTTAAACTGTTAATGACTGAATATAGGTGCATACAATTTGCTCTATTTCCTAGAAACTCTAACCTGAGGTCGTTCAGATAATTTCATATGAAAGTTATCAAACATGTTATTCAGGGAGCAAACTTTTTTAGTTAGAGGCATTAATTTATTAAGTTCATTTAGATAATTTAGTGATTCAGCCCTTTATATAACTTGGGACTATGCATAAAGTTCCTATAATCACAAAACTCAAGCTATGGCTTATTCCTAGTTAACTTGTTTTTCACTCAAATAATGATTGGTGCCCTCATTATTCATATTCCAAATGAAAATAAAAAAAAAAAATTACTGTGCTGAAATTTTATTTGCAAGGTTTGAGAAGATTAAAAACAAATTAAAGTTAGAATTATTTGTTAGAATCACATTTAGCAACCATAATATTTAGAATACGCAGAATATTTTTTAATAATGCAGAATATTTTTTAATAATGCAGGGTAAGTCCAAAGCTCGTGAGGATGAGCCTAGTACTTCTGATGACAATGATGATGGGGTCAGTCAGTACCTCCAAGGCGAACTCGAAATGGTAAACGGGATGGCAGCCTTTGGATTGGGGGAGATTAGGGCAGTTGGATGTTGTACCAGCTAGGTTGTAGTTATAAGGCTGGTTTATGAGTACTTTTGGATATATTAGCTTAGTGGCTAACTTTTGATGATATTAGTTTAGTGGCCAATTTTTGTTGATATTAGCTTAGTGGCTAACTTTTGCATAATTCAGCTGGGTAGTTGATTTATGTTTACCTTCGGATATTAACTGGCCAATGGATATTTAGGTTGCATTTGTATTATTTTGTTAATGTAACTTTGGTATGGATGTTTATCTAACTCTTGAAAGAGATTTTATGATGTTATTTTCCTTTTGCTCTACGTAGTTCATATTTTTCAGTGTGTTGTAATATTTGTCGGGATTAGTTTGTATGTATGTTGGCATTAGTTTGTACGTATGTTGTGGATTGTATGGATGAATCTAATTTTTAATAGGTTGGAAGTGATAAAAATAGGCAAAACCATGCTCGGGGTCCAGAAATTGTGACAGATTCTGTCGCAAGTATTAGCAATTTATGACAGATTATGTCCCAATTCTGTCACAATACTGGGCGTATTTATGACGAATTCTGTCCCAATTCTGTCACAATACTGGGCATATTTACAATAAATAATGCCTCGTAATTTGGTATTTATTAGGACGGATTCTGTCGCAATTATGGAAATATTTAGGACGGATTCTGTCGCAATTATGGAAATATTTACGACGGATTCTGTCGTAATTATGGAAATATTTATGACGGATTCTGTCGCAATTCTGGACATATTTACGACAAACCATCCATCGTACTTTGTTGTTTTTCCTTTTTTTAATAATTGTTTTTGTGTTGGGATGGGACCCACTAATAACTTGCGACAGAATAAGAAATTGCGACAGAATAAGAACTTACGACTTGGGCATTTACGACAGATTATTTCCGTCGCAAAGTGGGGCAATTGCGACAGATTCTTTGTATTTTTTCTGTCGCAATTACCCTGTTCCCTTGTAGTGTATGTAATGTTGGTTTTTCTGACTTATACATGATGAATAACAAAAACTAAAAAAAATACTGTAGGGACAGAACTCTTCTCTATGTAAATTAAAAAAATACTATATTAACTAGGTCATAATGATGTGTATATTGGCTAATCTCAGCCTTCATTTAATAGAGAAGATACATGGTCTATACAAAATCTATACTAAATGACATAACATTTAAAAGTAATTGTTGTACCTGATTATAGACATTCTAGAATAAAAAATTTTGCCCAAAGCTCTCGAATGTCATTGATTTCCTTTCTAGTATAGCTTTTCGGAGCAAGACCCTTCCAAATATAAAAGATAACAGATTAAAAAAAATCACAAACTCGATAAAGGTAAAAATAATTTTTTTTCTCTTACCACTTTCCAATTATTGTTAGGATTTTTGCTGAGGACACTACACATAAACCAAAAAGATTTAGTTAATACAAGTAACGAATGAGTAAAATAATTGAATGTAAAAACCAAGTTACTATTGAACCTCAACATGATGCCAAAGAAATTCTTTTTTAATATTCCTTGCTCCACCTTGAGATGCATACAATTTAAATGCCCTGTAAAATAAATATATGTAATCAGAACTCTTACTAAATTAGAAAATATACATTACACTAAGTGAAATTTGAATTTATAATTAACTTACGTTCGTGCAGGTGTTATCAAGCATATTTTTCTTTCTTTTTTCAACGGATCAAAGACGTAGATTGTACTTTCACAGAGAGAAAAAAGGAGCAACTTCCAATGGTTGCTACAATAATATAGACATGTATGATGTATATGTTGGATTATAATAATACAATTACTAACAGAAATTTATTCTCTTCTTACCCTTGGTGGTAAGGTGCTAGAGTAAACTGCTTATCTTTATTGGCAATCAAAAATTCAGTAAGTAATGAGTTGCTTCATTTTGGCATTATTAGTCACGGCTATCTGGTATTGCCAATCTTGATGGCGACATGAATGCGAACATATTATCCTTGCACAACGTGGTAACGTACCTACAAAATTACTTATTATAATAAACATGTGTTTTGATTGATAGCAAAGTAAATGAAGGAAAAAGGACTTAGTCTTACTTTAAAAAAACTTCCAAAATGGAAGTGTTTAAGCAACTCATTTTCATGTGTATTATATTGATATATCTCTCTTCCTTCTTAAAGTATTTCCATGTGCATTCAGATTTTGACGACTTTTGCGCCTTTGGAATTAAAATTACTGAAAGCAATTCCATCATATATTTAGGTCAAGATTATGACAACTGTAAATAATACATTATTTCAAAAATAGATAATAATCTCTACATTTGGATAACTAAATGGGTCTTTTTCACCGTGGCTTGATTTGCTCCATTAGGAGGGGAGCAGATGTAGGGAAACAGAACAGATATAAATTATTTACACACACACACTTGATAGTTGGAAGTACTGGGAATACTTTTTATTCACTTCGGAAAAAACTAAACTGAGTACATGAAATATAAATAGACAGAACAGCTACGTGGTAAGCTAAGAAATAGCAACTAACGCCTACATTATCTCCACTACCCACTAGTTTCCCACTTGTTTCAAACTACTCCTAAAAATACTGAAACCAACTACGACTCCTTCCCGTTGCTGCAATACTGAAGACTACTGCTACAAGATCGGGATCAACTAAGTTATTCAAACAATAAATATAAACATAGGCCCATCAACTTAACCAAAGCCCAAATAGTTTAGATTGAAATCCAACATTCACCCCCTTAATCTAAACTTGATTACTATGCCCTTCTGGCAAACCCTTTTGCCCATCTGGCAACCAGTTCATCAGCCCGTGTGGCTTACGTTTTTGTCCATTTGACACTACTGACATACCCGTCTGGCAATGCTTATTCATCAGCCCGTTTGGCTACATTAACTTGCCCTTTTGGCTTAATCTTCTTTGCCCATTTGGCTAAGCCCTTATGGCTTCACTCCTTTGCCCGTATGACATTACTCACAATAAAGCTGGTTCCTCATCCTTCATGACTGCCATGTTCGCCTCCAATTGCTTCTCCCGTTCCCGTCGTGGTTGGCTGCATTCTGAAGCATAATGGCCCATGGTTTTACAGTTGTAGCATTTTATCTTTCTTTTGTCACGAAACGTGCCACTTCTGGTTCTTTGATTCTGAGACGTCAAGAGGAGTTGGCTATCTACACTGTCAGACCTGCCCTTCATTCTCTCCTCATGAGCTTTGAGACGTCCCACCAATTCCTCGACTGTCATTGCTTTGATATCTCCAAACTGCTCAATGTTTGAAGCTATCTGGAGGAATTTATCAGGGACAGCTCGAAGGATCTTTCTCACAACGCTTGCCTCTTCCATTGTCTCACCAAGAACGCGTATATTAGTCACAATGCTACTCAGTTTCATGCAGAATTCGTCTATCTTCTCTGAGTCCTTCATGGTAAGAGACTCGAATTCTCCCTTCAATGTCTGTATCTTTGCCTCCTGGACACGCTCTACACCCATACACATCGTCTTGATTGCCTCCCAAGCCTCCTTAGCCGTTTCTTTCTCAGCTATGGCCAGTAAAATGTCCTCTGGCACCCCCTGGTAGATTGCTGCAAGAGCCATCTGCATTGTTCTTTCTTCCACAGCCACTTTAGGATTCTTTTGCTCGATGGCTCCCCAGACTCCTTGTGCCTTCATGAATACCTTCATCTTGAGAGACCATGCTGTGTAGTTGCTTTTCGTTAGCATAGGATAGATCAAGCCCATAACTCCTTCCTTCCTCTTTGGTGTTTCCATGGCTTCTTGTATATGTAGAGGTTGATACTTAGGCATGCACAGGACATAACAAACCTGGGAGCTCTGATACCACTGTAGGGAAACAGAACAGATATAAATTATTTACACACACACACTTGATAGTTGGAAGTACTGGGAATACTTTTTATTCACTTCGGAAAAAACTAAACTGAGTACATGCAATATAAATAGACAGAACAACTACGTGGTAAGCTAAGAAACAGCAACTAACGCCTACATTATCTCCACTACCCACTAGTTTCCCACTTGTTTCAAACTACTCCTAAAAATACTGAAACCAACTACGACTCCTTCCCGTTGAAGACTACTGCTACAAGATCGGGATCAACTAAGTTATTCAAACAATAAATATAAACATAGGCCCATCAACTTAACCAAAGCCCAAATAGTTTAGATTAAAACCCAACAGCAGACAGCAGCTCAACTTCCTGGAGACTGGGTTTCAATTGGCCATAATATAGGCCATGATTGTTAAACATCATATGTTAAAAACCTTCCTAACAAGTGACTAAGCAAGATAAACATGGCAAAGAAAATATACAGGGGCATATTCTTACCAATTAAACCACCCAATTCATACGGAATCAAAGATATACACTACACCATAAAAGGCCTATGAACACATCTAGAGTCTATGTTGCCTTTGGATATGTTGCCTTTGCCATGCATGTTTTTTGCTAACACAACATTATCATTTTTATGTTGCCTTAGGTAGAAAAAATATGTTGGCATAGAATAAAAATGTTTGTGTGTTGCCGTAGGTCTGAAATTGTGTTGCCATGATTTTACAATGAACAAAATTTTATATTTTCAACTATGAATAAAATTTTTAACCTTTTTTCACATGGAAATTACTTTTTTAATAAAAATAATAAAATTATTTTTTATAAAAATCTAGAATATTCCATAAGAGAGTGAATATTTCACTAAACATGTTAAAACTTTTTAAGATGTGTAATTTTATTTTTATATTTATTAAATATTATTAAACAAAATTTTTAAAATATTTTTTTTCTAAATATATTTTAATATATAAATGAACAAAATTTTTAATATTTTTTTTTGAATATGAATTGGAGTGAATGGTATTTTTTGAAAGTAATGTATTTTTCAATAATTTTAAAATTGAAAAATTTAAAACTTTTACGTTTTTAATTAAGAAATTGTATATATGTATTAAAAATAATTCACACTATAAATAACACTTTACATAAAACAATAAAAAAAATTGTGAAATGAATTTATTTATTAAAAACATTAATAGGAATAAAAATGAAGATTTTTTTGAATAATCTGATATTAAAATATTTTGTAAGAAAAAAAGTTTTCAAAAATAAAATAATTACAAAACTTGAAAAAAAAAAACAGCACGCAAATTTGATGAAATGATAGAGCGGCAAATTTACCGCCTTAAGTTTAGACAATTATTGCCCTATGTCAAAGCAAAGACCCACAATCGCTCACTCTCACACCAACGCAATTAGAGATTAGAGCAGGGAGCTTCAATTGGGGATTCAAGCAGGGGGCTTCAAGACTTCAATTAGGTTCGATTAGAGCTTCAAGACTTCAATTAGGGCTTGCAAATTTAGGTACAAAGCTTAAGGTAGCCTTCTCCCTAACTTTAATTTGCAAATTAGGGATTAATTTTGTTAATCATCAATTCCACTGCCCAGATCTCTCTCTCTCTCTCTCTCTCTCTCTCTCTCTCTCCCTCTCTCTCAGGGGGATGCAATCTTTGCAGCAAAAGGCCTCAGAATGGAGTGGTGTGGTAATGGAAGATGTATTTGGGATCGATGAAACCAATCTTTTTCACAAACTGGGTCTCCAGCCTTTCATCAATCTCTCCACTCATTTCTACACCAGGTTTATCTTTTTTAATCCTCCTCTATTTCTCTATGTTCTATTTTCAGTTTTATTTCTAATAATAATACAGACTCAAGAGAGATAGGCCCATTCTTGAAAATCAGACCACTTTATTGAAACTTTTATTGTGTGGCACTAGATTGGAACGGCTTGGTGGTGGAAGGGATAAACAGCTGTTGAAATGGGGAGATCTAGCCCAGCAACAGGGGAAGCTATAGGAGTTCAAGAAGCAATGAGTTGGATTAAACAGAAGACTTGGGTGAACCGGATTGTGTAGCGTTGATTCAAGCAATCAGGAGCCCTTTAAATATGGTGTCATATTCTGGAGGCATAGTTCAAGATTGTAAGATCCTTCTATCTAGTTTGGAAAATGTGTTGTTGATTTTCATTTCATCAGGCAGTCTGCAAACACAGTACCACGCATTATTGTAATGGAAGCTTGTTATACAACTTATCGTAGTTTTGGAGTATATTGATCTATCCCTCTAAAATTCAAGCTATAATATTAGGAGTCCTTTCCCCGATCGAGGTCTCTTAACAGTGAAGAACTTTTATTTATATTGAACTTCTCCAGTTGACAGTTAATTACTATCAGTTATAAAGTTGCATCAGTCCAATTTTCTAAACAAATGTTTTGTAGAGCACCCTCAAAGATTCCCGGCTACCACTGATTCAAGGTACGAATTTTCTTATGGATCATGGAGGCCAACATATAGATTATAGATTTTCTTATGTTCTCATTTACGTACTCTCAACAAATTTTGATGTTCTGTCTTATTTAGTGATGATTATGAAAATGACATATTTTTAGTGAACATAATGAAATGCAGATGTAAAATTGCATGGCTTTTACAATATATGGCTCAAAATTTAAATATATGGGTACAAGCAGAATGACTGTTCTACTTGACTGTAACTCACATTTCCGGGAAAATTATAAAACTTCCATGCGTCAAAATTTTAAGAAATGTAGTATAATTAATGGCTTGCCAACATAGTTAAGCACCATCCATCCGCTGCCGTTTTGCAGGAATATAATCGTGTTCTTTGTCATTGTTCACGCTATCATCTTTCAAATTAAAGGTCCAACCACCAAAATCAGACTCTGAAAACAAGGAGGTAGGGGTAGCCTTATAGAATGCCAGAGGAACCTGCTTAACTCTTCGTCTAATCTGAAAAAAAAAAATAATAAGTGTTAGGAATGGTTTTAATGATAATTATATACATGTGGCTTATCACTGGAAATCTAGTTTAAAACTAGAATTTGAAATTAACAGTCAGTGATGGATGACAAAACAGCACACCATGTGATCAGAATTTAATGTAGCTGGACAGGAAAAAAAAGGCAGAAGGTGACTGGACAAGTTGGAACAGCTTGCAGTTTAACCAAAATAAAAGAACTATTCCTAAATCAACAATGAACACTATATATAAGTACAATTACATTAGGATATTCTCTCTTGAGTCTGTATTATTATTTAAGTAAATGAGTCGAATGCTGAAATACACCAGTAGTTATATGTTGCTCACTCTTTTGTATATGTGCTTAGATGAGGATCTTGATATTTGATAGTATTTAATATTGCTTGTAAAAGTCTAATATTGTTTATATTTAAATGAATTGCTATGAGAATGCAGAATGTACTATTGTTGGAGCTTGTGTTTTTGTTGTTGGAGAATCTTTGTAGTTGAAAAGAAAGAACCAGGAAAGAAACACAAAATGTCAGGTACTTGATCTTTGTGTCTATTATATTTCTATATTTTCGAAGTCTGAATCTCTAATTTCTAACAGTTTTCAGTCTAACTTTCACCATGCATATGTTTCTTATTATATTTCTTTTATTTGTTAATTAAGCTGACTGTTAGTACTAAGTAGCTATTAGTTTAATTATACATGTTATCAACAAAAGTAGCGACGAACAGTTTGCAAGTTTTAGTGCGTAATAAAGATTTTCAGTGTTGGCAGGATTTTGAAGTAGTTTGATAGAATTCTTGTAATGCTTTAAGCTATAAGTTACAAAGAACATTCAAACTCACTTCCCACCTTGAGAAAATGTAAATAAAGGAATAAAACGTCACTTGATAGATCTCTTCTTATTTTATACACTGTTAACATAATTTGTTTTTGCCTTGTGATGTACTATATTTGGGGCTTGATCGTTGGGTTCAATTTGGGGCTTTGAATTAGGGTTTCACTGGGTTCAATTTGGCAGAAACTTCATTATGTAGGCCACTCTTTGGTAAGATTATCTAATTTATCACTAGTAGTAGCTGTCTCATATAGTCAGTTGCCAGATGTGATTTGTTGTTGAGTTAAACTTGCTACACATGAATAATAGAGTGGATGATACGTTTGAACTTGCACAGGGAACTTTAGAATTGCACTGTGAATAACTTCAGCTTCACCATTAAATTGCTGGCATTGTATCTCTCTGATCCTGGAAACAAGGACTGCTTCTGTTTCTCTATTGTTTATCGAGAAATGTCGTTGATATCAAATTACTACTATTAGTTTAAATGTAGTCCTGCTTTTACTGTATGTTATGCATTGCGATTGTAATTACTCTATTCTGGGCAGAAGAACAGTTTTGCAATATCATTGTAAAGCAATTAACTGCCATCTTTCTTTCTGAAAGTAGTTCAAAAAATTTATGTTGTTTATGTGAAATATGATCAGCTCCTGTTATGAAACCCCTTCAGCAGCTGCTTTTCATATTTGATCATATGAGACTCGATACGCAATTTCACATGTGTAGTGAGCCTGATGCCTTTGATAGATGGAACTCATCGTATAGTGTACCACCTACTCCTGTAGAGAAAGAATCGTACATCCCAAAGTACATTGATGTTAAATATATCGAGGGTTCAAATGATAAAAATGGAGTAGCCTAGATTTCCCATGGACAAAGAAGCTAGAGGTTTGTATCTTTACACATTACTCTAATATTTTTTGATATGCAGTGTTTTCTTAATTATTAATTTTTTTCTGCTCTTTAGGAATATTTGGGAATCGCTCCTTCCAGCCAAACCAAAGAGAGGTGATAAATGCCACAATGAGTGGACATGATGTATTTGTTCTAATGCCTACTGGAGGGGGGAAGAGCCTGACATATTAGGTAATAGTTTTGTTTTTTTCTTACTCCGCACAAAAGAAGAAGGGTTAATCTATATTTTTCTGAATAAGAAATATGATAGTATGGTATTACTTGTGAACCAAAGAGTACAATATTGCAAATAATCTGTTCAATTAAAATCAACATCTTTTGCAAATCTGTTTTCTGCAGCTCCCTGCATACATTTGCCCAGGGATCACTTTGGCCATTTCCCTTCTTTTTTCGCTTATTCAAGATCAAATAATGCATTTATCTCAGATATTCTCTCACTTAAATTAGAAATTTTAATTTGTCCGAATCTTTTTAACAATATTGTTTTATGTGTATTTTGATTTGTTACTAAATCTCATATACTAGAATTTGTTGAGTATTCCATTACAGAATCATCGTATTTAGTTTTGCAAATTAAAGTGTGTATCTGTAATTTTTATAGTGCAGCTTCACTTTCACTTACAAACTTATTTTGCTATAAATTTCAGGTAAATGTACGTGAAGCGACAATGAAGATCATGGGAGCTTTGTGCGACTATCTAGAGTAACAATGAAGGTGGTACTCCAATGACTGGTGGCACCAACTCTTAGTACCATATGTTATGTTTTACGTCTTTTGCTATTATGTTAGACTTCCGTACTTAGTAATTAAGCTTGTAGTTTTATGACTGGTGGCACTTATGCCTTTTGCTCTGAATGTTGTTGTTGGTTGACTGTAATATTGAATCTGTATGGATTATTATGATGGTAATGAATGTCTGTTGTGTTCATTTGGTTATGGGAATGAATATTTTCAAATTACCTATTTTTTGTTTAAAATAGAAAAGTGTTGCCATTGAGGCTATAAAATGTTGGCAAAAAGTGAAAATAATGTTAACAAATGTTGCTAGCAAAATGTTGCTGCAGCTAAAATTTGTGTTGCCATAAAAGTGGGCCCCACAGTGGTCCCTACAGTGGGCAGTCCCCGCAGTGGGCCCCATAGTAGGCCCCACATGGTCCCCACAGTTGGCCCCACTGGTGGGCCCCACTTTTTTGCAAAATATTTAAGCCAAAGGCAACATAATATAATGTTGGTAAAAACTGATATATTGTTGCCATAGCTAGTCTACGCCAACAGAAAACTGATGTTGCCTTAGAAGAGTAGAATGTTGCCTTTGACCCCAAAGGCAACGGCAAAAATAGCAACACCAGCAAAATGTTGCCTTTGGGGTTTTTTGGGCCTACAGCAACATATTTCGGGCCTACGGCAACATTTTTTTGGTGTTGCTGTAGGCCTTTTATGGCGTAGTGATAGTGTACTCAGAATAAAACCCCTAAAATTATAAATCCCAATTGACAAAGAACATAGATGAATTTTTTATAAAACCCTAAAATTAAAAACCTCAAGTGACACTTACAATGAATCTAAACACAGAGAGATGGGGAGATGTCCAGATGAAGAACAGAGAGATGTGGAGATGTTCCGATGCTTAGTGGATATTGCTGAGATATGTCGCCCGATAGAAGTTGTGAACGGAAGTTGTGAAGGGCACAGGATCATATGGCTTTGAGCCTTTAACTGGGTTTAGTCAATTAATTAATTAAAAGCATAATAATTCTTCTTTTTTGGGATAAGAATATAGTAAGATGTTGTTCTTAAATTTATTACTCTTGATTTAAAGTTACTTCAAATAATAAGTGTAAAATGAAAATTTTAAATCAATATTTGTTTGGGTAATTTTTTATAATGGGTAATTTGTGGATTATTAAAAATGTAAAAAAAAATTTAAATTTTTAAATTGGAAAGATAATATTAACTTTTATCAAATAACTAAAATCATCTAAGCTATTTTTTTTACTTTAAGTCATTTTATGACTTAGTGCCTGTTTGGCTAAGTTTTTTTTAAGGATTTATGGACTTATTTTCGGGTAAAAAATTTATATTTTGATAATTTTTTTTTATAAATATTTAATATATGTTTAAGATTTAATAATTTGCAAAAATAAGTTGAAAAATAAGTGAAAAAGTTAGGAATCTTAACTTTCAACTTAAATTAAGTTGAGTTATTCTGAAAAATAAGTTCTCCCAAACACCGCCTTAATTATTACACACACAAACAAACATTTTTCAGTCCGGCTTTAAACCCTTAGTTACACAGGCTCAAAGAGGTAGTTTGGGTAACTTTAAACTTAATACTTATGATTCAAAGTTGCTTTAAGTGATAGGTGTTAAAGGAAAAAAAATTAATTCGATATCTCGATCTTTGGGTAATTTTGTATAATGGGTAACTTATGGATTATTAAAAACGTAAAAACAAAAAATTATTTGATAATTTATTAGTTTGAATGATGATATAAACTTTTATCAAATAATTAAATCATCAAAATAAAATAAAATTGTTCAAAAAAGAACCTCATACCAACTTATGGCTATAAGCTAGCTGTTTTTTGAACTTCAAGTCATTTTTAGACTTTTAACACAAACAAACATTTTTCTACTTAAAGTCAAAAATCATTTTAAGTCATTTAGCAAAAAAAATATCACTTTAAGCCGGACTTTAAGCCGATAGCTAAACAAGCTCTAAAAGATAGTATGGGTAAAACTAAACTTATTACTTATGATTTAAAATTATTTCAATTCCGAATTTTCGTTTGGGTAAAATTAAACTTACTCCCTCAGTCCCATTGATAAAAACTAGATAATAAATATATTGTTCTAATAATTTTGACATGACCCGATATTTTTGTTCTTACATTAATTATATGTAGAATATAAGGGATATTTTCTCACTAAAAATACACTATTTTTATTAAATAAGTATAAATGTTTTCTAAAATGCAAAATGTGTGACATCCCGCATTTCTGTATCGTCTCTCTGTCTCTTATCACTTCTGCTTTGGAAAAAAAATCAGTTGCTCTGCTCCTGCGCGATGCTTTAAAAATTATACAAAAATATTTAGTTTAGGCGTCGGTTATATAATGATCGATGCTTAAAGTAGAGTTTTAGGCGTCGGTTGCTAATGACCGACGCTAATGGGAGAGTTTTGGGCATCGGTTGTTTCTGACCGATGCTAAAAGTTCAGTTTCAGGCGTCGATTAAATAAAGACCGACGCTAAAAATCCAATGTTTAGGTGTCGGTCAATTAAAGACCGACGCTTAAAGTACAGTTTTAGGCGTCGGTTGTCATGGCCGACGCTAAAGATAGTTCGAAGGCGTCGGTTGAGTAAAAACCGACGATTAATGTTCAATTTTAGGCGTTGGTTATTTATTCACCGACGCAAAAAGTCTAGCAAAATGACTTTCAGCGTCGGTTATTGTAACAACCGACGCCTAAAGTGAGTATAGGCCACGGTTCTCCATTTAACCGACGCTTAAAGTGCGATGCTTAAAGCTTATTTTGTACTAGTGACTCTTGCTCTTGCTTTCATTTCTTTGAACCATTGTTACCTTTTCCATTACCTTCTACGGCTTTTTTCTTCATGCCATCCTCAGCTTTAATGTACTTATTAGCCCCTCGTTGGAGTTCAGCCATATTCTCAGGGGGGTGTTTCGCCAACGACCTTTTAAAGAAGAGATCAGTGGTTCCGTGTTCGAGGGCTACCATGGCCACCTTCTTCTCAAAATTAGTGATATTCAATGTCTTCTTAGTGAATCTCTTGAGGTAATCCCTCAAATTTTCATTCTTTCCTTGCACCACATATATGAGAGATGCAGAGCTTTTCTCGTGAACTCTTCCGCTAATGAACTGAATAATAAAAGCAGAACTCAATTCCTTAAAGGAGCCAATTGAATTCGCGGGCAAGCGACTATACCACCTTTGAGCCATGCCCGACAGGGTTTGAGGGAATGCCCTAGATTTTAAAGCATCACTTGTAGGCTGCAACAACAGTGTGTTTGAGAACGTCATGACGTGATTTGCGGGATCTCCCGTTCCATCATAAGCCTTGATTTTCGGCATCTTAAACTTCTTTGAAATACGAGCATTCATCACCTCCTCAGTAAACGGGGGTATGTGATCATCAGGATCTCCTGGTGGCATCAGATCATTGGGGTTACCCTTGGGGGTTTCCACCCTTGTTGTTCTTCCATTTGGGGAATCAGCCCCTTTTCTGTCTCCTCGAAGACCTCTCCATGTAGATAATGGTAATCCTCCATGTGGTTGGAGGAGGCTGAGTTTGATTCAATCTAGCTTGTTCTCTAGCCATATCGTCCTTCAACTTTAAGATCACGACCTCATGATCCTTGATCCTCTCAGCAGTTGTCAAGGGGGGTCCATCATGGATACTTCATGTCCACCTTAGAGGTTCTCTGCTAGCACGTCGCCTCCTCGGGGCTTCATCACGATCATCGTCCTCAGATGATAATGAATCATCAGTATAGGGACCAGAGTAGTCATCATACTCTCGATCTCAGATCAGTAAGGGATGACCGCTTGGTCCAGGTTCCCTTTGTTGAGGGGGATAATTAGGCAGCCCATACATCGGGTTGGTATTCAAGGGGAGATCTGTAGTGTGGATCTGTACTCCCGGTGGTAGCGGATGAGTATGATCAACAAGATGAGAGACCACCATCTGAAGAGGGTTGGTTTCTTGACCTGGATGGAAGACCACAGGTAACGTACTCTCAACATGGGGAATCATCCCTATAGGATGAGAAACTTGAGGTTGGGTGATCGCCTCTGTTGTTTGGGGCACTAGTTCAATAGCGGGCGGAGCAGAGCTGAGGGGTATGGCCTCAGTAGAGGTTTGTGTTGTTCTTTGCGTTTGAACCATGGTTGATGTTGTAGTCCCACAGACGGTGCCAAATGTTGTGGAATAAAACTAGTGTTTGTATGTAATTAATACTAGGGTTGTTGAGCTTCGAGGTTTAATGGTTGTTTCCGTGTTTCGAGACTGATTGGTCCTCACAGAGTGCTTACGTATGTCGTTATTAAGAATCAAGCCAAGACGTAGTTCTGAGAATGAGGGGTCAGACCCTTTATATAGGCTGCGAGAGCCTTAGAATTATGGTAGGATTCAGAGACTTGGCGGGCAAGTCACCTCCTTGAGGAAGGTTCTAGACCCCTTCCTTGTAGGAATCAGTTTCCATGTTGAATTTGATGCCTTGGAGGCTAAGTCTGGCAGGAGTAATATCCTTATTTGACTCTTATTTGTTGAGCTATTTATTACCCTTAATATTAATTACAAAATTAATATTTAATTAGGGTTTTAGGCCTCGTAAATGGGCCCCACGTTTGGACCGTACTGGGTCTCATTAATGCCACATTAAATGTGTCTTTAGGGCTTACTTTTATCCCATATCAATGATATTCACTTAAGACATTAAAGTAAAAGTAAAGAGAGAACTTAAATGATAAATATCTATCTATTGACCATATATATTATGTAATTATAAATATTGACTTGTACCACTTGTTAACCATGGTACCTCTTGTTAACCATATGCACTAACCTAATCTAATTGTCCCTAACTCTAGTTTGTATTAAGGGACCTTCCATCTAATTATGTGTTAAGTATAAAATGTATCCTCAATGTTTATAGAGAATGCTAAAATTATGTAAATGATGTAATTATTCGAATAGGTAATATTGTAAATTTCCCAATAATCATGAAAGAAATATAGATTTTACGTCTATTTTGTTATCCAAAAGATAAACATATAAGTAAGTTTAAAAATTTGGGTCCTTCAAATTTTAAGACATTTGTTATAGGGTTTTTTGCACACACTCGTAAAGGTTGAATTCAAGGTCAGGTGGCAACCCCTCCTTACATCTGTTTTCATATTTTTAGTTATTCTGAGTGATTCTCGTATTTTAGATAGAGTAATGCTAGAAACCAAAAGAGGCTCCCAAAAAAATGTACAAAATGATGTGGTAGAATTGACTTGGCAAAATGAGGTGTTTTAATTGGGTACTCAAATTAATGCATGCCAAACCCATATTATTAATTATTGTTGCCAACAAATAACAAGCAAACATGAGACATTTTAGACAAATATTTCAAACTTTTGTTTGGTTTTCTAGTATTTTTGTTTTAGATAAGAAAACACATAACAATACTAACTATAGTTGTGTTTATCTTGAAAGATATCGATAAAATGAACAATAAAACCCCCTTTTGTGCTAGACATATGGATTAAATTAAAGGAGATACAGTAAAATCTCTATAAATTAATATAGTTAGGACTAAAGAATTCTATTAATTTAGAGAGGTATTAATTAATTGATAAATTAATAATTATTATTTTATAAAAAAATTTCGACATCAAACAAAATTAATTTTAATTATAAAAATTTAAATGGAATTAATTGAATAATTTATGTTTATGCTTAATTTAATGTATGATTGTTTAAAAATTCAATGGGTATTAGCTAGATCCAAATTAAAAATTCTTTTATTTTTATATTATATTAATGGGTATTAGCTAGATTCCAATTAAAGTAAAGATTCATTTATTTTTATATAATATCAAAAACAGTATAATTTTTGGAGTCCGTTGCATGCAAAAAAACAATCAATACATCAAAAACATTTATTAATTAATAACTTTGTGATGTTTTACGAAACCGTCACCCTCGAACTATTAGATGCAACAAAAAATGTTACGGATGAGTTTCATGTAAATTTAAATTTTAAGTATCCTAAAACCATATTTTACAAAAGTGTAAGACATATATTTCTATGATAATAAAGGAATAATTAATTTATAATATTATTGTGACCAAATATTTATATAGAATTGTTTTAAAAAAATTATTATCATATTATCTTATCGAAATTGATCAATTTTGAACTGGTCCAAGTTAGGACCATATAAAATTATTAACTTAAAGAGATTATTAATTATCGAATATTAATTTAATGAGATTTTATTGTAGGTGTAAATTAAAAAAGTAATATTTTTTCTAGATATACCATTTAGAAAAATAGGAGCTAAGGTACTAATTTTAGAAAATAAAAGTATTTACTGAAAAGGGAAAGGAATGTAAGGAAAAAAATCTAAGAAATAATAAGCACCTTTCATTTTTTTTTTCTAAAATAGATTATTTTAAATGATTGTAACTCATGATTTTATACAAAAAAGTAACCTCGGTCCCTTTTAATATATCCAAATTCTTTTTTTTTAAATAATATCTCTGAATTCTTTATTTCTCATTTTTACATCATTTTTCTCTTGTATTAAAGATTAAAGAATAATATCTAATAAGGGGCATTATGGTAATATAAAAATAATTAGTTTGGTTGCAGGTTCACTATATAAAGACGGTATTGGGCATATTGCACCTTGTGTGTTTCACTCTACCCTCTTCTCTGTGGTTGGTCTCCATTCCATTTTCAACAAAATCAACAAGAATTGTCATAAAAAGGTTTGATTTTTCTCTATGCGCTTGTATATATATATGGTTCGTGTACATTTACAGTTGTGCATATTTATACACATGATTGTTACATTTCTAATTAATTTTTGTGTGATTGTGTTTGATTACTTCTAGGATTATGGCGGATCTGCCAACCCCGTTTCTGGCAAAAACTTATGAACTGGTTGATGACCCTGCAACCGATAATTTGATTCACTGGAGTCAAGATGGTGCTTCTTTTATAATTAAGAACCCTATTGAGCTGGCTTCCGACTTGTTTCCCAAATACTTTAATCACGATAATTTTATGTCCTTTACTCGCCAATTAAATGCTTATGTAAGCCTTTTAACCTATGTACATATATAAGTTTGGGTTTAGAATAGAAAATTTTGAGAATTAAAGGTTCTGCACCATGAAATAAAAAGGTCTTAAAATCTTTGGTTTGGCCTATCTAATAATGTGTTTTAAATAATTTGCAGGGATTCAGAAAGTTGCCTACTAAATTTTGTGAATATGAGCACCTCCTGTTCAAAAGAGGTGAAAGAGATAGGCTTGCAGAGATACCCCGGAAGAATTCATCGTCTGGAACGAAACTTGCTGTCTCGGCTGTCCAAGCTGCCCCGACATCTTCCAACACAGGAGAAGACCAGGAGATTGTGAGAGAAAACAAGCGGCTTCGAGAAGAAAATGCCGCACTCAAACAAGAGCTGTATAAGATGAAAAGCATATTCAGAAAAGTTGCTGGTATGATGAAGACTTTATCTGGCAATGAACGGGTGAATGCTAGCTGTTCCAGTGGAAGAGAGTTTTCCGGCATGGAAATTGATTTGAACCGCGCGTGGGCAGGTGACCAGGTGGATGCAGCGCGTGGATCAAAGGGGGTTTAGGATGTATAACATATTTGGATTTTTGTGGGTTATGGATTTTTGTGGTTTATGGTCTTGCATAATAGTCCATTTTTAATTTAATCTCTTGGATTTTGAACTTAATTTTACGAAGATATATGATTAGGCAGTGATATCTTTTTTTTTTTTTTTTTGTGTGACAGAATATATATGGGATATGAGAAATATTATTTATGTCATATGATAATCTCTCAACTTTATTCTTATGTATTCTTAAATTTTAAAAAATTAAATTACACTCATTGCTAATACACAAAGTGGGTGTTCGATGAAGGTTTTATATTGAAATATGATTGTATTCAAAAAAAATTAAACATTATTTCAAATATGAGGATATGTATATTCAACGTAAATTTTAAAAAAATTGTGTATATTGAATATGAAATTTAATAATCTTTAAAAATCTTTAAATATTCAAAATGTATCTTAACAATATCTGGTACTATTCATAAGTTTATTCGCTAAATTTTAGGATTTTTTTCAAAACTACCCAAGTTCGAACAGATTTTTTAAAAAATACGACTTGCAACTTTGGAATCTTTTTTTCAAACGCGACCTTTTTTTACCTACGTTTTAATCTCATTTGCAAGTTTTCCAACTTTTGCAACTAAAAAACGATATTTTTTTAAATAGTTTCAAAAAGTTAGGTAGTTTTGTAAATATCCCTAAGGTTGCAAGTGGTATTTTTGAAAAAATCTATTGCAACTTGGGTAGTTTTGAAAAAGTCCTTAAAATTTATTTGATTCCACAAAATATTTTAATTTTTTTTAAAATAACTTGTCTTTAATTTAAGAGATTTGGCTCTCTTTTATATATTTCATGAAATTATTTTTCAAATGTTCAATATACCAAATAAATTAAAATAGACATATAATCTGCTTTCCTAAGCTAATCTATACTATATTATAATAAGAGAAATAGGGTATAATTTGTAGTTGGTTACCCCTTATTTTTGGTTATCCCCTTACTTTTGGTTATCCTCATTCACAACCGTTAGATCTTCAATTCAAATAGATCATGACCGTTAGATACAACAATACTAAAAGTTGAAAGTCAAAGGTTCGAATCCGCCAACAACATTTTAATATAAAATTAATACTAGATTGTGTTATATAGAAAGGTTGAAGGTTCGATTCCCACCAACAGCATATTAATTTAGATTTAATACTAAACTAAAAAAAATGTTTAAAATATTATATATACTAAAGTATAAACAAATTAAAAAAATAAAAAATAACATGTGCCTTGCACGGGCTATAAGCTAGTTTAAGATAAATTAGAGGAGATGGGTGCCAATTCGATCAGGAAAAAAAAAATTAATGATGGTACTTTTTAAAAATAGAATAATATACAAAAGGTAAATATTCATGTAGAGAATAATATCTATTAAAATTAAAAAAGAAAAAGAATAAATGAAATTCTTTTTCAAGAAATTAAAATAAGAATTTTTTATTCTCTTTACTAAAATAATTTGTTTTGTATAATTGTGAACGGATAACATCTATTTTTCTTATTGTTACCAAAGCCCTGTACATTGAAAAGTTTGAGGGGAAAACAAACAATCGCCTTATATTTTTTGGCTCCCATTTTTCTTAGTATTGCAAAATTATCGTAAAATTCGGTTAGGTTTTCCGTATATAGAGACTGTTGTATTTCCCAGCTATCTTTTAAGTTTCACTCTACCCTCTTCTCTCTTGTTATATAGACTTCACTGGGTATTCATCAAATTCAACAAAAAATTGTCATTAAAAGGGCTTTTGTGTAAATATATGGAATCGATTGTTTCATCTCTGATTTTTATGTATTTGTGTTTGTTATTTTTCAGGGTTTGGTGGGGAAAACCAATGAACTTGTTGATGATCCTGCGACGACTAATATGATTAACTTGTTGGATTAATCTTAAACTAGTATTAATATTATTATGTTTTATTTGTTTTATTTCCATCTGGTGAAGATTGTTGCACCAGAGTGATTTTAGGATAGGGATTAATCTTAAACTAGTATTAATATTATTATGTTTTATTTGTTTTATTTCCATCTGGTGATGATTGTTGCACCAGAGTGATTTTAGGATAGTTGTTAAATAAAGATTGAGGAGGAGTCAGTCTAGGGATGATTGGTTCAAGTCTGTTTCCTAGATTGTAGGAGTTCTTTTTGCTTTCCTTATCATTTCATTTTAGTTTCTTTATAAGTACTTGTATTCTACTTCAAGTTAATATATTGAGAGAGTATTTTGCTTCTCAACGTTGATTGTTTTGTGTGACGAACTACACGGTCTGGGCGATGAAAATGAAGGTTCTTATGCAAGCACACGGAGTCTGGGAAGCTATAGAACAGACTGACCCAAAGGCAGTTGTGGAAGACAAGGTGGACAAGGTGGCTCTAGCAATGATCTATCAGAGTATTCCTGAGGAAATACTGCTCTCTCTCTCGGAAAAGAAACAAGCAAAGGATGCTTGGGAGGCCATACGGACTGTGTGTCAAGGTGCCGATAGAGCAAAGGCAACAAAAGTTCAAACCTTAAAATCTGAATTCGAATCCCTTAGTATGAAGGATACGGAGTTGATGGATGATTTTTGCTTTAAACTTGTAGGGCCGGTGTCAAACACTCGAGCCCTCGGAGAGGATGTGAAAGAAACCTATGTGGTTAAGAAATTGCTACGTGCAGTCCCTTCTAGATTTTTGCAAATCTCCTCCACTATGGAGCAATTTGGAAATTTAGAAACAATGACGATGGAGGAAGCGATTGGTGCTTTGAAAGCACATGAGGAAAGGATAAAAGGAAGTACAGAAGTTGCAACTGGTCAGGTACTGTTGACAGAAGAGGAGTGGGTGAAAAAGGAAGGCCATAAATTGCTTCTCACTAGAGAGGAGTGGCAGAAAAGGATGAATAGAGGTGGTGCTGAAGGTAGCTCTGGTATGAGGGGTCGTGGTAGAGACAAAAGCAGAATCAGATGCTACAACTGTCAAGCATACGGTCACTACTCTTCTGAATGCAAGAAGCCAAAACGAGAAAGGGAGGTGAGACAGGAAGCACTAATGGCAGAAATAGAGGATGATGACACTACGCCATAAACGCACATACGCAACTCTTTTTACAAAGTGTTGCACAGAAAGCGTTTCGTTAGCTAGAAATTTCGGGTCTTTTGCAACTGCACTAAAATGGTGTTGCGTTATATACAATTTAGTGTTGCGTATTACCAACATTGTTCCACAATATGCAACACCAGCTGCTGGTGTTGCATTAGATATGCAATAGTGTTTCACAATATGCAACACTAGATGACGTGGCAGAAGTGGGACCCACATGTGCTGACCTGGCATTTGATGACGTGGCAATTGTGGTGTTGCGTTAGATACCGGTAGTGTTGCATTTGCTGTTTGATGTGTTGCATTAGGTTTTTTTTAAAAAAATTCTGACGTGGCAGTGTGGGACACACCACTGCTGACGTGGCAGTGTGGGCCCTATAAGAGTGACGTGGCAGGAGGGCAAATAATGCTGACGTGTCAATTGTGGGGCCCACAACTGCTGACGTGTCATTTGCTGACGTGTTAGAAGTGTTGCATTAGATACCAGTAGTGTTGCATTTTCTGTTTGAAGTGTTGCATTAGGTTTTTTTTTTAAAAAAAAATCTGGCGTGGCTGTGTGGGACCCACCACTACTGATGTGGCAGTGTGGGCCCCACAAGGGTGACGTGTTAAGAGGGTAGCCAATGCTGATGTGTCAATAATGGGGCCCACAATTGCTGATGTGGCATTTGCTGACGTGTCAGCAGTGTTGCATTAGGTTTTTTTTAAAAAAAATCTTACGTGGCAGTGTGGGACCCACCACTGCTGACGTGGCAATATGGGCCCCACAAGGGTAACGTGGCAAGTGGATAACCAAAGTTGACGTGTCAATTATGGGGCCCACAATTGCTGACGTGGCAGTTGTGGGACCCACCTTTACTGACATGGCATTTGCTAACGTGTCAGAAGCGTTGCATTAGCTAACAGTAGTGTTGCATTTGCTCTTTAAAGTGTTGCATTACCTATTTTTTTAACTAGTCTTGTTCCGAATGACGAATCTATTTTTTTAAATTATTTTTTCGACGTTCCAATTGTACGGATGTCAAGATATAATGATTTTAATGACGGGTTAATTTTTCAAAAAAATTCCTATATGTATTTGGTGTGGTTTTATAACGGTCAAACCGGTCAAAGTGGACTTTCCTTTTAACTAGTCTTGTCCCGAATGATGAATCTATTTTTTTAAATTATTTTTTCGACATTCTAATTGCACGGATGACAAGATATAACGATTTTAGTGATGAGTTAATTTTTCAAAAAAATTCCTATATGTATTTGGTGTGGTTTTATAACGGTCAAACCGGTCAAAGTGGACTTTCCTTTTAACTAGTCTTGTCCCGAATGATGAATCTATTTTTTAAATTATTTTTTTGACGTTCCAATCGCACGGATGTCAAGATATAACGATTTTAGTGATGCATTAATTTTTCAAAAAAATTCCTATATGTATTTGGTGTGGTTTAATAACGGTCAAAGTGGACTTTCCTTTTAACTAGTCTTGTCCCGAATGATGAATCTATTTTTTTTTAATTATTTTTTCGACATTTTAATTGCACGGATGTCAAGATATAACTATTTTAGTGATGCATTAATTTTTCAAAAAAAAATCCTATATGTATTTGGTGTGGTTTTATAACGGTCAAACCGGTCAAAGTGGACTTTCCTTTTAACTAGTCTTGTCCCGAATGATGAATCTATTTTTTTAAATTATTTTTTTGACGTTCCAATCGCACGGATGTCAAGATATAACAATTTTAGTGATGCATTAATTTTTCAAAAAAAATCCTATATGTATTTGTTGTGGTTTTATAACGGTCAAACCGGTCAAAGTGGACTTTCCTTTTAACTAGTCTTGTCCCGAATGATGAATCTGTTTTTTTAAATTATTTTTTCGACATTCCAATCGCTCGGATGTCAAGATATAACGATTTTATTGATGCGTTAATTTTTCAAAAAAATTCCTATATGTATTTGGTGTTGTTTTTTAATGGTTAAACCGGTCAAAATGGATTTTCCTTTTAACTAGTCTTGTCCCGAATGATGAATCTATTTTTTTAAATTATTTTTTCGACGTTCAAATCGCATGGATGTCAAGATATAACGATTTTAGTGATACGGTAATTGTTCGAAAAAATTCCTATATATATGTGGTGAGGTTTTATAACGGTCAAACTGGTCAAAGTGGAATTTCCTTTTAACTAGTCTTGTCCCGAATGATGAATCTATTTTTTTAAATTATTTTTTCAACGTTCCAATCGCACAGGTGTCAAGATATAACGATTTTAGTGATGTGGTATTTCTTTTTAAAATTCCTAGATTTATTTGGTTTGGTTTTGTAATAGTCAAACCGGTCAAAATCGATCTTCCTTTTAACTTGTCTTGTCCCAAATTATAAATCTATTTTTTTTAATTATTTTTTCGACGTTCCAATCGCACAGATGTCAAGATATAACGATTTTAGTGATGTGGAAATTTTTTAAAAAATTTCCTAGATTTATTTGGTTTGGTTTTGTAACGGTCAAACCGGTCAAAGTTGATCTTCCTTTTAACTTGTCTTGTCCCAAATGATGAATCTATTTTTTTTAATTATTTTTTCGACGTTCCAATTGCACGGGTGTCAATATATAACGATTTTAGTGATGTGGGAATTTTTTTAAAAAATTCCTAGATTTATTTGGTTTGGTTTTATATCGGTCAAACCGGTCAAAGTCGATCTTCCTTTTAACTAGTCTTGTCCCGAATGATGAAATTTTTTTTAATTATTTTTTCGAAGTTCCAAACGTACGGATGTCATGATCTAACGATTTTAGTGATGTGATAATTTTTTAAAAAAGTCCCAAATTTATTTGGTTTGGTTTTATAATGGTCAAATAAGTCAAAATAGATATTTCTTTTAACTAATCTTGTTCGGAATGGAGATTCGAATTTTTTAAATTATTTTTTGACAATCCAAGCATAAGAATGTTAATAGCTAACTAGTCTCTTATTATATATATTCTATACAAGTATAAGAATTAAAGTTAATTATATTAACAAAAATATATCACTAAAATAAATTTTTTATTAAAAACAAAATGAAATCAGCTGGGCGGCTAATTATCCCACTCTCAGTTTTTCACATCCCGCTTTCACTTTTGAACACTCAGACCATGTTAAAACAACCCCTCTGTATACTCTTCTTTCTTTACATATAAAAACACACACACACACACACGTTATATCCGCACACACTTTCAAACCTTCCAATTCACAAATGTAACACCGACCTATATATTTCAGATCCTTATTCTAATCATAATCCCAAATTCATTAATTTGTTAGAATATTAAAAACAACAAAACCCCCAATTTGAATTTCTTGAATTAGTGTTTTTAATTTTATGGCTTCTGCTGCGAATTTACCCTCTTTTCTCCTCTTTGAGGCGTATGCACAAGGTAATCTCTCTCTCTCTTTCGCTCTTTCGCCTAACAGTTTTACTTAGGTGTGGTTGTTTTTTCGATTTGAATTAGCACTTCCATTTAGGGTCTTTTGAATCTTAATTCATTTCAGTTTGTTGGCTTGTTGAAGAAGATAGTTTTAGAGAGGGAAATCAGTTAGAAAACTAGAGCGAAGCTAGAGAGAGAATCTACACTCAGTCATATACAAGAGAGAAGCTAGAGAGAGAAAACTAGTGCGGATTTGAATTCCGCACTACATAGACTATCTTCTTGTTAATATATTGGGCTGTCCATGTTTGCCTTTCGTGCTGTCATGGTGTATCAAAAAGCCTGAACAAGGATTGCGTTGCAAAAAACGATCCGTCTAAGGTAAGCTTCTTTTGGATTTTGATATCGATATCCCTCCAATTAATTTACTTTTCAATGTTGCTATTAACTTTTGCCTATGTAACATTGGTTGCAATGTTGTATTATAAACTGCAATATCAGTGTCTCTTTCCTCAAATATTCACAAGTAGCATAAAGACACCACACTACTGGAAAAAGTGGCTATATACAACGGAATAAATTCAACGGACGATAAAATCAACCGTATTCTGTTGATTATATGGTCAATGGCCTATGAACTTTGACTGAGCCTCAAATTCAACCGAACAAATTCAACCGACAATAAATTCAACAGAATAAAATCAACCGAAATCAAATTCAACAGTATCTTGTTGCATTTACTTTTGCCAATATTTCATGAGGCGGCAAAGTTCCCACCAAAAGTTAAATTCAACAGAATAAAATCAACCGAAATCAAATTCAACAATATCTCGTTGAATTTATTTTTGCCATTATTACATCAGGGGCAAAGTTCCTACCTAAAGTTAAATTCAAAGGAATAAAATCAACCAAAATCAAATTCAACAGTATCTCGTTGAATTTAATTTTGCCTTTATTTAATGAGGCGGCAAAGTTCCCCCCAAAATTTAAATTCAACAGAATAAAAACAACCGAAAATAAATTCAACAGTATCTCGTTGAATTTACTTTTATCTTTATTCAGCTAACTTTAATTTTTGCAAAAAAGAATCTAATCTTTTTTTAATTGTTTATCTTTTATCTTTAGTCAATTTTATTATTTCAATTGTTTTTCTATAATATATAAAAAAAAACTTTAATATATGGCCAACCAACAAATACACTTTAAATTTTATTTTTACTAATAATAGGTGAAAATTAATCTATGATATTTAAGAAAACGATAAATATTTATTTGATATATATTTTAAATAAATATTATAAATACTCGATAATTTATAAAAGTCACAAAAAATTAACTAGAATATTAAATTTACATACCAAACATTTTAGAATTTACTTTATTACTCAGATATATGTTTAAAATTTTAAATGATGTAAAATTAGACAAAGTACTAGGTAGTAGTACTAGTCAAATAAATAGTTGATTCCTAATTTCACTATCAAAATTAATTTTTATTTTTTAAAATTTTCGGAATATCACTAAATTAGATATCTATTGACGTCCATAAGGTTGGATGGTCGAAAAATATTTTTAAAAAAATAGAAACAACAATCTGGGATAAAGTACTAGCTAGTATTATTAGTCAAATCAATAGTTGACTACTAATTTCACCATCCAAATTAATTTTTTAATTTTTAAAATTTTGGGAATATCACTAAATTAAATGTCTCTTGACGTCCGTATGGTTGAATCATCTCCTTACATACCCACCATTTTAGAATTTACTTTATTACTCAGATAGATGTGTAAAATTTTAAATGATTTAAATTTTAAATTAATAGTTGATTACTAATTTCACTATCCAAATTATTTTTTTTTAATTTTTGGAATATCACTAAATTAGATATCTATTGACGCCAGTACGGTTGGATCGTTGATAAATGTTTTTTAAAAAATAGAAACAATAATCTGGGACAAAGCACTAGTTACGTGTTCTAGACAATATATTAGTGTTCTAGTAAGATATCCAACCAAATTAATTTTTTATTTTTTGAAAATTTGGGAATGCCATTTAATTAGATATATTTTAACATCCCTACGGTTGGTTCGTCGATAAATGTTTTTTAAAAAATAGAAACAATAATCTGGGACAAAACACTAGTTATGAGTTCCAAACAATATAGTAGTGTTCTACTAAGATCTCCAACCAAATTAATTTTTTATTTTTTGAAAATTTAGGAATATAATTATTTATATATATATAGACATCTGTACGGTTGGATCGCCAATAAATGTTTTTTAAAAAATAGAAACAATAATCTGGGACAAAGCAATAGTTGTTAGTTCTTGACAATATAGTAGTGTTCTACTAAGATCTTCAACCAAATTAATTTTTTATTTTTTAAACATTTGGGAATATCATTATTTAAGATATATATTGACATCCGTACGGCTGGATCTTCGACTAATGTTTTTTAGAAAATAGAAATAATAATCTGGGACAAAGCAATAGTTACTAGTTCTAGACAATATAGTAGCGTTCAACTAAGCTCTCCAACCAAATTAATTTTTTATTTTTTAAAAATTTGAAAATATTATTATTTTAGATATATATTGACATCCGTACGGTTGGATCGTCGATAAATGTTTTTTAAAAAATAGATATAATAATCTGGGACAAAGCAATAGTTACGAGTGCTAGACAATATAGTAGCGTTCTACTAAGATCACCAACCAAATTAATTTTTTATTTTTTAAAAATTTGGAAATATCATTATTTTAGATATATATTGACATCCGTATGGGTTGATCGTTGATTAATGTTTTTAAAAAAATAGAAACAATAATCTGGGACAAAGCACTAGTTACGAGTTCTTGACAATATAGTAGTGTTCTACTAAGATCTCCAACCAAATTAATTTTTTATTTTTTAAAAATTTGGAAATATCATTATTTTAGATATATATTGACATCCGTATGGTTGGATCGTCGATAAATGTTTTTTAAAAATAGAAACAATAAACTGGGACATCCGTATGGTTTTGATCGAAGGTGTATCATATTTATTTGGACATTTATCCTTATTTAACTTCGACAATTTCAAATAAATACTTCCCCATGCTAGAAAAACATGAAACTTGGAATTGGATATTTAATTTATATTTTCTAGGTATTATTAAATTTTCGTAATTTTTCGATATACTTTTTTCGGAGTCAAATTTAGAGCCGAATAGCTCGGAAGTAGAAAAAGCAAACGGTTCACCAAACTTCAACGAAATTCGACCATATTTTGAGGGAATTGTTTTCTTTATATTTTAAGGTGTTGGACAAAATTTCATAATTTTTGGAGCATTTTTGATTTTATGGGTATTTATTTAATATATTAAGTTGTTTCTTTTTTATTGGTGAAATGAAAAAAAAATAATTTGTTAATGACATGTGGCAAGATGGTATTGGTTGAAAACTCAGCACAAGGATTGCCAACTCTTGGCAATTTATAGCTTTTGATTAAAATTAAAGAAGCAACATCCAATGGTCCACATTTAATAACATAAAAAAAAAACAATACACCAAAAGTCAAAAAACACACACTAAGTCACTAACTACCCACCCCCATTATTTTATCTAACCTTTTTTCTTAATCTATCAACAGCTCCCCTCCCCCCACCCCCAGAATTCTCTCTCTCTCTCTCTCGGCTCACTATACACACACATATACATACATTTAATCTTCAAATAACCACATCTCTCAATCTACTTATGGAAAATCAGTGATTTATATATATATATATATATATATATATGTGTGTGTGTGTTCTTCAAATCAAGAGCTTTCCAGTGATATATATATATATATATATATATATATATATATATATATATATATATATATATATATATATATATATATATATATATATCTTCAAGTTTCGAGATAATTTTTTTTGGGCTATTTTTTTATTTTAATTTGGTTCTTGATTTAGAGGATGATTTTGGTGATTCCGAGCACACGAGGTTAAAAGTCGGGTTCCGTTACTGCATGTAGATTATTTTCAGATTTTTCTGAGAATGTTTTTGTTCGCAAGATATTTCATGAGGTGACCGAAATCTGAGTTTTAATATGTATTTCGAAATTTTGTTTTAGCCAATTTATAGATCTTAGGTTGTAGATGCTTATGTATTAATTTTTTTTTTTGTAAAAAATTCAGTTTGTCCGAAATAACTGTTGTTGGTCGGAATCGTAGCAACATGTTGCATAAGTTAGCAAATTGCATAAAAAATTAAATGTAAATATAGTAGATCTGTAATCTGTCGCTTTTCAAAAGAAACTGGGACATGTTAAATTCAACAAAATTCGGTTGAATTTTTAAAATCAAAGAAAACCGGTTGAATCTAGCTTTTCAAAAGAAACTGGGACATGTTAAATTCAACAAAATTCGGTTGAATTTTTAAAATCAACGAAAACCGGTTGAATCTATAAGTTTAACGAAAAAAAGTTTTAATCAACCAAATCTTGTTGATTTTGATAGAATTAAATGTAACAAGATTCGGTTGAATTTAATCCAGAGAGACACGTGGCAAGATGATTAATCAACGAAAATTGGTTGATTATGGTAGGATTAAATTCAACAATTTTCCGTTGATTATATTACCATTGGCGGGAAAATGTTTTTTTTTGGTGAAATTCAAAATTGAAATTTCAAATTTTTCGAAAATGCTCCAGGACATTTTCAACGGAAAATGGTTGAAAATGGGGCCAACAAAATCAATGGGAAGTCGTTGAATTTAACCTTAAATTCAACCGAAATGCTAATTTCAACGGTCTTATATTCAACGGGAAGGAATCTTGTTGTAAATAGCAAAATTCAACAGAATTTTACCCGTTGAATTTAGCCGCTTTTCTAGTGGTGCCAGTTTTCCTTGTCAATCCAGCTTATGATTTCTGGCAGGTAATATTTCAATTGCCTATGCATAACTTGTCAAAGCATGTTTTCGCATCTTGTATATAAATAGTTACTCGTATTTGAGATACAGAATATATTGGTGCCATTTTCATCAGATTTCCAAGGAGATTGGTTCAAGTGCAGGCGTAACATTCGCAACTGCAGTCCCAGCCAAATTGCAATACTACAAGGTGATGTACTGCCAAATTCTAACTAAATTTAACACTACATTGCATGCGATTCAGGTGAGATAGTAGAGTTTCTGCGATCTGCATATGTACTGGACTGACTGAGTGTTAAATAATATTCAGGTTTTCGAAATTCATTACTGAAGGCTAGAGAGCGAAGCTAGTTTGTTGGCTTGTTGTATACCTGAATCATGAGCAAAGTAGCTACACATTTTGTGATAAGTTCTGAAGGGACTGGTGGATTCTTCAATTTTTACTAGATGGATCCTGCAAAGAACTTGACGTGGTATTGAACAGTTCATGAGAAGTCAAATTGCTAGCATCTGCTGCTACAAAAGATCCTTCAGCTAGGATATAAAGATAGTCTTTTGAAAGCTGATCGTTGACATGATCTATAGCCTCCTCAATCTTTTCAAAGGTGTTTCCACTGCCTTCTCTTGATGCATATGCCTACATATTTAGTATATGGTGATCTAAAGGGTTACAGCAGTATAATGAATCTCAAAAGCCCATTACTTCTTGCAAGTTAAAATAATCTACATTCTGCAGCTAAGAATCACATTATGAAAATGCTGCAAGAGGAAATAATAACACAGTATAGATCCTAAAGTACAGTCAATTCTATCTCTCTGATCAAAACCCTTCTTTGCACATGATATGTGCCAGTGCACATAATATGCGTGTCTCAGTGTTCTAAAGTAATTAGCCAGTGTACTTAATTCGTGTATCGAACTTGAACATCAACCCTATGGTATTTCTAAACATGGATAATTTAACTTTAAACCCACCTAAAATAAATTGCTGGCCGGTTTTGGCAAGGGAAGTAGTGTGTGGATTAAATCTGGGCTATGTGTCCGCAGATACATTCTTTTTGTTATATAAAGGTAAATTTCATTTTTTTTTTGCCAAGTAACATTATTTGTTATTCTTTAAAGTTATAAGTTATTGAACTGAACGCATACCTATATACATGCAAAATTTTATGCAGATTCATTAAGTGATAGTAATAGATCTATGCATACTTGTCATTTAATTATAAATTACTTGCTAAAGACATGTACAAGACATGTATGATAATAAAGTAAAAACTTGATGAAAAAATTGTAGACAAACTCCTGCTTTTTATCTTAGGAAATCACATGTACGAGAATTTATATCCTTCAGATCCTATAAATTTTGCTTTTTACACATCTGAATGTAGTTTTTGTTTTGAGACAAGGCCATCGAATACTCATACAACTTGCATGCTAATGACTGAATCCATATCTTGGTTTATGCTTTTTCTGATTTCAGGGAGGAAGATGCGGTATATATGGTGCCAATTCCGAAGGGTGGATTATTAGCATGGAGGTATTTCTTCTTTCAAATTGATGTTGTCGAAGAACATTGTAAAGATATTAATTTTTTGAACATGGAGGTATCTCTCTCTCACACACACACACGCACGCACACACACATTCTTCGACTCTTATTCGCCAATTATTTTCCGGTAACTCATGCTTGGAGCAGCTTCGCCATAGGGTATGGTCAATGGGAATGCCTTGAATGCAGCAGCTGTACCTACTCTTTTGGGAACCGGTTCTTTTTCACTTCTTAGCAGTATGTGAACTGTTTTGCATTTCAGTGTTTAAAAATGTGACATATTTGTAGTTATAATTGGTCTGTGCATCTAGAAAGATAGCTCTATTGGACTTTCCAAGAGAAAATGCATATGTTACGGGTATATATGTTGCAAAATATTGTCTAATAAATTGTTTATGGACATCTCCAGGCTTATGGTTTTTACTAGATATTTTGTGTTTGTACAGTGGAGTTTTCAAAATCTCCCTTATACTACACTATATTCTTGGGACACATGTATTTGTTATTACAAGTTGATTAGAGAAATTTGACTTCAATTTTCTTAAAAAGTCTGAATATGTTTCAAGTTTTATTACAATATTGTTTCATTATAAACGGTTACTGATTTTGCTTTTTAAAGATATTATGATATGAAGTTGGATTTTAAATTTTCATCAGACTCATGAACCATCCTTCAGAAGCATATATCCCCCTCATTTTTGGATTATGAAATATTGGTTTATCGCCTTCATTATATACGTTACTTGAAGGTGCAATCTTGATAAGTTACTTGACGCTGCAGCTAAACTTGCCACTAACAAAAGCTCCCAATACTCTGACCAACTTCAGTGGAACTGCAAGCTTGACTCCTTTGCTCGGTGCTTTCATCTCTGATGCATATGTCAAACGCTTCTGGACTATTACTATTGCCTCTATCATCTATCTAATTGTACATACTTCTTTCTTCTTTATCAGAGTTTTATCAACCTTTTTTTGTCTAATTTCCATTAGTTAAGCATAGTGGCACTGGCACATCGTCTCTCTCCAGTGGCCCTAGAGGTCAGTCGGGGTTTGAGGGTTCGAATCCTGTACGTGTTAAAAGATCTGCGTTTGAGTTTGTGTATAAGAAGATTGTCGTCACTTGTAACTATTGATACAGACACAAAACTAGTTTATGCAACATGTGTAGTTCTAAAGCATATATGACTAATAGTCTAAAACTTTGTAGATTTTTCATCATTAATATTTAATACTAATATCTCTTTGTTACAAATTATGGCAGGGAATGATTTGTCTAACTATATCAGCAGTTCTACCAAAGTTAAGACATCCACCTTGCAAAGGTGATAATCAAGTGTGCCAAGAAGCAACTGGGGCGGATCAGGGGGGATCCGACCTTGTGTGGTGGCATTTGGGGCGGATCAGTTCGACGAAAAGGATCCTAAACAAGCAACTGCTACGTGGAAATTCTTTAACTGGTATTATTTTTGCATGGGAGTATCTATGCTAGTAGCTGTGACACCACCTTCGAGAGGTCATGGATAGCAGTTTTTTAGAATTAGTATTAGTTGGTTTTAGTATATGTTGGTAAGATTTTGTAATTTTTGGGATTGATGTATAAACAAAGCAGTCATTTCAATTTTTTTGTAAAAAAGTGTTGCATTTGACTCTATTCGATGTTGCAATATTGTAGATTTACTGTTGCAATAAAAAAAAATGCTGTTGCGATAAAAATAAATGATGTTGCATTTAAAAAGAATGGTGTTACTTAAAACAAAAAAATAGTGTTGCATTAGGCTAAACTAGTGTTGCATTAGATAGTGGATCCCATTGCTAACATGGCATGAGGGCCCACTACTGACGTGGCATGAGGGAGGGACCACAACTGGTGTGGAACTTTGGTGGGGCCCACTGCTGACGAGGCATTGCCACCCCAGTTTTGACGTGGCACGTTGTGGGCCCCACGGATGACGTGGCACCTTTCTTACATGTCAGCATGCTGACGTGTCACCTTGCTTACATGTCAGCATGCTGACATGGCTGAAAAATCTTATGCAACACCGTTAAGTGTTGCCTTTACATGATTTTGGTGTTGCATAAGGCCTCTTATGCAACGCTTTCGTGCTATTGCAATAGCTTGGAAAAGCGTTTCGTTAGGGGCCTTACGCAATGTTAACACTAAATCACGCAAGCGTACGTGGTCACAAGTAATACAGATAGAAGTCAAGTTCGTTCCCACAGAGATCTTAGGTTTCAATTCAGTTTTGTACCTATGCAACAATGTATGGTTATTATTCACTGCTCAGACAATTAACAATATTAAGTTTTTACTAACTATAATTAACTAGGATACAAATTAACAAACTACAAATTACTAACTAATGAGAATTAAAATTGAATTACTTATATGCAAGAAAACATGGAATCCTAACTTCATTAAATACTTCGCTTAGATCTGACGCCTTTAATCTCTATATGCAATGGTTATGATATCTGATCGGATAACACGAAACAAGTAAAAGCTACCTCTCGGTATACTAATACCAAACTATGCATGCATCCACAAAAGAGATAGAAGATGGGTAGACACCAATTATGTTTAGACCCTATATCTCTATAGAATTTGAAAACATAAAGGTTTAAGTACAAGTTATCCACATAGATCACATAGGGTAGCATCATATCTCTATGTATGCCACAAATCATGATAATAATATCAACCTATCCTATGCTAGCATGGCAAGTTCTAAATCTCAAGATCCACTCTCGTTTCGCAAGAGATTAACAAATTAGATGTTCATGACTCATCTAAACACATGAAACACAACCATACGAGGATATTAAATATACATCACACACAGATCTTTAAGCAATCAAGATACTAAGTTCCATAAGTAAATCCGTTAGAATCCCATGACAACGATTAGTTCATAATTGAACCTCTCGTCATCATGGGATCAAGTGAAACCATGATAACAAACAAGATATGGAAGAAAGTAATAATATTAATAAAACAAGAGTTAAGAAAACAAATCTATGACACAAAAGATGAAGTAGATCTAGATCCGTTGCTTGTCACGAGCGTTGAATCCTTCTCTCCTTTTCTCCCTTGCAGATCTAAGCTTTATTATGTACAAGATATATAATTGTCTAATTCCTAATTCTCTAATTGTCTAATTTACAAAGGGTTGGATGTGTTTATATAGGCACTCCAAGTCTTGCCCAGCAAGAAATTGCCTTCTATTACAATTAGAATTCGATTTAGGTACCAAAAACTGCCCAAAATACAATTAGAACTTGAAAAGGGCAAAACAGTAAATTCTCTGCTCCCATCAGTCTGCTTGTCGCGCAGATTGCGTCCACCACACGCAGCTTGCGCGGGCGGCTCCTGTCCTAAGTTGTAGAAAATCTTCCAAGCTTCGCGTGGACAGCTTACGGGCCTCAAACGGACTTATAGAACTCCAGATATGGCCAAAACAGTGTAGACTGCGCAACCATCCCGGAAAATCCGAATTTTAATCAATTAATTCTCCAAACACGATAGATGCATCAACCATAATCGATATTCTTGCAAATCTGCACAACTAAGCAAAACACATCAAAACTACAATAAACTTGAGTCCAAGACAATCAATTTAAGCCGAATTGAAGCGATCCAAGTGGATATAAATCCACTTATCACACCCCCAAACTTAAACCGATGCTTGTCCTCAAGCATAAACAATTACAACTAACTAACTAACTAACTAGTACCATTTCCGTAGGTGATCACGGTTGCATTTGGCATATGCAACAAGCCCTTTAAACCCCTAGGCAACCCTAGTGGACGAGTAAGGTCTCGTGAGGGCCTATAGCGAATGTACCCACAAAATCCATTTAACCTAATGCAATGCAATGCATGAATGCAACTAATATGAAAATGCAACGATCCCCTTCAAACTAACCAAAACCAACTAACAAGCAAATATCTCAAAGAATGCAACTAAATCCAAATAGAGCTCGACTAAGTTCCCGTATACTAACAATACATGAACAGAAACGTGCGTGTGTGCAATGCTCACAGAAATACTCCCAAAACTAGGTCAAAGATCATACATGCTCTTCGTCAAGACAATCACAGGTTTATAAATAGAATAGACTGTAGACACTTCATAACCTAGAAACACATCTATCCTCATTCAAGTTTGACAGGAATTCATGCTTTATTACTACCACTACGACACATATATACAATCATGCTTATTTAACCGTGCAATGGATGAGACCCCGAAAGGCTTATACAATAATACCCATGTAGCGAGCGTTGGGTTAGTGGATCCCAGACTATAAAAACCTTAGGTCACTAGGCACAAAGTCCCCGCGAACTTAATAGCTCAAGTATTAAAGAGCTCACCCTGGTTAATTTTGCATATAAACAATTGAAACTTTTGACTTTTTTTTTCTTTTCCTTTTTTTTTGTTTTTGTTTTTTTTTTGTTTTTTTATGGAATCTGGAATGAGAATTCTCAATTCCAACCCTAGACTACTCATATAAATATGAGCCGGCTACTAGCCATTTGACGCCTAGCCAACAACTAGCATGAAATCCATATTTTCCCCCAAACTTAGACTTAAGTGCTCTTACACTATCAAGGGAATAACGAAAATTCTAAATATAATCAAGTGATTAAATCTCAAAACATCCAAACAAGCATGACCCTAACCTAGCCCAAAAGCAGCCAATGAGACTGTGTAAAAATTTTATTCCCGAAACACATAAGTCAATTTCAAAGAAACTATAAGTCAACCATCTATTCATCATTACCACACTCAATTAGACACCTACCTACCAATCAGAATTAGCTTGTCTTAAGGGATCATGAAATATGCATGCTATGCAAATGCAACTAATATTGAACTCACATGGTATACGAAAAATAAAAAAACAGAATGTCCTATATGAAACAAACATAATTAATACGAACATATATGCATGAATTACTACTACTAATATGCAAAACATGAAATCCTACATGAACACATAATACAACAACAACTACTAAACCCTCAAACCACCCCCAAACTTAAAATATTCAATGTCCACATTGAATGGAAGTAAATACGAGGGAAAGTAGAAAACATACCAGTATACAACAATGCTTGGGTTGCCTCCCAAGAAGCGCTTCTTTAACGTCAATAGCTTGACGTCACTTCCAAACCTCCATTAAGGATGATAATAGTTTGCCTGGTCCTCTCTTCGCGAGACTTCATCGTCATCACGGCGGCACACTTTCTGCCCTTTCTCCTCGATTGGGCTATTCATATAACAAATATGTCATGTTCCAATGCCTTCTTTGTTGACCCAAAATCTGTCAATTTGTAGAACAACACACACTCGCGGGCTTCGCTTGAATATAATCGAGGAGGGTAAATGTAAGTTTCTGAAGCCTTTGGTTCCTCAAAGAGAACTTCCTCCATTGGCTCTAATGCGCTACCTCCATCTTTAAACTCTGAGACAAGTAGAAGACCTGCATCTTTCCCATGTTCTTCATCCTCTTGGTTCGCACCTACCAATTCTTGAAATTTGTGCAGCTCATCAGTGTCTGTCTCAAATTGTGCCCTTTTCCAAATCATCCACCTCACTAGCTTGATCAAATTCCTCACATGGCTTGTGAACACTCACCTCCTCTTGGAATTTGTCTTCTTCAATTATGCATGCAGTACCTTGCTCCAAGTCATCGTTATTTTCTGGAATTGCCTCTCGTATGGATTGTTGTTTCTCTTGTTCCAAGACACTTAAAACTTGAGCAACTAGTGTCTCTATAGATTTGAGATTCTTCTCATGACCCTCTACAAGCATCCTAATCTCCTTCCGAATCTCCTTCAAATCATTAACCTCATCTGACTGAAAAGTAGGAGTAGGTTGCTGATGTTGAAACTCTTCACTTCCAAAGAAATATGACATGTCTGGAACATCTTGCTGGTACTGTTGAGGATGGTATTGAAAATATGGTTGTTCCTCATAACTGACATATGGATCAACTCCTTCGTAGTAACAATATTGTGAGGGATCATGAACACCAAAACACCGCTCACATTGATAAGGCATGGATGTCCTCGAATATGCCCACCATGGCAACTCCTCGCATGCCATCTTCAAAAACTCAAGTACCTGAAACACAACGAACTAAACAAGATAGTTAAGAAAAAAAATCCAAGTCAGTGAACTCTAACGACCACTATTGACAAGCACATAAACCAAAAATAAAACACCGATGATTCCCGGCAGCGGCGCCAAAAACTTGTTACCACTAAATCACGCAAGCGTACGTGGTCACAAGTAATATAGATAGAAGTCAAGTTCGTTCCCACAGAGATCTTAGGTTTCAATTCAATTTTGTACCTATGCAACAATGTATGGTTATTATGCACTGCTAAGACAATTAACAATATTAAGTTTTTACTAACTATAATTAACTAGGATACAAATTAACAAACTACAAATTACTAACTAATGAGAATTAAAATTGAATTACTTATATGCAAGAAAACATGGAATCCTAACTTCATTAAATACTTCGCTTAGATCTGACGCCTTTAATCTCTATATGCAATGGTTATGATATCTGATCGGATAACACGAAACAAGTAAAAGCTACCTCTCGGTATACTAATACCAAACTACGCATGCATCCACAAAAGAGATAGAAGATGGGTAGACACCAATTATGTTTAGACCCTATATCTCTATAGAATTTGAAAACATAAAGGTTTAAGTACAAGTTATCCACATAGATCACATAGGGTAGCATCATATCCTTATGTATGCCACAAATCATGATAATAATATCAACCTATCCTATGCTAGCATGGCAAGTTCTAAATCTCAAGATCCACTCTCGTTTCGCAAGAGATTAACAAATTAGATGTTCATGACTCATCTAAAGACATGAAACACAACCATACGAGGATATCAAATATACATCACACACAGATCTTTAAGCAATCAAGATACTAAGTTCCATAAGTAAATCCGTTAGAATCCCATGACAACGATTAGTTCATAATTGAACCTCTCGTCATCATGGGATCAAGTGAAACCATGATAACAAGCAAGCTATGGAAGAAAGTAATAATATTAATAAAACAAGAGTTAAGAAAACAAATCTATGATACAAAAGATGAAGTAGATCTAGATCCGTTGCTTGTCACGAGCGTTGAATCCTTCTCTCCTTTTCTCCCTTGCAGATCTAAGCAATATTATGTACAAGATATATAATTGTCTAATTCCTAATTGTCTAATTTACAAAGGGTTGGATGTGTTTATATAGGCACTGCAAGTCTTTCCCAGCAAGAAATTGCCTTCTATTACAATTAGAATTCGATTTAGGTACCAAAAACTGCCCAAAATACAATTAGAACTTGAAAAGAGCAAAACAGTAAATTCTCTGCTCCCATCAGTCTGCTTGTCGCTCAGATTGCGCCCACCACACGCAGCTTGCGCACGCGGCTCCTGTCCTAAGTTGTAGAAAATCTTCCAAGCTTCGCGTGGACAGCTTACGGGCCTCAAACGGACTTATAGAACACCAGATATGGCCAAAACAGTGTAGACTGCGCAACCATCCCGGAAAATCCGAATTTTAATCAATTAATTCTCCAAACACGATAGAAGCATCAACCATAATCGATATTCTAGCAAATCTGCACAACTAAGCAAAACACATCAAAACTACAATAAACTTGAGTCCAAGACAATCAATTTAAGCCGAATTGAAGCGATCCAAGTGGATATAAATCCACTTATCACGCAACGCCGGCATTGGTAACGCCTTTCTGGTGTGGCGTAAGGCCTTATGCAACGCTTTTCAGGCTTTACGCAACGCATTTTGGGGGTTGCATATGTGCGTTTATGGCGTAGTGTGAGCCAGCTCTTCTACTGGCAAAGCATGATAAGAAGTGTGAAGAGATGATGTTGAATGAGGAAGGTGTGACCCCAATAATAGTGACTGATGGAATGGAGAAGAAAGCAAGCTCAAATGTGTGGTACTTGGATAACAGAGCGAGCAATCACATGACGGGGGATAAAGAAAAATTCATGGAATTAAAGGAGGGAGAGACAGGGTTAGTAAAGTTTGGTGATGGGTCTACTGTGAAGATTCAAGGAAAAGGTTCGATAACCTTCAGGTGCAAGAATGGAGAAAAACATGTGCTCAAAGAGGTATTATACATTCCCTCTCTCTGTAGTAACATAATTAGTTTGGGTCAACTTTCGGAGGAAGGAAAGAAAGTTGTTTTAAAGGGAAGTTATTTATGGGTTTTTAAAAAACAAGGAGGCTTGCTTATGAAGGTGAAGTGCTCAGAAAATAGGTTGTACAAGTTGCTTGCAGAAACTGTAAAACCTGAGTGTTTACTGTCAAAATCAGATGAGGTGTCGAACTTATGGCACACTCGGTTGGGGCATGTGAATCAACTGTCTATGGCTTTAATGTATAAAAGGAATATGGTGTATGGACTACCTAATGTGAGCCAGTCAAAAGAAGTTTGCAAGGGGTGTTTGGTTTCAAAACAAACTCGGAAGTCCTTTCCTCAGAAGGCGACCTACAGTGCAACTAAGGCTCTACAGCTAATTCATGTTGACTTGTGTGGCCCATTTGAACTGACTACGTCAGGAGGAAACAAGTATTTTTTTCATTTGGTGGATGACTTTAGTCGAGTGATGTGGGTTTACATGCTAAGAAGTAAAGGTGAAGCCCTTAATGTGTTTAAGAAATTTCGTGCACAGGTTGAGGACGGTGTCGAAAAGAAAATAAAGGTGCTCAGAACTGATCATGGAGGAGAATTCAACTTGAATGAGTTTAAAGCATACTGTGAGGACACAGGTATTGAAAGGCACTTCACTGCTCCCTATACCCCCCAACAAAATGGGGTTGTAGAGCGCAGGAATAGGACTGTTGTGGAGATGGCTCGGTGTTTTCTGAAAGAAATGGGACTACCAGCAACGTTGTGGGGTGAACTGTTCGTTACACGGTATATGTGTTGAATAGATTACCAACACGTGCTTTTGTCAAATCAGACGCCATATGAAGCATGGACGGGTGTAAAACCAAATTTGAGTCACATGCGAGTTTTTGGGTGCCTCGCACACATGAGAATTCCTAATGTTCACATGAAGAAGCTGGATGATAGGAGCATGCAGGTAATCAATCTTGGTAGGGAGCCTGGCACCAAGGCATACAGAGTCTATGACCCAGTGGGTAAACGTATACATGTTACCAGGGATATAGTCTTTGAGGAAACAAAAGGCTGGTCCAGTTTGCAGCAAGAAGGAATTGATGATTGAACTATAGAGTTCTTCTCAGTTCCATAAGTTTTCGAGAGAAATGAGTTAAGCAACAATGATGCAGAACAATCTGATGGTCAGTCATTTGGTGAAGGAACTGGGGGAGGAGATTTTGAAACACCACCACATACACCTATGAGCGGTACCAGCAATACTGGAAGTTTGAGCTTGTCACAGTCACCATTGACAGGTGTAAGTGTACATAGGTATGATGATAGTAGTGAGCCTCGACGTTACAGACTTCTCAGGGATGTGTACAATGATACTGTACAAATTGATTTAGATCAGGAATTGTTGTTTGTGGCGACTGGAAAACGACAGAGTTTTGAACAAGCTGCAAAAGAGAAAAATTGGAGAATGGCTATGGAAAAGGAAATTGATTCTATTGAAAAGAATGGCACATGGGAATTGACAAAGCTTCCAGATGGACATAAAGTAATTGGTCTGAAGTGGGTTTTCAAGCTAAAGAAAGATACAAATTGGGAGATTGTGAAGTACAAGGCTCGTCTAGTTGCAAAGGGTTATGTGCAATAGCATGGTGTTGATTATGAGGAAGTATATGCTCCTGTTACTAGATTGGAGACAGTTCGATTGCTACTTGCATTAGCAGCGAAAAATAACTGGCAAGTGCACCACCTAGATGTGAAGACTGCTTTCCTCAATGGGACATTAATGAAGAAGTTTATGTTGCACAACCAAAAGGCTATGTCAAGAAAGGGCAAGAGCAGTTGGTATGTAGACTAATCAAAGCTTTGTATGGCCTGAAACAGGCGCCACGGGCTTGGTATGCAAAGTTGAATAGCTGCCTGGAGAATCTTGGTTTCACACGTTGCCCATCGGAGCATGCTGTTTACACTCGACGTGACAAGGAAGATGTGTTGATAATTGGTGTGTATGTCGATGACATCTTGGTGACTGGTACAAATCTAGCAAGTATTGACTTTTTCAAGAAACAGATGAGCAGAAATTTTTAGATGAGTGACTTGGGACTGTTGACATATTATCTGGGAATAGAAGTCAAGCAGGGAGATGGTTTTATTGAGCTGAAACAAACTGGTTATGCAAAGTAATTGCTTGCACAGGCAGGCTTGGCTGAATGTAATCCAACCAAGTACCCTATGGATCCAAAGGAGCAGTTAACAAAAGATGATGGTGGGAAACAAGTTAATTGCACAGAGTATCGAAGTCTAGTGGGTGGCCTGCGTTACTTGGTACATACCAGACCTGACATTGCGTTCTCAGTCGGAATGGTGAGTAGGTTTATGGAGCACCCAACTGTGTTTCACTTAAATGCAGTGAAGAGGATACTGAGGTATGTGAAGGGGACTTTGGGACTAGGTCTGGTATACTCAGAGACAAGTGGAAACAATGTCTTGGTGGGATTTTCAGATAGTGACCTAGCTGGACATGTTGAGGATAGGCGTAGTACTGGTGGAATGGTATTTTATCTAAATGATAGTTTGATAACTTGGGTTTCACAGAAACAGAGGTGTGTAGCGCTGTCCTCCTGTGAGGCAGAGTTTATGGCTGCCACTGCAGCTGCGTGTCAAAGTATATGGCTACGAAACGTCCTATAGCAGGTGACCAATGAGCAGATAGGTCCAGTTGTCCTATACCTTGACAGCAAGTCGGCCATTGATCTTGCAAAGAACCCAGTGTTTCATGGTCGCAGCAAACACAAAGATGTTCGCTATCATTTCATTAGAGAATGCATCGAGCGTGGTGAAATCATAGTAAAGCATGTGCCCAGTGAAAGCCAGCGCGCAGATATCCTGACTAAGGCCTTGCCTACAATAAAGTTCGAGAGGATGAGACAATTGCTGGGAGTCAAGGAAGTGGCCAAAGAAGTTTAAGATTAAGGGGGAGAGTGTTGGATTAATCTTAAAGTAGTATTAAAATTATTATGTTTTATTTGTTTTATTTCCAGCTGGTGGAGATTGTTGCACTAGAGTGATTTTAGGATAGTTGTTGAATAAAGATTGAGGAGGAGTCAGTCTAGGGATGATTGGTTCAAGTCTGTTTCCTAGATTGTAGGAGTTGTTTTTACTTTCCTTATCATTTCATTTTAGTTTCTTTATAAGTACTTGTATTCTACTTCAAGTTAATATATTGAGAGAGTATTTTGCTTCTCAATGTTGATTGTTTTGTGTGACATATACTTTAGATCTGAAAGTCTCTGAGTTATCAAACAACATAACTGGAGTGAAGATGGTGTTTCGTTAATTGTAATAATGAGCTTGCTGGGGATTTGTTTTACATATACATAAGCAAGAAGGCTTATAAATCAATCACACATTCATGCGCTGCTTTCACACCTGTTCATAAAACCACGCTACTAAATCCACCGGTACAGCACTCACTCGGAGGCTAAGTCTTTATCAAACTGAGGACATTGACGAAGATGCTTGTTAGCTTATGAAGCTCTCTTGTTTGAGTGCTGCATAGTGGGTAATAAACTAGAGCTTTATAAGCTAATTAAAAGCATGTTCGGCAATACCACAGTTTTGACAAAGACTATAGCTGGAAACGTACAAGCATTGTTATAAAAATCGGTGATTAATCGAGATTACTTGTTCCATAGGTTACCATTTTGATTAATAATTTCAATATCCGATTAATTATTCCGATTAGTCCCCAGATATCCGATTAATTCCTGGACAGTACCTTTATCGATTATATTCGAATCCGGGTTTTTTTAACACTGCGTACAGGTGAGTGTTGGTGGAGTCTAACAGCGTGGGTCGGTTAGCCCGTGAATGTAGCGGGTGAATGTGTGATCGATTAAGATTTTTGTGGGCTATTCTTAGAAAATGAAACATTTGATTAAATTTACTAAAGATGTAACTTTATTCCATAGCATTTTTTATTTTTATTTTTTAAGTTTCCATAGAATGTATAAGTAAGTGATATAATAATATGGATGACTAAATTTAGCATGTTTGTGTTTTCTGCATAATATAATTTTTTATGGCCTTCCAATAAACATTAAAAAGCTATGTTTTTAGGCTTTCCGTAGAATAATTGCCATTGTGGTTGTCTCTTGTTATTAGGTCGTCTACAAATGAATGGAGACTGCCCATTTTTGTTCAAGCCAAATTTTTTAATCAAACAAAAAATGATTTTCAAGATTGATATGTTAACACAAGTTTGGTTAGAAACATTTCAAGTCTAGTTGAGTTGGAACCTAATTTTGTTGTTTGCTAATTAATAGTTTGTTTTAATTATACAAACCAAGTCCAATATTTAAAATAATTCACCCCAAATGTTGAAATGAAATGGAACAATGTTAAAGAACAATTGCCATTGCCATTGTCTCTTGTTAGTAGGTTTGCAAATGGATGGAGACAACCGAGTTTTGTCCAAGTCAAAAGCTAAATTTTCTAATCAAACGAAAAGTGATGTCCAAACACAAGTTTGTTTGGGAACATTTCAAGCCTAGTCGAGTAGAAACCCACTCTTGTTGTTTGCTAATAAATTGTATGTTTTAATTATACTAACCAAGTCCAATATTTAAAATAATTCAGCGGGCTAACACCCTTACACTCAAATCACCCTTACACTTAAATCACATTTTCAAATTACACTCTTTATAAAAGAATCCTTTTATACCATTACAAATTATTTAGAAATCAATAATTATTGATGTTGAAATGAAATAGAACAAGGTTAAAGTTTATAGATGATTTTTCGTGAATATATATATATATATATATGTATGTATATATGGAGACCAACATTCTATGAAGACGATGAAGACCATATACATTTTTTACTCAAAACATTGCAAAAGATACATCTTTGCAAAGAATGTTCAATGAAAATTATTATTTCATTGAAAATCTTAAAAATCATATATGTTTTGCAAGCATAATATGTTTTGGAGAGCAACATGTTTTGCAATGTTTTGTTTGCAGAACATGCATGATTTTCAAGATTTCTAATGAAATTTGCATGTAAAACATATATAATTTTCAATGAAATGGTGATTTTCATAGAATATGATTTTCAATGAGTAAGTTTTTGCAAAATTTTGATTTCAAAAGGTATGTAGTCTCCACCGTCTCGACTGAAATATTGGTCTTCACGATCTCCACTGAAATATTGGTCAACATAGAACTTGTTAACTCCTTATATATAATATAATGATTAATACATAAATTGGATAAAATTTTTAGTAAGTACCCTGACATTATCAATTATTTGTAACCTGAAAAATCCAACTAAGTGCAACTCTTCGATTAGGGAGAGCACATCAATTTCTCAACTCTTCGATAAAAAAGTTTAGAGTCAATTACAACCTAATTAGGGAGAGCACATCAATTTCTCAACTCTTCGATAAAAAGTTTAGAGTCAATTACAACCTAATACAACTATAGTTTTGAATCCTTGAAGTGCAAAACAAGAAGTTCAGAAATACAATTACAATGGTATTTATTATCATTTTTCTATTTAATGACTTTTGGAGTTTTTAGTTTTAAATTATACTACTATGATTGTTTAGTACTTTAATTATTATTTTGAATTTTGTCATATTGATTTTTTTATCATTATTAATTGTCATCAAATTAGTGATAATATGGATCCTAAACAACTAAGTGATTATCCAAGAGGAAAAAGTTAAGAAAACAAGCTGAATTAGAAAAATCATTAGAGAGAGGGGATTTTGAAATTCACTAAGAAAATGAAATTTTTGGCTGATCCGAGTGAAAACATCATAGAGGAGAGGGATGTGGAAAAAATAAGGAGAATGCAGATGGAAATGGAGATAATATTCAAAAAAATGTGGAGGATGTGAATGTAGAAGAAAATACGGAGAATGTGGATGTAGAAGAATGTAGAGAGGAATGGTGATAATTTTGAAGATCGAAAATGTGGCAATGTAGTGGCTCAAGAATACATCTATGACCGGGGAAATTGAAATCAAATCAAGAAAGTTTTAGGTATCTTCTATTGGATAGAGGCTACATAAAGAATTTTCATGCGGACTTTCAATTCTAGTAGAAGGAGACATTTTCATGATGATTATCACACTAAAATTTTGCCAAACGAATATATACAAGATAGAAAATAGCTAGTGTATTTGATTGAAGTCAACAAAGTAGTTTATTTTTGTTACAAATTATACTCTCAACAAAAGTCTAGTAGTCATTTGGTTAATGGGGGACATCAAGATTGGGGAATTTGTGTGTAAGGCATAAGAAGCATGATACTAGCCATGCTCATGGCAATTATTTTATTGGAGGGAGGCAGATAAAAGACTACAAAAAAAAAATGTGACTATTGACAATGAGTTAGAAACATAAATCAAGAAAAAGAAAGAGCATTAGAGGCAATTAGTACCGCCGAGATTTTTTGCACATTCCTACAGCTTCACACCACTTAAACACTCGAATCTTAATCATAAATCTAAGACTCTCCACCTCAGTATTCTTGTTATTGAAAACCAAATCATTTCTACATAACCACAGTGTCCATAAACAAGCACCAACTGAGACATTCCATACTTCCCTCTGACCAATATTCGGAAATAGTTTATGTCAATTCCAAATATTACTAAAAGACACTTCACTAAATTTATGTATCACACCCCACCACTCAAATAGACATAACCATGCATCTAACGAAAATGCACAATCGCAGAAAAGATGTTGTTGTGTCTCCACCACATTACATCTCATACATGTGTTAGGTCCAAATGTATGACTAATTCTAGCAGATAAAAGAGATCTAGTGGGAAGGATATTATTCTGAAATTTCCACAAAAATATATGAACTTTGGGAGGGACACTCAACTTCAAAAGAAGAGACTAAATTATGTTACTATGATCCGTACTAGCCAACCTACTCAAGTTGTCTTGTTGAAAAGTTCCGCCATCATTAGTATTATGAGGGGAATTAGATTTGATCCAAAGTAACACGTCTTCTCCCTCCTTATAACACACTGATTCAATTACGTTATTTAAAACCATTGCTTCATCAATCTTCGAGGCTCTTAAATCTCTATTCCAAAGGTTCATTAAAGTCTGATTCGGAAATTTCTAAGCCTCAATGAAAGATCTTACCGAGAATAGTTTTTGCTTAGACAAATAATACAATCTACTAAAACTAGAGCATAGTCTCTCTCTACCAACCTAGAGATCTTCTAAAAATAACGCCAAACACCCATTATTTAACTTCCATTTGAAGTTATCCCTACTAAGTGCTTAATTAAAACATTTACTCATTAACTTTAATGATGCCTTGTAACATTTCTGACATACCATTAACACGAGAAGAGGTCAGATCATTACCTATACAAATCTGATATTTGTCACGTATAACCACATTCCAATCTCTATTTCTCTCATTGTGCGACTTATACCACCATTTTGAAAGCATTGCTTTATTTTTCTGCTGCACTGGAATGATACCCAGTTCACCAGCACTTTTTGGTTGGCAAATTTTACTCCACTTTAGAAAATGCATTTTCCGTGTCAAAAAACCATCCTCCTGTACATCACCCCGTAAGAAGCCTTTTATTATCCTCTCAATTTTATCACAAACCCCCACTGGAATTTTACACGTATTGAACCAATATGTAGGTAAACTATCAATTGTGGCTTTCAAAAGAATCAATCTCCTAGACATATTGAGGCTACCAACCTTCCAGTTTGCCAGCTTATTCTTAATGCTTCCCAAAAGAGGATTCCAAAAGGAACTTTTATTAGGGGATATACCTATGGACACATCAAATTTAATAAGAGAGGTGACAGGGGACCACCCTATCTCAAATCCCTATTAGGAGTAAACTCCTTCGAAGGAGAACCATTTATTAACACTGATGTTCTCGTGGTGTGAAGATAGTTTCTAACCCAATTTACCCACTTATGACCAAAACCAAGATAATGTAACCAATCTAACAAAAATGCCCAATCCACAGTATCAAATGCCTTTTCAAAATCCCGGTTGAGAATCAGACCTGAGCCTTTTCGCTTTCTTAGACTGTGAAAAACTTCATTTAAGAAAAGAATACTATCTGCAGATTGGCATCCTTTCATAAAAGCATATTGGCTATCACTACAATTGACTTTATTACCGAACTAAATCAGTTTTATAGGACTTATGTAAACAATTTCTCCGTAGAGTTAATGAGACTGATTGGACGATAATCAGTTACCAACCTTGGAGACTCATATAGGGATTAAAGAGAGATAGAAGGAGTTCATTCCAGCAGGTAAGACCCCTGTATTTTTGAATGAAGAAATATCCTCCATACATTTATCCTTTAACTGATCCCAGAAGAATTTTATGCATCCCATATTCATACCATCCGGACCAGGAGCTTTATCATTAGGAGATTCTGATAGCGCTACATTAACTTCCTCAAGTGCGATATCATTATCTAGCCATTTACTTGCTGTAAAATCCAATTTCAGACCTCCTAAATTACCCACTATAATCACCAACGGCTGTTTCTTGACCTGATACAATGTTGCAAAATGTACTAGGAAAGCATATTTAATCTGACAAGGAGTCGAAATCCAAATCCCATTCCACAAATTTTTTTTATCATATTTGTACATCTTATTTTCTGAATAGCTTAATGGAAAAACTTAGAGTTTTTATCCCCTTCAAGAAGCCAACAGACTCTGGATTTTTGTCGCAGCATGTCAACCTTCATGTCATATAAATAACTGATTTTGCTTCTAACCAACTGAGCTTCCTTACTAGCATTTGGAGTAGGAGAAGAATCCAAAAAAATCTGGTTATCTTCACACCTCCGAATCTTGTCCTCAATACAATTCTCAGGTTTACGTGCCCATTTTTTGATTAGAGCCTTGAAATTCCTAATCATTGATTGAGCATTCCTACTATTCAATCTACTATCAGATTCCACACAGCTATTCAAAATTGCCTTGAGTGAATCATCCTTGAGCCAACAGTTATAGACTTTAAAAGGAATTGGACCGCAATCCAAAAACTCTGATTTTAAAACCAAAGGCTTATGATTCGATAATTTCCTTCCCAATGAAGTGAGTGTCCATTGTCCATCATCAAACCAACTAGCGTTAACCAGAGATCTATCCAATTTGCTTCTTTTGTTAGTAGGCCCAAACCAATTAAATTGAGTATTATCAATTTGAATATCCAATAAATTGTTATTTGAGATGAATTCATTGAAATCTACCAATTCTGCTCTTCTAAAAAACAATTAGCTCTTTCAGACTCATCTCGAATACAATTGAAGTCCCCTATTAAGCATGGTCTATCCTCACCAATTTGAGCAAGAATTTCAGCTAATGTATTCCATATCTCCTTTTTACCCTCTAAATCCTAAGGACCATATATATTGACAATGTGAAAAGGTTCATTAATTAGTACTAATGTTCCACATTTTGCACCATATCCACTGTCTAGATTTCTCATGACCTAGCAGATTGTACAAGTTTTTATCCCATGAGAAAAGTACACCACCAGACATTCCACTAGATTCAACATCTACTAAATAATGCCATTCTGATTCCCACAAAGAATGAGTCATTTGCTTAGACCAAGGACCACTTTTGGTTTCTTGTAAGCATACACTACTAGAAATATGTCAATAGACATCGGGTAAAAACCGATGTCTATTCTGAAAATGAACCGATGTCTTCGCGTGTGATGTTAAAAGTTTGAAGTTTAGACATCGGTTTTTCACCGATGTCTAATACATATTTACACATCGCTTTTTAGTGTATTTCTGATGTCTTTGCCCTGAATCTTTTACTAGTTTATAATATTTTGTAATATTGGCAACTTCAATATTGTTCTATTATCAATGTTAGAGCCACTTAAGCATGTAACGCACAAGTTAGAAATAGACATTGACATCGATAACTAAAACTGTAACGATGTCTAAGAGGTTAATTATCATCAGTTCTATTTTAGAATTGATGTTAAAGATACTCTAAGACATCACTTTATTAAAAATATCCGATGTAAAATATTTTAAAGACATCGGTTCTACTACTTAATTTTTTAAGAATGATACTTTTTACATCGGTTTAATCTTTGTACCTGTTGTTGAAGTTTGTGTTAACATCGATTTTCAAATTTGAACAATGTTGTATACCCTTATTAACATCGGTTTTTTTTAATGAATTTGATGAGCTAGTACATTTAACATCGGAATTAAGTAAAATATTGATGTCTTTGTTGCTCGAAACATGATTGTAACATCGGTTTTTAACAAATAACAGTGTTGTATGCCTTTATTAACATCGGTTTAGTGAATTACATTGATGTCTTTCTTGCTATAAGTATTAATTTACAAAAATATACCACATGATAACTAACATGATAACGTAAAAAACATAACACTAGTTTAACCAACACTACGGAGTAATGCCTTGTCATTAGATAGCATTTCAACAATAAAACAATGATTAATCTTCCTAATTTCATGATTCTTCAAGTCAGAGTCGCCCCTTAAACAATTTTTGTAAGCCAAAACTTTCATGCACGGTGGTTTCAAATTTAAACAAAAATGCAGACTAGCGCCAGCAATCCCAGATCTCTGCATAAATTTCCTGCAATAGCAATTACTTTCCCCAGAGCAGACTACTGAGAAAGCCACGTCCCCCTGGTTACTCCTGCTATCTTTATCTGAAAAGGAAATTATAAACAAATACTGGAAGATTATTCAAAAGTCCCTAATAATTTTCGTATGTATTTGTGTTTAAAGACAACTAATTCCATTACTATGTAGAGAAATAGCAACCTTTTAATCTGCCTGCAGAGTACAAGGCTTCTTCAGCAATAGGCCGCCATTGCTCTGCACAGGAGTAGTTGATTCCAAGACCCACACTAATGCTTTATTTATGCATAATAAAGCACAAGGACGTCAAACAATAATCCGAGTCATCTGACAGCTACCAGTACATATATTAAGAATTACTTATTTGAAACCAGATGCTGGTACACTCATGTAAGCTTGTAAAAATGAATCCATGTTTGGAAATACAAAGAGATTGAACAAATTTTACGTAAACTACACATTGAAGTACAAAGAAGGTTAATTACCTTAGTATCCAGTGGGTTTACACCAAGTACCCCATACCAATCTACTTGCCCATTAGTTTTGTTATCTGCATAAATAAACACATCAATCGTTGCCAACAATTGGAAAATTCCATTAATACGGGGATACAGACTCTGCGCCTTGATTGCAATTTTTTTGCCCCCCGCAACATCATTTGCCAAAAACTTCTTCTCGCGATTTCTTTAGCCCTTTCAGCTTCATCTCTATTGCACTCCATTGCCTCTGGCCAACTTTGTCAAGAAATTTACTTAAAAGCACTAGTGCACTATAAGAGCGAAGAAAAAGGTATATTAGTTGCAGAATTATCTACAAGTTCTCATCTTACTGATTAATATATAGCCCTGCCACAATCCATGACAACCTTAATTGTCCACATACAATTTATCCATTGCTCGACCAAAAACAAATGTAATTGTGAAATTCCGAATGAGCAAATCTCAAAGAACAATCCTGCCGAAAACTAGTGCTAGAAAATACCTATATAGTACAGGGACAATCAAGGGTATGTGAAAAGAAAAAAAATATAATGAAGCACAAGAGCTCCTAGATTATAAACGCAAATCTAATCTAGTTGAAAAGAAAGCAGTAGACAAAATCAACACGAATGATGACAAAATAATAAATATTAACATCACTTAAAGAACACAAAAATTGTGTAACAATTTATAGATAACACAAAGCGTGTGTAAAAAAACATAGCACGAGACAAAGGCATATTTTAAGCGAATCAAATGTTCATCTCTTCGCGATAAAGCACGCGACAGACGCACTTTCACAACTATGGGAGACACAAGTACTGTATATTTATAACATGAAGCAAGAAACAAATAACTGCAAGATTACTCAAGTAACTAAACACCCAGAAGACATATTTTGATTTTCACAAAGTAAGAACAGAGATATTACCAGAAAGGAGTGTCACTTAAAGCTTACCCAGTTACTAATGTGAGCTTTAGAGCTTTTGATTCGAAAAAATCGGCCTTATATGAACTTTGTACCTACTACAAATCGGCTTTGGAGCTTGCTGATCGGCAATTGATGATGGTGGATTAGCTTGAGCTTGCTTCGAGATTGAGATTAACAAAGGTTAATTAACAGAGATTGAAGATTGCTTCGAGCTTGAGATTAATTAACAGAGATTGAGCTGGAGAAAAGGGGGAATCGGGTTAGGGTTCTTAGAAAAGGGGGAATCGGGGGAGAGAGAGAGAGAGAGGCGTGTTTTAGATTTAGAATGAGAGTGAGAAAAGGGGTACATCTGTTTTAATTAAATTTAGTTTGTGTTTTTGTTTTTTTTATTTAATTTGATTTTAGGTGGTGAAAATTAAGTTATGAAAAAAGGGGGGAATCAAGTTGTGTTTTTTGATTTGCCGGGTGGGGGGAAAAAAATTTTAAGTACAAAAAATTTGGTGAAATTTTGGTGGTTGGGGGAGGGAAAGGGAGGTGGGAAAAACACTTTTTAACATCGGTGGCTTTTCAAACCGATGTTAAAGGGGCGATGTCTATTCCAGTTTTTTTAGTAGTGATAGAAAGTTAACTCTATTCTTCACAATAAGATCTCTAACTACCCTTTTAGCTGTCGAATTACAAGCCCCCTGATATTCCATGAAAGCAGAGAAAATTCCTTCATTAAAAACCTTAACCTATTCAATAAGAAATACCCACAAAACTTTTATAAATCACCCTTAGCTAAAGCATGAGATAGCTCTCGCACCTCCTTGGTCCTTCCTACTGGAATCGATAAACCCAACTCTAAAGTTGTGTCAATAATACCTCCTGCATCAGCTTTGTTGTTAAGGATTAACTCATCAATCTTAGTCAACTTTTTAGAACTCATACTCAATGGGCCTTTGACCTTAAATCTAGCTCCTCCCTTAATCCTACCCAATCTTAGATCAAAAGGGTTAATAAAAGTCTTAAATTTCTTCCTAGGTCTGCCTCTTTTAAGACCAATTTTAAGACCATTTAAAATGTTACAAATCGAATGTTGAGAGCTACCAACAACTAGCTCCCCAAATAGCCCTAATCCATTCTCTTCTATTAATTCCTTGTCCTCTTTAGAAACAGAACTATTTATCAGACTATCAAGTGAAGAATCAACTGAATTATGGTCTCTAACTTGATACCTAGCTGAAACAGCGGATTGATCACCCTTATTAAAAGAATGCTGATGTTCCGAGCAGGTTTCTGGAACCCTAGAAATGATCTCTTTTCTATCTGCACCATTAATCTTCACCAACGGAGTCAAATCATGTTGATTATCATTAACAATATGAGACACAGAATCCAAATGCTCTTCATTCTCTTTAACGGAATTAACCGCATCCTCATTAGCACTACTTTCCACCAAAGCATTTTTAATTATATTATAAACTCTGAAAAATTCCTATCTCTTTAAAAAACTGGAATCTTAACTTTCTAATGAGATGAGGGACTTTTATGTTCTGTATTATCTTTGCTTAAACTTCGGTTAATAGACATTCGAAGTCTTTGCCCTAAACCCTTCCTCTGTTTGGCATTAAATATCAAAACCCCTGCTTCTTCCTCATTGGTTGTCTTGACAAAATCGAATCTATTGTTTTACTTTTCTCTTTTCCTTGGTAGAATAATATCAAGAACCTTACCACAACCACTGAAGAGTTCCCATATATCCTTTGGTAGTGATTGCTTCGGGATTTTAGAAATAAAAATAGTACATCCTGCTATGAGCCTCTTAATTTTATTTCTCTTAGATTGAACCATAGTCCAATCTTCAGACTTCCTAGTGCTTACCACGTTCGAATCTGGTTTTACTTTCGTTCTAAATACCTCAGCATATGATTTTGAGGAAGGAGGAATAGATACCTTATTATTATCACTGTCAGATTGAGATTGAGAGTCTTTCCCTTCATCTTTAGAGTCATCCTTGATCAGACGCAGACTTCTCCAATGAATTTGATTTAGCGCATCCTGTTAACGGAGGAATTTGTGATAACAAAGTTTGAGGTTACAAGCCGGAATCAAGATCTACAATGGCGGTTGCTCGCCGGAAAGGTGACCGGAGAACAGTGGTTTGTGTGTTTATCGGTGGCTGAGATCAATGAGGTGTCAGTGTTCTCTCAGAGCTCTCAACGTCTAACCCCTTTAATGTGCATACATACCTCTATATTTATAGAGGATCAAACCCCACATAATTCTTGGAGAGCAAGAAAACTAGATTTGATAGAAGTAGGTCTCTTACTAACAAGCCCAGGCCCACTACGAAACATAATCGGACCAACCATCTCCGAAGCCCATTTGGAAGAGCCCATGCGATGAAGCCTAATTCAATGACCCCAAGGCCCAACTAACTCCAAGGACTTCACGGATACAACATTAGCCATATCTATCGGAGCTAACATCAACCGCTACCAGCTCTTTCCTCGTGAGTTTAGTTGTAGGGACAGCCATGACTTACTCCAAATGCACAAACGGATCCTTACCCCCCGATGAGGCTAACCCACCAGACTACAGGGCAAGTTCTACCAAATTGTGTCACGCAGAGTATCTCTCAATCCCCCAACAAGGATGACTTGCTAGAATACAGGACGAGACCTCAAAAGCGTATCGACAGACATATTTACCTTTGATTCCCCTACAAGGATAACTTTCTAGAATACAGAATCAAGACTTCAATATAATAGCCTTCACCAAGTTTTCTCAATACAGACAATAGAAATTGTAGCGGCAAAAAGTTGTATTGGCGCGGCAACAAACATGTTGGCGCGACAAAAGCCTCATCTCGCTCCTTGTAAATTTCTTAATATAACAACTACCCCCCAAGCCTCCGTTGTATTTAAAAAATGCAAAGGGGCTTTTGAATATCAACAAACACTTACAAAGTTTTCTAAAAAAAAACTAGCCTTTGAAATTTTCTAGCTTAGCACCCATGTGGTTGGTGCGGCGATTAAGTCAAATTGATGCAGAAGACATACTTCACAACATCCTTTAACCAACAACCTCAAATTAAGAGTCAACCGAATCCATTTTGCAAAATATTCTTCATCTTTTTTTGAAAAAAAAAAATCGATCGGAATACAGAATACGAAATACCTTACTTTTACACTAATACAGATCGAGGGTATATAAACCTAATAGCAAAAACCTACCCCCAATTCTCTCAAACTTTAAATCAACTTGTCCTCTCTCTTTGAACTTCAAGAAACACTCGAACGATTTTCAGTTCACCACAATTGTGAATCTTCTCCATCCTTCAATCCATCGCTTCCCCATCAATCTCCCTTACTTAAGGTACGATCCGATATCTTATTTGTTAATTTCCACCGAGCATCCAGGTAGATTTAGAAATTTTAAAATTTTATGCTTCTATGTTCTTCATGTCTATATGTATATATATTCGTATGTATATGTGTTTGATCCATCGACGTACCACTCCGTTTCCTGTTTTATGTTTTTAAGATTATTCACATATTTGCCTGTTGTAACAACCACTACAGCAAAACTGGCCATTAGTAACGGGTTACAAATCGTCCGTCACAACTGCTTTTTTTAAGAATTAGTAACGGATATATCCGTTACTAATTAGTAACGGATTTTCAGCATATTAGTAACGGATATATCCGTTACTAATTAGTAACTGATATTTATATTAGTAACGGATATATCCGTTACTAATTAGTAACGGATTTTCAGCATATTAGTAACAGATTTCCGTTACTAATTAGTAACAGATTTTCAGCATATTAGTAACGGATATATCCGCTACTAATTAGTAACGGATATATCCGTTACTAATTAGTAACGGATATTTATATTAGTAACGTATATATTCGTTACTAATTTGTAACGGATATTTATATTAGTAACGGATATATCCATTACTAATTTGTAACGGATATTTATATTAATAACGGATATATTCGTTACTAATTAGTAACGTATATTTTATGATTAATAACGGATATCCGTTACTAATTAGTAACGTATATTTTATGATTAATAAGGGATATATCCGTTACTAATTTGTAACGGATATTTATATTAGTAACGGATATATCCGTTACTAATCATAAAATATGAGAATTTTTTTTTTTTGGAAAATACCTCCTGCAAATAAATAAACAAAAAAACCCTGCTGCACAAAAAAAAAATTGCTGCAAAGATTAAAAAAAAACCTGCTGCAACTATTAAAATAAAACACCAATCCAAATTTACATTAACAATCCAAATGCAAATTAAATGCATCCCAAGTTTACAAATCAAATTCCAAACATACTACCTACCATTGGAAAAATACAAGAAAAACCTACAAATCATACTTCAATCGTCCAGCTAACCAAATAATATACTTCTCTGCCATGGCACATATTTACTCTGTCGTCCACAAACCCCTTAGCAACCTCTCGTTTATCTCTATTAAGCAATGTGACTTTGCGTAGTTCACTTGATGACCCAAAAGCATTAACTGTCTCACGAGGAGATTCCATTGGATGTTTACCGGAAGTTGAACTGACCACACTCCTTGGATGGCTTGGAGTACATCGGGACATTGCGTGTGCAGTACAACACAAACAAATTTAGTAAATATAGAACTGAAAATAACTATAATAACTGAAACTGAAAATAACTATAATAACTGAAACCGAAAAGAGAGCAGGAATTAATAATTCTCCCAGATCAGGCAATGCATAAAAACAAACTGCAAGAGTATGCACAAAAGTCTGGCTTGCCACTTCCTGTTTACACAACTGATAACAGAGGTTTTGATCATAAGCCGAAGTTTCAATCCACTGTCTTATGGATAGAATTGAATATAGGTCGGAACAAAGTTTCTCACGTATATCGCTGTTAATAAACTCTCATGACAGCAACATTAGCTGATTGCATCCGGATCATATCTTTACAACTAAACCAAAATGCGTCCTCGTTCATTAAGGCTTAGGAACTATATTACATGTTCTATTACGGTAACATGCAGCCTAGTATTTAAGCCTGCTAAAGTTCTAACATATTACTCTATATTTACTTTAATTGTGCAGCATCTGCCATATTTAATTACATTAAGGAAATTGTCTATTAAAAATACCACAGAGAAGATTTAACCTCTTTGACCAATTGTGGATTGTTAATTTCACAAAAGATGAACAGTACAATGTGAAACTAGTATATGTCGACATATATTCATTTAAACTTTAACAAAGTTCAGTTGTAGCTTGAGCACAACAGACCTAGTTAATTACAGTACCTAAAGTCATCCAAAATCTGCTAGGCGACCCTCAATATTAAGTAAATCGCAGGGCCTACCAGTTAAAGTCAACATTAAGTAAATAGAGTGCTTGTGTATCAGAAGCAGGTGACCCTCAATATTACTAGCAGGTGACTCTCAATAATGAATGGTTAATCTACTTTTTTCTGAATATTATTTGAGTGTAAATGGTCGATAGTATTTGTAATATCTTGATGATCGCTGCTAATTTGAGTAGATATGGTAGTCTGGAAATTGATTGAAAAGAAGGTGCAGGGGTCGACAATGACACAAATAACACATATAAAGTCGAATCACACAACTAAAATAAGATATCGTTTCATTTTCATTTATAAAACGTTGAATACTTTTGTGTCTTAAAGTTATTCATTTTATGAATCAAGCCTTATAATACACATCTAAACAATTACTTTAGAAGTGAAAATAAAAGTAGAGGGCTGAGCCCATCACTGGATTAAATAATTATCAAGAGTTCTTGAATTCTCCGTCATTTTGATGTTAACAACTTTGTTGTTTTCCGAGACTTTTAATTATGATGCCAACCTAGAGTTATTATCAGTTTATACAGTCTTATGGCTGTACATTGACTAATAGTTCTACACTGAGTAATGGATTTTAACATGGAGAAGCCAAGCAAGATAAGAGATCGTAGACTGCTTAAGTAAACTCAACATTAAGTAAATCGAGTGTTTGTGTATCACAAGCAGGTGACCCTCAATATTACTAGCAGGTGACTCTCAATTTTACCAGACTCTAAACAAATTATGACTATAAACAAGAGCACACATCACTAATTTTTTTCAACAATTCACATTTTTAATAATGTAACTGCAAGCTTTGTTAAAGCTTTGAGACTTAACAAAATGAACCCTCAGAAGGCATGAATAGTCTACATAAGCAGCAGGATACATATTTTTTTAAAAAAACAAACTGACCTTGAGTAATGTTTCGACCTCCTCCATGTCTACCTTAAGTGATTGTGATGGGTTGACCGAAGCAAGTGCAGGAGAAGATGAATATAGTTGTTTCTTCGTGCTACACGAACTAACTCCTCGAACCCGATTTTTTTTGTCCTCGCCAAGTACTTGGCTCAATGCATCGGAACTAATATCATCCGTTGGGACCCCAGATTCAAGAATTTTAACATGAATTTCTTTGACTTTTTCCTGCATCTATTCAAGCAGGAAACAATCTTATAAATTATGTTATTTAATTAAAGAAAAATAAATGTGTTGATGACTACTCACGTATGTTTCCTTTGCACTTTCCAAAGGAATTCCATCCTTGTGTTCATGTCCAGTGAGCCAATCATCAACCCGACACCGCTTCATCGTAGGATTTCCTACAAAGATCAGGAGGTAATGTTAACAAATATAGACTACAAATATAGACAGGTAGTAATTTATCAACATAGAATGATACATACCTTTTTGTAATGTATCTGTGAGTAAGTTTGCCTACCAACTGCCACACCTACTTTATTTAAGCTCCTAATGATCTTATATTTTGCATTTTTTTCCTTTACTTCTGGCATAAACTCATGATCGACAAATTGGACCAAAAGATCGGCACTGACAGTAGGTGGGACGTTTGCCTTGGCTTCTTCTATGTTCGAAGCTTTAGCCAAATATTCTGTCCGATATTTGCATCTAACACTCCTCAGTTTTTGTTGATAAAGTGCCTCCACAATTGGGCGAGCAACATGACCGTCTACACTAAACTCAAACTGCTCCTCTAATTAGAACATAAACTGCATTTAACCCCTTACTCTACCAAACTACTCTACCTGTTTAATTTCACCAGCTCAAAAACTGGCCACACAACAATCTGGTTGAATGGGACTCGATTAATGCATATAATTAAAGTTTGGTGTAGTGCCTGTTCTATTTTTTAAGTCATGCATGCTATGTGAAGGGCCTTCCTCTTGCTCTATCAGTGTAGCAGTCCCCTTAAAAACTCTGTGGTTTTGTTAATGTAACTTTAGGAATATTCCTATAGCTACCTTAAGATACCTTTTACCCCATGAAATTTTCATATTTTTATCATTTTAACTTTAGGAATATTCCTATAGCTACCTTAAGTTACATATTAGGTACTTAGTTTTAAAAAAATTATATTTTTTTCTTATCATTTTAACCTCACCTAAAAGCAACCTAGCTATATGTTAACAGATACATTTCAGGTCTTATTTGTCTTAAATAAGGAAAATACTGGTTATAAATATCAAGACATTTCAGGTCTAAACCATTTATAAATATCAAGACATTTTTAATATGATCTGGAAAGTAGAAGTACCATTAATGATGTCCAAATGGCATCCTTGAAAGTAGATGGCGAATATGTACATGCTAAATATTAAACAACTCCCATATCCCAGGAGCTAGAATGTGTCAAACAATCTTTCAGTTATTGTAAACTCCAAGAGTTCAACATCTGTATTATTCTATAATAGCAAGAACAGAGCTCTGGGTTTTAAATTACCTACAGGTTTGAGGTGTTAGTTTGTAGTCATGGAAAATGCAGGTTTCTATCTTCTTAAACAGACATCATATAATTTTTTAATAAACTGGAAAGTTGAGCAACATATGATATGTAATATATAGTACCAATCAACATTAGCTTGCATCATGTAGTAGTATAAACTACACTGAATGAAAGTTCAATGTATTTTCCTGAATGAATTTTCCCGAGTGGAGTGTTAGAATATAATTTAAGATCATGATAAAAACCTTTTTCCAAACACCTTAAAGTTTTAGTAGAACCACTAATTAATCGAACAATTTTATGTTTTAACAAACAATTGAAAATTCAAAATATTGCAGTCTGCATATTAAATTGTACACCTAACTTTAAGTCACAAGATCAGAACATGATTTATATATGATAAACAAAGAGCCGTTTGTAGTTGACCCAAGCATGCATTATTATTACAAAAAAGAACTGTCTAGACATGTGTATTACATTATACAAATCAGAGAGATTAAACAATAGAAGCTCATATAACACACACTCAGTTAAACTTGCACACACACAATGTCAAACTTTACACACACACACAGTCAGACGTGCTCGCGTACACACACATAAGGACTAATAATTACTACAAACACTAGACACACAAGTTTTGGGTGAAAGAATGACTTTATCTACAATTTGAATTCCTATTATGACATGAACTGACTTATGTAACTGGACAAATTGTGATTACACTAGACACAGTCATTACGTTTTCTGGGTTTTGAACTACAACTATATGAAGTATTGGAGCACATAGATTAAATATATACTGAACCTGCCAAGCTGCTGCAAGAACAGTGGTGGCAGTCATTTTGTGAATTCAAAAGTGCCACCAGCGAACAAACTGTGTCGTTTTTGTTTTTGGCAGTGACTCAACTCGACCTCACAAATACAAGCACGAATGGCAACTCAGAATTCCACGACTCGACCACTATTAACCCATTAAAACTCAGCTCAACAACATCAAACGAAAAAATACTCATCAAAACATACTCATCAAAAAAACTAACCACAAAAAAAAAACTCGACAATAATAAAAAAACGCAAACAACAAGAATTCTAAACAAATTTGACAAACAAGTACATTAAAACACAGTTGACAAACAAGACACGACGAACCATCTACTTAATCTATCTGCTCCAATACTTCATCTAGTTGGACAAATTATTATGAAAAAAGATTGAAGCTTACCTAATTGAGATGTGGCACAATTAGTGACAGAGAAGCGCGGCGTAGAGACACTGAGACAGAGAGATGAATTCGAGTGCGCGGTATTAGATCTGAAAATGAAGGGGGGAATCGATCTGAAAATGAAGGGGGGAAAGTTAATTAGGTCTGAAATAAAAGGGGGAATCGATATCTGTACTACATCGATCTGTACTACTAATTAATAATTGTTTTTTATAACTTTTTTTTATAATTTATTTTATTTATTTTTAAAACCTATTAATATTATTATTTAATTAATATAAAAACATATATAATTTTACTTAAAAACATCCATAATTTTACTTAAAACATACATAATAATATTACCTAAAATCTACATAATTTTTTCCTTATTTAATCTCATTTTATTTGTTTCAAAATTTTATTGAATACATTATCCATTTATTAATTAGTAACGGATATATCCTTTACCAACGATATTAGTAACGGATATATCCGTTACTAATTAGTAACAGATATAAAAAATAGTAACGAAAATATCCGTTACTAATTAGTAACGGATGTAGACATTAGTAACGGATATATTCGTTACTAATTAGTAACGTATACTAAACCAATTAGTAACGGATATATCTGTTACTGATTAGTAACGGATATATCCGTTACTAGTCACTTTAGTAAAGGATATATCCGATACTAATTAGTAGCGGATAATTTAATTAGCAACGGATATATCCGTTACTAATTAGTATCGGATTTGGACATTTAGTAACGAATATATCCGTTACTAATTAGTAACGGATATCTGACTCATTAGTAATAGATATATCCGTTACTAATTAGTGACGGATATATCCGTTACTAATAGCATTAGTAACGGATATATCCGTTACTAATTAGTAACGGATATATATGTTACAAATGGGTTTTTTTATTTGTTACTAATTTGCCAGTTTGGTATAGTGAACAATATTAATCACCTTTGTGAATTAAACTAACCAAATCCTTCCTTTCGTATTAACACCCACCAACCTCGTTACTCCGAATATACTTCCCAAAAGAATTGTAAAATTCACATTCTTTCGTTCATACTACAATGACTAGTGGCGCAGCAACGTAAGAGACTCGCTCAATTGCTAAGTAGATTGACAAATATCACCGCTAAATTCTTCCAACACACTATTCTTTGGCATTGCAATCACTTTGGATTAGTTCTTCTATATTTTTTTTACTTAATGCTAGCACAACAATTATCTAGCACAGTAACACCCTATCTTGTCAAACCCTTTTCCCCTTTGCTCATTCATTTTCTTCTCATTCTTCGTTTTGCAGCTGGCCAACGAGAGAAACATATCATCACCCTTCCATCCTTTCAAGGTCTTCAATAGAAGATTTGGATTACCTTCTTCGCCATTCATTCTCCCTTCTTTTCAATACTCGTACACCAGTCCAAATTCTGTGGTGCGCCTATTAAACATGTCGAAGGAGAATGACACAACTGAGATGAGTACCTCTAATTCAGAATCTTCCCTTTTTAGTATTGATGGAAATATCCCTAGTCCAGACGATTATGATCCCAACCTTGAAGATTGGATTGAACCACCTTCTCCCAAACCCAAGTCAAGAAGAAAAAGAAAGAGAGTTGTAGAAGAGGAAAGGGAAGAAGAAATAATTGAAGACAACGAAGAAGCGAGTCACGAGGGCACAGACAACCTGATTTCTGAAGACGAGTCAGACCCTAGCGCGACAATGGATGATGTTGGCGCTTCAAATGATGAAGACAGCGACCCAGCTGAAATCTTCTCCTCACCAGAACATTCTCCCAATCCGTACTCACCCCCACCTCTCAAAAACTATTCCTCCGATATCGGTTGGAAAACATATGAGAAGATGCCAACCAAAAGAATGAAAGACAAAATGAGAAAAGAAACTGGTAAATTATCTTGTGTAGGCCAACACTCTTGCCAAAAATAGTAAGATCAAGAATGTAATGAAATACTATGCTCAAGAAGGCAAATATGTAAAACCACCTCTACATCTTCATCCTCACAGGTTTGACATTGGCAATGTCAGGATTCCTAGAGTTGTTCTCACTGTTATGCATATTCCATATGGGGTAGGCGCGCCACTCCATCCTTGGTCGAGACGCCTTTGTGAATGGTTCAAAGTTGCACCAATACAATTATCTCCAAATAGTTATAGGTCCGCCATCGGCTTGTACCTAATGTACATGGACGAGGACTTCACTGAACCCAGCATGAGAGAGCTAAGTTTCTTCTTTAGCATCCAAAAAAGTGGCATAGGCTACTTTCATCTTGTTTTTGGAGAACGCATATGAGCAAAGGTTTTAGCAAAGGCAGAATTAGTCACATAAAAGGATGGAAAGAGAAATTTTTTTATGTTTTTGACACAGAAAGACAACCAATTATCTTCAGGAAAAAAGCCGGTATGTTAACTATCTTGACATGACAACCTTCTCTTGGCACAACAACACTAACCTTTTATTCCTTTCCATACTTAACTTTTATTGTGATCTTGTTCTGATACTGTAGTTCGCCACCGTAGAACCGAATTGATTGGGGCGAACTTGCCTGTGCAGTAAAAATTCTAGAGCGTCCTGGCTCAAAGAAGAACTTAAACTCTTTAGTAACCTTAGCAAATTTGAAGAAATATGGATTTCTTCCTGCAGGTGCTAAAATTCCTCCAAGTCCCAAGGATAAAAAAGGTAAAGACAAAAAATTCTCAAATAACGAAGGTAAATAAACTTGTTACGCGGCGAATTACTCTCACTACCGCAACAACCTGGCGTAGATTTATCTTTATATGTTTTCAGGGTGCCATAGATTGGTGTTTATATACAAATTGGCGTGCCTACATTTGTTAAAATTAACTAAAAATTTTTATTTAACGTTTTGCAGCAATGGCGAACATCCCGAGCATTTTTAGTGGTCCAATTGCTACAGCTTCAAAGACTACACCTAAAATATCCAAGGATCATAATCAAGAAGGTGTTAGCAAATTCCAGAAGCATGTTACAAAGAAATAGAAAAACGATTCTACCATCGTAGACATCCCATGAAAGAATCAGCCAACTGGCGCGGTAACAAAGCCAAACAGCTCAAGAGTATTCAAGTCTTTTGGTAACATTGGAGACTCACTGATTTTTGAAGCCGACTATAAAAGATGGATTTCTAAATCACGAGTGGAAAAACAAGCATTAGCAACTCGAGCTTCTCTGGAGCTCTTCATGTTCAACACAGAGCAATCTAAAAAAAGTCAAAATAATGCTTCACTCATAAAAGGACTTGAAGATGAAGTTGCTAAATTGAAATTGGATATAAAAAATGTTAACTCCAAAAACTCCCACCTTGAATCCACTAACACCACACTCCAATCTGAGTTGACACGACAAACAGATTTAACGAAGGAAAAAGATAAACTCATTTCTGAACTTGAAGACAAAATCTCTGGTCTTCAACTCGTAACCGAAAAATTTGAAACTGCCCAGACTAACTTGCAAAGTGATGCAGATAAAATGAAGAAAGAAGCCTTCAAAGATGGCATTTGCACATATTGCAAAACATTCCTCGCTGGAGAACCAGACTATGACTGGAGTACCAAATTTGGAAAGAACATGGCTGGTTTTATGGCCGATCTTGATGTTAAAGAATCTGAGGCAATTGCAGAGAAACGGATCGAGCTTGAACAGATGGTTGCCAACGAAGCTGAGGAGTTGGCGCAGCAACAAAAGGATTTGGTGCGGCAAAATCAGCAAAACTCCTTTTCTGCAAATGATCAAGACAATACGGAAGGTGACAATATCACTACCACCTGATGAATTTCTTTCACGCATATAAATCTATCACGCATCTAAATCTGTTATTTAATATCAGTTAATCGTGATCCTTAGCTCAGTTTATGAAGGGTACCTGGTCACTAATGTTCTAGTTTTTCTTATGGTCAGAAACAAATTTAGACTACTTTCAGTTCTAGAAGTTCTGTAAGCCAACTGATATGGTGGCATAACTTGTTATGGTAGTAGCATAACACGAATTTAGGTTGGTTTCAACTATGTTGGCTCAAGAATTTATTTGAAGTTATTGTCAGTTAGCATGGTGTCTTATCTAGATTTTGATCAAGCTACTTGATAAATGTTGTAACGTTTTAGTTGCGTTGTCCACCTCTTTTCCAATGGTTTTCTTCCATGATGTGCAAAACCGGTAAAAAAGATTTTAACTTGGTCAAAATCTGTAGTGATAGATAAAGTGGAATCCAAGTGTTCATTTACTTGTATATTGTGTTTAGAGGCCAACCGAAAAACAGTAGATCCATAATACCAGGCTTCTAGCTTAATAGTAATTTGTAAATTAAAATTTGTTTAAAGTGATATTTTGATTTTTCCTGTGGAAAAATAAAAAATCAAAGTAACTCATAGGTTGAATTCCTGAGTAGAACATACGACTTTGCAAGTTGTAACTAAACTAGTATAACCTTCTATTGCTACTCATGTTTCAACATATTTATCATGCTAATTTCGTTAAAATTTCCTACTAGACATAAATAAAATACACTAACCGTGAGCAATTGCCGCGGCAACTGACACAATGCACAGATACTTATTTTCCCGCAAAGCACTTTTACCCACAACTAAGATATAAACATAGCTTTATGATAACATCCTCAACTTTGACGCGGAAAATGGTTACGACCGCAACAACAATTACTTTCATACCAAATGTTCATGAGCATCTTTAATTCCAACCATAAAAATAAAAATACTTTCATTCTTTCCAACCATAAAAATACATGCAAAATATGCATCATATAACTTGAAACCCTCAATAGAAAGAAAAACACCCTCATGACTTATAACTCGATGAGTTCAATGAACAAAATATCTAAAAATGACCATGCCAATCTCAAAGCATAAAGATCACTTGGGTTGTTGTACCTAACAAATTAGTTCAGCGAGATATAAACCATATAAATAACGATATAAATAATCATACAAATCTAGTGTCCAGTCACTTTTGTTGAGTACAACAAACATAACATTGCCGCAACAACCCCCAAATTTTGCACAAATGCCCTTGTCCCTGCAAAATGTTCTTACATAACTAATGTAACACTACAGCCTCATACCAATCATGCCATTTGAAAGGACAAGTTGGCACGCCAAAAATTACTAGCGCCTCAACCATTCTCAAGGAACCTTTACATTAAACCTGCATACTTTATCATGATTGATGTATGCTGCAACCTGCAATCCTGTGCACAACTCATTTCCTTAATGGAATAAATATGATAAAACCACCTCACTTAACCAAGCATAAACACTAAGACACCGCTGGTGAGCTTAGAAAGTTATCAATAAAAAATTGCCCTCATGGCTTTATAGCACAATGAGTTCAACAAAACGTCTTCGGTTATGCCGGTTCCCAGGAATATAGCTCAATTGGTTATTAAAAGGAAATGCAAACAATCACTAGCTCGGTAAGGCATATTTATACTACCCCTCGAGACTATGAAAAAATTTATTTATTTCAAGTCTAAATAATAAAGAGCCATAACACCGCTCTACTGATAATACTTCTTCAAATGAATAGCATTCCAAGCTTTAGGAATGGGCTTATCATCCAAATCAGCTAGATAGTATGTTCCTTCCCATAACATAACTCTGACTTTATAAGGACCTTCCCAGTTTGCACCAAACACACCATGAGCCGCAACCTTTGTATGAGGCATGACCTTCCTGAGGACCAAATCACCAACTTTGAACGAACGAGCTTTCACTTTATTATTATAGAACCTTGCCACTCTTTGTTGATAAGCTGCGAGCCTAAGCTGAGAATGAGCCCTTCCTTCTTCCAACAAATCCAGATACAACCTGTGATTCACTTGATTTGCCTCCTCATTGAAATTGTCCCGGAGGAATGAACCTGCACCAATCTCAACTAGAACCATGGCCTCACATCCATAAGTCAACATAAAGGGAGATTCCCCAGTTGTTGTCCTTAGAGTAGTGTTGTAAGACCAAAGCACCATAGGCAACTCCTCAGGCCAATTCCCCTTGCTATCCTCCAACTTTGTCTTCAGAGTATGCTTAATGATCTTGTTCACTGCCTCTGTCTGGCCATTGCTTTGTGGATGATACACAGCTGCAAAGTCCTTCTTGATTTTAAGATCTTCGCACAAACCTTTCAACTCCTTACTATCAAATTGCTTCCCATTGCCAGAAATTAGCTTATATGGCACTCCAAACCTCCAAACAATAGAGTTAAAAACAAAATCCCATAGTTTCTCAGCAGTTATAGTTGCCAAGGGTGCAGGCTCTGCCCACTTAGTGAAGTAATCCACCGCAACAACAACATACTTCACGCCCCCTTTAGCCTTAGGGAGCTCTCCAATCAAATCAATCCCCCACATAGCAAACGGCCATGGACTCATCAGCGACGTCAAAGAAGTAACTGGACTATGGGAGTAATTAGCAAACCTCTGACACCTGTCGCATGCTTGAGAAAACTTAAAAGCATCATCTCTCATTGTCAGCCAATAGTATCCCTGCTTCAAGATTTTAAGTGCCAAAGAACCACCCCCGAGTGATTACCGCAGATCCCTTCATGAACCTCTCGCATAATATAATTACATTCGTCGCCATCAATACATTTCAGCAATGGTTGGTTAAAGCCCCTTTTGTACAACAACCCATCATACTCCACATACCTAGCTGACTTGTAACGAAGTTTTCTGGCTTCAACCTTGTCCTCAGGCAATATCCCATGTTTGATGAAATCCCAAATTGGTGTCATCCAAGTTACCTTTGCCTCCATATCAACCTGCATCACAACTGGTTCCATCACACTAGGCTGCTCCAAAACCTCCAACGGTATAACACCCAAAACTGCAGTATCCTTTTGAGAACCCCATTTCGAAAGAGCATCCGCATTTGCATTCTCACCACTGGGTATCTTCACCAATCGCACCTTCTTGAACTTCGCGATAAGCTCTAAAACACTTATCAAATACAACTCTATCCTAGGTCCCCTCGCTTGGTACCCACCATTCAATTGGTACACAACTATCATAGAATCACTCTTCACCAACAAATTACTGACTTTCATCTCCAAGACAAGTCTTAACCCCCCAAGTAACGCTTCATACTCAGCATCATTGGTTGTAGCTTCAAATACAAAATGAATAACACTCATCAATTTGTGACCCTCGGGACTCTCCAAAATTACACCTGCACCAGCCCCATTATTGTTAACTGACCCATCTACATGCAAAGTCCACCATAACTCTAGGTCATCCTGAACAAGTGGTGATTGCACACCCGGTTGTACAGGTATAATAGCGAGCTCGTGCTGCTCAACATCAAACGGAAACTCCAAGACAAAATCTGCCAAAGCCTGTCCCTTTATAGTAGTGCGAGCTTTGTACTCCAAATCAAACTGTCCCAGCTCAACAGCCCACTTCGTCATTCTACCTATCGCCTCCGGCTTATGCATAATCTGCCTAAGTGGGTAGGCTGTTCTAACTTCAATTTTGTGTGCCTAGAAGTATGGGCGTAACTTCTTTGAAGCCAGAACAAGAGCATATACTAGTTTTTCCATACTTGTGTAACAAGTTTATACATCAAGTAACCTCTTACTAACATAATACATAGGCGATTGATCAACACACTTTTCCTTCACAAGAACTACACTAACTGAATATTCAGAGACCGCCAAGTACAAAACCAGTGTTTCACCTTCAGTAGGCTTGGAAAGCAAAGGTGGGCTCCCCAAGTGTTCCTTGATCTTCTGGAAAGCTATCTCACATTCTGTTGTCCAAGTAAAATCCTTACCAGTACTCTTTATCGCCTTGAAAAACTCCTTACATTTGTCAGATGATTTTGAAACAAACCGGTTCAAAGTAGCAATTCTCCCAGTTAAAATCTGTACCAGCTTAACACACGTAGGTGATTTCATATCGAGAAGTGCTTTTATCTTTGTCGGGTTTGCTTCAATACCAAGATGATTTACAATAAATCCCAGAAACTTCCCGATTAAACCCCGAAAACACACTTCTGAGGATTCAACTTCATTCTATACTTCCGCAATATATTGAGCATTTTGTTCAAATAAGCGACATGTTCTTCTACACGTTTCTACTTAACAAGAATATCGTCCACATACACTTCCATGTTTTCCCAATCTGCTACTTAAACATAATATTCACTAACCTCTGATAAGTTGCCACAGCATTAACCAACCCAAAGGGCATCCCAATATAACAATATAATCCTCTATCAGTTATGAATGAGGTGTGCTCCTGATCAGGCTCATACATTGGTATCTGATTATAACCTGAGTACGCGTCCATGAAACTTAACAACGCATGACCCATTGTAGCATCTACCAGCAGATCAATTCTAGGAAAAGGAAAACTGTCTTTTGGGAAAGCGTTATTAAGATCAGTGAAATCAACACAAGTTCTCCACTTACCGTTCGGATTTTTCACAAGAACCGGATTAGCCAACCAAGTTGGGTAGAAGGACTCTTTGATCAACCCAACATCAAGCAAACGATCAACCTCCTCTTGCAATGCCATGGCTCTTTCACCACTCACAGGTCAACATTTCTGCCTAACTCCTTTCTTAGTAGGATCAACCTTCAAATGGTGACACATGACATTCGGATCAATACCAACCATATCAGCATAACTCTAAGCGAACACATCCAAATTGTCCCTTAGAAAACTACTCAATCTCTTTACCAACTCCGAACTCAGCTGCGACCCTATCTTCAACTCCTTATCCGGAAAATTAACATCAACCTTAATAGAAATTGTATCTTCGGCCGGACTATTTTTTCACCTATCGCAGGCATCCTCGGATCTAAGTCAAAATCATGTACCCCAAAAATGCCACCTTCATCCTTTTCCAATAATCCGGTATCCACATTATCCAACTCATCTCCCAACTCAATTATCGGGTATAACTTTTCCACAACCGACTTCCCCTTATCCCTCCATAATAATGCTTTTTTGTTCTCAAAAGGCACTTCGAACGTTTCGTTATCAAACATTTCGTGCTCGTACGTTTCGTGCTCAACCACTTGCTCCCCAGATATATTTTCTGTTTCCACACTTGCAGCCTCCTCATCCTCTGGAAATTGCACAATGTACAAGGTGTTCATAGAATTCTTTCCCTTCTTAAGTTCTTCATCTTCCCCAGCAACCTCATTAACATCCATGCCTTTATTCTTACGGAACCCTTTTACTGACTTGTTGTAGCAATCTCTGGAATCATATTGACACCCTCGAACACAACCCACATCAATTGGAGTTGGAAAATTCATCGACAAATGATAGATCGAAGTCAATACTCTCATCTCTTTCAACAACGGCCTCCCAATCAGAGCATTATGAGACGATTCCTGATCCACAACCATAAAATCCACATTTTGAGTAGCAGAAAGCACACCACTCCCCACTGTCACAGGCAGTCTAACAGTTCCCTTCACCCTAATAGACTCTCCACCAAAGCCATAAATGTAAATATTCTCTACCTTCATGTTGCTATCTGGGAATCCCATTTTCTTATAAGTATCATAATACAAAATGTTCACAGAGCTACCGTTGTCCACAAACACCCGGTGCACATTCATTGTGCAAATACCTATAGTGACTACCAATGCATCATTGTGAGGATGATGAATCCATTTTGCATCCTCTTCACTAAATGTTATATCTGCAGACTCCCCTCGAAACAACTTTGGGGTTCGCTGTTCCAGGTAATTCACATTTGTCATAGGCAACGTCTTAGCTTCCTTTGCATATTATTCCATGGCCTTATTACTGTCACCTGCAATATGAGGTCCACCCACAATTGTCCGAATACTACCTTCCATTACAAACATTGAGCTTTCCGCCTTTTCCTTTTCATCACTTGTAGCTTTCCCCAAACCTCTTCTTTCAACAGGATGATCTGTTCTGTATTTCTTCACCCACTCAGTAAGATATCCTTCCGTAATCAAGAACTCTATTTCTTCCCTGAGTTGGCGATAATCTGAAGTGTGGTGCCCCGTTGACTGATGATACTCACAATACTTACTTTTGTCCCTACTCTGATATGCATTTAGTGGATTTGGCATCCGGTACAACCCCTTATCTTTTGTCTCCTCATAAATATGCTCAATTAACGCTGCAAGCTGAGTGTTTACCTTGTCATAACTGGATAGAGGTTCCCACCTTCTTTTATCACCTATTGTATTCACACGATTAGGACTCCTCCCCCGACCTCTACGATCAGGACTTAACGACTTCCTTTTGTTTCTATCTTTCGAGCTACCCTGCAATTCACTCTTCCTATTATCCGCCAATGATTGCTCTACCATCTTATAAAACTCGGCTTGTTGAAACAAATCAGCCAACGTAGTAGGATTCTTTCCTTGCAAATGCTTCCAGAAATCAGTACCAACCCATAACCCTGCAATCAAAAAGTTCTTTAAAGTTTCATCCGTTGCACCTTGAACTCCTGCAGTTTCAGCGCTGAATCGTTTGAAATAAGCATTCAAAGTTTCTCATTCTCGTTGTTTGATATTAGCCAAAAAGGTTAGTAGAGGGGCATACTTAACTGCCGCCTGAAACTGAGTCAGAAACATAACCTGTATTTGCTCCTATTAAGTGATTACTTCACTACCCAACTTCTGAAACCACTACTGAGCACTGTCTTGAAACGTTGCAGCTAGAAATCGACACCTTGCCAGATTCGGGACCTGGTACACATCCATCTCAATATTAAACCGCCCCAAAAACTCTTTAGGATCAGAGTTACCATGAAATTGAAGATCCGAGTTCGTGTTACGGTTCCCTATTGGTAGCAAAGCATCTCGTACCACTGCAGTAAAAGGCGATGCAACTTGCGTAGCCAAATTAACACTTCCTCCTTCAAGATGAGCCAACAACTTATTTATATCTCCTACGTTGACATCCCCAATCCCTGAAATATTCTGAATATAAGATGGGTGACTTGTCATTTGGAATCCACTTACGATAGGAGGTGTAGGCATGCCAAATGTAACAAAAATTGAAGTTTGGGTGCTAGCCAATGGCGGAGTCTGGGTCATGATGGGTGGTGTCAGTAAAGTTACCGGTGAAGCCGAGAGAATGACAACAGGTGGTATTGCCGCGGCAACTTGGCCTACTGCCGGATTTATAACATCAGCTGGTGGGATTGGTGGGGTGATCATGGCTGAGGTTAGTGTGGCTTGCCCCAGAGTATGGGTGATTTGAAGTGGAGTTGTAGCGCCTGGTGCAGCAAGTGGAGTAGGCTGTGGCTATGACGGGTTTGGTGGGGGTACAACTTGTGGGGTTAGCTGCAGCATGATTGGTTGTGACACGTTTGGTTGTTGCATAGCACGTTCTCTCCTTACACCACTTGAAGCACTATGAAAGGCTACGGGCACAAAAACAGGATCTCTTAAAGTATTATTACCTTGTCGCCCAAAGTACTCCCATCCACGACTTCGGTAACCTCCTCCGCGAATACCCATTCCACGAAATCCTCCTTTACCATTATTCTCCCCAGCATATACTTCTCTACCTTCTTCAGCCACGACAACATTTGCTCTACCCTCTGCATGTTCCATTATCTTATCCAAATCAGCCAGTAACTCTCTCAACTCACCTCTTGTCAATTTCATACCCACTTGGTTCATTAGTTCATAAAACTTCTCCCCTGCACTCACATGTCCAATGGTCGACCAACTTGGTTGGCGCGCCCAATTTGAACCGGTGGCAGTTGAGACGGTCGTTGCACATCTTGGTTTTGTTGACTCTCATCAGAAACTCCACGATTGGTTCGGTTTCTCCGAAGTCCAACCTACGCGGGGTAACTTGTGCATGTCTCCCACCCCCAACTTGTCCGTCTCCTATTCCAACTCTAACTCTTGCTCTAGCACCTCCGACAGGTTCGCTACCTACCTGTCAAGTCCCTCTTCCATAAAGATTGTATCTAGACTTCCTAGACTCCACAGTTTTTAACCTAGCATCAAACTCTCTCAGATGATTTCCCACACGGTGCAACTCCGCCATGAGATATGTGTTACTTATCAACACCGGTGGTTGTCCTCCACCCACATGAGGCGAATTTGGCACAGCCTACGGAACATATGGTTCCTCACCATCGAACCCCTCAGAATAGAGGCTCGCATTGTCCTCATACAAACCGTCATCGCAATTAGCAGACATCTTTCCTCCTAGATGAAGATCCTTTTCAGGCCCCCTTCTTCTAGCGCCAATTTTTTAACGGAGGAATTTGTGATAACAAAGTTTGAGGTTACAAGCCGGAATCAAGATCTACAATGGCGGTTGCTCGCCGAAAAAGTGACCGGAGAACAGTGGTTTGTGTGTTTATCGGTGGCTGAGATCAAAGAGGTGTCAGTGGTCTCTCAGAGCTCTCAATGTCTAACCCCTTTTATGTGCCTACGTACCCCTATATTTATAGAGGATCAAGCCCCATGTAGTTCTTGGAGAGCAAGAAAGCTAGATCTGATAGAAGTAGGTCTCTTATTAACAAGCCTAGGCCCACTACGAAACGTAATCGAACCAACCATCTCCGAAGCCCATTTGGAAGAGCCCATGCGATGAAGCCTAATTCAATGACCCCAAGGCCCAACTAACTCCAAGGACTTCGTGGATACAATATTAGCCCTATCTATCGGAGCTAACATCAACCGCTACCAGCTCTTTCCTTGTGAGTTTAGTTGTAGGGACAGTCAAGACTTACTCCAAATGCACAAACGGATACTTACCCCCCGATGAGGCTAACCCACCAGACTATAGGGCAAGTTCTACCAAATTGTGTCACGCAGAGTATCTCTCAATCCCCGAACAAGGATGACTTACTAGAATACAGGACCAAACCTCAAAAGCGTATCGACAGACTTATTTACCTTTGATTCCCCTACAAGGATAACTTGCTAGAATACAGAATCAAGTCTTCAATATAATAGCCCTCACCAAGTTTTCTCAATACAGACAATAGAAATTGTAGCGGCAAAAAGGTGTATTGGCGTGGCAACAAACATGTTGCACTACACCATAAAACGGCTATTGCAACCATATTTTGAAGGTTTGTCGAAAAACGTTGCTATTGAGAAACCAAATAACACAAATTGCAATGACTGTGAAAAACATTGCAATAGCATTGAAAAAATTCAAGATAGTTAAAAACATTCTACCTATTGCAATGTTTTTCTTAAATCGTTGCAATAAATTTGAATTTTGGGTCCAAAAAATTGGCGGCTTTCTAAAATGTGTTAAGCCCGCCCACTATTTTGACTAGTAAAAAGACGCTTCCCTCTCCATTTTTTTCACACTCCTCTCTCGGTCTCCCCTCTCTCTCCCTACTAAACTCTCCGCTGCTTCTTTACGCCGTCCCCCCTCCTCACTTCCCTCTCTCTCACACATTCTCTCTACACTCTCTGTATGCACATCTCTCACATTCTTGGCTGCTTCAATGGTTTAATTTGGGTTTAATCAGTTTAATTTTCGCCTTTAGTGTAGTATTTGTTTTCACTAATTATTTGGGCCTTTTTTTCTGTCTCAGGATTATTTTCGAATTAGGACTTCAGATCGGATTAATTTGGGGCTTCAATCTGATAGGGGCAATTTGGATTTTCAATTGGGTTCAATTTAAGGATTTGTGTTTATTTTCAATTAAATAGAGCTAGAATGGTTTAATTATAACAAGTTTTGAGATATTTGTTTTGTTTGCTTTGATAGGGATATAAGCGAGTCAGGCAGTGCAAGAGTATTGTCAGTATGAAATGGAAGCAAGTCTCTGATGCACAAGGACATATGTTACGCACCTTGCTCTGTTTTATAACAGAAGGCATCATTTTTTAAAGCAGAAGAAGAAAGGCACGCAAGGTATCATTCGAATTGAGAATCCCAATTTGGTGAAGCCGAAAAATTTGAAAGCCAGAGATATTGATGTAAGTAGACACACGCACACGCTTGTTTATTAATCAATCTACTTATGTTGTCCTAAAGTAATGTATCTAGAGTTGTGAATGTGCTATCTAACACTGTTTATTCTACAGATCGAGAAAACTACTGAACTTTCAAGGCGTGAAAGGTTTGTAAAAGATTTTGTGATCCTTGCAGAACTGACTGAATATAAACTTTGTTTTGTTAGTTTGCTTATCTTAATAATCTCATGTCGCTGAGTGTTGTCTTAAGAATAACCCTTGTTTTGTTCCCCCCTTGAATTCTTATTCACCATATACATACCTTTAATTTAGGCTTCACATTCTAGAGTATGTGCTCCTTTCCTCTGTTTTTTCTTCTTTTTTTTTTTGGATCTTCTATTCTGGTAAAGAATGTAGTTCTCTTTCTGTGAACTTTGTCCAAAAATTAAACATAAAAGAAAAGTCACTGTAATAGTTAAACTAATCTGGCCCAAGTCGTGTGCTGATGTTTGATGTTATGGATAAAGTGAAAACATCTGTATTACTAATGGGACAATTAAACTAGCTAAAAACTGAAACAAAAACAAAATTACTTTATATCATGGATTGGCAAAAAAATGGAAAAAGTGAATGAAGGTCTAAATCTCCACTCAGAAATGTGTGGCACATGTTGAATTTGTGGGTTAAATTTTAATACCCTAAAGAATCATGAAAGGTAATACGTGTCCTAACAGTTAATATCCTAACTATAGGTTGTACTTACGTCAGAGATTATGGAGAGAATTCAGATAAAAAATTGAGGAAACTATATGTAGGTGAACAATGAGACAGGTACATTCATGGAGGACTAGACAGAGAAACAGTAGAGACTAAAGAGAGAGTTGGTGTTCAGTTTAAATGAGATACCCGTAAGGCGATCATCAGTCAGTAATCAGTATTCTACAAAATGACAGGACAATGTTGCAAACTTGTATTTATAGAGCATAGCTTTAATTTAAATTGTAGATTGTATACAACCAGCCCATTTGTTTTGTTGCTTAGTCCATTAGGTTATGTTACAAGGGTTTTTTTTATATAAGCAATGTAATAACTATATATATAATTTTAGACATAATCGGTGAATTATGGAATATTGAATTTTGCCTTTTCTTTTTCAAGGGTTGCAATCACAGCAGACTATGCTACCCGGACTATGTTGTCAGACTCTTAGTTTGTGAAAAATTAGGATTTGTAGACATGGATCCGAAATTGGACACGGGTGCTGGGATTCGGCATATAACCTTCACATGAGCAAAATTATACCTACTTTTTATATATTTTACATTTGTAATTTAGTGTCTTCTACCAATAAAAAAACATGTGCATAGTTGTTTGTCAAAATTATAGCATAAATCATAAGGATAACATGGAAATAGTAATCTATGTACATCCCTCTGTAGAAACTAGTTGTTGTGAGATCTTGTAAATCATTTTGAACTAGATTGCTTGAAGTTGACGTGTCCGGCTTTCATATGAAGGATTATACTGAATGTAATCCTTGTTTATGGTTCTTGCGTTACATCACTCTTCTTATTGTTAATGTTCATTCAGTATATTTAATTGATGCCGCGTAATGATTAGAAACCTTGCTTTCCATCTTAGATTGATAAGTCTGCACCCTTATCAAGTAACTAGGTCTTCGATCTGTAAATAAAAAAAAAACCCCAAGCCAGAAAAGGAGGAAGTCATGTTAAACAAAAGCCTTATATTGAACTAAAGGATTGCGATGGTCGTCCTGATGAGAAAGTCGCAGATGAGTACAGGAGATACCACAAGGCCAGAAACGATTCAATAATTGTTGATGTCTGCCAGGTATAATATCTATTTTTTGTAGAATATTGCAATTTACAGATATCTTCATATTATGTGGTTACAGTTGTTGCGGAAAACTTATGTAAATGTTGATGTCTCATTATTTGAGTGGCAGCAGCACTTGATTAGTTTTTTAATCAACAATGAGTAGAGCAGCTCTTGATTCATGAATTTCTAATGTTATTGGTTGTTCGTTTAACTATCTAATTCTTTTTCTTCTAATTGGTTTCTCCTCAAACCACAAACCTAGCAACCACAAAGATAATTATCTTTAACTGACCCAAGGGAAAAAAGCACATGCATGCACGGACATTTTGCTTTGGTGTAATTCTGCTGCAGAGATGGGTCATTTATAGTTTAAATACTAAATGTATACTTTGCTGAATAATTAATTTTATACTTCATATGCCATAAATTTCAGGGTCAATACAAGTCAACTCTGTTTTGCCCAGATTGCCAAAAGATTTCGATTGCATTTCATCCTTTCATGTACTTGTCTTTGCCATTACCCTCAACTACCACACGGACAATGACCGTATCTGTATTTTATGGTGATGGTAGCGGTCTTCCAATGCCATACTCTGTCACTGTTTTAAAGAATGGTGCTTGCAAAGATCTTAAATTAGCGGTGGCTTTTGCATGCTGGTTAAATGATGATGAAGACCTGCTTCTTGCAGAGGTATGTAGTTTACTACTCTCCTATGACATATCCGAGTATGTAATCTAAGTATTCCAGGTTCACTAAAAGATTGATATTTTAAATCTGCAGGTATATGAACATACAATATATCGATATCTGGAAATCCCTCTGGAACCGTTGTCTTCCATTAAAGACAATGAACACCTAAAAATCTTCAGGTCTAATTAAGGCTTGGTTCAGGGAACTTCCTTTTGGTATTCTTGATGGACTTTCACCAGAAGAGGTATTACGGTGCAATACGGAGGAGGAATCGGCTGAACTTGTGAAATAGTTAAAACCAACCGAGACAGCGCTACTCGACTAGCATATGTACAATATATGGAAAAAGCAATTAGCATATGTAGTTTTTAAGTTTATTTTGGTTTTTGATATAATAATTGTTGAGGAAAATTTGATGTAAAGAATTGTAATTTTATTTGACTTTGAACAAACACATGTAATTGGATATTTGGCATTAAGTTGCCCTGGTTTATGAAATATTGATGATGCTTGGATTGTGGCTATAAATGGCATGGTTTAGTGTATTTCAGCATGACCCTACTATTTTTTTTTAAAAAAAATGTTACAATAGGGTCAAAATATGTTGCATTAATCTATAAAAAATCATTGCAATTGGTCTGAAAAATGTTGCCTTTAAGTGTCAATAAACTACCTTCTTATGCTACTGCAATATTTTTTAATTGTTGCTATAGAGTCTAAATTGTTGCTACTGAAATTTATTGCAATAATTTAATTATGTTGCTGTATGGTACAAAAAACGTTGTTAAATCGACCTATTGCAAGGCAACCGGATGCAACGCTCAAATTTTGCAAATTTGTTGCCATAGACTCTACTGCAACGAATATATGCCTTAAGGCAATGTTTTCCTGTCGTTGCAATATGCGTTTTATGGTGTAGTGTTGGCGCGGCAAAAGCATCATCTCGCTCCTTTTAAATTTCAGAATATAACACATCCCTCATAGCTGGTTCACCCCCTTAAAAAAGTATTAAAAACCTCTACATCAACCAAAAGCTTATTACCCTCAATGAAATTCCTCAAAATTCTATCATCGTCCACTAATTTCCTCCTCCAATGTTGTTTCTTAACCTTAAGATTGTGTTTCCCTGTCTGTAACCCGGAATGGGTCGGATGATTAATACCTGAATACCCATGCCGCCTATTATTAAAATTTGAAATTTGAAAATCGTCTCTCTCCCGTCTCACGCTCTCTCCCATTTAAATATTTCAAATGGGGTTTAGCAAAATGATTGTGAGACTGGAATATAAGAAGAAAAACAATTAAAGCACATAGCTTTGTTAATCTCCAATTATTATTTGTGTTAGTTTAATTTTTAGTTTCTAGTGATAATTATTTTATTGTTTTAATCAATTTTTATTTTGATTTGAATTAAGAAATATTAAGAACTTAAAGTCAGTTGTGGTAAAAATGAATTTTTAATACTACTTTTATACATTACACGTGCACTGACATTTGAGTCATAAAATTATTAACATATGATAGAATTCTTATGTTAATATTTAAAATGATTCACAGCAACACTTATTAGTATCCCGAAATTACATTAAATAAATATTATAAATCAAATAAAAATTAAACTAGTTTTAAATAAATATTATAAATCAAATAAAGTTATGATATTCACTTAGGACGTTAAACTAAAAGTAATGAGAGAACTTAAATGATAAATATCTATCTATTGATCATATATATTATGTAATTATAAATATTGACTTGTGCCACTTGTTAACCATATACACTAACCTAATCTAATTGTCCCTAACTCTAGTTTGTTTTAAGGGACCTTTCATATAATATTTTGTTATCCAAAAGATAAACATATAAGTAAGTTTAGAAATTTGGGTCCTTTCAAATTTTAAGACATTTGTTATAGGGTTTTTTGCACACACTGGTAGAGGTTGAATTCAAGGTCCGGTGCAATCCCTCCCTACATCTGTTTTCATATTTTTAGTTATTCTGAGTAATTCTCGTATTAATTATTATTTCCACCAAATAACAAGCAAACATGTGGCATTTTAAACAAATTGTTGGAACTTTTGTTTGGTTTTCTAGTATTTTTGTTTTAGATAAGAAAACACATAACATTACTAACGAAGTTATGTTTATCTTAAAAGATATCTATAAAATGAAACAATAAAACCCTCTTTTGTGCTAGACATATGGATTAAATTAAAGGAGATACAGTAAAATCTCTATAAATTAATATAGTTAGGACTGAAGAATTCTATTAATTTAGAGAGGTATTAATTAATTGATAAATTAATAATTATTATTTTATAGAAAATTTTCGACATCAAACAAAATTAATTTTAATTATAAAAATTTAAAAGGAATTAATTGAATAATTTATGTTTATGCTTAATTCAATGTATGATTGTTTACAAATTCAATGGGTATTAGCTAGATTCAAATTAAATATCCTTTTATTTTTATATAATATTAATGGATATTGATATGGGCTAAAAGTAAGCCCTAAAGACATATTTAATGTGGCATTAATTAGACCTGGTCCAAACGTGGGTCTCATTAGTGGGGCCCAAAACTCCTAATTTCAATATTAATTTCGTAGTTGATATTAAGGGATATAAACAGCTCAGCAATAAGAATCAGATAAGGATATTACTCCTGCAAAACTTAGCCTCCAAGGTATTCAATTCAATAAGGAAACAAACTCCTCCAAGGAAAGGGTCTGGATCCTTCCTCAAGGCGGTGGCTTGCCCACCAAGTATCCAAATCCAACCATAAATCTAAGGCTTCTCAGCCTATATAAATGGTCTGACCCCTCATTCTCAGAACTACGTCTTGGCTTGATTCTCAATAACGAGATACGTAGGCACTCTGTGAGGACCGATCAGTCTCGAACACAGAAACAGCCATTAAAGCTCGAAGCTCACCAACCCTAGCATTAAATACAATTCATAACCTACTTTTTATTCTACAACATTTGGCGCCGTCTGTAGGACGATAACATTAACCATGGTTCAAACACGAAGAACAACACCGACCTTTACCGAGGCCATACCCCTTAGCTCTGCTCCGCCCGCCACTGAACAAGTGCCCCCAACAATAGGGGCAATCACTCAACCTTAAGTTTCTCAACCTATAGGGACGATTCCCCATGTTGAGAGTACGTTACCTGTGGTCGTCCATCCAAGTCAAGAAACCAACCCTCTTCAGATGGTGGTTTCTCTTCTTGCTGATCCTACTCATCCGCTACCACCGGGAGTACAGATCCACACCACAAATCTCCCCTTGAATACCAACCTGATGTATGGGCTGCCTAATTATCCCCCTCGACAAAAGGAACCTAGACCAAGCGGTCATGCCTTACAGATCCGAGATCGAGAGTATGATGACTACTCTAGTCCCTTACTGATGATTCATCATCATCTGAGGATGATGATCGTGATGAAGCCCCGAGGAGGCGATGTGCTAGCAGAGAACCTCTAAGGAGGACACGAAGTATCCATGATGGACCCCCTTGACAACTGCCGAGAGGATCAAGGCTCATGAGGTCAAGATCTTAAAGTTGAAGGATGATATGGCGGGAGAACAAGCTAGATTGAGTCAAACTCAGCCTCCTCTAAACACAGGGAGGATTCCCATTATCGACTTGGAGAGGCCTTCAAGGAGACAGAGAAGGGTTGATTCTCCAACTGGAAGAACAACAAGGGTGGAAACCCCCAAGGGTAACCCCAAAGATCTGGTGCCACTAGGATATCCTAATGATCCCACACCCCTGTTTACTGAGGAGGTGATGAATGCTCCTATTTCAAATAAGTTTAAGATGCCGACAATCAAGGCTTATGATGGAACGGGAGATCCCACATATCACGTCAGGACATTCTCAAACGCACTGCTGTTGCAGCCTTCAAGTGATGCCCCAAAGTGTAGGGCGTTCCCTGAAACCCTATCGGGCATGGCTCAAAGATGGTATATCCGTTTGCCTGCGAACTCAATTGGCTATTTTAAGGAGTTAAGTGCTGCTTTTATTAGTCAGTTTATCAGCGGAAGAATTCATGAGAAAAGCTCTGCATCTCTTATGTATGTGGTGCAAGGAAAGAATGAAAATCTAAGAGATTACTTCAAGAGGTTCACTAAGGAAACATTGAATATCACTGATTTGGAGAATAAGGTGGCCATGGTAGCCCTGGAACACGGAACCACTGATCTATTGTTTAATAGGTCACTGGCAAAGCATCCTCCTGAAAACATGGCCGAGCTCTAACGAAGGGCCGACAAGTATATCAAGGCTGAGGATAGCATGAAGAAAGAAGCCGTAGGAGGCAATGGTAAGGGCACCAATGACTGAAAGAAGCAAAAGCAAGAAAAAGAGTACGACGCTAGGGACAAGTATCCCCAGACTAGAAAGGACTCTGAATCACCACTGAAGAAGAATTTGGGACCAAGGTTTTCTGACTATGCAAGGTTGAATGCACCTAAGAGTCAGATCTTGTTGGAAATTGAGAAAGATAAAGAATTCTGATGGCCGAAGCTACTTAGGGGAGACCCTGCAAAACGAAACCAGGATCAGTACCGTAGGTACCATAAGGATGTGGGACATGATACCGATGATTGTAGGCAACTCCAGGATGAGATTGAATTCTTGATCCAAAGAGGGAAGCTAGGCTAGTTCACGAAGGGCGAAGATCATGGAAATCAAATGAGGGATTATTACAGGAAGAATAATGATCGTAAGGACAACGACCGTGATCGCAACCCACAGCCCCGAGGGCCAGTTATCAATATGATTTGTGGAGGCCCAACAGCGGCCGGCACAACTCGAAACTCTCGAAAGGTGTATGCCAGAGAGGTCATGCACATCGTGGGAGAGGCCCCGAAACGCGCCAGGACTGAAATCGCAATTGATTTTGATGACTCTGACCTTGAAGGGGTGAAGTTCCCCCATGACGACCCGTTGGTCATAACCCCTGTAATTGGAAACTAAGAGGTGAGCGAGTCTTGATAGACAATGGAGCTTCTATTGATATTTTGTTTCATGATGCATTCATGAAAATGGGATACACTGACTCTCAGTTAACCCCGACCAACATGCCGATCTATGGATTTAATGGAGTTGAGTCCAAGATTGAAGGGACTATCCAGTTGCCCATGACGATCGGGCAAGAACCTAAGGAGTCTACTCAGATCGGGTTTGGTCAGTTGCTAAATTCGACCGTTGGGAGTCGAAGTTTTGTATTTTATTTTCGACCGAAAGAAGCCGTATTAAAATATTATATGTTCGACCAAATGGGGTCATCATTTACCTTCAACCGTATCAGGTCGAATTTAATTTCCAAGACAAATTCTTTGTATCTTACATTCGGCTGGAAATGGTCGAATATAAATGCATTTTATTTTTTTTAAAAAAAAAGAAATTCGACCCTTTTTGGTTGTTCATATCATTCCATAAAGATTTTTTGTTCCCATCAAATTCAGTGTTCCCCTACTGTATTGACAAACACGCATTCACAAAGTACTAAAATCCGTAGTAATAAAATTCAGAAAATCAACCGCAAATATAAAAGTACCAAGAAAATAACACTACTAAAATTAGTTACCAAATCCTTAAGTTAATAAAGTACTAACATCAGTTTGTACTAACAGCAGTTGCATACAACTAAATTCTTCACAAATGCCCATCAGGGACCATGTTTAACATACTAAATATATAAAGTTCATAGTAAGGGACATGTTTGACCTAAGATAGAGGATACATGAATGCATCATGGTCTACGTCTTCACCAGCAACTTCTTCACCAACAACGTCTCCTAAACGCAGAAACACGTTCTTCTCTGGCACAGTCTCCTGCACACGCACATTGAATGACATTCAAATCATAACTTATCAGGTTTGTATGAAATCTGATGAATTTATAGTACATACTGAAAATCATGAAATACATGAAATATATAAATTCAATGAAGTATCACCTATAGTTCAAGAAGATGTCTGATAGTAAATGTTTATTGTATATAAAAACAGAAAGTACACTTCTTTTACAAATGATAGACTAGCTAGCAAAAACAGAGAAATGTTTGCACATTTTGGCATAGCAAGTATAACGGAATATAATCAAATCATATGAAACAGTTAATCAGGAGGGGTCAATGCATTGGCAAGAATTTTATAAATAGCTATGCTAGAACAATTAAGAAATAAGAACTGATCACCAATATAATGTGAGAATTATCTCCTCGAAGACTCTCAAATACTAACACTAATAAATTTCAATCCAAGCTCAAGTTCGATATGATTTTAACGAGGCAGACCTTAGCACTTGAAGGTTCAACTCTACTAATATACAACCCATATATTCATAACGCACAATGTCATGGTAAACAATTATGGTATGATAATTAATAAAATCAATAAATTAACAATAAAATCCTACTTTATTACTACTTTATGATAATATTGTAACACTGAACTAGGTCATTATGTTTTACATATAATATTTAAAAAAGTAAGAAAGAAAATAACCTCTGCAATGACCTTGTCATTGTCCTTCAGGACTTGGCAAAGCAAACCAGTTGCAGCCCGCAAATAATGTGTTTGCATTATATGCTGGCTTGGGTCCGGAAACGTAGCAGCTGCTAAGTTATGCACACGCTCATCGAAATCAGATTTCTTCACCTTATGCATAGGGAAGGAACGGACCATCTGCCCCGCCTCATCTAAAATCCTTGACATCATCAGAAAAATGTCATCTGGAACATCATGAGAGGTCTTTTTCTGTGAACTGACCCATTGTGCTATTTCCCATGCTCCGAGAAGCTCTCCCACCGTGGATTGGGGATGAAGGATGATCATCCCCTTCTTTGGCGGCCTAGCTTGCACTGCCGCAATGATTTCCTTCTTTCGAAGTAAATCTTTTTGAGTAAGGGGAGATAGTGGCTGATCAGTAGACTCCTCCTCAAGTGTCAACTCAGACTGCACCTTTCTTATTTTCTCTTGCAATACACAAGATTTAATGAAAATATCAAATCCTATATTATTTAATGAAACAATCTTTGAAGATAATACAAGCACTGCAAGACAGGTGAGCATGTACCCACGAATATGTGCATTTAGCTTATAATAGTAAATTTTTTCATGCTTTTATATCTGTTTCCTAATATTGGAACAAAGTGTAAGCAACATTGAAAAGGGTAGAGAAGGTACAAGCAAGAGATACAGAGAATTCCATATTCCCTGGGAATGGATGCTAGACACTGGATTAATTGGCCAGGTAGGTGACTTATTACTGTTGATTTTTGTTTTAAAAGGCTGTAACATAGCGAGTCATACTGATGTTTGTGCAGTTGCCACGAATTTTGCTTCTTTTGGGTCAAGTCAATGACTTCACTTACTTGCTGTTAGGTAACACTACAACAGTCACTAACTCAAGTAGAAGCTAAAATTGATGAAAATGCTTTATTTACAATGCCACAGATGAAACGAGTAGCCAAACAATTGTAGAGCAGCGACCCTTCACAAGATGGGGATCTCTTTTGACAATTACATTTGTTTCTCTTAGACATAATTTATTAATGAGATTAACATTCAGTTTGCAGGTGGTTTCGATACAGATACTTTGCATGCTTTTGAAGAACTAAGGAAAATAGGAATTAGTCATCAAAAAAGTTAGTAACACATTAAATTAAGTCTGCTGCAACCAGCACATTATAGATACTAAATACAGGCATACAGCTTATATGTACATGAATCTGGCACAATTCTAGATTAAGATCAGAAACATGATGCATAAGCCTTAAGAAATGCATAATATTTGTCAAAGACCAGACAACAGGTAGCAAATCCCCTAGAAATAGGATCACATCTAATAGATGTATGATAATAGAAACATGTATAGATTTCCTGCGTACCCTAAACATAATATACTTTTCTTTCAACTAGAAAAAAAGACTGGATTTTGCATAGCCTAGACTACAACACTTTTCGTTTAAAGCCCATACAAAAACTACAACACTTAAACCTGGACATTAATGTAGTTCAATTTTATTAACTTATTAACAAAACCAGAGGCTTTTCATGAATTTAACCATTAACTAATAAAATTATTAATTAACAAATATTATAGAAATAAATACATAAACTGAAACATGGCAGATAACTATATTCTCATAATTTACCTGTCCCTCTATCACAGCTGGTTCACAAGGATCGTACACCTTAGCCACGAATTCATCATCAAGGATAGGCATCTCTCCTTTTGCCTCTCTTTCACCATCTATGTCCTGTGAGGAAAAGAAACATTATTTTCAGTTTTTAAACAAAAATATGAATACTCAACTAGAAAAAAAAATTACCGCCCGTCGCTGATCATATGATTTCGCCCCTGTGCGGGAGGTAAATTCCACCATCTTTCGGGCTTTCGGACTTCATTTCAAACTGCAGTGTTCCCCAATACTCACAGATGGAATTCCATGCACGTTGGGAGTAGTAGTATGGCTTCATCACTTCTAATCAAATTCGTCGTTGGTGTATCCACTCTCCAACAATTCTCTCAATACTTTAACTAATCGGCTCTTCTCCGCATTTAGATATTGCTTGAAATTTTTCTTCAAATGTGCTCTCACAATCCTATCCCCTTCTGTTTCCCCAACTCCATCAGGATACTTATAGTATTCCTGCCAAATCAATCAGTGTTATGCTTAATTAGAACAGTTAGGTTTATTTATCAAGAACAGTAAGTGCAGGCAAATTACCCTAAAATTTTTTATGCAAATTGAAATTGAAATTAGAATAGGAAAATTGAAATTAGAATAGTAATTAGAACATGCAAATTGAAATTGCAATAATCGAAATTACCCTAAAGTTTTTGATGCAATCATCGTAAAAAGCTTCACGCTTCGATCCCTTGCTATTGAGTGTGTGTTCATCCCATCTCATTCGACCAATATGTTGCAAAGTGTGCTTGGCCTCAGCCTCCATGATACTGTCACATTAAGACAAATATTAAATACACACATTAGAAAAGAAATGAAAGGAATACAGTACATATGTGACCAAAAAGAAACTTAAGAAAGATAAATGACACAGGGGATCTAGAATTATGTAACTTACCTTTTTGGTTTAATAAAATGCACTATTGGTCTCTCATTCTCAGCTGGTTTTTTCGAATAACGACCTTTACTGGCATCGCGCTTTTTCCTCGCATAAGTGATTTTATTGTCATGTCCCTTTTCCATAATACTTTCTTCATCACACACACCACTGACCTTACCCTTACCCTTATTAGGACCGGCCCATTGCACCTACAAAAAAATGCAAACAGGGATTTCAACACTGGAACAAGTATAAACAGAGCAGATAGTTTGTAGAACAAGTATACGTTATAAAAAGGTCAATTTAAACACGGCAAGGGATCTGTATCTCTAAGGAATGAAGTTCAGGAGGCAAGAATGTTCTTAACTACTTTCTATCTACCAGAATGTTTTATCACTCTATCTAATTGAAAAATTGGTCAAGAAATGCATATACTACCTAACATGCTACTGCTTAGATCAATTCATTAGTTTTGTTCAAAGGAGTAACTCTTTGTTACTAATACAACTTCAATCCGGCGACAATCTAACAGATTGTGTGAAGTATGTCATTCCTAGAGTCAATATTATCAAAAGAATGGCTGACTGGTTATGCCTCCGCAACCAACTAAAACATATGTGATTCAAACACGTATCCATTGACAATCACGCAATTATAAGGCATCAGATAGAGAAAAATTAGTTGAAGCAACTGTATTAATTACTATGTACATAATATTTGTTTTTTTCATTACAGCTAATCATGCTTAGTGCATCAGCAAATAAGCTATCCAAACTAAAAGAGCGAGCAGAGGAATACGCTACATTGATCATGGAAGAATTAGACCCTAAAAATCTTGGGTACATTGAGGTAACTTCTAGCATTAGAGAACTGGTAGAGGGGTTGGATCTTGTTGCTATGGGTGTCAGCCATGGCTGGACTCTTTATTTGGAAATTCATCCAGTATAAGGAAAAGGCAGCATTTCAAGTCATGGGCTATTGCTTGACAACTACCAAAGGGGCAGCTGAAACTCTGAAGCTTAACATGGGACTCATTCTTTTACCGATTTGAAGAAATGTTGCCCAGTAATTTACAATTGTAGAAGGGGGGGTTGAATACAATTGTATAAGATTTTCGACTTAAACAGAAATAATAACACAAGTATGAATAAATAACAGCTTTATTAATTCTGATATAAAACTGTTATAAACTCTCTCAAGAAATTCTTATGTTCTTGAGAGCTGCTAGGTTACAAGATAATTCGTGTAAGCGATTACAATTAAGTAAAACCTAAACTGTGTTTATATAAAGTACACAGATGCACTATCAATTACAAGATATATCAAATCAATTACATATGTCTCTTAGTACATATCTTGAATGATAGCTGCGTTCCTATAAATCAGGAACCGACATGTCAATCTTCCTAGATTCCTGGACTGATGTATATCCTCGTGTAATCCTGATCAGCTTCCAATCCTGATAATAACCTAATACTGACGGTACATTACTGATGACGTCAGCATCAGTATCTGATCAGTAGTCCAGATCCTGATCATCACTTGAATCAATATCTAACAATCTCCCCCAATTTGTACTTCATGAAATAAAGCACAAATTCCTTGATTCAGTGATGTCAAAAACTCAAAACAAAATTTTACAAGAAATCCTCATGCTTAGTCTTAGAAATTCTCACAAAGAAATTACTCATCTGCAAGAAACTTGATAATAATTCTTCTTCTTTAATTTCGAGAATTTGAATTAGTCTTTTCTTCAGATTCCTGAGTTCTTCATCTTCCTCATTAATCTGATAAATACCTGCCCTGAGATTCTGAATTGAGCTTCTCGGTAAATCTAAATCTCCCAACAGTAAATATGCAAGTTCTTTTCCATCAAGATTCAGAGATAATTGTTCTTGATAAAATATCACTTCTTTAACAGCTAAACCCCTTTGTATTTCAACTTCTTGTCCTACTGTATTCAAGTACATGGGAGTATAATTACCATCATACCTTGATCCTCCATCCAAATATCCGCATCTAATAGTTCTGAGAATCATGGTACACCAATTACTGTAAACATCAGCTTCATTATCATGAATTCTTTTATTCTTAAGCAGCTAAAGAACGTATTTTAGTTCTTTAGTTGATTTGCACAACACCTCATGAATAGTCAGCTTCTTGACACTCTTGTCTTTCATGAAATACAACAACTTTTCTACCTTCTTAGAATCAACATTGCATGAAACAATTGCAACATCTTCAAGTTCCCAAAGATCATCAACTGTTAATTCATCACCAATTCTTTTCACTAGAATATGTTGATCTGTCTGTCTAGTAGAGATAATTTCAGTTCGATTATGACCAATACCTCCTCTAGTGTAAGGTTCTAAACCCTTCAAGCTAGACTGAATATCTGCCCAAAGTAAATCAAATTTTCGAAGAGTTTGTGAAGTACCAACTTCAGAGATTAAAGGAAGTTCAGTCATAAGAGTACTTGATTTAAAAACAACTGGTCCTTGATTCAACCGTTCATCGGTACTCTCCCCTTTCTTGTTCTTCTTCTTCTTAACTGGCATCTGTTGATGTTCTGGAACAGGTCTACTTCGATCATACCACAATAATCTGTTTGAGCCAGCCAAATCTTCCAAGTACTTTCTGGTTTCTTCAACCTCAGTATCTTTTGCTCTTTTTCTGGCCTCCTATTCTTGTTTATCAACTTCCAGATTGTGAATTTCAACCACAACAGTAAGAATCATGACCTCAAGTTCTTTCAAGATTTTAGCTTCATCAAAATCAGGAATAGCAGATTGAGTAGTTCTCATAGTAAGTTTACCTCTTCTAGCTAATTGTGGTCTTTCATCAGCAGCTTCTTCAGGTACATTAAATTTATTATCTGGAGTCAGTGTAAGAAGTAGTGGAGATTTCTACTTCTTTACTTTCTGAGAATCTTCAGGTATCTCCTCAATTATGATTCCACTAGACCTTATCTGTCTTGAACTTGTTTGAATAGGCTTTCTTCCTCTGCCTCTGCTTCTACCTCCCCTACCTCTTCCTCTACTTGCACCAAGAGCTTCTTTCTGTTTAGAAATTCCCTCAAGAATCTTCTTTTGTTCTTTTAAGATCTTTTGAGTACTCATGTCAGAATTTTCTGCAGAGATCAAAGCTAGTGCTTCCCTAGCATGATGTTGTTGAACTTTAATATCATTGTGAAATACAATTTCACTCTCACCTGACGTGGAAATAATCTTCTTAAAGAGATGTGGTGCATCCTCTATCTCAGCAATAAACAAATCCTCATCTTCTTCAGGAATTGTTGGAAGTAATTGATTCTGACCAGATAGTTGAGATTATTCCTCTGTCAGAATTTGAGACTGCACCATTGTTCTTACTGTTCTCTTCCCAGACTTAGAAACATGAGTTGACTGCTTGGTTTGAGTTTGAGACACACTTCTCCTTGTTACCAAAGCAGCATCAGAGGTTCCTGGTGCATATGACTGAGCACCACCATCATTTCTAGAAGTATCATCATCCTTTCTTACAACTATCATAGAATCACTCTTCACCAAAAAATTACTGATTTTCATCTCCAAGGCAAGTCTTAACCCCCAAGTAACGCTTCATACTCAGCATCATTGTTTGTAGCTTCAAATACAAAATGAACAGCACTCATCAATTTGTGACCCTCGGGACTCTCCAAACTTACACCTGCACCTGCCCCATTATTGTTAACTGACCCATCTACATGCAAAGTCCACTATAACTCTAAGTCATCCTGAACAAGTGGTGATTGTATACCTGGTTGCGCACCCGGTTGTACAGGTATAATAGCGAGCTCGTGGTGCTCAACATCAAACGGAAACTCCAAGACAAAATCGACCAAAGCCTATCCCTTTATAGCAGTGCGAGCTTTGTCCTCCAAATCAAATTGTCCCAGCTCAACAGCCCACTTCATCATTCTACCTGTCGCCTCCGGCTTATGCATAATCTACCTAAGTGGGTAGGTTGTTCTAACTTCAATTTTGTGTGCCTGGTAGTATGGGTGTAACTTCCTCGAAGCCAGAACAAGAGCATGTACTAGTTCTTCCATACTCGTGTAACAAGTTTCTGCATCAAGTAACCTCTTACCAACATAATACACAGGCGATTGATCAACACCCTTTTCCTTCACAAGAACTGCACTAACTAAATATTCAGAGACCGCCAAGTACAAAACCAGTGTTTCACCTTTAGTAGGCTTGGAATGCAAAGGTGGGCTCCCCAAGTGTTCCTTGATCTTCTGGAAAGCTATCTCACATTCTGCTGTCCAAGTAAAATCCTTACCAATACTCTTTATCGCCTTGAAAAACTCCTTACATTTGTCAGATGATTTTGAAACAAACCGGTTCAAAGCAGCAATTCGCCCAGTTAAACTCTGTACCAGCTTAACACACGTAGGTGATTTCATATCAAGAAGTGCTTTTATCTTTGCCGGGTTTGCTTCAATACCACGATGATTCACCAGAAACTTCCCGATTCAACCCCGAAAACACACTTCTAAGGATTCAACTTCATTCTGTACCTCCGCAAGATATTAAACATTTTGTTCAAATGAGCGACAGGTTCTTCGGCACGTTTCTACTTAACAAGCATATCGTCCACATACACTTCCATGGTTTTCCCAATCTGCTCCTTAAACATCTTATTCACTAACCTCTGATAAGTTGCCCCAGCATTAACCAACCCAAAGGGCATCCCAATAAAACAGTATAATCCTCTATTAGTTATGAATGAGGTGTGCTCCTGATCAGGCTCATACATTGGTATCTGATTATAACCTGAGTACGCGTCCATGAAAATTAGTAACGCATGACCCGCTGTAGCATCTACCAGCTGATCAATTCTAGGCAAAGGAAAACTGTCTTTTGGGCAAGCGTTATTAAGATCAGTGAAATTAACACAATTTCTCCACTTACCGTTCAGTTTTTTCACAAGAACTGGATTAGCCAACCAAGTTGGGTAGAAGGACTCTTTGATCAACCCAACATCAAGCAAACGATCAACCTCCTCTTGCAATGCCATGGCTCTTTCGCCACTCACAGATCGACATTTCTGCCTAACTCCTTTCTTAGTAGGATCAACCTTCAAATGGTGACACATGACATTCAGATCAATACCAACCATATCAGCATAAGTCTAATTGAACACATCCAAATTGTCCCTTAGAAAACTACTCAATCTCTTTACCATCTCCGAACTCAACTGTGACCCTATCTTTAACTCCCTATCCGGAAAATTAACATCAACCTTAATAGAAATCGTATCTTCGGCCGGACCTATTTTTTCACCTATCGCGCAGGCATCCTCGGATCTAAGTCAATATCATGTACCCCATAAGTGCCACCCTCATCCTTTTCCAATAATCCGGTATCCAAATTATCCAACTCATCTCCCAACTCAATTATCGGGTATAACTCTTCCACAACCGACTTCCCCTTATCCCTACATAATAATGCTTTTTTGTTCTCAAAAGGCACTTTAAACATTTTGTTATCAAACATTTCGGGCTCATAGAATAATTTTGTTTTGACCACCTTCTCCCCCTTTTTGACATCAGTAGCATCATCAGTAGGATCAGTCAATAAAGATAAGATAAGTTGGAGAGAATCTTCTATATTAGTCATCCTTGAGGACAAAGTGACAACCTTATCTTCCAAGGTATCCATCCTTGTGGTGAAGGCAGTGCTTAAACATTGAAGCTGTTTAGCAGTGGCAATTTCCAAATAATCCTTAACAAACCGATCATGAAAATTTTCATTATCCCTCTTGACAGAATTAATTTCATCTTTCAACCCTTTTTTAAGAATAGTTGTAGTCTTCAGATGAGCTTTGAGATTAAGATCAGAAATCTTAGTAGCTATATGACTGGAGTGAAAAAGTGCATTATTGAAATTTATATCAGTAGAAGGCTGATTCCACTCAGTATACCATTCAGATCTTCTTGCAGCTTGAATATGTTCTGGAAGAAGATTGCTGTAATCTCATATGATCTCAATTTTTGCAGCTGTAGATTTACCCATAGACTCCATAAATTTACTGGAGGATCCATAAGTAGATCCTAGACTTGCTTTCATGACAGCATTAAGCTGAGCCGCTTCAAAATCATTATCAGCATCATCATCATCATCATCTTCATCATCATCATCTGAGCTATCATAAGCCTCAGGAATTCTATCATCTACATTGTCTTCAGGATTCATAACTCCTTTCAATTTTAAATCAAAAGCAGATGGTACTGTTGTATCCTGAAAACCTGCATTCAGATTAGAAACAATTCCTATATCTCTCTGTTTTTCTAAATTGATCTCATCACTTCTCACAACATCACCTAAGTTACTTTCAATAGTAACTACTACCTCACTAGAAGTTTGAAACTTCTCACTCTGTTCTACCTCTCCTTTTGCCAGTTCAGGAGAATGCCTCTCTTCACTCTTCTTTTTATCTAAATGTTCACTCTCTTTCTCACAAGAAAAGTTCTGGCTCAACAAATTCAAAGAAATAAGAGGTGGCTGAGAGGAGTGGACTGAAGTCATACAAATAGAGGTATCCCTTGTCTCAGGTCTATCTGTAATCATACTATCAGTAGTAAAAGAAGCAGAGATAGAAGTGTTACCTGATGAAGTTGAGATAGATTCCATTGGTCTTGAAGAAAGTGGTTCAAGGAGCAGTGGAATATTTGGATCAGAAATACTTTCATCAGGATTGACATCTGCACCTGGAGAATGACTTGCATCAGTATTTGCTACCAATGGTTCTTGTGTAGTCTGAGGTTGTGAAGCTGCTTTAACACTTTGAGTCAAAGGTTCTTGTGAGCTTCCCTCAAATGCAGTGTCTTGAAGTATCTCATCACATTCAGCAATGTGAGCTAAGTTAAATTCAATTTCTGGAATCCCTTGATCAGTATTAGGAAACTCCTGTGCTGATGTGAGCTTGCCTGCATCTTCACTTTGAGAAGATGGTTCTTGTGGGGCAGGAATGTTCTTGTCTTCACCTTCCCTTTGAGAAAGTGGTTCTTGTGGGACCATTCCTTCAGAAATGTCTGCACCCACACTTTGAGTAGGTGGTTCTTGTGGGACTGGATCTTCAATAGCTGCTGAACTCCTTTGAAGTTCAGGTTCTTGTGGGCTAGATCCTTTCAGAGGTGAAGTGATCCTTTGTTTCTTCTGTCTACTAAAAACCTTTGCTTCAGCTTGTCTCTTTATCTGAAGAGGTGTTGGTTTATGACCAAGCTGAGCAGTAATAGGATTCACTTCATCCAAAGATATCTCAATTATTCTTCTCTTTGGAGATGTAGGTGCTGGAGAATCAGAAATCTCAACAGTTTTTACAGGTGATGTATCAGGAGTAGAGATATCAGGAATGACAGATGTGTCAGGTTCTGATGATTCATCAAGATCAATATCATCATTAAGATTCTGCATATCTTCAGGAATATAATACTGACTCTTATTTACTATCCTTCTTCTTTTCTTTGGCTTTACTGGCTTAACCAATTCAGTTGTAACAGGAGCAGCAACTTCCCTTTTCTTCACGATTATTGAGATGGTCTTGTCATCATCACTATCAGAATCAGAAACCTGTTGCAAAAACTTTCTCTTTTCACCTGTTTCTTTAGATGCTCCAGTGTTAATCAAAGATTCATCAATCAAAACCCCTTGTTCACCTCCTTGTGACTTCTTTTGAGTGATGGTTGTAGTGGAGAAGTGCTTTGATCCTGATTGTCTGCCAGACACATCAGATCTAGCGGACTTCTTTTCTTTTACAACTGATGTCTTTTGGGAGACACCAGAGGTGGTTGACTGTTTAGGTAACTGTTTGTGGTATGTGCTTGTGTCAAGAACAGGATGTGTTTGGTCCTGTCCCATAGCACTTGTGGTTGGGCCATAAAGTACAGGTAATCTCTTTTTCAAGAGAAGCTAGACCCCATCAGGAATGTAAGGATTTCCCTCAAACCCATTTTCCTTATCTGATTTAACTAAGGATTTGATATTGTTTTCAGAAATCTTAAAGATAGGCAAAATTGTATCATTTTCAAATTCAACATTGGGACATAAATGAGAGAATATTAATTGAAAAAATCTAATAATACAGACATAACCACATTTATCTGCTTTCCTAGCACTTAATGCTCTCAGAATAAAAGACCCATAATCAAACATAGTATCATGGATTAGAGAGTACCCAATGTGAACTGAAGCAGTTGGTAGTGCATCAAAGTTAGAGACTTTGTTCAAGAAGCATCTACTGATGGTATCAAAGAAGAAATACCATTCCTTCTTTAGCTTGGTTCTGTATAACTCTCCAAACTTTCTTGGTTGTCCATTATAATCCAGACTCGTAGCAAACTCCAACAAAGAAGCATCAGTAATTGTTGCTGGAGTCTTACTATTGAGAGAAGGTAATTGTAGAGCTTCAATAACCACTTCTAGAGTGACATGATGTGTAACTCCATTGTATGTAAAGGTCAAGTTTGGCCTTCCTGAAGGTTCACATACACCAAAGACAGCGGTCTTCCAAACCTGCATTACACACTTGAAAGAAACTTTGGCGGGTGCCGTTAAAGCAGACTTAATCGGACTAGACGCCAAGAAATCCTGAATGATGTGAAATTCATTCGATAGTTCTTGATGGTCAAGAACAGCAACATAATTGTTAGGAGCAAAAGTGACACCACTGATAACAAACTTATTGTTTACAAATTATGAATTCTCCATTTTTGGTGTGACAAAGAGAGATTGAAATTTTGAGCAATTAGGGTTTATGTTCACACTGTGATACAGAGAAAAAAGCAATACTAATAGTTTCGAGAATAATGAATCAGTTTAGAAAACTAAATTGAATTTATATAACTAATAATTTCTCAAGGACAGGTGTTAGTAATCGATTTGTGCAAAATAAGTAATGGATTAAATTACGTGAGAGAGTGGTGATAACCGCACACGACACGACTTACGATGTGTATCTATATGTATCAATGAATAAAACACACGTGCTCGTATTTTCAAGAATTGCATTTGTGATAATGATTAAAAATATGACAATAAAATATTTAATTAAAAAATCAAATATCACTCTCTTAAAATACCCGGTAACATTGAAAAGCAGAATACGAAGCGTTTCTTGACTTCGTTACTCTCCCATCTCTATTTAACACCTAGAGACTTGTCCACTATCCTTTAAATCCTTCATTCTCTCCTGAAAATCAAAAACCCTTCACACAACACACCTTTAAACAATGTCAAAACTTACCATCAAGGAAAAGAATCTCTATCTCGTAGAGAACAGAGATATCTTCAGTTATACTCGTGAAGAGTTTGATGCCTTTGACTGGGAAAGGCAACTTGAAACTTTTTGGCTGCAGATGGATGCCAGTCTTGAAGAAATTGAGAGAGAAAGGCCTGCAAGAGTGATCGACATCGATGTTGCTCTTCAAGCAACATTAGCATGGCTTTCCTCTAAGGCATCCTCATCCAACACCACCAACCATTATTAATGAATATGTCAGTACAATTAACCTTATTTCTTCAAATTCCACCCAAACAAAGTGGCAAAGATGGGATCTGGGATGGCTGCTAGCAATGGAGTGGTTTGGACTTCACTTTTTATTTTCTTGTTGAATAGATTAGTAGATAGAGAGAACAAAAATATGTAATATTTTCATGTAATCTCTTTCTTATTATCAATGAAGAATCCTGTTTCTCTAATCTTATTCAATGTGTTCTGCAATTTTTTATGTTTATGAACTATTCTTCAAAGAATTAAATCAGAGAAGTGAATATGAAAACTAATTAAAGTAATCATGTAAGTAACAAATTCATTAACAATAACCACAGTTAAATCAGGAACAGAACAATTAGTGAATACTTGAAATATACAAATTGTACTGATAACCAAACCGTTGCATCAGGATCTGATGTTTGACTAAAGTGAGGATTGACTTTTCGTCAGAATTTGACATGCATCAGGATCTGACACTCATCAGTATTTGGTATCCCCTTGTTTTCAGAAATTCTCATAGTTTACCATTCCCAATTCATTCACCAATTTTGTAAAAGTAGCTTCAGGTAGTGGCTTGGTGAATATATCAGCTAGCTGTCGATCAGTAGGAACAAAGTGAAGTTCGATTGTCCCTTCTAGTAGTTGTTCTCTTATGAAATGATATCTGATACTGATATGCTTAGTAAGAGAATGCTGCACTGGATTTCCTGTCATAGAAATAGCACTTTGGTTATCACAATAAATAGGTATTTTTGAATATGACAAACCATAGTCCATTAGCTGATTCCTCATCCACATGATCTGAGCACAACAGCTTCCTGCAGCTACGTACTCAGCTTCTGCAGTTGATGTGGAGATAGACTTTTGCTTTTTACTGAACCAAGAAACTATTGTCTCTCCCAGAAACTGACAACTGCCTTAAGTACTTTTCCTGTCTATTTTGCATCCTGTAAAATCAACATCTGAGTAACCACATAGATTAAAGTCAGACTCTCTAGCATACCAAAGGCCAAGTGATGGAGTGCCTTTCAAATATCTGAAAATCCTTTTAACAGCAATAAGATGTGGTTCTCTGGGGTTTGCCTGAAATCTTGCACATAGACA